>JAJLRJ010000005.1:32143535-32743535 GCA_024195265.1 Dendrophyllia cribrosa | reverse complement strand
TTTGTGTCACTTTCTCTTTGGAGTTCACCCCGGGACCAGCATCGGAAGTTTGAATTTCAATTGCACGGTGCTTTGGAAGATTCAGAGATTCTAACTGAAGTCTCACTCGTCTAGCTTCAGACTTCAGAGAGCCATATTCTGACAGTAACTGTTGCTTTGACTCCTCACCTGGACATGAAACTTGAACTATTTTTTGCAGATCTTCTACTTGACTCTTTACCTCATGAAGCTGGCTGACAACTGTAGAGCAAATGTTATCTTCCCTTGTATCAAGGTTTGTGAGGACATTTGTTACTGATTCTATCCTTCCTTTCAGCACATCCAGCCTCAGTTCCTCTCTTGCTCTATGATCACTTCCATCTGAAATGCGTAGAAAATCAGCCTCGATTGTCATAAGTTCAAACTGTAACAAGGAGTCCCGTATAAAGATGAGATGGCTGGCAGCTTCTGTTGGTTCCAGAAACACTTTTCCATGCTCTTCAGAGAAGTTGCTTGGAAGTTCGTGTTCTTCTCTAAATAGAAGCCTTGAGGAGTACAGGTCATTGGCCCAATTTGTAGCATGTGATGGATAGTAAACTTTGGGTTTACAGTTCACGGAAACTGTCACATCTTCGGGGACATACTTGTCTCGCCCATTGTATTCTGTCTCACTTTGTTCATTCACCATCAAAACGACACCAGGGCTCACATATCCTGTCTTCTTTGGATAGTCAGAGGAGGGAAGCTCAAACTTTAACTCTTCCTTAGCCAACTGCAACGGCCTGTGCAAAGGTCGAGAGAATCCTTCAGAGGTTCCACACCGGAGGTAGCATTTGTCATCGACTGCTAAACGCAACACACGACCTCTATGTTTTGAATTCTTTGCAAAAGCGAGCCTTGTGTAGTTCTTTATGAAAGCTCTGTTGTAATGAACATTTACATGTCGATTGCATTCCTTCTTCTGACTTCTGGTGAAGGACCACAGACTTTTGCCCCTGTGTTGTTTAGCTTGTACTGAGCGCTTGTTTCGAGGTTTTCCAAATGCTCTAACAGTTTCTTTTGACTTTATCAACCTCGTGTTGTTTTTCTTTAAAAACTTGTTGGCAATTCGGAGCATCTCCCTGCTTTGGATTCGCTGAGAAGGTTCATCCAAGTACGCTGTTCCTTCTTCACCATGCCGGCGCCTGTGGGCTTTTGAATGCTCTGCAAGTACATTGTAGATGGCATTTTCCGCGCCTCTGTCAATTAGGTAAGACCCCCTTTTCTTTCCCTTTTGATTCCACAAATCAGATTTCCACGCTCTAAACTTTCTATAAACATACTGCTTCCTTAGGCTGGTAGAATCCTCCTGTAATGTCTCAAGTTTCTGCCTCTTGTTTGCAATATCACTTTCATAATCACTGATAATGTTTTCATCAAGGCGTTTCCTTTTCTTGGCAAGGGATTCTGACTTTTTCTCAAGGGCATTTCTCAGTTTCAAAACTGTTTCTTCTACATGAGTAGCTGCTTCATTTTCGAATTCAGTCATCTTATCTGGGACAGACCACAGCATGTCTTCAACCTGTCCTTGAACACTTGACACGAAATCCGGATTCAGGCCTAGATACTCCTTTAGTCCCGTTTTGCTGAAAATGTTGCTGAGAATATACAGGAGTAAGTACCTGTCCTTATTTGTTGAAGTTAAGGACATCAGGTGTTCAAAGACTGGGGTAAACGACTTCAGTTTTTCATTAAGAATTGTAGGCTGTAGTTCCTCAACAATAGATTCCAACACCTCTTCAAAGCTGTTGCAAATTTCCTGGTTTACACCGTTCTCCATCAGCATAACAAATGCTCTCACACCTGTTGTTAAGTAAATAACAGGGAGGCCAGCATGTCCAAGCAGCTTCTCTTTGAACGTCTGCTTGGCGTTGCGCATTACTGACTCGGAAAGTTGTGTTATATCTCTGATGTGAGATGTGTAGTATTTGAAGCACTCGTCAAATGCCATAACCTTTCTAATCAGCAGTTCGTCCAGCAATGATGACAGGGCTGTGAAGGCAGAGGCTGATTTTCTGTTTTTTTCTTGATCTTCCAGAATTTTCATCTCAATAAACGCTTGGCAGCTAATGACAGACTGAACATTCAATGATCGCTCGATATGAACTCCATTCTTTTTGTGAAATTTTTCGCTGTCGTCAATTACTCGAAGATTCCTCAGATCTCTCCTGCGTTCATTCCACTCGTTTGTGCTCGCCATGTTGAAATATTGGGCAAATACGAGGAGAAACTGTAGCGAGAAGAGCGAAAACGTTCGATGCACGAGTGACACGAGGTCGAGCTTTAATAAAACTGATACTCGACTGACCTACTCGACTACGGAAATCAGGAATAACCACTTTGATAATCTCAAACTAACAAAAGGACTGGTGACTATTTGAAAGAAAAACCGCTGTTCACTGAACATGCATTTTCAAAATGGCGGACACGCTTGCTTTCGACAAATTTCTTTGTGATGCAAATTTGCAAATGTTTAAAGATAAATTCGTAAGCGAAGGGGTGGAAAGAGTGCGTGACATCACGGATGTTTCAGATGATACTCTTACTGGTTTTGGGATGTCTAAAACTCAAATACAGCGATTGCGAAGGCTCTTCAAACTCTGGCAACTGGAAACCAGCATGTCAAAGCCCAGCGACCAAAGCATTCCCCCAAAGACAAAAGAAGTGGAGGGCAGGGTAAACGTTCATGTGCCTTTGAACTTTTTCAACTCAACAGGAGGAAATATTCTTCAAATATCGCGAAAACCGTTGGAAAAACGCTACTCGAAACTGTGGTACTCGAACCCAAACTCGCTGAAACAGACTTTAAACAATTCGTTTATTCTTGCCATGTGCTATGAAAGGGACCGTGACTTTAATAACATCCGTTTGCTCGAAGACTGGGCCAGGAAAGAGAGGGAACGAAGAATTTCAGTGCTGTTGTCTATCCATCCCTGTGATGTAAATTTGGCAAAGGAATCTGTATACATCAAACAAAAGTCAGTACCTTGGATGTGGAATCAGTTAAAAAAGAATTATCCTATGGCTGCCACTCTATCAGCAGACACAAAAACCTTTTCTGGATCAGCTGCAAAGGATATACTTTTTTACTATGATGGTGTCAAAGAATTAGAAGAGAGTGTGAACAGAGTGTTAAAAATGGCAGAGGATGGCTTGTCTGAAACCACAGACAGTGGTATGAAAATGAAAGAATCGTTTAAAGGTGCACACCAATGGTATTCTGAAGTTTTACCACAGATCACTGAACTTCAAAACAGAGTGGCAACAGACCTTGCTAGAATATCCACACTCAAAGCAATTGTTGTAAGCAAGTACCATATGGAAGAGACAGTGAAAGTCATTGCTGAAAGAAAACGAAAGAAAAATGCACGGAAAGAGAAAAGAAAGAAATTAAAGCAGACAGAATCATCATTGAACAGCAGTTCAACCAAAAGCATTGGGCAAAAAGGACAGAAACTGGTGTCCTATTTTGCCAAAACAGACACAGTTGATGAGGCCCAAGTAAACAGTCAATGCAAGGCAAACACCATGGGGGAAGATGGTAGTTCAGTTATCAATGAGGATATGGTTTCAGAGGAAAGTGTTTCCCTCCAAGCAAGCACTCAGTGCAAGCCAAACACCATGGGGGAAGATGATAGTTCAGTCATTAATGAGGATATGGTTTCAAAGGAAAGTGTTTCCCTCCAAGCAAGCACTCAATGCAAGCCAAACACCATGGGGGAAGATGACAGCTCAGTTATTAATGAGGATATGGTTTCAGAGGAAAGTGTTTCCCTCCAAGCAAGCACTCAGTGCAAACCAAACTCTGAAGAAATATATGTTACTTCAGATGTTAGTGAGGGTATGGCTGCAAAAGAATGTACATCCCTTCATCAAAACTTTGAAGAAAAATGGGATATATTTGATAACCAATCTGAAATAGGCACAGACAGTTCAGAAACAGACAGTGACTCGTCTGCTGATGAGTTTTCTGCTATTGATCCATTACATGAGGATAATGTGGAATACATTTAACTTTAAACAGTTTATAATATATTAGTATATACCACAAAAGTGAATAGTGCTTTCGCTCTATAATAGTTAACTATTCACCTTGACTTGACTTGACTTATCTTATGCATCTCCTAATCTGTTTTCATTTAATAATAGGTGCTGATTTATGATAAAAAATATTTGTTATGAAAAAAGTGCTCAGTCAAACCGACTACAAACTGTTAAGGGATTTTCCCTAAAAATCCTGTACATCGAGACAATATTGGGCACTTTTTTCATAACAAATAGTTAATTGCTGATTTATGATGATAAAAATACATTATGATTAATTATTATCTGATCACAGGTAAACCACTAGGGATTGTGGAACACAAGTGTTGTTGTTTTAGTTATTAGTCATCGCATGAACATTAATTGGTAAAGGATTGATGCTTTTCTATTAAGAATGTAAGCTGGTGCAGCAAGTGGGAACATAGTGATCCAACCTTAATTTTTACCAGATAAACTTTATTCCTGCCACAAACAAAGGAATCATTTGTGAAACTATACAAAAATACAGTCCTTGTTTGTATGAATAAATAGAGAGTTCTTGTTTGTATTACAGAATCTTGGAGATTAAGCTGTTATTAAACAATGTTCAGTGTTTTTCCATGTAAGTGACTGGCTTCTGACAAGGGATTATTCTCTTGTTTATGAAACATCATGCATTTACTGCGCCTTTCAATAATGGTTGAGTTTTACACTGCCGTCAATCACTGTAGCAGAAGCTTAAGAAACAAAGTAGCTTAGTTCAACAGGGTCAAAAGGTCGCATTCGTACACAGTGATTGGTGGATTTTGTGGACTTTGTTTGATTGACGGCAGGAAAAAACGCAACCGTTAGTTGAGATTTAAATTTCATGAGTCTCCATTTTATTGAAAGGGGTAGTAAATAGCAATGATGAGTATAATATACTGCAATTGTTAAGTTTAAATATTTAATGCGCCAGAAACTAAAATGACTGCCACACAGAATTTTCTTTTCCACTGAAGAAGGGGCAGTAGCCTCGAAACGTATGGAACTTTTTAGTTTCTGGCGCATTAACTATTTAAACTTAACAACTGCAGTATATGTTTATATGTGCTACACAGTTTAGTCACATTTTTTTGAAATTACCTAATGATGAGTGTAGCTGAGTTTTATCAAATTTCTTGAATCAACTTTTGACAGAAATTTGATAAGTTAGAGAAGTAAAAAATTGTTGATATTTAATTCCTTTGATTTACCAAATAACCCAGCTGAGTATATTCTTGTACTTTCAATCTGGAGGTCTCACGTTAAGATTTTAAATTTAAGTTTTCGAACTAATTTTTTTTTCATGAATAGCTGTTAACTTCGTTTGTGTGGCTCTTTTGCAAACTTTTTTTTTTATACATATTGCGTTTGCAAACATTTTATTTTGTCTTTTCAGGCTCTGCAAACAATTTTTTTCAATATTTCTCATACCCCCCCTCCAGAAAAATAATGGTCCGTCCCTAAGTATTTCGTGTATGACAAAGGTATAGATGGTTTTAATTTGGGGCGGTTTGGACCCAAAAATGTCAAAATTCCTATGGCATAGCTCCTTGCCTGAGTTTTTGCACTGTAAATGTATGAAGATAGAGCAGTTTTCAATTGAGTGTCGTAAAACCAAAACCAAAGTAATTACTCTGACCAATCACAGCAGTCGTAAACAATCCAATGAACCAATCAGAGCTCGAAGCAATTAGATGTTGGCGGCGCCAAGCGCGGGAAAACGTGTGCGAGCAAGTCACGATTGGTTTTGGGTTTACTTCTAATTGGTCGAGAAAGTGGCGCGAGATTTTTTAGCCAATCACAAAGCGTAGCAATGCAAAACCAAAGCAATTGTGTAATTACTTTCGATACTCAATTGAAAACTGCTCTAAAGCATTGAATAGAATTACCAGCATTAGCCAATTGATTGCATTCTTCTACTTGTTTAAAAAGTGCCGCTCTCTGTTTAGTATCATTCCAGTGGACCACATGTTATTTTCTTTCATAGCTATGTTGTGGTAATTGCGGTTTTTGTGCGTGGTTAATTTAGACAGGTACACCATATTTGCATTCATTTTTTATTTTTATATACTTTCAGCTTATAAAGTTAAGTTAAACAATAATTATTTTTGTAATTTCCTTTTTGTACAGAAAGGTATAAGTAAATAATGATGCTTGTATTAGTTTCTTTCATGATAGTGGCACACTCTCGATCAACGTTCACAATGAAAGAACTGATCGATAGGTTTCATTTCACTTTTCGGCATCCACAGACTCAAACGTTAGAATCACCTTGTAGAGTACAATAAACCGGCAGCACCACAGGAATGTACTGTTAATGCCCGTTTACACATGCGATTTTTGATGCGATTTTTGTCGCGCTCTCCAATGCAACTTTTGTCGCAAGTGTAGAAGCGGCGATTTCCTGTGCGATTCGGGTGCGACATTTGTTTTGATTTGCTGTGATTTCCCAAAAATCGCCGCCAAGTTTCATCTCCGAAATCGCGCGAGAAATCGCGCCCAAATCGCACTGAAATCGCCGCCCGTTTACACATGCAATTTGAAGATGCAATTTGCGCGCGACAAAAATTGCACAAAAAATCGCCTGTGTAAACGGGCCTTTGGATAGCTTTCATTTGAAAGTTTACCCTTGCAGTTTCATCTATAAAAAACGACGTTTCGAACCCTCTGAGGTCATTTTCAAGTTTACTGCGATGTACGGCAACGCAGAGTCTGTACATGTCAAAGTGTTTCAAAACGACGTATTTGACAAATACCGAGGAAAGGTCATTGTTAGGTCTTGTAATAATAAATATGAACCTTTATATTCTTATTCCAGATAAACTACATTGCCTTGTACTATATTCTTTCGTACTTAAATTTAAGAAGAGTTCATGGCACATATCGATCATGCAAAAGTTTGTGATATAGCTGGAATAAAAGGTGATGCCGACGGATTTACGTTTGCTACTAATGCTAATATCTGAAGCCTTAAATAAATCTCTTAAGGTTGTGTTTTGATATTGTAGCTTAAAACATAGTTGAAGGTGACACATTGCTGTTTGTAGCATATTAAACCGGCGGTTCGAGGCGGTTGCGTACCTTTATCTTTTAAATTTCAGGGTTTTGCTGTAGATATTTAAGTATCATAGAGCCAATATATTATTATTCATAAAAAAGAAGAAAATAAATGTTTATTTGTAAAGAAACTTGGATACATGCATTTTATTTGTTGTTGGTTTTTAATATATATATTTTTCGGCTTCTGCGTTTTGGGAGCTAAGATTCGCAGCACCGTGGAAGCTATTTTACTGGAGGCGTGCATTCCTTCCAATGGTCCATTTTCCTATCTGCGTCCAAAACCAGGTCATTCCTTTTGGGACGCGAGCAAATAGCGTTGGACAAACGGCTGACGAAGGTAGCAAATTGAACATCTGGACACTGTAAATAAAAGACAAGCTCTCTCCGCGAACGTGTTACAAACACACTCCTTCCCAAGAACCTTCTACTCAAAATGTCTACTTTTTTCCAAACGTTTAACAATATTTACAGAGTTTTCAATTCACTGTGACAAGAAATTCGCTGGAGTAGAGTTAAAAATAAACTTAGTATGCATCCCACAACATACGGAATTTTAAAAAAAGCTATGGGAAAAGAGGTTCTAAAAGCATATAATACTGAACTCTTAGATTTACCAGCCTTTCAGGGGTTGCCAAAGCTTGAAGATTTTATCAAGCTGAAAACAATCTGAATTATAAATTGACCATTACTGCAATTTATATTTCAATTTTTACGAAAAGGTGCGATATTATCTTTTTGAAATGTTCTGGAGCTTTCGAGATCTTGTGTCCATAAGAGCCATTAATTTTTAACTGTCTTCACTGAAGACTCTCTTGCCATTGCGTAGAGGATAATCATTGTCTTTTTTTCTTTATTGTTCTGTCTTTTTTTTAAAGATTAAATAAACTTGATTATCAGACTACGCTGCAAGATTTGATGTATTGGGTTCGTGACGGAGTAAACTGACGAGTTCGCAGTGAGCAATAACAGTTCAAGGTGGGGTTTGACGCTGGCGGAGATGGCTCAAAGTACCGCGATATTGTTCAGTAATATTAACGGCCGCAAACACAGGCGGATTGCGAAGCAATGTCGATAGCAAATATCTTGTCTTTGACCGAAAGCATCCTCTTGCATTATACTTTCCGCAGCCATGATAATAACTTACTGGGCTTTCTTTTTGCTTTGCGGTATGTTTCATCTTTAGTTTGGATTTCATTTGATTTACGATTTACTTTTTTTAGCCCAAATAAGAATTTACGTCAACATTTTCGGAAATGCCTCACCTAAAGCCCGGTTGGTTGACAGAACGCCAAATAAAAACCAAAATCAATTAGTTTTGCCTCTCGAAACTCTCCTTTGCCGGCCAAACAGCGCAATTTAATTGCAAAGTGTTAAACCATGTTATAACACCAGAAATGTGATTGGTCAAAGCCGGTTGAAGGAGTGACATACCTTTTATTAGAAGTGAGAAAATAACTCGGGTCTGACAAATGCTAATGAGCAACCGTTAACACATCCTCGCCATCAATTAAGCAGTCGAATTTTCAACCTTCATTGCAAGCACTAAAAACTACAGTTTGCCGTTTAGCTAGGTCTGCCAATATTGTAAGTATTGGTCAAGGTTTGAATGACAGAGCGAGCAATCGTTTCGTTCTTTCGTTGTCTTCACGCAAGGCAGGTTTGATAGGATAAACCTCGCACAACAGCAGTTGCGCATTTTTTTGTTTGTTCAAGTAAGTCGCTTTCTTATACATGTGTTCATAGGTCGTTTTAATACTTAAGACGTATTATACGTCTGGGAAAAAGTTCAACTGATGAAAAACGTTTAGGTCGTCGTTTTAAAGACGGACACAACTCAAGGTATTGTGCACTGACGCACTGATGCGCTGATGGACGCCGCATAATCCGTCTTTTTCTCGTATTTATAAGGCGAAATATAATGGTTGCCTATCATGGGTACGAGAGATGAGCTGAAGGGTAAAAGGGCCAGGGCTGAAGGCACAGGGAACCCAAACGCTTTATTAGCTATAACATAATTATTTAATAAAATATTGTTATTTACCTGTAATCCTGTGAGTTTTGAGTCGTTTTGAAAGCGATTTGAATCAGAGCGAAGACGGTTGACCTTGCACGTTTCAAATATTATCTTGTCTGCCGCTTTGTAAATATGACGTGCCTATTACGTCTCAAGTTTCCATTACATTAACTATTAACTCTCCCCGGGAAAGAGAAAGAAGAGAAGAGAGCTCTCTTCTCTCTTCTCGTGGCCGTTAAATTGAAACCCGAGATTCTCCCCCCAGGAGAGTTAATAGTTAATGGTAATGAGAACTTGAGTTAATAATAATGGAAACTTGAGACGTAATAGGCGCGTCGTATTTACGAAGCGGCAGACAAGATATATTTGAAACGTGCAAGGTCAACCGTCTTCGCTCTGATTCAAATCGCTTCCAAAACGACTAAAAAAGACACGGGATTACAGGTAAATAAAAATATTTTATTGAATGATTATGTTATAGCTAATAAAGCGTTTGGGTTCCCTGTGCTAAAGGCAATTATTAAAATCGACGGGAAACCGAGAGCGAGCAAATTGCTTTAGCAGAACGGCAGTAAGAATTCTATTTAACCGCAAATGATAAACTATAGGGTGATTTATTTCTAGTTTTGTTTAGTGCTTTCAGCGATTTTTCACCTATATATTATATCCCGGGGGCATATAAGCGGCAGGAAAACCGTTTCGGAAAAGAAGATAAGAAATAACCTGAGACTACCAACAGCATTATCAAAATATGTTTTTCATGTCTAGTTCACATTGGTCAGGTTTCTCACTTCAAACTCATCGTCATCATCAACAACGTCATTGCAACTGTTGTACTTTCATTAATATTACAGAAAAAAATGAACAGTTACGTTAACATTTGATGAGAAAGCAATAAGGCTGCAATTAAACTTATAGTTCTGCGCTCTTCATGCCTTATACTTTCCTAATCTTCTATTTGAAGTTAAAAGTGTTGAGGGGGCTTATATCCGGGGGGCGCGTATAACCAGAATATCTAGTATTTTTTTGTTTACAGGTAGATTGGCCTTTAAGCGCAGGGTTTATATAAACGGCATTTTACGGTATGTTATGCTCTTTCGTATGCTCGACAATATAACTGAAGATAATGCGCGCGCTTCGATTGGACCTTACCAATAGACTATTATACAAGTAAACAAACACATGAACTGTTCGGTAAGAAGTTCGCGTATGTGTAAGGTTCAAGGCTATTTTATGCCACAAAGTACAATAAACACGAATTATATTATTCTCCTACTGATCAGAAGCTTATCGCGTAGCTTATGTCTGAATAGACTACTACAGTTTAGTCGGCGTGAAGGTAAACTGGCGGAAATTATACTATTTATTGCACGTATCGTTTATTTTATTGAAAATGTTCATAACATGGGAAGCCTATTATTACAATCACCAACTATCATGGCCGACTGGAAACCACGAGAAACTGAGATGGAAATTCGGAAGCTTCATATGTTCTGTTTTCTTGTTGCCATAATATAAGAAAGCATCCCAGAACTTCCAAACATATGTACGCATTTCACACAAGTTATTTGTGCATTTCTTTGGTACCACTGAAGTTTTTGGAAACGGGAATCGCCGAAGTTACCTAAAAACACTCCACCGCGGGCAAATGTCTGCGCATGCTTCAAACCAAAGCCATGAAAACGAGCATGTAAACGATTTCGCAACAAGCGAACGTGATTTTTTGTGTAGCGCATATATATCACATTTTTCGCCAGTAAATTAATAAAAAAGTGACCCGGTTTTCCAGTTGTCACGCATTCAAACAGAAAACAAATGTACACAGTGGCCGACCACAAGGCTCAGGAAAAAGATATGCATATGCGAGCTGTGAGCTTTTAAAGTAAACACCTCGTCTTTAACGGACTTTTGTTTTGTTTTTTTACGTATTTCTGTCGTTCTTGAAATTTTTATCGAGACATTACACCGTGTTGTTGCAATACAATGGTTTTACGCGGGAAATTCTCGCGGCCGGCCGACTGAGAATGAGAAAGAAGACATTGCGCATGCCCACATTTTGACTGCGGTTAACCTTTACCCCGCCTCAGTCCTCCTACCACCAACTAAAAAATTAAGGTCTGTTTGTTAACGAAAATAAATTTGTTAACGAAAATAAACTGAGACAATCTGAATCGAAGACAAACATGGTTTTTCCGCTTTCACGCGTATAATCACAAGCAACATCATAGGTGCAATAACCACCATACGAACAGTGCGGTTTTTATTGTAATTTTGAATAATTTGCTCAAGGCTCTTTGTTTCTTTATGAGCCTTTAATGTTAGCATCAAAACTAAAAGCTTTGAAAAGATATTATCAGACCATTACACAGGAGAAAATTACGTCTGTAGTTATGGACGTTGGACTGTTACGGGACGGAGGTGCTGTTATGGCAATGAAGATCTCAAACAATACGATATAAATCACTCTATAAGATGCTTATCCGCATATAACACCATAAATTAAAGATATATTATCGAAACTACCGCCAATAACAGCAAAATTCATGAAAGTGTATGTAAGACTGACTGATGGAGCATCCGCGGACCACCCAGCCGATTACAGTAAGTGCAGCTGGCTCTAGCCATTTTCCGCAGGCCGTTTACGAACGATTCGGATAACAAATATATGAGAATTTAGTTTTATCGACTGAGTCGATAAGGTAAATTGACCACCGTAAAATGATTCAAATAGCTGATGTTCGAGCGCTAGCCCTTCGTCGGAGCGAATCAAGAAATTGTGGGTAGTGTGTGGTTTTATATAGTATAAGTGGTGGAGCTACGCTGTTGGTGGAAATTTGAAAAACAAATGTAAATTAGTTGAATGACGGAGGTGCATGTGAAACGATCAGTGATTATAATAGATCGTTTGGGTCCCGTTATTTTGTCCGCGTTGTGAATGAAAGGACAAGTGTTACATCGTGTGCGTGTGCATTTAAAAGTTACGGCCCCGGTTCATCGTCAGATTTCAGTGCGCTCGTAACAAGAAAGTTGCCTATGTTTTTGTCACGTTTGAATGAAATTAGTGGGGGTTGTGAAAAAATTATGCCAATTTCGGGTTCGTTTTGGAGTAATTTGAATTTTTTTTAAAATGATGCTTTTTACTGTGTTGTTGTGTGAGTGGAAAGTGGGGGTGAATGGAATTCTCTCGTTCTCTTCCTTCTGTGACGTTTGTAGTGCTGATTGGCTGTCGGTCTGTTGTGCACGTTGTTGGCCCGTATTAACAACAGAGTCAGGGTAACCACGTAAATGTAGTGCACACTGCATAACATGTACTTTTTGCAAAAAGATATACATTGACAAAACAGGAAGAAGACTGGGCGACCGTTTTCGTGAACATCTCAGAGACGTTGAAAAAAAATGACAAAGACGCATCCAAACCAGTCACGTGTCATTTCAATCTTACTAACCATTCTAAACAACACATGACAATCTGCGGCCTTTCCCTACACCAGGGTAACACAGAAAGCCGTAAAATCTTAGAACAAAAAATCATCTTTCAAATCGCCCGGCGGCACTCTCAAACCCCACGGAATCAACGAACGCTTTTCATTCAACTAATCTACATTTGTTTTTCATGTCACCAAATTTCCACCAATAGCGTAGCTCCACCGCTTACTATATAAAATCCACACACTACCCTTGATTCGCTCCGACGAAGGGCTAGCGCTCGAAACGTCAGCTATTTGAATCCTTTTACGGTGGTCAATTTACCTTATCGACTCAGTCGATAAAACTAAATACTCGTGTTTCACCCCCCACCGACGCAGCACCACAGTTTCTTTAGAAACAAACCCCATTCATAACAAATATATGTTTTGTCTTGTGTAGGTGCAGGTGCGGCTGTAGTGTTGTTCACTCGAACGACAAATATTACAAGAAGCTATTGCATGGACTCAAACAACACGTCAATTATTCTTCTGAGATCTTCAGTTTATAAGAGGTAAGGAAGTAATTGGAGCTTTTGCTAGCTTTAATTTCGAGCAGTCAAATCTCTGCAGCTAACTCGAACCAAAACTAGGTTCTCTACTCTATTAACTGTTATTTCGATAATTTTACCCCGATAACTCGAGCTTTCGTAAACTTGAAAAGTTTTGTCTTTTCCTTGACGTTTCGAGCTGTCATGGAGCAATCACCATATTACCGCACACAAATGAGCGACTTTTTATTGCGTAAAAAGCGGATTGTGCGGCACTGTAGCAATCATGGTGCGTCATGCTTCCAACTGACAACTCGTCTTTAAAATTTCTTAAACTGAATGATCGTTTCTTTGTTTAATTTCATAGGGAAACTTTCACAGTAAGAATTTATTTTTTAACAGGTCTTATGTTATTTTGTTTATATTTTTGGCACAAGATTAGAATGTGTAAACTTTAAGTAATTAAGGACTGTCAATCTTCAGCATACCCTGAAGCGAACAAAAAAAAAATAATAAATAAACCCTCTGACGGAGGCAGAGCTTATTAGTGGAGCTAGCGGAGGATGTTCAAAAGAGCGTCATATATTAGGATTTCAGATATAGAATATTAAACGTGTCACAGAGGTGTTTACCTATTATTGTTTGTTTCTTTATTAATGGACGGTACCTGCATGGTCCGCAAATGTCGGGGGCATTCGCTCAGGTTGCATGTGGTGGATGGCACGAGTCCATTTTTTTCAAGCATTGTTTTTGTGGCAATGGTGAATCTTAACTAATTTCAGTTTCAAAAAGGAAAGCTATTACAGTAAGTTGCAAAGGTGTCAATGACTGTGTATATAAGCACAAACCTTGTATTTACATCATCATTATACAATGCACTGCATGTAGGAAGTGCCACATAGGAAAAACAAGCCTGCGGGATAGATTCCGAGAGTTATCAGGTGCGCTCAACTATAGCCTGCGTTGCAGACGTCGGTTTATTTGCGAAATTTCGAGGACGCGCGCGCGAGGGGAAAGCGAGAAAGGAGAGGTGGCTCCCTTTCGCGCGTTCCCCTCTCGCGCGCGTGCTCGAAATTTTCGCCCCATAAATAAACCGGGCCACGGCCTGAACGATCTGCTGGTGTTGATTATTTAATAGGACACAACTGAGAGACGGCGTTTAGAATCCAAACGTCGGCGTATGGAAGTCGACATTAACTTCGTTTGTATTTTACACATGCATTGATCACTTTTCAGTTGTACACGCACTATAGAAGACGCGACGGACAAAATTAACAATAACCTTAATTTGGCACGAAAATGTGGATATTTTTGCAAGAGCAAAGTTCGAGAAAAACGGCGAGAAATGATGAGAAACAAATAAAGTCCATGTACAAATATCGGTGCTATGATAGGTTCAAAGCAAAATAGAGGTTATTTGTTTATTTTTTGTATTTCAGCGATCACTGAAAGCCACGCGCGCTGTTTATAAAATTCACGTAATGGCGTTTTTATGGCTTGCAATTCTCTTTTTACTTTTGTTTTAGAATGAGGTGATGAGTTTCGTCTCAGTGAAAAGTTAAGGTATTGATTTATCTTGTGCAAACCGACTGTTACAAACCAAACCAGAGAGAAGCTTAAGTTTTCATTATCCAGTCAACATCAATTGGCTGGAAAAAATAACGAATGAGAAACTATAACAACAGGTGGACCAATAATCAGAGGAGGTCACGTTGGAAATACCCTGAAAAAAACAGACGGAAATATAGCATGACAACAGCCCTTAAATGGAACCCGCATTAACGCAAGGCAATAGAAAGAGGGGGCGCCCTGTTCAAACATGGAGGGGTTCGCGTTTTAAAATGGGCTTCTCAGACTTATGTAAAGAGAACTGCACAGAACTAGATGAACAAACTTGGTTTCGGACAAATGTTTGACAAGGAATGGAGAAGTTGAAAGAGTCGTTTCGAACATTTTTTGGCACAGATTTATTGATATTCTCGTCTATTCAGTCTTATCAGTCGTACTCGGATCTAACTTTGACCGTGGGAGATCAACCACATGAGCCTTATTGGTTTCTATTTGGGTCTTCTTTTTTTGTTTTAGGGGCATATTTTTTTATTGATGAATACATATATCATTACTACACAATACGTTACACTCTATATACACTAAAGTATTTACGTACAGAAAAATACAACTGCTTAACATGAGTTCTCAATATCATACAAAATTTAGCTATAGCTGATTTACATGGCCCTGTTACTTTACATTAGAGCAGTTTTCAATTGAGTGTCGTAAAACCAAAACCAAAGTAATTACTCTGACCAATCACAGCAGTCGTAAACAATCCAGTGAACCAATCAGAGCTCGAAGCAATTACATGTCGCGGGCGCCAAGCGCGGGAAAAGCGTGCGAGCAAGTCACGATTGGTTTTGGTTTTACTTCTGATTGGTCGAGAAAGTGGCGCGAGATTTTTTAGCCAATCACAAAGCGTAGCAATGCAAAACCAAAGCAATTGTGTAATTACTTTCGACAGTCAATTGAAAACTGCTCTATACTGCATACATACTACTTGACTTAAACATTGTTTATAATTACGACATGCTTACATCTCACTATACGTACAATTTCCAGTATCATACAATATACTTAATAAATTATGTTCTGCCATGCAGTTTTGGTATTGATAAAGACTATTATTTTACTTATACTGTTGATGTTATTTATAGCGGAGCTCTCGCGGGCCAAAGGCCCGCTCGCGGAGTTCCATACTCATAGAACCTATGCCCGTCCGTTTTCATGGTCATGGCTAGCGGAATGTTTCGCGGGCGCGTCCGTGTGTCGCGCAGGGCTAGCTCGCGGGCGCGTATGACGTCGCAAACATGCGCGAATGATGTCACACAACATCCGGGATCTTAGCAATTTTGAAACCAAAGCGATGTTTTGTTTTTCGCGCGGCTACACGGCCGATGTCACGTCTGCTGCAGTAAACACTCCTTACGTGTTTAGCGGAGAAAAACGTTTGCAAAATTGTTTTTCCCTTCATTTTTTTCGCGGTTTGCTACTCAAGACAGGGATACCAATTTAGCATGTAATTAAGGGATACTCAGAAGCCGCTATAGTGGAAAAAGAAGAGCTTTCAGGGATAAAATCTTGCTTCGAGGAACTTCATATGTTTTTATCAATGCGGGGCAATATTTCTTCTACGGATTTGAGAACCAAAGACGGCGGAGTTTTAAAGCGGAATTTCCAAGCAGCCGAGGGACTTAAAGGTAAAATAAATTACATTTTTCGATGGGAATTTATGTTAATATCAATTTGTGAGTGACTTTGTGTTCTCGTTAGTTTTGGAGAAATGTTTATAAAACGTGCTCAAATTCAGTCGCGTTGATATCTTGAATTTCATCGAGGACAGCTCGGCCTCGTTGCGCTATAAATGGTACGCGTTTTTCTTTTAACTCATAAACTAATAGATCTTTAATAAAAAAAATTTCCAAAGAAGATTTTGTTGTCTATTTTTATGTGTTTGTTCATTTATTACATTGGTTGAAAAGAGATTTTATGTAAACAAAACAAGACTTGGATTTCATAGTTCTAACTTCACTCGCGTCGCCTTATGCAAAGATGTCTATGTATTTTTTGCAATTTCTATTTCCAAATCAGTTTCTCGGGCAATTTTTGATACTCAACAGGTGTATTTTATTCGGAAATTTGTCATACTAGTTATTCTAGACCGAGATAAGTTATTGTTGTGAACTTTTGTACGGTCTAAATGTACTGTGCAGACGGTCGCGTAATACTGTTTTTGTGAACTGCGTGAACTGAAAAAAAGCCCGGTTGTCAATCTTAAATCTTGTGCTTCCGACCTTTCACCTTAATTAAGCTTATCATCAGCATTCTGTTCAGGGAGCTCCGCTGTTAGGCTTAGCCTATCTATGTAACTCTCAAATAAAGCAAGGACCACTTAGACAAACAGCACGGCGAAGTGAAGCCGGATCTTGGTGTAGATCAGGATCAGCAGTATTGAATAAAAGTTAAAACTAAATGAAAGGCTAATCGGACTGCTAAAAAGGAAATAAAAGTAAACTGCAGAAGACCGCAAACGATAATGCTGATGACGATACGTAGGATCTACGAGAGACCTAACCAGCCAAAAAATGAATGAACAAAAACAATGAACTGCAAGGCTGATCTGACCACGTAAAAAAAAGGTATTTTATTGCCCAATATTTCGGTTAGGCAAAACTAATCTTCATCAGAGGCTCCAAAGAGCTAAGTAAAAATGGAATAAAACGGTTACAAGATATAAAATGATTGAAATGAAAAAGATTAAATACGATTGGTTAACAAGAATAGACAGCAGAAACGTTTACAAAGGCTACTATAAACTGAATAGAAATAGATTAAGTTTCATCGCGCCTGTTCATCCCATAGGGTTCAAGAGTCTTGCCCTTGGAAATTAAAAATGCTTCTCTGGCCTTACGAATGGTGTCTCTCTACATGATACCTGTATGACCATCATACTTGTAAAAAACCTTTAACATGCAGGGCTGATCACACAGCAAATTCGTTCGATTTCTTTTAATAATATATGCCCGATATTTCGGTTAGACAAAACTAACCTTCATCAGGGGCTAGGAAAGCTAAGTGAAGATGGAAACAAACGGTTACAATATTTAAAAAAGGCTAAGATAAAATGCTGACACACGATAGGCTAATAAACAAGTAACGGATGAAAACTAGAAACGGCTAGTAATGATAATAACAGTAAATATGTGGAAGATTAAATTTCGTCGCGTCTGTTCATTCCATTAGGTTCGAGTGTATTGGCTATAGTGATTAAATATGATTCTCTCGCTTTACGGATCATGTCTCTATTATAATTAATGAGTTCTAATGGGATGATTTGGAGGTCGGTAATGGAGTGTCCGGTGAGAGCAAAGTGATCTGACACGGCAGTAGGTTGATCCTGATGTTCTTTCTGCAAGGCTTTCTCAACTGCGCGTCCGTGTTCCCCAAATCGGTCGCTGACTTGTCGTTTTGTCTCACCGATGTATTGTGTATGGCATTTGGCGCATTGGATCATATAGATGACGTAAGTGGATGTGCAGCAGATGCGATGTCGTATTTGTCGTTTTTCACCTGTAGAGAAGAACTTGAGGTGTAAAACGTGGTTCCTTCTTTGATAAAAGGACATGTTTTACACCGATTTCTGTTACAACGGAAAATTCCAGGTGTTTAAGAGGGTGGTCTGCGATGTACTTGTAAGAGTTCATTCTAGTTCTTTGTTGTATGTGGTTATGTGTTTATTTTTGTCATGATACCTAGATTGCGAACAGTCTCTTATTTTTGTTTTAGTTAGTGGAGCGAGCGCGCGTGCGCGTACTTTTCTTGGGGCTTGCGCCCTCGTTCCTCGCGGCTCGTTGCTTCGCCGCTCGCCGCTCGTAGATGGCTCGCTCGCTTGACCAACTAAAAGAAAAATAAGAGACTGCCCGACCAAATCGCATACCAGTGCGAGTCATACGGGAACGAGGTCATTTTGGAAGCTGTACTGGACCAAGAATTCTCATACCAGTACGAAAACTTAAACCGCGCGCGGTATCATGTAAACGCGTTCAGTTTAAATCATTTCGTTCCAAAAACTCATTAACCTACTGCTTTGCTTATGTAAAAGCAGTGAAGTTTTCATCTCGTATCCAGGTAAGAAGCTAATTTCTTTCGTGTTCATCCTTTTCGTCATGCCAACCATAAAATTATTTTAAACGTTATTTCACTTTAATATGTGCTAGTAACTTTACAATCAGTCATATAATAACTGATTTTAGCATCGCCAGCCTTGAGATTCAACAATTTGCCTCAGATTCATATTCGTCTTCTTTCTTTCTTAGACGCGAAGTTCCGCTATTAAAAGGGATGGCATCTCATTCATTTTACATCTTTTGGCTGTGAAATGCAATATTAGGCGACTTCCAGTTTTGAAACATGGTTGCCTAGAGCGTCCTATCAACATACAATTTTCTGCAAAAATCTCATCAAACCAAGATATTGCTTAAGTATAAATACTTCTGATATAACTTTTGGTAAATGTTGTCCTACATTTTGTCAGTAATGGACTTAGTAATGACGTATCTTGATTACCCATCTGATTACCATTTGTATACTCACAGTAATATTGGCGAAGTTGAGCGAAGCGTAATTAGCTGTGACCGTGCTTCATTTTAAAATTGGCACCGCTTACGAAAGTTAAGCAAAACACGTAATAAAATATTTTGTATGAATAAATTGGCGCTCCACCATTCAGAAATTATCTTGAATGCGCCTGACTTGAATCCCTACCAGGTGTTTCAATATATAACACTGAATTGCATTCAAATTTCAAACGGGCCAACTACGGCTACTTGAAGGAACTGATCTTAATTAGAAGCAAGCAAACGCTAAACACCGTTTTTGACATAGATGATTATTCATTTAAGACGTGCATCATTACTAAGTGATTTCAATTTTTACTGATAACCGACAAAAAATCGCTTGGATACTGAGGGTAGGAACCAAACTTATCGCCAAAATGAGCAAAGCCGAGTGTATTCAAGGTAGGTGGGCCAGTGTTTTTTTTTTCAATTTCGATCAAAATACTCTTTCTTTGCTTGGATTCAAATTTTTGCCTCCGCAATATTAAAAACTAGAAATGTCTAGTTATAGTAATGAGTGGTTTGTATAGGCATGAACTCGCGGAAAATACGCGAAAAAAATTCCGACTTGTTTTGAAATAACCTACTGCAATTTTAGTAAACATGTCGTAAATAATTTATTGCGCATTCCGCTCTGAGATGCGGATTCTTATGTCGCTTCTACAGTCTTCTACAATTACCTACGTACCCAGTAACATTTGGGGCTCAGCAGCTCATGAAAAAAAAATGAACTTACCAACGGAAGTGAAAGAAATTTATACCTTAGAAGCAACGGGGGCCGGCCAAAGGGTACGCTCCTTTCGGATGGTCAAAAAACGTTTAAACGACTATATACAGTCGATAGCCTGAAGTTGTTTAGGCGATTTCACTATAAATAGGCCGCGGGAGGCCGCGAGGCTAACATGTTCCACGTTTCATTATCAGCTGTCATACGTTTTTCCGCCAAGTTATTTTATGACATGTTCATGAAGACAGGAATGGGAGACTTTAAACTACTATCTTCTGATTCACTGCCAAGTTGTATTTGTAAGCTGCCTCTGTCGGGTAGAGGGGTGGGGCGTTACTTTCGGTATTTTGCCTACGGTAGTATTAGAAACACATCCGCGCAGTTAGGCGGGGGTTCGCCTGAAAGCCATTTTTCCGCAACTTAACATGGATTTAATGGAAATATCTCGCTCACATTTCAAGCAATCCAATACCGCGTAGCTCATCTCATGAATCTATGTTATAGGGTGTTTAGTAACTTTTTGGGTGAATTTTGGGTATGAGAGGAAATAGTTTTTCTCAAATAATTTCTAAAATTGAGAAAAATAAGAAATATTGAAGATTTAATGTAGTTTAGTTTAAACATTAGAATTCGAAGTTAAAAATTAGTAGATGGACACAAAGATAGTCCACTAGCAACCTGGGGTGCTCTTGCGTGAGTATGAACTGTCTGTTGGTGTTCCAAAAATCATTTTCTTTCTTCCCTTCTTTAAAATTTTTAAAACGAGCCTGTGTCACATTCTCTTTACCAGTGCACAGTTGGTGTTTCGTAATGTCTTCCCACAATTCTGGAACATGCGAGATATAACTTTGCAAGACTAGAAACGGAAGAACACTAAATGAGGGGCCATTAGTAAAAGACATATTGAAACTACCTCTACGAGTTTATGTATTAAAGCAACCAACTTTTTTTTTCTGTGCGGGACGTTTTGTAGCTTCTTTGTAAGAACGTGATTTTTTATTTTATTTTTTTTTATTTTCCTGCGGTTTTTGTCTATGATGCTGCGCTGTGAAACTAGTTTGATGCATGTAATAATTGTCATACGGCGACAGTGTGAAAAGAAAACTAATTGAGGAAACAAAATAAGCCTCAGCCCATCTGTTTGTTCGATTGTATTTTTTTCTAAGATTAATTTTGTATTTGTTATTTTTTTTTTTTTTTTGCGTCTTTGCTAAAGAAACCTCTGGAATACAAATGTCAGTGGAGTGGGTTTTAATTGCTTTCACGGAGCGATTATTACTTTTAACCGATCGAGAGGTCACTAGCAGCTGATCTTTGACGACCCGGCAGGGTTTGACTTTATCTAATAGAATTGTGGCTTTGATCTTCTCGATAAGAAAATACTGCGACAAGGGCCACTCTATTGGCCATCTTAAATGAAAACACGTACACCGCTGCGTTATTCTTCGTGAAGTCACGATCGCGTAAAAAAGAATACCGCTGGATCAAATTTTCTCGCGCGTTCATGTATTTAATGAGGATTTAATGCCGTCCTCCAGCTCTTGTGGGATAAATTAATATTCTAACCGATTCCCAATGGATTTCTCCGCAGAACATGCGCAAGCAGCGAGAGATAAGATAGAATTAAGAGACATCACGTTTCAAACCACAGACATGGACAGTCACCGTCGGACCAACTGCGCTGTACAACCGGGAAATCCTACAACAAACTACACTGAAAAGGCCTCAAGACGAAAGAGAAGTACAGTTCGAAAACCATCTACCAGTAAACTTGACAAGTTTAATCAAACAATACAATCATTTAGGGATACGGATACAACTAAGAAGTATTACAAGCGGAGAACAAAGATGTTGTCGAGTGCAGCGTGTGTGATGGGTATTCTGGCGGTTGTTTTAGCTCTTGTAGACATTGAACTTACAATCCGAGGTACAGACACGAGCGAAGATCTGTCAGCGAATAATTTGCATGTGATTCTTAGTAATCCATACAGACTTGCAGCTGTGGTAGTGAAGTCCACCTTGTCGTTTTTATCCCTATTGACATCCATAACAATTTATCGTATGAACGTGAACGAGCTAAAATACTTAGTTGTGAGGAATATTTATCACCACTCAGAAAAGTTTGTAATGACCTCACTGTTTCCGAGCTGTCTCGTAGAGGTAGCGATTTGTCTGTTTCATGTCCCTCCACTGTTAGACTACCATGGTGTGCCTTATGAACTTCAACTCTTGGTGTTTCTAAGGTTATATCTGATCGCCAAGTATATGAGAGAACACAACATGTTTGTAGACAATCAAGCTACGGCATTGTTCGCTTCTGTAACGCAAACAGAGATTTCCTCGATCTTTCTGGTGAAGGCTTATTTCCTCAAGTTTCCTTTTAGACTAATATTTACATTTTACTTGCTTAACATCTTCTTGGGAGGATATTTAGTCTATGTGATTGAGAGGACTCACAACAGTTATTTGGTGAGTATATAAAACTGGTCATTCTATATAAAAATACTATTTTACTTATTTAGCCTTACTAAGAAATAACTCCACATATCTACATGTCATATAAGAATTGTTAACGTGGTCGAAGGACAAACTACGTGCGCCGGTCAATTTTGCTTATATAATAGCCTTTAAGTCGCCTCGATCGCTTTTCGTGTCTGGTTTTATAATAGTTCTCGGTTGAATGCAGATTTTTGAATCGATAATTAGTTTACGTTTCATCTTTTTATTTATCTTTGAGGACGATTTTCTTTAATCAGTTCTTTACATGCAAAAAGAGTGTTGTTTCAGAGGCAAGTGTTTGTTTTGAGAATATAATGGTTTCAATTTCAACGCTTTTGACTCGGTTCTATTCACGAATGTAAATTGCACTCTCGTAGTTACTTACTGAGCTTTTTAATATTAAATACAACTGAATCGGTGAAGTGAAACGTCGATGTCGCTGAATTTGTATAGAGAATTGTCGGTATAGAATGCCTAATTTGCGTTATTTTCGTCTTGTATAAACCGTGATTTCGTGGTTTTGGAAATTGAAAATGTTTTATCTCAGAAATCATAAAGCATCTACCACAGCTGGGGCAAAAGTGATTAAAAATTGAATAGCACTTCATGAGCCGACCTCTATTCAGTAATACTAATAAGCTTTTTGTGCTACTTCGAGTTACTTTTTACGTAAATTAACCGTCCCACATATGAAGAACGAAAAATTTCGGATTTTTGGTCATAACAAAGTAGTGTTTGTTTTTGTTGTTGTTTTTTCGTTCGGGTTTACAATGACATTCGTGACTGCCGGGTTATCGCGAAACGCTTTCTGACGACCTAACCAAATTTTATGCTTTTGATCAGTCCGTCAAAATATTAACAGAAGCAAACTTACCCGCCTGGGGTTAAAACTGGTTATAGGTCGTTTTTATAAATGGGTCAAGAACGCGCGTGTAATTTAGCTACCGCAAAATTCTATCGCGCGATTGTTTCAATCACAAAAAGCGTTTAAATTTTACATTATTAAAAAAAAGACTAGAAAAAAGTCCGAGAAACGTTTCTTTACATAGCTGTCGAAAGCAAACAACGTCGACATAATATCTGCTTTTTTATTCTTAAAAAAGTCACACAATCTTGTCAGTGACGAGAAAAAAGCTAAGTATGCTTACATGAAAATGACCAGGCTAAATGAAAATAATGATTAAATTTCTCTCCATTTCATTCTCCTTCCATTTTACTGCCTTTTTTTTTCGGATGTAATTTTAGCGTTACCCCGGTAATACTAAAGTAAGATTCAGAAAGGTTGTTAAATTGTCGCTTCAATTCAGCTTATCAGAGTCAGATAAGCCCCACTCTGTAGTTTTGAGATGCAGTGAAAAATGGCTCAATAAATGGTCGAATTTACTCTTTTCTCGCAGTTTTGGTTAACAACGAGAAAGATAATTGATATCATGCGTTGTGAAAGACACTTCAGAAAATTGACAGGAGTAGAAGATTAAAGAAACAAAAATCACTCGCTCTAAAAGCTTTTATTGTTTGCTTGATCTTTTGTTACAAACAATGCCTGAACGGTGATAAAGAGTAAGATTTGAATGGACTCAAACTGTTGCCTCTTTCACCTGTGAAAGTGATCGATGCTTTTTAAAATTTCGAATTACACAAGGAACTAGTCTCAACTATAGTCATTCAGCGCAAAAAGCTATTTATATTGTTGTGAATTAATTGCACCTGAATAGACTGACTAAAATGGAATATGAAATATGTTGCAGATAACGTAACCGCGGTGAGCAAAGAGCACTTTTTGAGCTTACGAACCAGCAGGGAATTACTTCAAAGAATAGCGCACCATTCAGTTAATTTTACTTAACGACAGCAAATTACCGACAGAATTTAACTGTACAAAATAATAAACGTTTTCATTAACCATTGTGTGCCCCAGTAGGTTTCTGTTTTTTGTTTCTTAAGTGAACACCGACATTAAAACAAGTTAATGAAGTTTTGTTTCTCTGGCGTCAAACAACCTTATGTGGTAGCTAATTTCCACTAATTGCTACATGCACCGCTTGTTTTCTACGGGCTTAACTCGACACAGATAACAGTATTTAGGCTAAAAGGGCTGATTTATAAGCGATCCCACATAAACGCAAATAATGCACAGAAAACCGAGCATAAAAGTGACGAGTAAAATAATTAGTTATTCATTTAAAAACTGACACATTTTCGTCAAAAAATATTTCAAACAATGTGTAATATTTTGGTACAAAGTTTCTACAAACGTGAAACTATGGCTATCCCGTCTCGCTTATCTTCTTTTCTGACGTCATAACAATTTCGCAATCTGACCAATCTAAAATCGTGGGTTGAGCGGCCTAATACCTATCAAGATGTGCATGTTGATATATAAAGCACATGGCAATAAAATGGTCTTTAAACTATCTCAGTGAAGGAGGATATATTACTGCCTTAAAAAAAACCTTGAAGAATCATTTCTGTGTTTTCTATATCAGCCGAAGAACTGAAATTTCTCGAGTGTGAAAAAAAAATATGAGATGGAATTTAAAATATGTTGCAGATAACGAAAACACGTACGGCGAGCAAAGAATACTTTTCAAGTCTTTCAACTTAGCTGATAACATTGCCGTCTAGGTTCTAGTAAAATAGTGAGGAAGTACATCAAAACATAAAACTTCATTCTGTAAATTTTAACATAACGATATGCAAATTGTTGAAGCAAATAACCCGTATAAAATATTAATAACTTGTTTAATAACTCAATATCAGAATAATATACAAGACAAGCAACACCGTGCCCATTACGCTTCATTTGACTCTAAACGAACACCGACAGTTTAAAACAAGTTAAGGAAGCTTTGTTTCTCTGGCGTCAAACAACCTAATGTGGTAGCTAATTTCCACTAATTGCTACACCGCCTATTTTCTACAGGCGCAACTGACACCAAGAGAAAATAATCTCTCTTGCTGACACAGATAACATGCTAAAAGGCTGAAATGTAAATACATTGTTAATCATATGAAATTGTCACACAAATATTACAAACAAATTATAGTAAATATAGTTTTTACACAATTTGCGTTTCCAAACGTGAAACGTAATAGCTAACGTGTGGATTCGGGTGCGATGACCAGGCGGCCGGAGTCTCCCTGTGATTTATCGCTTTCGTCTGACGTCATAACAATTCTGCAATCTAGAAGTTTTAATTACAGACACCGGAATCCTTTATGCTGAAAAATATGGGCAATCTAAAAAACAAACAAGCGTTAAAAATATATATTATACTAGAAGTAATCACAGATTAAGGTGCGTCTCCTTAGGTACCTCGTTGTGACATGGCATTCGCGTTTCAGGCATGTTTCTGGTTCAAAACACGCGCTTAGCATGCGGGATACTATTGTGACGTTTCAAGATGGCGCAGATTTGGTAGGTGGAACGAATCGAGAAAAGTGTCGGTAGCCGACAAGATTAGGAAGCGTCTCCTTCGTCGACGCAATAAAGTATATTTGAAATAAATATTCATTTCAATGAGAAGATGGCCACTGGTGAACCAACCTGGTGCGAGGCAGGCGTGAAGAAGATTGAACGATCAGCGGTCACTCTACAAATTCGTGCCAAGCGAACACTATGGCGCTGTACAAGATTTCGAATTTGAATAAAAGTGCCCAGAACCTTCTCAACCATTCAACCACCAGGCTATCCATAACTTATCAAATGAATGAGTTATTACTAAACTAGAAGAAATGAAAGGAGGGGGGTACATTTTTCAAATTGTAATTGCAGTGGAGCTCAGTGGAGGTGTTATAAACGATTGATCTCTTAGGGCACCGAACGTAAAAAAAAACCAGTTACTTCTGTGTTCCCTGTTGTTATAAGACATTATAAAACGAGCACAATTATAAAGTTTCATCTAGAGAGCAAAGCAATTATGGATTTAGCAATATCCTAGATTTATCTACAAAGAAACCACGCGGACATTTCCACTAAAAATGTTAGTTCATCATCGCGACATGTTCTGAGAAAAAAATCAAGTTTAGCTCTGCAGTCAACCGAACAAAAATGCAATAGAAACTTGATTTTGTTTTCTTAATATTCGGTAGATTTAACTGGTATCAAGTTATCAATCTGTGAACTAACGACCTAAGCCTTGAACTTAGCATGAATTCTGAAAGAGTTGACGCGCCAGAGAAACTACGGCCAAATATCTTTTTTAATGAATGCCTAACATGATCTACCAGCATCAAATAAAAGGGAACTGAAAGCAATTTCGCTTCTAAAAAGCATACAAGGAGGTGAATAAGTGTTCCCGGGCAGCTGATGCACTCCTCGTTTCGTTTTGGCAGATCTCAACAATGCCAGTTGATAAGTCGGGAAAAATTGTCTGAAAAACAAAAGAGAAGATCATTTATCTTTTGAAACTTTCAAGCATTATTACAATGAGTACGTACGCATGAAAAGTACGCATCGTTTTCCATCGGAGTATAAATTATTAAGCGCCGGATAATTATCTCTTACATGTGTAACAGTGCTAAGTGGAAATTTTACCAGCCAGACAATTTCCCACTGGCGAAAAAAGAGCGGACGACTACCACGAAAACGACTGTTCAACTGATAGATTTCATGACTTGGCGATTTAAAAAAGTAAAGGTTACTTTCAAGAGGAAAAGGTTCAATAAACGCTACATAGCGTATTGTTTGTCGATAGTAATTTTAATGGAAGAACTTTAAAGCTGTTATCTTCACTCTGTCAAGCACTCGACATGCTCTTAAGCTTCCCCCTCGAAATCAATCACCCGATTCTTTCTTCGCGTTTAATAAACCGCGATCTCTCTTAATAAAGATCATTAGTGTGTTCAAACGGAAGCATATATGTTATCATGATTGATTTGAAATTTGTTCTAATTACGGCAACGGATTTTCGAGATGGCAGACACCTTCCGCTGTATTTCAAATGAAGGTCGGTTTTTAATCAACTCCCGCGAGTGGTCTTTCAAAACTAATTTTCTCAACAAATGAGAAATTTTTTATATGCCCACTTCAAGATATCGCAAATTTACAGTTTCACACCTGTCGTTTAGAAACACCGTTTTGAGAAAATGGCCAGTTTTAAGTAAAGCTGATACATAGAGTTTCAACAGAATGTTTTAACCAAAAGAGAAAATCGTAAGTTAAATTTTCTTTAAGAAATTGAAGAAAAATGCGTAACAAAATAAAAAAATGATTTCTGATTTACTTGAAAACCGTCCGTTTTGTTATAATTTTTCTTCAAACCGTTCCTCTACAGCTAGTGATACGTGAGTACTACAAAATTTGAAAGTTTCCTTACAAGGTGTCTGCTTGATTTGAGCAAAACGACTTTACATTATTTACAAAGGGGAATTCATATTTGGCATAAACTTCAAAACATGCACTCGAAGACAAAAAACATTTGTTGCGAGTCTTCTTAAACAAGCAACGAGATATAATTTATCGTCGGATTAAGAAACGATTTTGTGATTGTATCTCTGAAAAGAAGACAATTGTTAGCAAGATTCGTGTGGTTCATGTTAAACTGTCCATAAAAGACAAAATAACAGGAATTCGACAGCAGTGTCGACAGTAGTAAGCAGCTGCCTGTTGTAAGCCTCCTGGTGCGTTATTTTTAATTTTTCATGTGGATCACTGTAAATGTTATACGCTCGTACTATAAGCCCTTTCAAACATGGGCATTTTGGACAATCGTAGCAACATTCAAGGATTTCTTTCTGAATTCAACATGAGTGTTTTACACGTCTTCGAAAGCCTAAACCCTCTAAAGTTTTTTCCAAGCCAACCTCGTAAAGTTATCTTAAGTTCGTTCGCTACGAAAAACGTTCAGAAAATGAAATCTGGTCAGCGGACCAAAACTGGAAGTAATGTTTATTCAAAATACCCATGATGCATTTTTTTATTGAAGGAATCAATGCAGTCAACAACGACAAACTTCACATCGAAAACTTGCAAACTCGCATGCGCTTAAAGCAGCATATCTCTTTTCCTTTCAAACTTGATATTGAAAATAAATCACATAATCTTTAAAGGGACACTGTCGAGGGCGCATGCGCGAGTTTTTCGAATCGAAACTTGAAAAGTTCAGCCTGAATTTTTCAAGTTGAACCGTCTATTTCAAAATGGCGTCGACTAGTGGCGGCGGTGGAAGGAAAAGAACCAATTCGGGACGGAAGAGGAAGTTCGAGGATCAAGCAGAATATAAGATAGCGTGGTCTAGAAACCACAAACGAATATATTTGGAAAATCGGATATTTAGGTCGTGGCTTCAGGCTAAATTCGATGCCGGGTATGAAGCTTCCACTGACAGCGACTTCGTCGCCCATTTGTTGTCGTTGGAATATCGTCGAAGGTATGCTATGTTTTCATGACTTTGGCTTCAGTTTGCCCTCCTCAGGACGAGTGGCTCCTTGACGGAACCAAAAAAATGATGAGCCTACGACAAGAGGTATTCCCAGGCGGTCACCCATCCAAGTACTAACCTCGCCCGACAGGGCTTAACTTCGATGATCGGACGAAAACCGGCGCATGTCAACTCGTGACAGTGTCCCTTTAAGCCATGATCGATATTTATTTGTTTGTTCACCGGGTAAATCGTGTAAAGTAACGATATGATCCGTCAACAGGACACAGTGTGGATGCTTGTTGTTACTATGACAACGCTTGGGTTTGGCGACGTTGTTCCTAAAAAAGTGTTGGCTCGAGCCTTTGTCGGGTTTGCATCAGTGCTGGGGATATTCCTGATGGCTTTGTTTATAAGTGTCGTGCACGAAGCCCTTCAACTGAAGCAACAAGAAAAAAGGATTCTTGCAACTATGGAAAACGCAGGTAAACTAACATTTATTACCTTCAATGTTAACCCTTTCACTCCCAGAGTCAATTATGGAGACATGTAGTGTAGTTCTAACTTTGGAGTCTGTGGACGGAATCCTATGGTGTGACCATTCAAATGAAACCTCTTCAGCAGTACTTTTGCATGGTTAAAAGGGACACCTGAAATACGGTGCTGACCCACACACAAAAAACACCCTGGCATTTAGAATCTCAAGAAAGTTTCCAACGTTTGCGATTGGCAAAAGCATGATGTTAAAAGTACTCTGATTTCTACTGATAAAATAACCATAAGCACAAAAACAAAAATAGAGAAAGGTTTTTTTCAGCCATATTTTCACATAGGATGTATGTGAAAATTTGGCTGATTCACTAACTGATCACTTAGTAAAAACATTCCTAGCAGTAAGTTACATTAAAAAAAATAGAATATGAATGTATTAGAGAAAAATGTTTCATTAACAAAATAGGTCACAGAATCACAGAAATCAGCATTGTCGTATTTCTTACCAAGGGGATGGTTGATTTTCCTTAGTGTGTCCTAAGTGAAACCAGTGTAGCTTGCATCCTTTGCTAACTCTTCTAAGCAATGTCGTCCTTTTCATATTAAATATTTAAAACATGATGAAAACCCTGTGTTCAACAAACAAGCTAGACTGACTAAAGGCGAAAAACTTCAGCTGGCAGCCCGTGTCGCAGTTGCGTCGCGGTATTCTGGCGCTTTTTCAGCCAAGGTCTGATGATGATTATGATGATGATGATGATGATGATGATGATGATGATGCTGATGACGATGACGACGATATTGATGATGATGATGATGATGATGATGATGATGATGATGATGATGATGATGATGATGATGATGATGATAAACTTTATTTAAATCTCGGGTTGGTGGGACTGTTTGGACCTCTAGCGGAAGCATCGCTAATGTGCCGAGACAAAATATATATATAATTATATACACCTAATTGCAATAACGGAAATTGATAAAGAACAACATCGAGAAACGTTTTGAAACCAAAGATTTGTTGGCGAAAGGAGGCAATAGAAACAAAACAATAAAAAGATTAACTGCACAGAAACAACAGATTTCCGTTTGGAATTCACCAAACATTTCTGTGATTGTAGATCATCTCGGCAAGAAAAAGTACTTGGCTGCTTCATGCATCCAAAGCACCTGGAGGCTGCACCACTTTATAAAAGAGAACGCAGATACGCTTGAGTTGGGCGACTGGTTGAAATCTCAGAAACTCAGAAGATTTCGGCACAAAATGAATGAGGACATACGACAGTGGAGGATTGGAAGGAAAAGCTGGTCACGAGGTACGTATGCTACAGTAGCAACGTCCTCCGCAGACCCTACGGAGGGGAGTGAGAGGGCGCACGAGACACCTTGTGAGATGAGCGAGCGACTGTAAACGAGCGAAGGGTGAAGCACCACAGGAAGGAGAAAAACGGCACCATCCCGCCGTCCCTTGCGCTCTAATTTACATCATGATATTATCATGAAATAGACATTGGGGTATGGGGCAGCTACAATAGGGTTTATCAAGGCCAAAAATAGTGTAGTAAACGGATGTCATATTTTTCCGTAATCTTTAATTTGCAAAATACTCGCTATCTGCCAGCATAAAGGACATGGCAATGAAACATTTTGCAAAATAAAGAATACAGTCGCCTCTCCCAAAGCGCACACCTCGCTAAGGCAGACTTCAATGGTTGGCTGGTTCTAGCCAGATTTTACTTGTTTGTCTGTAAATAAGTCTGTATAAGGCGGCATCTCTCTTAGGCAGACAACTAGAGCTGCTCCCGAGGGTGTCCGGCTTAGAGAGAGCTAACTGTATCCCATCCTAGGCCTAAGGTAACGGTTCGTGTCAGCGCGCGCACCAGTAGTTGTGTCCAGATTATTACGCACAGTGTTGTGTTCTCTCTGCAAAATCTGCGCGCCAAATACCATGAAGTTAAACAATGTCTGCACCCAACTCTCGTTTAATTTTGGTCAGTTATTACATTTTGTTAAACATGTTTTTTTCACACGACGTTTTCTGACAACAGATGACTACTGGAGGAAGTTCTTTTTGGCTGACGATATCGCAATGTTGCTGACCGACGTTGCGAGAAGCGTGGGTAACGTGGAAAATTTCCTTCAGAAACAAGATGGTGGACGCCGCATTAGCAGAAGCTCATTTAAAAGAAGTAGTGTTGGATCGCCACCCCCTATTCTTGAAGTAAGTTGTCTGTAACATCTCGCAAAGCGATTTTCGAGTGTCGAGAGTATTTCTATTTTACTGAGGTTTTAAATTACTACGCTTTGCGAGTAGTTAAAAAAACTTGCGCCCGTTTCGCAATATTTTAAAAGTAAAACCAAAACCAACCGTGACTTTCTCGCACGCGTTTTCCCGCGCTTGTATTTGCTTTGAGTTCTGATTGGTTCATTGGATTGTCTGCGTCATTTGCCATTGAGCAGAGTGGTAACTTTGGTTTGGGTTTTACGACACATAATTGAAAACCGCTTTAAATCTTGAGTCTAACGAGGGCTTTGCACTTCTTGGTGTCAACGTGAGTAACTAAAGGATTATTATTTAATTGATGCTTTGCAGGAAGAAAAGGAAAGTCCACCTTTGGAATCTCAACAAAAGGAAAAATGCAGAAAAGTTCATGCGGTGCTCCAAGGCCACCCAAGCTATTCGGGCCAACACCAATTCACCAATCCGCTGGACAAGTGTTCAAATGGCCATCGTAATCACGTGACACACGGCAAATTCATCGATGTTAGCGACAACCGCGTTACATTCCGTTCGAGGCTGGAGAGTGACCCGATCGACAGGGGTGACATCCCGGCTGACGCCTTAAATGGAAAGATGGAATCACTAGAGAATGCTTTAGATCAAATTTACCGCAAAATGAAGACCGAACTTAAAGACGTTCGCGACTCTTTAAAGTTGTTGAACAGATATTCTGAGTCATCCTCGAGTTCAGTGAGTCCTTTACCTCCTGCAAGGACTAATAACGCTCACTCCTTCAGCTACCCACGCACAACTGATCAATGCGATGTATGATGAAAAAAAACTGAAGAACATTCTGGGATATGATCGGTATATTTTCCAACGCAGTAGGAACATACAGCTGGTCCCTAGGAAACATTCTCTTTTGCAATAAATCAATTTGTTTGTACATCTCAAGTCTCGGCTTCAAGAAACATTCAAAACGATGGGGCAGTAAACAAGAAGTACTTGAAGCATTTGCCGTCGACTTATAAGCACACAGTTAACCTCGTTGTCAGGTCTCGAAACAAGGTTGACCACAAGCAACTAATACCTCAAAGGTATCAAAGATCACGTGATAAACGCGGTGTCCAACCGCAGAACTGGACTCAAATAAACTGACCAACGTGGTCGTTCATCCAATGTACAAAGAAATGTGAAGAGACAAACACTTTACACTTTTCTCTATAGATTAAGTCATAGAGGGCTGGTAAGATATAGGATGGTAACGGGCAAATGCACATCATGGGCTTGGTCTTGGGAAGAGTCAGGGCACAAGAGTGAGATCTGGGTACCTGTGACGTAAGATCATGTTTGAGTTTCCTTGCACACGACGTGCAACGAGCGAACAAGAAACATAATTCTTACCGAAAAGTCAGGTGGAGCCTTGAAAAAACAAAACTCTCGATTTTAACAGCGGCGGAACCCGCCTTGTTAAAACTGGGCCACTCTTAGGCTTGTGAGCACATTTTTGCGCTATTCTACTCCGTTTTTCTGTTGTTTTGTTCGGGAGATGAGAAACCCAACGATACCTTGATAGAATCGAATAAAAGCAACCTTTTTTATCACTTAGCACTGTTTAAATGATTTTGCTTTGATGTCTGAATGCGTGTTTGCTTTGGGCTACGTCACCTACCGAATTTCCCTGAATAAGGGCCGTGCTATGTACTTATGACTAAGTGGGAGGGCCGGATAGGAAAATATTTGGCTCGAGGACTTGGCGTACAGACCGAGCGCAGCGAGGTCCGTGCGCCATGACCGAGTGCCAAATATTTTCCCATCCGGCCCGACCAAACTTAGTCAATAATTATTTTATCATATGACCAACAATGCCGAGACAAAATTGCTTGAAATTTTAATCCGCGAGGCCATCCGCTTTTGTTGTAGGGACGTACGGCTTTTCCCGGCCCCGCTCGCGCAAATGGGTACGGCCCTCGTACGGGACTTTTATCAACGCTTTTGCAAAGAAAAGGTTCACAGGGCCCACGGGTCATATGATAAAAGTTTATTTTCCATTGCTCCGATTAAAGTGGGCCATTATTCTAGGATGATGATAATTTCATATTTTTCCTCCTAAGGGACGAGGGGTGGCAGTAATTAATCGAGGTATTGCCACTATTCGAGGATATACGGTATTTTAGGCATAACTTTTAAAAAGCCGAAACACGTATTTGCATCACTTTAAAAATGGAGCAATTCTGGTTCAAAAATTTATATTGCAATGCACTGAAACCACAGACAACGCTATTTTCCCCTCGACCCTTCCCATGACACCCCGCGCGCCTCAATTTACCCCAGTATCCAATTTTCTCTCACCTTGAAAAAAAAACAATTAATAGCGACTGGGTACGAGTCGGCTGAAACCATAATAAGGATGTTACGCTGCAGATTCATAGGAAATTCATTTTTCACGTTCAGTTTCCCGAGAACAAACCGTAATTATATTTAAGTCACTACATTTAGGAATTTCCCTGATGATAAAATCTGGATGTGATACCGTGGTTCTGGAAGCATTTTTGTTAACAGTCAACGGAAAAGCGATTTAACAAAGTGAACAGTTAGAATCCAAATTTAGAATACTCTGGTCTAAGTCGTCTTCTTGAAGTTTTTGTTCCAACCATCTCAGCTACTTTTGACCAAACTGTTATTTTTATGGATTAAAAGATAATTCCTTACAATGTAAGAATATTTTACCAAAGTAAATGTTTATGTAATGTACATATTTGTATGTTGGAAAATAAAAATCAATGACTGATTTTGCTCTAAAGCTGTACTTAACAGACTTGTCACACTTAACGTTCTGGCAATGAGCTTGCATCAGTTCCGTTAACCTTGTTTCCCCTGAGTAAGAGCTACGGATGCCGGCAAAAACGACTTGCAACTAACCACCGGCTCCCGATTCCGATGAGGTTACGATTCCGCTTACGTCCCCAATTCTCAATTTTCACTAAAATATACCATGATCTTACCCTTCCGTGTTTTCGCTTATATATGATTCCGTCGGTATGGAAAATGTACCCCGATCTTAGATTTACATTTGCAATAACGAAACTAGTGTCCCTGCATCGTAAACATATATTACAACTTTATTTCTTCTTAGTACAACTAAACGACTACAACGAATCCATAATATCTTTACATTTATTTTTAGATTCTCTTACGGTTGTCATTCATCTGTTGGTCGCTGTCGTTCTCAAAATAGAACGCCACAATGCTCGTCTTTACAATAATTGTGAACAAATAAATATTCATTATATAGCTAAGAATAGCTACAATAGGTTACGACATCCCTGGTCGTGATGTAAAAGTGGACAGCTTACAAGATTGCCTGATACCGATATCTTTCATACATAAAAACCTGTTAAAGTGCAATAACACTGCCTCTAGAGTACCTTCTAAATGAACAATCATCCACTGAAATTCATCCGGTCAACAAAAGCTCACGAGCTCATGTCCGACATATATAAATCAGCTTGTGAGGAAAATAAACGATACAGCAACATCCTCGCGACTTCTTTCTATATTTTTTTTCAAATGTTCTGCAGTTATTTTTGTGTCATACACACAGTCGTTGACATAACTCGTACATGCTTTATTTGGAGATTGTACGGTCCATAGTAGAACTGTACCAGGACCTCTGTTAACATCGCCACACTTAATCTTCTGCATGAGAGTTGAATGCACCAAATTGACAGAATGATCGTTTTTTTTTTTGTCGTCCTCTATGTTACGTTTCTAAACTTTTCTATCCAAAGAGTGTTGAAAATTACACGAAGAAAGTGATGACGCCTTCAGTTTTTTCTATAAGTCGCAACTGTAGCCTGCTTACACTTCCCAGAAGCGTGCCGTTACCTTACCACAGATGAGATTGTGCAACAAGTGCTTTTGTTATACTCCAAGGGAGTGGTGTAGCAGGTATCTTGCCGTACTTTAGGGGGCGGGGGCAAGGATTTCACGATGACGGTGTAGTAGATGGCGAGCGCGTTCGTTTATTCTCAGGATCACTCTCCTCTTCGTAGACCAGGGTTGGTCTGAGTGAGGCACGTGTGAGGCCCCAGAACTTACTGGGTGACAAACCTTTCTTGACTGATGTAAAACGCCATCCCAGGTGGTTCCCGCACTGCGCACACTCGGCTATAGTCCATGCGTACCTTAAAACGTGAAAACAAACTCCGTCCATAAACTGTACACCATTTGTGGGTCTATTGTTACAATCGTACCGCGAACGTACACATCAGGGAGATTTCCGGGAATATCGAGCACTTGTACAGTACACTTGTACAGTATAGTCTAACGCCTTTAATTTTCACGCGGATTATAATTACGTTGTTTTCGCGCATCGTCAAAGCCACCCGACCTTCTTTTATTTCTCCATTTTTTCCTTAATTTTAAGCAGACAGGAAACTGACGAACAGAAAAGGGCTGGATGGTCCTGGATGTTTTGTAGTTTTCTTAGTTTCATCAAATATCGCAAAGATTTTATCGGCGAAAATATAGCTGGCTAATTTTGGGTCATTTGCCAATTTTGGGCCAGTCGCGAATTCCAAACCCCGCGAAGCTAAAAGGCGTTTTAGGCATTACGTTCGTTTGTTGAACCTCGTTCCCAGGGTCCTGTCTCTTCAGCTACGTCATCATGCATGATGACGTAGCTGAAGAGAGAGAGGACCCTGGGGACGAGGTAGCAGTTTGTAGTCAGAATCGCGTCATAGCACACTCAGCTCCCTCCTAACTGACACCATCTAAAACGGAGTTCCTTCTTCCCATAACCCAGTCGTTTTCTTAATCTCCCCCTCTCTAAAGGCAGACCCCTTTGTACCATGATTTGATCTCTTTGAGGCGGTATGCACGTCTCGGAACGCCTCACAGGATTAGCTGAGAAAACAATAGAACAAACAACAGAACAATGGATCCTAGCCCTGAAAACAATACATCTGCGTGATACCCAGGTCCAATGAAATTAGAAGTTCTGAACTGATATCTTTTCCCTTTTTCGTGTAAATTTTTATTTGGAGATACCGAAGAAAAACCTCCTATCAGAAAATACACGCTTAATGCTAACGCTATCGAGAAAACCGAACCAACGGGCCGAGTCAATAGGCCATTTCCGAGTTGCCTTTAGCCTCTCTATCAAAGCGAGGCTAGGTGCGAAGCTTTTCATATGAAAATGAGTTTTCATTCACATGCAAATAAGTTTTATTTGCATGTGAATGAAAACTCATTTTCATATGAAAGGTTTCGCACCTAGCCTCGCTTTGATAGAGAGGCTAAAGGCAACTCGGAAATGGCCTATTCTCCACAACAGAATTCCGAACGAAAAGAAACCCATTCCTTCACTATAAATGATGAATGACTGGGAAGAGAAGATTCATGTGAGACAGGTGAAAACTGAGCAGGGGAGCTCTAAAATACGTTCACAATAAGAACTAGAAAAAAATGAACTAGAATAATCACTGAGTTAATCTGAAGTCAGAACCAAGAGTTGCCTGACCCATACACGAGAAAGCAGATTCAAGAAAGATGACGATCAAATGGCAACGGGAAGTTAAAACTTTGTGAAAATTTTTAGCGAAATAGCTCAAAAGTCAGTTTCAGCCGTTTCGAGCCAAGTTACTTGGAACCAATTTTATTGTCTAATCAGAAAATACTCACTCGATGCCACCAGAAAAGCCGACCGGCACAAAAAATTAACGACGACAGACATCACTGTGAAGCTGGATATGAAGAATAACTGAATGGATGATCTAACTTTATTTAAGTGTCAAAGGTATTTAGCTTTGGTAAAAATAATTGGGTACACCGAAATAGAAACTATACAAAGTTACAAAGGCAAGAAGCAGGGAAGCTGTACAACTAAGACAGAGGGGGGAGGGGTGGGGGGTTGACCTATTTTGAATGTGTAGCACTCAACACATACCCAGGGAACCAGCTGTTCTCTGCAGTAGGTCTTCCTCTCAGTCGAACGCTTGTTGCTCGGTAAAAAGTGAGCGTCTCATGAACCCATCCATTAGGATTCACATATGCACCTAACGGACCATCCAATGACATGCTAAGGATCAACAAAACATGCTCAAATAATCAATTCTCACTTCTGAGAATTTGAGGTTTTATAAAGACTGTATCGTGGGCATGGGCATGGGCATGGGCTGGGGGGGAGGGGGGGGGGGGGAAGAGAAACAGGGAGGGGCAACCCGGTAAAAAAAGAAGGGCGGGAACCATCTAAATATCGGGTGGGTGCTGAAAGAAATGGGGTCACGGAAACCGGGAAAAACAACTGGCGGAAACCTGGAGAAGATGACATTTGTGATATGACGGGTGGAAGGTGAAATAAGAAAAATATATGATATCACATATTTTGCGTTTGGTTGTTTCCACAGCAGAACCTCGATTTCCATCCCTTACGAATAAAACACAATTTTTATGTAAACTATTTTTATTTTTACTGACCACCAACATGGCTGCTGTGCAAACACTCTGAAGCACACGGGGCTGTTAAGATAAGGGCGGGAATCCCTGCTATCTCGTACTGTTATATATGATTTTCTTCATTTCCGCCACCCATTGCTTCAAAACACATTGATATAGTACTACGAAGGTAGATATTAGTCACTAGGAAATTAAACAAATACTTGTAGTACCTGAACAAATCGCTTTTTTCCACAATCTTAGTATCACATTCGAGACAACACAGGACACTACACTGTGAAGGAAAAAAAGGCAAGTGTTAAAAGTAAGTTTGAATGACCAAAATAGGACATCAGCCAGCCATCTGCCATCTGTATCTTAACCAAAACCAAAGTGATGGCATCTAGCCAAACTTAGTACAAGTAGAGGGCCAATTATAAGAAAGTAACAGAACAAAATAAACATGAATTTTATTTGATTTCAGGACCAAATGCAGATATTTGATATCTGGGCGTATTAAAAAAAAACATACAGCAAGTCAAACCATTATATGTTTGCTCCTAATTACTGGTATTCGGCACTAGCTTTTTAAAAGTTTCTGGGCTTTTTGCAGTTACTTTGAAACCAATTCACAGTAAAAGATTTTGAAAAATGCTCAAACAAAAAATGAGAGGAAGGAAAAAGGACAAATCATGCTGTCTAGCATATAATGAAACATGGCAATGTCAAACGGAAAATAGCAAATATCAAGCGACAGCACACAACAAATAAATAAATCTCATTCAAAGGAAGAAAAAAGACCATTTTCAAGGGATGCTATAAAGGTTATTGATATTGTAAAGTCTGTAAAGAAAAGTATTTTCAAAAAGTTTTTAATTACCTTTCTTACAATCTCGAGCTCTCTTCTCAATCTCTGAGTGGGACAGTTGATGCTTAATATCTGAAGTCTAAGGTTGTCATCCAGAGGCATATTGGCTGCCACCCAAAATGAGAAATCTGAAAATAAAGGATTCATCAGTTGGTAAAAACAGGAAACAATATATTATTAATTTTAATTAACATATTCAAACCATTTACTTTGGCTAATAAATTTATTTCACTACAACTCCAATAATACATGCATATCGATCTAAACTGAGTCAGAAGGAATGCTTAAGTCTCATTTTTATTGGAGAGGTTGAGCTCAGGTGTTTATGAAAAACAAGTGTCAACCAGAACTTTCTTCAACAACAATGTTTTGGAGCACTTTTTTTCCCTGTGACTGAATGTAACTTGTACGTGGGATGGGTAAGCCCAATAGCCCATTTCCAAGTTGCTCTTAGCCTCCTTTTCAAACCGAGGCCAAGTACAAAACCATGCATATGGATATATAAGTTTTATATGCATGTGAAAGAAAACTCATTTTCATAAGAGTGGTTTTGCACTTGGCCTCGATTTGAAAAGAAGGCTAAGAGCAACTCGGAAATGGGCTATTAACACATACCTGTCGGTGCTTTAGGAACATTGTCAATTCGTAGAGTTTCACTCCAACTTTTTAATTCCTTTTTTATTAACTCCATTAGCACAAACTGAAATGTAAATTGATACAGTAATCATTTGTTTTAATAGAATACAGTTAACTCTATGAAAGCAGACTCCCCGTAAGGAAGACAACTCTCTAAGGCAGACATCAGTGGTTGGTTGGTCCTGACCAAATTGTAACCTAATTCTCAATACTTGACATCTGACAGCTTGCATGTACGAACTTGTCGTCCCCGGGTGTACGTCCAACTTAGAGAGGCTAGAGGGAATTCACGGTACATACACAAAGAAAAGAAAGGACTGGTAAATACCTCAGAAAGCAAATCTTGCGTATGATAATCAACATAACAGTTGTGTGAAATTATAAATGAAAATGTTCTGTCAAGTGAAAACATTCAGAAAATAAATTTGGAGTGCCTTCCATTACAGAGTCAAACCCAAGACATTCCAAATGCAGGTATTTGCCTTGAGAGCACAGATATTCATGTGAGACAATAAATTCATTAAAACCAAATTAAAATTATTATTAATAAGAACTGCAGAATGATCCCTATAATGAACATGTATCACACTCATGCACTCGTCTGGTAATAATGCAGAGGACAGGAGGTTAAATCTCATTCAAAGTCTCCAAATGCAATTACTGTAATTATATATTTACATTTTACTGTGTTCATCACGGCAAGAATCATCTCAGTACTACTACTGCCGCCGCCGCCGCCACCGCCGCTGCCGCCACTACTACTACTACTCAGTAATTTAATTTAATATTGTCCAAGTCATAATTTCACTTAATTCCATAAGGCTGTGACAACTTACTGGATTGTACTGTTCATATACCCATCTTGGCCATGAACTTAGACTGATGGCTACCTAGAGGTACATAATAACCACTACTGTTAATGCATAGTATAAACATTTTTCATTGTTTCCACACATCCTCTGTCCTTATAGAAACACTCTCAACTCTGCCACCAACCAGCTTATCAGTGTTTCCCCCAAACCTTTAACTTTAAACTCAGTACCTGAGAAGCTAGTGCACAGAGCAGCGCCAGCTGGTGGTTACAATTTGAATCTCTTTGTGCTGACATGGGGACCGTCATTAAAGGTTTTGTGTGAATTTTTTGCCCAGATTATCATCCAGACTTCAGTCATCCCTATTCATTGCCATTTTAACAGATTTAAGAGCCAATGTCTGAAATTCGAAAATCGGGCGTCACTCACAAAATTTCGGATTTCTTCATATTTTGCCCAAATAATCTCTATAGTGAAGTATTTTCAAAAATAACATTACAAATTGTAACGGTGTTTTATTTTTTTCGAAAACGGGCAAAGTTTGAAAAACGGCAAATCGGCGGCCTTTCAGTTGTGAAACTGGCGAAAAATTACACATTTTCATCTCGCTCGTACAGAAAAACGCGATGCCATACATAAATAAAATGTGGCCACAACATAAACACGCTCTTGTTCTTCACACTACTGTTATTTACTTTGGATTAGCAGTTGAAATAAGAATATTTCGGCCGTTAGAAGAAACATGATTTCTTCCATTTTAAAAATTAGCAAATTTGAACCAATTTCAACGCCGTGGAAACCCAATTGGTACGTTGAGTTTGAAAACAAAATTAAGACAGGCTTGAAGCACAACTTCTGCTGTTTACTGTGGTGAAATATTTCTGGCGGCACTTTAAAAGTGCCCCGTCGAGAGACCAAAATGTGAAGGGTAGTTTGACACCAGGAGAACTTGTGACACGAACCTGAGCGCCGCCACTACGCACCAAATGTTTATCGCTAAAAATACTTCCTGAGATAGAGCCTTTTTCAGAATCGTAAAGACTTCAGAAGAACTTTATCTATCCTTTGCTAAATTAAAATGATATCTTTTAAGCAGTTTGTTGGGATACGGAGTAGAGACACGAACATTGATCATGTTGTGCGACCTTACAAATAACAGCGATCAACACTTACCCGCTTTTTCATCAGAAAATTAAACTGACCCGAACCTTGAATTGCGTTTATAATAAAGACAATCCTGCACTCCGATCCATTGCATTATATTGCTGAGATCATATCATAGCGTTATTTACTCCAAATTTGTTAAAACAACAGTCGCTAAATGACAGTTCGGAAGTTTCCCACAATGTGTTGCAAAGAGATTGCGTGACGCGTAGCACGCTGGAATTTGTCGCGTGCTTATGGTATCGGTCACGGAAAGAACATTGCCGTGGAAAAGGTTTCAGGTCAGTGTCATTTAAGCCCCATTTACACGAGCAATTTTTCCTTGACAAGTTTACTTGCCAATTTTTATTGCTCGTGTAGATGATTAACAAGTTTTCCTTTACAATGTTCCATTGACAAGGTTTCCTTGTTCGTGTAGACGACGAGCAAGTTTTCCTTGATACGGTTTCGGTTGTGCCCGCAATGCCTAAATCAATAATATCCTTGCCACATTTTCCTTGTCTAGCCTGTGACTCTCTGTTGGAATATTAGGCGAAAAAAAAAACGACGAACGGGGAGGGGGTGGGTAAAAGGTAAAGGGAGGGGGAGAGCCTGTCGACAAATTATTAAGGCCGCCATTCCACCCCTTTGTAATTAACCTGTCGATTATCTGTCAACAAGATCATTATCAGTGGTTGGTTGCATTGGAATGTAAATAGTCGCGCACGTGAAAATGACAAGTCGCGGTTACGAATAATCACGGCATGAGAAATTAACGATCCTTACACTTTCAAAGCGATAACAAACTTTAGCCGATTAGTATTTATCTTGCAACAAAAGTGAGCCAGAGAAACCACAGTGTATGCAAATTAGAGCTAGCACCAAACAACGGCATAAAGAAATATAATTCTAACGGCTCTGTACAATTTCAGTGTCATCTCCTCGACTTGATCCTTCATAATGGAAACTAGTGGCGTTACAACAATAACGGTCGTTCTTTCCAACTTCCACAGCTCTTTCAGGACACGAGGGAGAATTTGAAAGATTGAACATTTTCCAAATCCAGTCGGAAGAATGCCAAATACATGGAAAACTTGTCAAGGATAAATTGCTCGTGTAAATGGGACTTTATAAAGTGGGCTGGGGGTCCTTTAGTTGTAGAACTCGAGGCTCTAGTTGGGTCCGATTGCATGCCTTCTATATTGATTTTTGACGTCGGGAGGCTCGAAAGTGCTTTTTACATCATTCAATACAAGATATTTTCGAAAACAAAAGTGAAATTCAAAGATATTTTTTTCTTTTCAGCCACTATTGCACCCGCTTTCCGTTAATAGTTCATCAGGAAATTAAACTAACCCGAGCCTTGAATTGCGTTTATGATAAAGCCAATCATGCACTCCATTGTTGTAAATAAATTCCTGCACAACAAAAGTAGAGAAAAAAAATCGTTCACAGCGAGCGAAAGAAAAGTATGGAATAATCTCGAAAAAAAATTCTTGCACAGCCTCAAGGCGGAAAACAAATCATGCATCACACAAGGCTTCTTCAATCTTCTTACAAGAGAAAATAAAACTGTAAATTAGTGGTTAGCAATCTTGCATTACATTGGCCCTTCATTTTCTAGCTTTAAGGGCAACTATCCTCAAAATCTTCAAGGAGGGCCATCGATGGCGCTTTTTTCTTCACTGCCGGGCACGGGCACGACGCATTTCTTTTGTAACTACATCCGCGTCGACCTTCCTGTCTGTGGATTGACCAATAGTAAATTTAGCCTCCAGGTAGGCTTTCTGCTTTTCATTGAATTGGTAGCAAGGGCTGTTCCATTTCCTTTAGCGCCCAGCCCGCCTTGAGGCTTTGGCCTTTGTTTGAGCTGCTAACTGAGCTTGAAAGAAAGGAAGAAGTGCAACGCTTTCGCTGAGGAGGGTGGCGTACTGTTGTTTGGCCAGGTTCATTAGGGTGTGCCTCTTCAGTGACCTGGAGCAGGCTTCTAATGACAGATGGCGTTACAGGTCGGACGGCCGTTGAAACACTTTGATGCAGCCCCCGGGAGGTATTAGCCTGCGAGCAAGGCTCTCGTTCTTAGGGGTTGGGAGGAAGGGGTTCGGGGGGCCTCCTCCCCTCCCAAACCGCAAACCCGGTCCCGACCCCGAGAGCTTGCTCGCAGGCTAGGGGGGTACTCGGATATGTCTTGGCTGGGTATGTGCCGCCCGGGTCTCCAAATTTAGACCCCGTTTTAGAAAGAATTTGCACTCAAAATGTTACCCCATTCTAAAAACAGGTCAATTTTTAACACTCTGATTCTAGAAAAATGATACGGAAAATGATATGCGATCTCGGATGGCGGAGCCTCGAAGCTCGCTGGGCTGTCAGCCGCCTATCCCTGATTGTCCACGGCCTTGTGGGCGTTGAAAGTCAGTTTCTGGTTAGGAGTACAAGTAGGCGTGTAACTAGACAATCCCAAGGTCAACACCACTTCGTAGAAATTGCGTAACTTTCAATAGCCCATTTTTTTTAAAAAGTTATTTCTTTGTTTGTTCGACTTATACATCAAAATACGTCAATTCTGCTTCCATGCAAATAAATAAATAAATAAAGACGATAAAGTCACGATCTACAATTTCTTTATTCACCATCTTATGAAGCTTTCGTGCGTTCGAAATATTATACCTCGTTCTAGGAAATGTCTCTAAAATGGATACCCGTTCGTTCTAGACCAGGAGTCCCAAAATTACGACCCCGTTAGGCGGCACATACCCGTATAGGTATTTTTGGGAAGTACCCCGCGACTCCGCCCAATACGGAATATATTTTCTCCCAACTAGCCGTCGATATAATGTAGTATTGCAATTGACACCTCAAAATCGAAATTAGTTTAAAAGAGTATTGAAAACATAACTTCGTAGCAGAATAAAGGCGGTGTGTTATCGCAAAAGAGCCGGCAAGGTGCGTAGTGAAAGGGTGACACCCCCCCCCCCCCCCCCCCCCCCCCCCCCCCATAAATGACTTGTATATTTATCTACCAAATATACCTGAAAGACGATTTGAACATGAATTAAAATTGTACCAAAACGAAGGAAACAGACTTTATACATTTATACATTTCCAAAAACGGACGTTACTCCTGTGACTTTTCCACGGCAATTAATGTTCTTTCCTTGACCGATACCATAAGCACGAAGCAAATTCCAGTATGCTACGCGTCACGCAATCTCTTTGCAACACATTGTGGGAAACTTCCGAACTGTCATTTAGCGACTGTTGTTTTAACAAATTTGGAGTAAATAACGTTATGATATCTACAAGGCTCAGATATTCCAAACACAGCAATATAATGGATCGGAGTGCAGGATTGTCTTTATTATAAACGCAATTCAAGGTTCGGGTCAGTTTAATTTTCTGATGAAAAAGTGGGTAAGTGTTGATCGCTGTTATTTGTAAGGTCGCACAACATGATCGATGTTCGTGTCTCTACTCCGTATTCCAACAAACTGCTTAAAAGATATCATTTTTAATTTAGCAAAGGATAGATAAAGTTCTTCTGAAGTCTTTACGATTCTGAAAAAGGCTCTATCTCAGGAAGTATTTTTAGCGATAAACATTTGGTGCGTAGTGGCGGCGCTCAGGTTCGTGTCACAAGTTCTCCTGGTGTCAAACTACCCTTCACATTTTGGTCTCTCGACGGGGCACTTTTAAAGTGCCGCCAGAAATATTTCACCACAGTAAACAGCAGAAGTTGTGCTTCAAGCCTGTCTTAATTTTGTTTTCAAACAAAACGTACCAATTGGGTTTCCACGGCGTTGAAATTGGTTCAAATTTGCTAATTTTTAAAATGGCAGAAATCATGTTTCTTCTAACGGGCGAAATATTCTTATTTCAACTGCTAATCCAAAGTAAATAACAGTACTGTGAAGAACAAGAGCGTGTTTATGTTGTGGCCACATTTTATTTATGTATGGCATCGCGTTTTTCTGTACGAGCGAGATGAAAATGTGTAATTTTTCGCCAGTTTCACAACTGAAAGGCCGCCGATTTGCCGTTTTTCAAACTTTGCCCGTTTTCGAAAAAAATAAAACGCCGTTACAATTTTTTAAGTTATTTTTTAAAATACTTTACTATAGAGATTATTTGGGCAAAATATGAAGAAATCCGAAATTTTGTGAGTGACGCCCGATTTTCGAAAATTTCAGACATTGGCTCTTAATAATTAAAATTACCTTTCACTAACAAACCCTGTTAGTGCACTTTTAAAATTCTGAGACACAGGAATATAGTTAATGATTAGTTACATGTGCTATTTTATGTTTTAATGTAAAGTAAAATTCCGGTTGATTGATGACACTAACACAGCTGCTTTGTAATTTATTCTTGGTTTTCACAAATATTTACACCAGATTCATCAATCAAGATCCTCAGAATAAGCAGAATGATAATACAATGTAATAGTGTCACACCAAACTATCAATTCATGGATCACGGTAATTAACATATTACGTCATCTCTTTATGTCATGAGTTTATTTTTGACATTCCTGCTCACATCAAGCATCTTGCATTAACCCCTTTACCACCCTGTAAGAACAATTAAATTAGATTCACTTGTTTATCTCTTAATCCCTTATAATCCACTATAATTATATGCATTGTATGAGTATCACCTTCTTGTGCTGAGTCCTTCCCAGCCTGTTTTTTCCCGAAGAGACCAGGGGTGGTTTTTCAAGGGCACCAGTGATGGTTGCCTGGCAACCAAACTTATGATAACAGGACCAAAGTGCACCCTCAGGGTGGGAGAGAAGACTGATTTCAGGCAGGATATGTACTGTAGCCTGCAGGATACTGTGTTGAAAATAAAAACAAAACAACAGAACAATAAAAAAAGTAAAAATTTATTGAGACAATGAAATCTGCTGCAGATGGCTTTCAGGTTCCATTAGTCTCTCTTGCTAGTGGAGGGCATTAATTAGAGTGCGTTAGTACTGACCTTCTTCTGAGTGCTTCTGCACAGTTCAATATCAAGCATTTAAATACATAAGGCACCTCAGATCATTGGGGAGGTCAGATACAATATATATTTTTTTATTTTGGTACAATATACAGTATATATTGTACCTTATATACAGAGATTAAATTACTCCAAACAAAGCCACAAAATAAATATCGTACGTCACAAATGCAAGGCAATCTGATTGGTCGTATGATTTTTCTCATTAGTAAATAAAAATAAGGTATAACCAATCAGAGATCAGATACGAAAACTACCGCTCGTGACAAAAATCCTATGAGTTTTTCGCACCGCTAATCCTGACTCTTGTCATGATGGCTTCCAGTTGTAGTTCTTCAGTGAGATTTGCACAGATTTCTTCAACAGTAGAGGAATTTAGTGAAGAAAACGAAAACAAAAATACAAGACGAAAGACAAAGCAAGACATTGCATCGTTTCAAGAATTCCTTTCTGCAAGATTTGTCACTTAAGTACGAGTAATATTTCCTCCAAAGCTCGCCACATGTACTGTATGTGAATTTAAGTGCTTGCAGAATTATAGCGAGAATATGATCTGTAATACTGTCTATCATTTAATGTTTCATTTATGAAGAATGAGGGGAGGGGATTAATAAATGTCATGGGGGGGGTATAATAAAGGGTGGGGAATTATTAGAGAGGGGGCTTAATAGAGTGTTTTCGGCATATCAGTTATAGGGGAATATTTAGAATAAAAATTAAATATTACTAAAATAAAAAAAGGTACCGGTAATCGTTTGAACAATAATACCCACCCATCAACTTGTCGCCGTAGTTCTTTTATTCTAAATCTTTGTCGGCCTGTAGCTTTAATTCGTAATGTGCAAATCCCAGCCTCTGTTTCTTCCTTCATGGAAAAGATCTCAACTGTTGTACCAATAGCTGCTAACAACTGGTTTTGGCTGCCACCATATCTGTAAAGTAGCAATAGAATGCAGATCATTTTTTTAACCTGTGAATACATGCAAGCATAATGAAAGGGTTATTGGTAACGATGGCTAATTCCCTCACTCACTCACTTACTCGCTCCTTCCATTAGCTGTAAAGTTAGTGACGTAATGCTTTGTTACGAATGTGTTTCATAACAAGAACAACGTGAATCCAGTGATGACAATACCCTAATTTGTTGTAAACGAGCAAGCTTAAAGATGTTTTGCATTTGGAGTCATTAAAATCAATCTAAAGGGATTTTTCAACCGAGACATGCATTTTGATGTGTATCTACCTTGAAATAATAAAATTTAGTCTTAAATGAGTATGTGTTCCAAGATAGTGTAGTGGTTTGAGGTTATGGCTTAGTGCCAGGAGTGACAGTCGGGACACCCAAGTTCAAGTCACATTAAGAACCTTTTTTTTCTTTTTTTTTTCTTTCTTTGGACTGGACATTATGAAATTGATGTACCATTTTTTTTTTATTTCATCAAAAATCCTTATGTTTAATAATTATAATTTTAAAAAATATTGAACCGTGTCAGTGTGAAAACATAAGCTTACCGCAATATTGCGTTACACGTTAGCATTTCTTATTCACTGGTTGGCTCTTAGGAGCCTTTGACTTTTAAGGTGACTCCCTCTAATTGCATTGCGCATCACTACAGCGCATAATATCTTGTGTCATTTGAATGTGCAATGCACAAGTGCATGCACTCCGAAGAAATAGGGTTTCCTTTGAGCATTCAGTTCCCTCAGAAAATAAGCGGTTGTTTTCTCCTAAACGAACTTCATGGTGACCCATCTTTTTTTTGCATAATTTCATTCTTTTAGTCCTCCTCTTTGTGCTGTAAAACTTTAAAAAAAAATCATGTCAGAAAAATAGTTATTACGAAAAAAGCATACGTAGCCATCGCTCGTAGACACAAAATTCTATCGTCAAGATCGCGCACCTTTCAGCCTTGTTCCTTTTGGTCAATACATTACATCTATTTTGTTGTTTCAAGAATTACTTTAAAGCTGTGCTTCATCACTCACAGTCCCTGCGAAACATAGTGTGAGCTGATGGAATAAATGTGCACTTGATAAGTGCAGTTCCAAGGATTTAAAGGGTAACTTGAGACAATTATATCTCCTAAACGAACTTGGTTACCTATATTTTTTATTGCAGATTTCGGATCACTATATATTTGTGGAAAACAATCAGGGAAAGTTTAAAGAAAATCTTATGTCAACTTTTATTTCTAGGGATCGAATCACCTTAAATGTTGCCAACTGTTTGACTGTATATATTCCCAGGCTGGTGAGAGCCTTACCAATAAAGGTCATACATGTATTTACTCTAGTACAGACCAAAACCAAGGAAATGCCTTCAAGAATGAGCTAAAGATTACTTGGGGTTTGCATTATTCTTCAAAGTTGATAGTGCTTGAATTTTTACAAATCACATGGACTGGAAATAAAATGGCAAGGCATATTTCTCTTCTCAAATGTTTAAAGACACTTTTTGTCTGTTGCCATAGTAATGGTTATTGCCTAGAAATAGTCATACAGATACCCAAAATGTTGTTCAAATGATCAGTAGAATCATTTTTAACTTGTGAACATGTGAATTAACATTGACTGAGTTTACATTGTAATGGCAGTGGGACAACATTTCACTTGACTGGCTGTTAACATTGAGCCTGCGATATGTAATGGTCACCTGCCTTACCCATAAGATGAGCATTGAAGGGAGGGGAGTTAGATAAAAGGGATGGGGGGTCAGTGGAGCAAAATGCCTAGGAGAGGGGAGGGGAGGGTCGGTAAACATTGAACCCCGATATGTAATGATCGCCTACCTAACCCATGAGGATGGCATTGGAGAGAGGGAAGGGTAGGGAGTTGGACACAGGCGGTGTGAGGGGGAGGGGGTCAGTGAAGCAAAATATCCAGAAGAGGGGAGGGTCTAAGCATTTTGTGTTCACAAGTTGGCTCATAGGAGCCTTTGATTTTTTACCTTTCACCATTTCACACGCACACGACTTAATACATGTAGTGATAATTAAACCCTTGCAAAACCTTCCTTGGCTATTAAATATACACAAACAGCCTAATTTTCACAACAACTGACAAACCCCTTACCTGGCATTCACCAAGCCAAAGGTTCTGTCTTTTTCTACGATATTCTTCATCATAGCCACCGACTGCAAAAAAAAAAAAAAGACAAATTATGAAGAAAATAGCTAGGATGTTTGAATGAAAATCTCCTACAGGACAGATTTTTTCCAAACTTTTGCCACTGCTTAATGTAGTTATTAATAAGGAGTTGCCTAAAGTATGTCAGAAATACCAAAATTGGCATCACCAATTTGGTTTCAAATATAATATATGAGGAAAAAATCAAAGACAAATCACTAGAGAAAAACCTTAAAAAAATTATTGGACTTGTGTCAATAAAGCAATTGGCCTGCAGGATTGTAGGTCATGTCAAGCCAAGGTTAAGTAATACCTTCAAAATCCAGTTGATTTTAACACAAAACGTTTTATTAAAACTTAAGACAGAACTTTGAAATAAAAATTATTAAACATTCCAGTGCCAGACCAGAGTGCACAAAAATTAAATGTCAAATGGTTGACAGACCCTTTGTAGTCTGACAACCACTTGACTTGAGTCGGGTAATGTCTGAGAAATGATTGTGTTTGTAAAGTATTTTTAATGGCATGTAATGTGTGCATCAAGTAGTTACTATAGCATGCTCTTGATGGGCATACAGCATAGGTGACAGTGCTCTCTTGTCCTAAATACAAACAATATTTAGTAACTTAAGTACATGTACAGGACAGTACATTTTATACACTTGAATAAATTTATGGACTGCATGCCAAACCTGAGGTTGAAACAAATGAAGAGGTAATGTTTGCCCAGGAACCAGCACCAATCCAGGTAACATCAGCAATGGAAGAGTGATATGTGTACCAGGCTCATGGTATGTACGACCACTGAACTCGTCCATTTCTTCACCAAGATACTGTCAATTTCAAATAAATAATTACTTAATATTTTATCTTCTTCCTGTAAGGGTTTTTTTCAAGGAAACAAACAAAACAAATATTGCAAATAGTAAATAACAAAATTATAATAACTGAAGGGCTGGGTGGAAAAACTACATAATTCATTACATTGTAAGTACTGTACAATTTTTCTTTTTTCTCAAAAATTGCCGATTTCATTGCAATAAAATCATTTATCGTACAACAAATAACAGAAACCCTTGTCAAATTTGCACTGACCCTAAACAATTTGACGAATTTTACCTGGAAAAAAAAAGCAGAGTTCTCAGAACAGGCCCCTCTAGTGCTTTCACTGTACATTCTGGCCATACAAGTACACTGTAGTTCCTTCCAAAACTGTATGAAACATATTTACTTGAAGTACATGTACTCCAAACAATGTCATAACAAAGTAGATTGGCCATGAGAATATGCGACCGCAATACTCCTGACCCGTGCCACTGACCTGAACGAACATACCTCCATTTAGGCCGAGCTTATTGATAGAGTTTGCTACCCGATACAAGAACTGGCCATAGCGCTGGTTTAAGCCATGTTAATTAAGGACATTATGAAGTACGGAAATCCTTAAGTCTCTGGCACCTCTCGAAGAACTGAGATGCATCCTTGCCGCACCTTGGCCCAAAGCGCTATTACTCAGCACTCAAAGTGAAAATGAGTCATGGTGGACAAGATGAGCCGGCAGGAAAGTCTGGAATCAGCTCGGATCAGAAAAGGGGCAGCATTGTGAGTTGTAGGCCATTTGCCATCTCCTGGCATGATCGAAATGCCCGATATCTGAAGTGCTTCCAAACTTATACTATTTTTTGTACAGTTTGGGTGGGAACTCTGTTTCATTTTGGCCATTTAATTTCTCGACATGCTTTGCAACAGTGGCAGATAGGTCCGCTATGCATGGCTGGCCAAAATTGGGCAAGGCGGGCAAAGGCTATGAGCTGGCAGCGGAGGACTGGAAGTGCTTCCTAGGAGGTCCGTAACGGAAACGGCACGAAAGTAAGTGGCTGACTTTTGGTGATAAATAGACCACTTTCATAATGGCGGCCGATTTATTTATTCTTTTATATGTATGTTAATTAGCCTCACTGGCCTCATTTTAGAGTAAAAAATCTTTTGAATTTTGCACATGTTACCGAGGCCAGTGAGGCTAATTAACATACATATAAAAGAATAAATAAATCGGCCGCCATTATGAAAGTGGTCTATAGAGTGACTTTGGGGAAATGAACTTCTAAATTTTTTTTTTCTTGAGTGGCATGGGCCCAAACTTGGCCATCTAAGCAACAAAAAATAAGAAAAGGCCTAAAATTTGACATAAGGTGGTTATGCACCCAGCCCTTCAAATGTCTAACCTAATTTAATTTTCATAACTTTTTTTAATTTTATTAATGTTTTTCTATTACATGGAAAGTGAAATGAACAACTTAAGTGGCTTAGCCACAGTGAAATGAACAACTTGAGTGGTTTATTACTGAAACCTGCTTGCACTTTTTTCAAGTGAAATGAACAACCTGAGCGGTTTAAAAGCAGTAAAACCAACTTGCACTTTTCCCAAGTGAAACAAACAACTTGAGAAGTTTAAAAGCAGCGGAAACAGTAATCCCTTGTTTGAGTTTATTAGCCAACTGCATTCTTTGCCATTTTTCTAGAAAACAAAGCTCAAACCAGTGAAAAACATACAGGGCAAATAAAAACAAAAACAAGTCTGTATGCGAAAATAGCAATTTTGATGCAAAATGAGAAAAAAGCAAAATTACATACTTGATGTAGTTTTTTTCATCCAGCCCTTCAATTATTAAGAATCCCAACTAAGCTGGCTGTAGGACTAGACTTCCTCATACAATGTAGTTCTTTTTAGAACTACCTTCGCCTGTGCAACCACACTGGGCTGACTACCAAGACCTCCTAGGGGTACTCCCCTATTGAGCGATATATAGGAATGTGCTGCCCCAAAAGGGTATCAATGGTTTTCGAACCCTTTTGGTCTGAAAACAGGTATAGATTTTGACCAGTTTGGTCTGAAATTGGGTATAGTTCTTACGTGAAGGGAACCATGAGAGTGTATTAATGTAGCCTGGTCTGAAAATGAGTATGGAATTAGGGTCAGTTCTGAAAATGAGTGATGGAAAAAACAAGTTTGGCATTATACAGATTTGGTCTGAAATAGAGTCAGGACTTGGAGAACCGGGCAGAACATACCCACCAAAACTTTCAAGGAGTACACCTCCAGGCAAGACAGATCAGTCCTGGGTTCAAACAATTTGCAATGCTTATGAAGAAGCAAGCGCATAATTTACCTGATGCTGTGCAGGAAGAGAAGGGTCAAAATTCATGGCATTGTGTTGCTCCTCATCACTATCCTGGATGATTTCAGCTGAAGAAAATAACCAATGAATATAAGTAATGTAAATTCCAGTATTATTGGAACTTCAGGAAAATAATAATGATAAAGGGATAAAATGGAATAAAAAGAAATGACAATAAATTGTAAAGTTTAAATTTCCCCCACCCTCCCCTAAGGTGTCCTTTTATCCAATCCCTAAACAGACACTATTGTCAAAATCCTGCCTACTCAGGTATTGAAATTAAGGTGATTCCCTAGTATTACATCACACATCACTACTGCACATAATATCTTGTGTCATTTGCACATACACGTGCACGCGCATTATGAAGCAAGAGGGTTTCTTTTAAGGATCCAGTTTGCTAAGTGAATAAGCAGTTGTTTTCTTCTAAACAAGCATGGTGACCTATCTTTTTCATTCCACATATTTGAAGAAAATACTACATGTACTCTCCATTATATATCCAAATTTAAAGAATGTTTGTTAGTACATTTTGAAATATTCTCATGGAATTATTACTTTTGAAATCTAGTTTTTAGCATTTCACTGGGAGCGTGCAGATGCTGAAATTGTCCTATGATTTCATTAGTTTCTCCTTTTCGGTAACTTTAAGGGTTTTCACGATGACACTGTTATGCTGTCATAACAATAATAGCAACATTGCTAATGATAACTTTCTGGAAATAATGGTTGCCTCTCCCTCATGGCTAAAATTTTCAATGTTGCCCTCACAAGCTAGCAAATTAGTTATATACTACAGCGCTATAACCTGAAAACGGGCATGGTGACCCCCTATTTTTATTATATTTTTTTGATGTAATAGATGTAATAACCATGCAAAGTTTTAGAAAAATTCCATTACAATTTCTTTTTCAATGGAATCACCTTAATCAAATGCCCGGGAGTTGCCGGTGAAAGGGGGAGGGGGGGTGGAGAGTGTTGTTGAAGGTTATTTGACTAACCTCGGGCATACTTTGTGGCGATCGAGCGTTAAGTATTTTCTTCGCGCCATGTCTGGGTGCTACAGTGTATCTTGGAATATGAAATTAGAGGAAGATTGGGGAGAGTATAAAATGCAGCCAACTGGGTGGGCGTCAGACACAAACGCTTCCTTTCATTCGTCCCAACTCCCTACATTTTGGGAATCCAAGATGGCGAACAAGATTACAAGTGCATTTGAAAAAAGCATTCACTCACCATAAAACACCTACTGTACACCTACAGGCTATTAAAGCTTTACAAGAAACTGTAAAACACAGTTAATGGAGCGTGACGCACGGTACACAATAGGCGTCTGTGGTCACAACACACATGTACATTTACATAACTCAAAGGGTCATTGTCACGGTACTTTTACTGCATGTAACATTGTCTAGTACTGTTTCTTTTGGCTATTATGGTTGGCCAGGTCCTTTAATGGTTCCATAATTCATCAATGTAATTTTACTGCGTGATGTCCAGTTCAATAATACTACACTACAGTAATTGCAATTGGCTGTATGTGTAGTTTCTGTCTGGCTATAAAAGCTCAAGAACATTGTGCAAAGTACAATTTGCCTCGTGGCCAGAACTGTAGTCAATACTAGTGTCAGCTTTCAATGAATTTTTCCCAGCCTCCCATCCCAGGAACATTATTGTTTTTTGCTTCAATAAAATTGGTGCACTCTCCCATGCGGTTGTGCGGTTAAGTCTCGGCAGCGACTTCCCCCAAGATTTTGCCAGTGTTTTTTCACAAAGTTTTTTCATTTTCGACCTGCCAATACTCCGGTCTGACCAAGCACTAGCTGTTCATGTGAGGGCAGCGTACAGTGCTGGGTAGATAGGTGAGGCGTTTAGTAGGTCACGCAATCTAATGGACCTGCCAATACTCTTGTTCTGTCCTGTCAACGTGCAGTGCGGGGAAGACAAGTGAGGCTAAAAATGGCCTTGCATTACTTGACCCGCCAATACTCTTTCTCAATCCAGCGTGTAGTGCTGGGGAGATAAGTGAGGCTCATGGTCATGCAACAAAGTCGCTTGTCATGCCAACCACAGGGGATGTGTCCCCTATTACGCCAAACAATATGGTCGTGTTGTTATTGTCTACTCATATTGATCTTAGTCAACTCGTAATAAAATAAATGTGAAACAACGACATTTAAATATACAATTTGACCGGTACATAATCATCAGTCTAAATGTGTATAATTTATATGCTGGTCCACCTGAATAATACCCATCAGACTCTATAAAATGATCCCTTGTCAGTAATATCAGTGCTCTTCCTTGCAGATAGTTAACTCTCAAATTACATGTATCATTCAGGCTGTTGTAACTAATACAAGGCCATGTACATTTTATGCATTCTGATAAACTTCATCACAAAATCTTTGAAAATAGGTACCCTCTCTTGTATTTCACGTAAAATATGTAACCTGCGTGAATGCAATGACTTTTACTTGAAGCTGCTCCAATGATGAGGATACAGGTGTCAAAACTTAACGATAAAAACTGCTAGAATATGATTGCAATTTTTAACAGCTGATTTAAAGTTTACTGTAAAAATACTAACACTTAAAGGACCTCTAACTTTTTTCTTTACCTAGACACATTACCTGCAGAGTCACTATTATCCGAATCATCTGGGAGGAAAATGTCCAGCTCTCCATCGTATCCATTTTGCACGTCAACGTCTTCATCAGAAGATTCGTCCGCCATATTTGTTTTGATACTAAAACGACAGCAAAGGGTTGTGGGAAGGAAGACGACCTTCGGCGGAAGTGATACGTCATGCTAAGAAATTGACCAATCACAGAACGCTTCGTATACTGTCGAAGGAACGTTTAGTATCAACAAACCTACAAGTTTGTTCGGAAAATTCTATCTTGCTCCCCGTAAACGTATTTTTAAAAGCTTTAAGGCTGTTGATCCGTTGATTGTTCGCCTATATATAAGTTATTGTCGACTGAAAGGACAATGAATTGTGACAATCTCGTGTTGCTTGTCACTGCAGCATTCAGCATTCTCGCTAGCATCGATCTGGCATTTGCGAAAGACTATTACAAGATTTTAGGTATACCAAGGGATGCGAGTGACAGACAGATCAAGAAAGCTTTCAGAAAGCTTGCTGTTAAATACCATCCCGATAAAAATAAGCAAGAAGGTGCAGAAGCAAAATTTCGCGAAATAGCGGAAGGTAGGTACATATTTCACTCTAAATTAAACTCATATTAAAATGCAGTGTTTTCTTTTTTAGAGTGGCGAAACAAAAATATTGAGCTTGAAGATTTTCGTTTAATCTTACATTTTGAAGGTTACAGTCGCCTTTTCTTGAGAGATAGTTTCTTCTCTTTGTAAAGGGTGATAATCCATTATGTCGATTATTGGCGAATGTTCGAACACAATCAAGGCTATTTTAAAATTGGTGTCTTTCGTGTTGAATGGACTGTTTGGTGTAAGTTATATTTATACGCGTTAGTTTGTCATAGACTCATTTAACCGTTTATCACAAAATTAACTTAAAAGTCTTTTCAAGTTCAAGTTGAAGTTTTGGTTGTTCAAGGTAAAAAATCTGTAATTGCCGGCGTTTAATCTTTCAATTGTTTTCATTACAAAGTGCTTGTGGATTGCATAACAATATCTTGGGACTTAATTTTATTTTATTTTGGATTGTAACCCGGGAATAAGCGGATTGTAACTCATTCAGTCACTGTTGTTAATAAAGTGTGGTGTTTGCCGATCCTTGGCAAATGAAGTAATTTAAAGCTTTACAAAGACAGTGATTAATTTGGAGCTATACACACTACACGTGTACATATTACAGGCCCGGACATACAGTGAACTGTTACAGGCTCGGACATACAGTGAACTTTCCTTGCAACGTTGCGGCAACATTTGCAGGAGAAGAATCGAGTTCTACTTTTGCGACATTGTGCGTAACAAATTGCATTGTGTGACACCCCCAAAAAAATCTTGTAGTGTGCACCGTTGCAAGAAAAGTTTCAGCGTGTGTCGTGGCCTTTAGCATAGCAAGAACGACTTTAATAATGATGTTTTATAAAATACAGTTGCATGTTATTTATATCTGCTATTTTTAAATCTTATATATGGGGATTAGAATTTTTTTTACTAGGTATAAAAGGAAAAGTCAAACAGAATTATAAAAACTACAGTATTATGTACTTATTGACTAAGTGGGAGGGCCGGAATCCCATGGGAAAATATCCATGGCATACGGACCGAGCGCAGCGAGGTCCCTACGCCATGACCGAGAGCCAAATATTTTCCCATCCGGCCCGACCTAACTTAGTCAATAAGTATTTTATCATATGACCAATTTGGAGACAAAATTACTTGAAATCTTAACGCGCGAGGCCGTCCGCTTTTGTAGTAGGGCTGTACGGCTTTTTCGGCTCCGCTCGCGCAAATGCGTACGGCCCTCATACAGGACTTTCATCAATGGTTTTGCAAAGAAAAGGTTTGCAGGGCCGTACGGGTCATATGATAATTTTACTTATCACACTGTGATTTTTGTATCTATAACAAAATTCTGGATTGTGATTGGTCATCTGTGTGCCTATTTTTTATGTACATGTAATTGGCACATGGTTATGTCCACTGGGTGTCTAACTACAGCTACATGACTATCCAATCATAACTTTGTTATTGGATAGCTGTAATTGGACACCTTTGTTGCACGCGCATCAATCAGGTGCACTTGAATGTGTTTTTTTTGTGCAAAGATAGGTGGGTGAAAATAGCCTGGCAAACTTGGGCTACTGAAATATGTAGTATATATATATGTTGTAGTTAATTTTTTATTTCAGGTAATTTTTGTTTTTCTTTTGTTTCAAATTCATTAGCATATATTACCATACCCAAAAACAATGGAAAAATATAAATTACCTGAGATAAAAAATTTACTACAACATATATATAGATTTTTCAAGTTCATTAGCCTGAGGTGGCTAGTGATAATTCAGCTGAACAAATGTTGAAGCCTGGCTTAGCCTTATGCAGATGTCATCTATAGGTTTCAATAATTTGTTGTCATTGCGCAGATTTATTATGTAGAGGACCATGGCAAGTGGTCTTTCAGAAATATTTGTCTTTTAAAATTTAATGTCCTATTTTTTTATAGCAGTTCTCCCAGTCTCAAAGTAGAATTTTAGATACAGCCATTTCATAGTTTTTGTCCCCAACTCACATTTTCAAAAGTACCGGTAAACAAGTCTTGGGCTCGGAGAATGTCATGTATGTCAGCTAGTATTTTTCAAAATGCTTGCGCAACATCACTAGACTGTTAATTATTTGATTTGGGAGTTCTTTATCAGGAGAGCTATCATCCTTGGTTAAGTTGAACAAGTCTTTAAGTAATAACATTAAATTAGTTTACTATATTGAATGCATTATTTTTGTTTGTGATATTGCATTTTCTTAATTAAAAGAGAAAAAATACTCAACAGGTGAATAAACCCAGCTGGTCATATCTTAAGTTCCAATATATGTTGTCTCTTTGAAGCTTAAACCTTACTTAAATTCTCTCTTAACTTTTTTAGCATATGAAGTCCTATCAGATGAAAAGAAAAGACGACAGTATGATCAGTTTGGATCTGAAGGGATGAACGATAATGGATTCAATTTCCATCACCAAGGCTTCCAAAACTTTGATGACATATTCAAAGATTTTGACTTTGGAAGTGGTCACAGAAATGGAAAAGAATGGAAGTTTTCCTTTGGTGGTGGTGGTGGTGGATTTGACGATTTCTTTGATGACGATGATTATGATGATGATGATGATGATGATGATAACTTTTTTGGAGGGTTTAAATTCGGTGGATTTGGGGACTCATTCTTTGGTGATGGAAATTTTCACACAACAAGCCATAGTGAGGATGTTTACACAAATGACAATGGAGAACGATTTGAAAGAAATGTTAGACATACAGCATTTCAAGAAACAAGTAAGTACATGCATTAATAACTGCTGGAAAAGTGCACTATGCTAAAAAAAAACAGTTGTGTGGAAGAGAAAATGCACTCTGCTAAGAAAAACCAGTTGCTTGTGTGAACTTAAATATGCACAGGCCCGTAACCAGGATTTTATGTGGGGGGGTGCTAACGAGGCCAAAGTGGACCAAACTACCGAAATGTATTTTTTTTTGTCTGATCCGTTTATTTAGGAAAGTAGCAATACTTAAAAAATTGTAACGGCAAAGTACATGGTAGGAACTGAATATTACATTTGTTGAATACAATTGTTTGAATTAAGTTATAAAGGACTTATTTTACGATGTAAAATGATACATCAAAATACTGCGAAACTAATCCCTCACAATTGTCCCGAGCTCCAGCCTCCGTGGGTGTTTGGTGGCAAACAGATTTACCACCTCATCCAAAACAATTTTAACTTGATAATGAATGTACATTAGTGCAAGGGACAACAGCCGTTCCTGGCCCATGCATGCCCTGTTATATGTATGCAGCCGCCTTAAAGAATTCACACTTCTTTCGCATTCACAGCTCGTTGCAGGGATTGTGGCGCATATCTTGAGGAGCGCAAATATTTGGAAAGAGATCTTCATCGCACTCCTTAAGAGCTTTGGCTGTTGTATTTGGCCTGTCTTCCTTCGGTTTTGAGGAGTATCTGAAAGAAATAAGAAACAATATGTACTGTTATCTCTCACTTACCCATTTGTGGAATTTGTTGTGTAATTTTGGAATATCCCAGAATTAATCAATTTAGTTAACTATGTTCCACCTGATCTGGAATCAAAGAAGTTCTTGACGTAAAAGCTCCGATCCGGCGACGGGAGATCATCTTTGTAGGTGTTGATGATCTCATCGGCATTTGGCAAATCACCGGCCCTAGCCTGTCACACAGCACTGACGGTACGAGACAGAGGAGGCTTGACGCCAACACAGACAGATCTGTTCGGAGAAGAAGAGCTTCAATATTTCAGTCGAACAAAGAAATGAACGAGCTGATGGGGAGGTAAAAGAAAAAAGAGCAATTCGATAAAGATTTAAGCCGAAAACTCATTACCGGAAAATTGCTCATCCAGTTCAGCTTTGATATGGTTAATAAGCGGAATGGCCACGTTTCGCAGATATTACTGCTCGGGATTGTCAGCAGGGGCATTGCAACGATGGATCTGGCGACCAGCCACCCTCGGTATCGTAGGTTCCACATTGACGTTACGTGCCACCCTCACTGCATGCTTATAGACATGCGCGAATTTCTTATCCATTTTAGACGCTATTTCGTTGTAAGTCCTCTTGACATCTGCAATCTGGAAGCAATTTTACAGTGTAAATTCTCGCTATTTTAATTTGTCATTAATAAGGCTTTAATTTCTTTCTCTAACATTATTTTAAAAAAGAATAACGTTCCATTCAAGATACCTACCTCTTGATACCTTGATAATGTAAATTGACTGGCCCTGCAGCTTCACGGTGACACCTGACAAGTGAAAGAGGAATTCGTAGAGCACAAGAGAAATGATACAATGAAGTCAAAAGTTGCTAGACTTGCCAACAGTGTAACCGCGTCGTCCTTGCTCTTACGGTCCCAGGTGGCATCTTGGTACTCGTCGCACACATCTCGTGATTAGCTAACCTGCGATCAGGCACCCTTTGTTTTTTCGGAGCGGGAAATGTTTTCTAAGACTGCAATGACGTAGGGGTACGGTGATTTGGGGTGCCTGTGGATTTCCAGAAGGTGCTGCTTCAGATTAATCTTTCCCCAGTCCCTCTCCGAATTGTTACTCTGTGTTCCCTCACTGGCTTTTTATTAAGTGATGTAAATTTGTTTCATATTGAGGAATAGCGACTAAATCTCAGAGCATAATTATAATGGATCAAGACTGGTGGACATTGCGAAAATAAGTGTGATTTACCTTCTATATCTCGTTGTAAAACTGTAGTTAACTGAGATAGATCTGAAGTCGTGGTTTCAGCTGGGCTGTCGTCGCAGACTGCTGACCCATGTATCGAGAGAGTGGCAAGATTTAGCTGCAGCCTTCCTCTTTCTATTTTCCTGTTCTCTCCTACCCATAACGTACATAATTTTGCATCTTCGGGCGTTCATGCGCTCGTACAAATAGACTACCCAATGCGCTCATTGAAATGTTCTGAATGGCTCGGGCTACTAGAGTGCAGCTGGTTTTAGTTTCCCAGTGAATACATTACTGCTTTTTCCACTCTTTGGTTTTGTTTAAATATCACTGTTAAGTTTTAAACTTCAGTTTAACCGACTGCATTCCTTAACTTAGATATTGAGTATCAAAATACTGACCTTTGGGGCCTGTGGGGGGGGGGGTGCAAATGCACCCTGTGCACCCCCCTGGTTACGGGCCTGATGCATGGGGCTTTATGTCTGCTATAAAAGTGCTTAGATCCAACATTTGTCAGCATGTGGAACATTAAATGTTGCTTCCCCAACTAAACCAAATTTTGGTTTAGTTGGGGATGCACTGTCTATTAGATTTGATTAAGGAGACTTTGTAAATGTACACCCTGTTATTCCAATCAGCACTTTTTCTTTGTTAATCTCAGCATGAATTTCTTGAAGATATCCTGAAAATGTGTATTTTTCATCATTTAAAGCAGGAAAGAAAAAGGGGATGTTCCCAGCAAGGGAATCCAGTTTTCAAGCCTACTGGCACTGACAACTCAAACTCCATTGTCCCTCTCCACTTGTGTATTTTTAAATCCTTACCATACATATGGCAAACACAACAATTAAAGGATAACTTTGCAATGACAAAATTAGCATCTCCTCCTAGTATGGGAGGTGTAACAATATACATGTCACATACAGAAGTTAGAGATATGAAGCCGACCTGATGTGCTACATGTACTTGTTTCATCAATATTACTAATGTATTATAAATAATGATTGTCGTCACTCTTAAAAAAGTATCATTCAGGCTTTATACATGTACTCTCTTTCCACTGTGAAATTTTGAACACTTTTGGGTTTGTATTTTCTTTTTTAGTTCTGGCATAACAGCAAGACTCTTTTTTATTATCTTTGCAGGAGGAGGTAGAACATGTCGAACTGTAACAAGAAAAGTGGGAAATATGGTCACAACGTTCACTGATTGCTCATAGGTGTTTGTACAGTTAAAAAGTATTTAAAGGTAGCATTCTGTTTAGCCAATCCAGTTCACACTTTTGTACCTTTAAGCTGTCCATATGTTTTTTGTAAGTACTGAATCTGCAAACTAATTAACTCGTTTGTTGTCCACTGTCTCTGAGCAACCAAATCCAGAATATTATGACAGGATCCAAACTGTACATATATCCTGATTCAAGCATCCATGCAAAAAAAATGATCCCTCCTCTGCATGTATGTGGATTGTAATAGAGGGGGACATTGGGGGGTTATGAACACCGCAATACCGCAAAAAAAATCGACAAATACCGCAATACCGCAAATAAAATCGCCAAATACCGCAATACCGTAATACCTTGTCAAAAATCGATAGAATACCTAAACCGCTACTCTGTTCGTTAAATTTCGCGCAAATATCCGCTTAGATTTTGTTTTTTCGAGTCAGGCTGTTAAGTTAAGTTCGTTTTAACAAAACGAGTAACGGCAGTAACGTCCAGTATCTTGTTGGCTAATAGTGAACAAAAATCAACGTACCTTTATTGTTCCACTTTTTTAATTGTGAAAGAAGGGACTGCAATTTCCAAACTCAGTGCTACGTGTTCGTCAGGAATTTTCATTCTCGAGAGCCGAATGTATTGGTTGCTGGCCTTAATTTCATGCTTGCTGGCGGTTGTTTGTTACAGGTAACAGCGTTCCTTACATAGTGTTGGTGCACTATTAATAGTCCTAAGAAACGTCTTCTCTCACTATTAGTGGCCCTCGCTTTTTCATAGTATTTTGTGAAGGCCCAGAGGTCTAGTACATTGATTTCCTTTTTATGTGGTTCCAACTGCAACGTCAAACTGTTATGTGATTTTGTACTTAACAAGGGTCTTGTCGAAAATGCAAACTTCTCTACAAGCAATTGTAGGAGACGCAGTGGCCTAACAATTAGCGAACTGGACTCCGGATCGAATTGCCGGTTCGAGTACTGGTCAAATACTGTCTTGCGTTCTTGGGCAAGATGCTTTACCCTCACAGTGCCTCTCTCCAACCAGGTGTACAGAAAGGTACCAACAAATGTAATGCTGGTGGGTAACCTTGCGAAGGAGTAGCTTCCCATCCACGGGACGGCGGCACACGCACTCGTAATCGCCTCACGCTACGGAAACAGGAAATAAGCAAAGGCCTGATAGGCCACTAGGCGAGAAAACAATCTGGCGGTAACTGTGTTGATTCATCTCCTCCTTTTTTCAGAACAAGAGACGATTGTTGAAGCGAACAACTCTGCCAAATCGAGATCGTGCACCAAGGAGAAAAGTTGCGGAACTTCCAATTTCTCCTTGGAACAGTGAGTCCCCTCCGTCAGCTTGTTCCCCTTCAACCTCTTCGTCGCTGCTGGGGTCGAACTCATCTGCGATTTCTTCATCATTCACTTCTTCGTTTATGTGGAGCATGCTGTCTTCTCTAATCTGTCCCGAGGGTAAAGTGGTCAAAGCTACCGGCTTGTCTGATAAAACACACTTTCGTTGGTACACAAACTCGGGTAGAGTGCCATGCTTTGCCATTGTCGTTTCTTGGCGCACTGTACGTTGTCTCACAGCAGCTCCAAAGGAGGAAGCCCAGTTTCGCAAAAGATCGCAGTCAGCTTGAGACATTTCAACGACAGGTAAGGGTGTTATGATGGGCACGCTGGAAAACGACATTGTCTCCTCTGGCTTAGGGTACCATGAACTCCTACTGGTGTGGTAGTACGCTGCCCACTCGGTTGTTCGTTTGATGGCTTCCTTCATCGTCAGCCCAAATGATCGGCAGTACTCCATCATAGACAAGTTCGGCTGCTTAATATGCACAGTTGAATGGCAATTCTCGACGTCCAAGGTCATACAGCTTAGCAAATTTGCAGCCTGGTAATCAAACTCATTCAGGTTGGCGAACAGTCGTTCAAGACCCCATTCAATCATTCTAACTGATCCCACTGTCTTAGCAGAAACTTGTCCCTGCGGCCCATTTAATGTCCCTGTTATCCCTGTGCTATTTCTTATGTCAGTAGTGGTTTCATTGAGCAAGTCTTTACACTGTCGGACAAGTAAAAGAGCTTCATCGGCCGACTTGATCTTGTATGTTGCTCCTTTACTGTGCACGGAGAATGCATCATACAATGCACCAATGCCTTTAAGGAACTTGGAACACTCTGTCATCTTACTGCAGATCTTGATCGAGTTTGTCTGTGCATCGCAAATGTAGACAACACTGTCAAACTCAGTGCATATGCCGATGGGTTGTTTGAATCGACAATTTTTGGCTAGTCCGTCAACACTTCCTTCTTCTCTGTCAGAGCCAGCAAACACACGTACGTCACCACTTTGTTTTAGTTGCCACACAGACGCCCTCTTTTGATTGGTAAACAGGATGTCTGAACCAAATTTCGTCAACACACACGGTTGATTTGAAAGTTCAACAAGCAACATACACTCTCCACTTTCTAAGCTCATTATGCTGATTCCTTGGCAGTGAGATGCGAATATGCTACCCTCACACAGACACATGCTGTTAATCTTACGCCACTCAGGACTGTACTGGCTAACCATTTGCAGATTATTACCTTTCAATCCTACGCCATCCTTCTCCAATTGAAACGATACTATCGCTTTCTGGACGCATTCCGCAGCGTAAAATAACTCGCTGTCTGCGCATGCCATAGCTTCAAAGGATGGTTGTTTTTCACAATCCCAGAAGTGAACTTCGTCAGCTTTGACGTTGTTGCGAGAATATTTAGCAGCCAGCGTTTGGGAGTAAGTTTTAAGTCTTTGCGTAATCTCTGCCATAGTTCCTGTACATGGCACATGAAGTCTATCAGCCAGCTTTACAAGATCTTCTTTCTTCTTCTGCTTAACAATCATGGAAATCGACCCTTCCACGAACTGTACAACCTTAATAGGACCACTTTCAGAGGTTAGAAAAAGAATGCCGTCAGAGGACTGAACATCCCTAGCCTTGAGATTTTTGGCAATAGCAGCAATGTGATCGACAGGACTATGCAGACGAGCCTTAAAAAGGGTACACAAGGAACTCTTTACATCGAAGGACAAAAATACAATCCAACCATAAGATGGGACAGCGACACTTATCGGTGATGGATACATCCCGCATTGGTTATCTGCGGAATATTTGTCCAACTCTGGTATGATGGTGTGGCAGACGTAGCCAGTGTTTTGCAGCTCATCGGTTAATCTGTTGCTGGTCAAGGTAAGGACGGCAGATGGATCTTGTCTATCCTTATTCTTTACGTGGTCATTCTTAGGAATCAGTTTCCTGAATTTATCTTTCGTAGATTTGTCTGAGCGATTTCGTAAAGTTCTAATTAAAGCTAAATTTATTCTCTCATCTCTACATTTCAGCCACCAGTTAGAAAATGCTGCTTTCATACTTTTTCCTACATGAGGGCAATCCGGTAAAATAGACAGAAACGCCAGTTCGGGGTCTTCATTGCCTGCTTCTAGTTTAGCCTTTATGGTCTCAAAGGCTGTTTTGTTTCCCGTTTCACAGTCACTACAAACCACCATGATGACGCGACGAACACAGCTGGAATTTTTATCACGACAAGAGTCACAGAACCGTAAAGATGGAATATGACTGACTTGTCCCAGTACCTTGCATTCCCCACACACCGTCTTTGATTGATAGCACCCTTCACAAAAACTAGTGCAGTTGATTCTCTCAGGAGTGATGATATGACGCCGATGTTGAGCTTTCTTTTGGCATGATTCACACGATTGGAGAGTTTTGATGTGCTTTTTGAAAAGATTGATCATTTCTTCGCCCGTTTTTCCGCTTTTGGTTGAGTAATCTACTGCCACAGGTAGGGAGTATTGGTTATCTAAAGAGGTCAGTGATGAGACCATTGCTTCTGTAATTATGTTCTCTTTAAGGTACTCGGGTGAAGGTGAGGAATTTGCTTTAACATAGTTGATATCGACTGGCGTTTTCAATCCAACATTTTCTTTTAGTCGAGAATCGAATTCAATGGCCGGTTTCAGAGCGGTTCCATCATTAGCCAGGGCACAGGGAATTACGGTTAGCTGAGGGGTTTCTATGAGTCGTTTGGCTTTAGAATTTTTCAAGAGTTCCAAGTGTCCTAATGATAACGGTTTGATGACACCAGAGTCTGGGGTGTATCCGGCTTGATGCTTAGCACACACAGATTCTGACGGTCCTCCAAGGTTCATTTTTTTCTCAACATTACTGTTTCGGCCATCTCCCAAGTTCATCGGCCCTCTTATAAAACATGCGGTGCGCTTGCCACCAAGGTACGTGATGGTATTGAAAAACTCAACGACCTCGCGATCGTATTCATGGAATGGGTTATACATGATCTCCACAACATCACGTAGGTATTTATAAAAGATCCTGTCCTTCGAAATTTTTCCTCTTTGGAGAAGGTCGTGAATTTTGGTACATAACGGATCAGCCTCCTCTATTCCTACGTAGACAGTGAAAAGGTCGTCTTCGTCAACATTTTCCAAATCATCATGACCATCATCGGACTGACTTTCTTCCATACACATACAGTCTTCCATTATACCCATAGCATGCTTGTCACACTCGTCTCCAGAACTGTCACTCTCCCCACCATAGGAGTCATACTCGCTCTCGCTTCCGCTTGTGTCATAGGTCCTAGGCGAGAACAGTTGAGTATGACTTGGTTTAATGTCGCTTATAAACATATTCATGCATATTACACGTGACTGCTTTTACAGTCATATATAGGTTATTTTACATAATCCGAGTTTTGATCAGTAACAATAATTAAAAACAAATTTAATCAATATGAAGACAACGTTACACAAAACTGAGGTACAGTAAGTGAATGTCGGGCAATGGTATAAAACTTAAGGAGTGCATCATCTCGGTTATCGTTATCTCAAGTAGTGTTTTTCAATAACAGTCAATAACTGCTGAAACATAATTATTGTCATTACTTTTCACAATCAGACATGTCAATGTCGGAGTCCACATCCACTGACTGCTTTTGCCTTTTAGCTTTCTTCTCGTTGTCAGCCTTCCTCTTAGTTCCTCTTTTAAACATATCTGCGATAGTCTTCTGTTTCATATCTTTATCGTCTTTGTTCTTCGTAGTGCTGCATGTAGAGTAATGATCTATAAAAATAAATAAACGGCTTTTAACGGTGGAATTCATTACAATTTTTATATAACAAACTGTAGTTGTTTTGCAAGAATTTGGCTTTATCGACTGAGTCGATAAGGTAAGTTAGCCACCGTAAAAAGATTCGAGAAAGCTGACGTTTCGAGCGCTAGCCCTTCGTCGGAGCGAATCAAGGGATTGTGGGTAGTGTGTGGTTTTATATAGTAGGAGGAGCTCCGCCATTGGTGGAAATTTGGTGACGTGAAAAACAAATGTAAATTAGTTGAATGAAAAGCGTTTGTTAATACCCACAATCCCTTGATTCTTCATATAGTTGTTTTGGTTGGATTTTCCTCACGTTGCCTGTGCGAGACGTCCTATGTTTATATTAAGGTTAGTTACAAGAAGGCCAGATTTCCCGTGTCCATTAATATTATTCAATTTAATTGATAGAATAATTTTACTTACGTCTTTCAAAATATGAAATTCTTCCCTTGACGTCAGCGTCATAACGTAGTTGCAATTTCCTGCCACAATTGCCACAACAAATTTTCCAAGGCCACTCCACCAACTTTGACACTTTTCCTCTCACTTTTACATGCTTATGTGTGTCGCAACGAACTAATTTGCTGCCACGTCTGTTAAACAGTTCTAGTAAATTAAGATGACAAAATTAAATCAATTAGTTCAATGATAATTAACAAAAAGGTTTCTAATGGAATCATCATCATCATCAGTTCCTTCTCCCCGTGTGGGAAAAGCTGCTGAAATTATTCTTGACCGTCCAGTTCACTCGTCTGCTACTGATGCCCTCCATTCACTTAATTGGCTTAACCTAAGTAAGCGCAGACTATATCATAGGTGTCTTTACGTCTTTAAGTGTAAAAACGATTTATTAGCGTCACACCTTAGATTAGTTACGTTACACGATGTACACCGTTACAACACCAGAAATGCACAGGATTTCCGTTTGCCTGCCGTCAAATCCAACTGGGGCAAGCAACGGCTATCTTATCATGCCATTAAAGACTGGAACTCTCAAGCCTTATATGTAAGAAACAGTACTACTAGCGCTTCTTTTAAAACTAACTTTTACAACAACTGTTTTACCCCGTAACACGTTTGGCCTCGACTTTAAATTTATATTTATTAATTTATGTGTTTAGTTAATTGATTATATTTTGTAGGACCTCTTTGAAAATCATGTTATGAAAAGGCATCTTATTAAAAATATTAGTTAATAATATTCAAATTATAATACAACCTAAACACATTCTAAAGATGTGTACTATTCAAGAGCATCACACTTTGTTTGGTGCATAATAAAGCTCGCAAACTATTAAATAGTTACGAAAGTTACCTTCATCAAGCTTTGCCTTTTCGTCTTCGGTTAAATCACCCGACGTTGCTGAAGGTGTAGGCGGGGCCTTGCTAGAGTTTGCTTCTTTTATTACAATTTTGGGGCAATTACTGGAGAATGTGGTCCTTATCGGGTAAATAATAACTGCAATACAAAAGAAAAAAAAAGGGAAAAATAGTGTAATAGGGAGAAAGGCCATAAGGCATAACTAACAAGCCACATACTTACGTTGTAATTTGTCTTGGCCGTTAAAAATGGAGGGTAACTCTAGTTTCAGTTGTTGGTCCGTCTCAATTGAGATTCTTTCCGTTCTCCCATCTTTCTTCGACTCCCTTTTGAAAAAATATATTGTAATAAATTTCTTTAAAACCTTAACAAGGTATGTAAATAAAAACTAATCCGCAGTCCTGACCAGTCCTATTAGAACGGTGAAAATGTTTTAACGAATCTTCATTATTATGTGCAATGTTATTCATTATTATGTGCAATCTGCAAGGCTTTTCAATAGTATAAGGTTTTTGATTTTGTTGATAACTGTATTATTCATGTACTTGTTTTGCCCCGCCCCGATTAGCTTTCCAGCTATTTGCAGGGCAAACAAATCATTCAACTCTCAACTAAGAATACATTGTTGTTATTGTTTGTTGTTGAATAAATTGTTGTTGTTGTTGTTGTAACACATTTCCAAAAAAAAAAGACATGATATTTCATGATTTAAAATAGATCTAAAATACTTTCACCTACCTATTCAGCTCCACACGCAGATTGTCGCCTAAACCAAGCGTCTTTGCGGTGTTTTTAATGCCGGCAAATTCGCTTAAAGTAAAGCAATATAAAATGCATTAGTGATACCGTCAATACTTTATTAACACATCTAGAAAGGCCATCAAGGTCCATCAAATGTATTTTAGGATAGGGTTCAGTCGGCTCAGTATAGACAGTATACGGCATTACCAAATTTGTCATTTGCGAGGGATTAAATGATGTTAAAGGGATGTCTTTCGCCTACCATTGGAGTGTTCACTGACATCATGACGTTGATTGAAAATAGTTCAAATTAAATGGCCAGGGCCAGGGTTAACGTGACGACTCAATAAGGAAAAACAAGTCCATTAGGGTCCATAATTTAGGTCAACGCGCGCTTCGTTGTCCAACGGGGCAATTGAATACTTAATGACTTAATAAATAACACATCGCGAGAGCATGGAGAGTCACACAATCCTTGTGAAACATCATGAAAGAAAATAAAGCCATGCACTACGACGCACTACCACAAGCAAACGTTACAACTATGGTCACTGTTTGTTTGTTGTGTTTGTCTTTATCACCTATTAGATACTTTTAATGCCAAATTGTCCAAAATCAGGTCAAATCAGGTAATGTCCCGGGTGACGTGCAATGAAACAATCCAAATTAAAACTTACCTAATACTCTCCCGAAATTTGGCGAGCCGTTTTTCTCCTTTGCTCACCCGACACCTAAACTTGTTTTTCTTTCGGTAATTTTCGCCGCCTTGTCCCTCTTCGTAGAAAAGCGCCACACAATCGATCACGGCCATTTCGACTTCTTCTCTCGTAACGATCACGGATCTCGCTGCCTCAGCCATGTTGAATAATGTCTGGTCTGTCTGGCTCTGGGCAAAGCGCGTGGTTTGGTCATGATCTTGGACCCCTTGGTGGGGTCGACAAAGGTCGATATTAAATATTAAATGTCAGCACGTCGGTGCCGTGACTTTTAATTGGTTGTTAAAACGATCAAATTGTTATCACGTTTCATGTTATAAAAACTCGCGTGACGGATTAGAGGACCTCAGGACTTTTAGAGATCCTTAGAGATGTTTCGAAGCGTTTCCGAAACGACACGGGTCAACAGGAAACTGGAAAAAGGTCGTAAAATACTGGAGGTTAATTTTTGATACCGACCAAAACGCTTAAAAAACGAATCCCGCAGGTTTTGAGAATACCGCAATACCGCAATTTTAGATTAGAATTACCGAAATACCGCATGAAAAATTGTCCAATACCGCAATACCGCAAACCCCAATGTCCCCCTCTGTAATAGATAAAGTTAGATGGAATATAATTTTGTTTTGTTTTTTTCATTGAAAATTAGGATATTGGATTAGCTAAATGGGATTGCTATCACAATGAAGTGTGGAGATTTTTTTTTGGGGGGGGAGGGGGGGGAATTAAGGGTTTTTTTGAAAAAGAATACTTGGTTAATACCACTGATTGGTATACATAAATTTGAGGTGGCTAATTGCACAATGCTTTGTGTTAGTTACAATTAATAGTTATCCTTTTACAATGCTACATTGAACTTTTTTGACATTCATGTCACTTGCACAAAGACAGTTACAGTTAAGCAGTCATGGTGAAAAAGGGTGAAAAAAGTTGAATATTATATATGTGGGCTATAGTAGTATTGCTTTTAATTCCAAGGTTTTCTTGTCATGTCAATCAGCAAAATAAGTCAAGTAGAGCGGTTTTCAATTGAGTGTTGAGAGTGGTTTTGCATTGCTTTATGCTTTGTGATTGGCTAAAATATCTTGTGCCACTTTATCAACCAATCAGAAGTAAGACCAAAACCAATCGTGGCAATACTCACACACATTCTCGCACTTGGCGACAGCAAAATGTTTTGGATTGAACTCTGATTGGTTTATTGGATTGTCTGCCTCAGTATAATTGTGTTTGGCCAGAGTAATTGCTTTGGTTTTGTTTTTTATGACACTCAAGTGAGAGCTGCTTTAAATTCACGACTGAATAAAGTCCATGTTTGCATTGAGTTACTGTTAGTAATTTGCAAGTTGCTCACAAGTTGCAATCAAGCCATTTGAATGCAGCCTTGCTCATTCAGCCCTGCTCATGCAGCCCTGCTCGTGCAGCCCTGCTCATGCAGCCCTGCTCATGCAGCCCTGCTCATGCAACCCTGCTCATGCAGCCCTGCTCATGCAGCCTTGCCCATGCAGCCTTGCTCATGCAGCCCTACCAAAGTAACCATGCAAAACTGAGACTTGTGTCAGGTAGAGAAATGGTAGAAGACATTTTGAATTAAAGGCCATTGCAATTCAATACAAGTGCATGTAATTGGTGGTCAGATGAAGTCATTATTGTTCTGATTGGATATTTGAAGTTTGATGACTGATATCCTAGGAGAGTGCTTGACCAAAAACTAAGAACTACTCTTCTGGACTTATTGTCATTAGTAGTGTTGGGCCATGGTCAGAACCAGTACATTGTATTCAAAATTCTAACAGAACAGCCTCACAGGCATGTTAGAATTTATATCATGGTGTATATTTCTAGAAGGGACACTAGCAGAGCAAATGGTTAAACAACAAAAAACAAAGGGCACTGCTGGGGGCTAATAGAATCCTAAAGCTAAAAAAGCCAGTGGGAATACTCAACAGAAAAAGTGATGAGGTCTTTATATTTCAAATCCAACCAAATGTTTGGAAGAAAATTGTCTTGAAAGACAGTGTTTATACAATTTAGCTAATAAACCACCCTTGTTCAAGACCATAACTCTATTTCTAACAGAATTGATTCCCAGTACTTCCCATTTCTTCACTCTTGGCCTTAGGTATTGGACGCTGCTGTGCTTAAATTTAGATTTAATTTTGTAAGCAAAAAAAAATGTTGTGGTTAGACCAGGACTGATTTAACTGTAAAATTATTTAGTGTGTTTACACTACAGCACTGTATAGAACTTTCAAATTGTAAACTAATATTAAAATGGTTTGTACATATTTGTACATGGAATAAAACTGAATTATTTCTATCTGCTCTTTAGTCATCTTGAGTCTCCATAACACAGTAAATGCCATTACTATCATTCTTCTATGTAAACTTTGAAATCAAACCCTGATGACAACTCTTTGGGTGCAAAGTATGAGTATAAAAGAGCTAAACATGAGACTGGTAAAGAGGACAAGAAGTGATTCTCTATGCCGCGTGGGGGTGGGGGTGGGAGGAGAGAAAAAGGCTCCCAAACCCCTCGCCTCCTAATCTTTTTTTTTTGTCCTTTTTCCCAGACCCCAGAGTTTCCTTGTGGGAAGCTAGCCATTGGGAAAACTTTTTAATTGGCGAAGTTCTTTTCAAGACAAACAAAAAAAGCAAGGACCATCAACTTGACCAAAAATAAATCTGGATTGAACAAGCTACAATTCAGGTCAAAAGTGTTGAGGTCAAATGACCTTTTCCCCACAAATTTAATAAATTACTGTAAATCCTCTATTAAGCCCCCCCTTTTTGGAGCAAGGGGCTAATAGAGGATTTACGGACCATATCCAAAAACTTAAAAGGCAGAACTGTGACCTCTTATTGATTAACTGACAACATTTCAGCTATAGGCTGACTACTACAGTCGAACCTGTATTAAGCGGTCACCCTTTATTAAGCGGTCACTTAACAAATCCCCGGAATGAAATCGCTCCCCATATTTACTGTAAACTTGACCTCTTTTAAGCGGTCACCTCTATTAAGCGGTCAGTTGGCTATTCCCCGAGGGTGGCCGCTTACATGTAATAGAGGTTTGACTGTAATGTGCTTATTTGCAATCCATTTGAGGATTCAGGTCCATCCCCGGTCGCTTATAAACAATCAACAGTCGATAACATAATGGATGTTTTGTATGATTATAAGCTTGCAACCTCGACCAGCTAACCTTGATATGAACTCCCTTCCAGGCTAGAGGAGTTCAAGGAAACGGAATCCATATAAGAGAAAATGATTCTGACTGGCTCAAGGACTGAAATCTTAATTGTAATTTTACTTGAAAAAGTCGAATCCTTGTACTATTTTAAAATTCTTTTATTTAGTAGAACACTAACAACAAGGTTAATTTGTTTATAGTTTTAACTTGAATTATATGTTAGTTATTGATTGTAAATTGGGCTGAAAAGTCCAATTGCTATGAGCCAATATTTCTACACAAATAAGTACAGTGATCTGAGCAGTCATGTTGAGATATGCCAAGTTCTCATAGCAGAAAAATAGTAAATATACCGTCGAACCTCCACTAACGGACACCTTCCGTAAGTGGACACCAAACCAGGGTCCCGGCGATTTATCCTTTTTAACCTCCCATAAGTGGACACTGACACCTATTTGCGGTCCACAGAGTGTAAAATAACCTCCCTTAAGTGGACAGTAAACAATATCAAGAAAATTTCTTAAAAAATATGTTTGGTTTTAATTGTGCTTGACCTAAACAAAAGCGAAGTATGAATCTGAATACCATACGGTAGTACAGTTGCATATAGGTAACTATTCATTTTGATTTACGAGGTGTAGGAAATCTTAAGAGACCTTAGATCAGGGAACCGCAAAAGCAGACATTCATCGATAGTTTCTTTTTACGTACATAAGGACATTGCATTTTACAAAATAACTACATGTAATGTATATTACGTACATGTATGTACTTCTTCTGTTTTGTTCACCTCTGAAACAAGGTGGATTCAGTAATGTTACTGTTTTTAAATGGCTCACATCGTGTGATGGCAATGCGAGAGCTTCACAGATATGTGCATTTATTTAGCGGCAAGTCTTTTAATCTTGAACCATAGTTTTTAAATTAGTGTTAAATTTATGTGTGATATACACTGTAAAAAGCAACATCCAACAACCCTGTGATGGATAATACAGACTCAATACAATTACAAGTAGTGTTAAAAAGACTTGTACTGGTGCATTCATACGCCCTCTGGTGTACTATTTTTTTTTCAACCTCCCGTAAGCGGACACTTACCCTTGGTCCCCAGGGTGTCCACTCAAGGGAGGTTCAACTTTATTAATATTTTGTCAAATATTCATTTATTATATTTCATTATCATGATACCAAGGTAACAATAACAACAAGCATTCAACATTGTCAGCAGTTACTTTTAATTATTTTTATAGCTTATAAGAAAAGAACTCCACTTGTCAAAATATTATGTACAAAGTTTCTAAAATGATACTGTGTCTTTTGCCTTGCAATATCTAATGGGTATACAGCGAGTACCATCATGCCTAAAATGGCCACAACTTGTAGGGATGTTTTAGGAGGTAAAAATGAGGTTTGGGTGACTATGTACTTATTGACTAAGTGGGAGGGCCAGATGGGAAAATATTTGGCTCGAGGTCATGGCGTACGGACCGAGCGCAGCGAGGTCCGTGCGCCATGACCGAGAGCCAAATATTTTCCCATCCGGCCCGACCTAACTTAGTCAATAAGTATTTTATCATATGACCAATTTTACTTGAAATTTTAACGCGCGAGGCCGTCCGCTTTTGTAGTAGGGACGTACGGCTTTTTCCGGCCCCGCTCGCGCAAATGCGTACGGCCCTCATACGGGACTTTCATCTATTCAATGGTTTTGCAAAGAAAAGGTTTACAGGGCCGTACGGGTCATATGATAATGTTCAGTATTAATAACTCCCTAGTTGTAACTAATATCATCAAGAAAAGGTGCAAGGTGCAATCTCGGTGCAAGGAGAATTTAGGTACTAGGTGCCACACCTCAAGATCCTGCTACCTCTTAGGCATTGTTCTCAAAATTTCTGACCAACATCCCTGTCACTTTAATATAAAAGCCACCCCCTGGGGGATACATGTAGCACCTTTGCCACAAACGTTTTCAATGTTCATCTGGTTTCCTGTTAACCAGCATTCATCTCAGAATGTTGCTTGTTAGCTTGGTAGTGATCTTTTGGTTGCCTCATCCAGTTCTTCCACATTAGGTAACCAGAATGCCTACAATATAGTTAGGAAAATCATAAAACATGATAAAAATGACCTTGAAGTGTTCCCTTTACTCTTCAGTGGTACTTTGGTCAGCTACATGTATAGGGTTCATGTTATAGATGTGGAGTTTTTAACAACTTGGGTCTCCTTGCGGGTGGTAAAAAGAGGTTGGACTGTGACTCAGGTGGGGGTGGGGGTGGGGGTGGGGGTGGGTGTGGGGGTGGGGGTGGGGGTGTTACCAGTTAGGGTGATCACTGTCAGAGTTCTTTTGACATCTTTTTGGGTATCAAGTCAAAAATATGCTGACAGGGACAACTTTTCAGAACGAATTTATTTTAATGCTTACCTCTTTTAGGGAGAAATTGAAAATGTGTTTCTGGTCACTATCCTCATCAATTTTATAGGTGAGTCCACTGAGAGAGGTGGGTGAGGGAGCCATTAATTTATTGAGAGAGGTGATTTTATTCAAGCAATGTAGTTATCAAAAGATTCATTCCTTGGCCTTTCAATAAAAATCTTTGAAAGTTAACTTACCATGTTAGTACAAGCAGTAGCCAACATCATATACTTGGGATTAAAACCAGCACACTGAATAGGGCCTGGGTGGTTCCCCTCTAACACAGTCAGTTTTTGACCACTGTCTGACCCCCACACATGGACACGCCCATCCTGGGATCCTGTTTATCAACACAAACGAATGACATGAGTATCCAAAGGAGCACTGGGAAATTCATGAGTTGGAGCTCATTTCTAGTTTAGGCAAAGTTAAACGTGAGGCAATTGCTGGTCAGAGGTACCCCTTGTGACCTGGGCAAGCAGCGCAGCTGGTTGGCTCTGCAGGGGCCATTGATTCCTTGCAGCTTACATGTTTATGCCAGATCATTTTTGCCTGTGTTTCGCTTGCCAACAGTCTCTAGTTGTACATTTAAATATTGCTCCCAGTCCCCCTCTCTAGGTTGTTGTTCTACTGATCTCATCAGTGTGACGGTGCCAGGTGGTTGCCACTTGTAACAGGATTGCTATGGTTATGCTCCTCCCTTGACTCAAATGTCCCTTGGCTCCACTATCCTTTCAGGCACCAACCCCTAAGCTCATCTATTGGCGATGAGTTAATAAACTACTTAAGCACAGATTTTAAAATATTAAAAGTACTATTGATATTAAGGTGAAGTGCTGATTGTAGTTTTAGCATTTGTTGTTGTTAAGTAATGCTCCACATAAGAACTACGGTAAACTTCATTGTTCTGCAGCATTGGCTCCTTCCCACATAGAACATCTTTGATTTCAAGAACAGAGGAGGGGCTGATGGTTCATAATTGAAGGGCTCCCAGCAAGAACGTCCTAAGTATTGTTTTTGGTAACTTTCACTAAAATTGTACGTTTTAGGCCTTTAAAAGCACAGTAACTGTTTTGTCAAATTAATGATTTATTATTGTTAAAAACAGATCCAAAATGGGGAAGAAAATCCACATCTTTGAGAAAATGTTTTTAGCCCCTATGACACCCTATGGCCCCCCAAGACACCCTATGTATCTTTTCCAAAAAAAAATTTATTCTGTTCGAAGATAGAAGATTTGTTGACCTGGTTTAAAATCCTTTTAGTCATATTTACATGATCCAGTCATAATTTTGGCAAGTGAGTCCCTTTTGAAGCCAAAAATCCAAGATTTCAGTGAAAATTTTCCACAAAAGTACTTATCATATAGGACGTTATTGCCGGCAGCCCTTAACATGTAATTATATTTCAGTATAAAAATAAAGAAATTAAATACATTTGTGTCAAATAAATTTTAGGAAATGTTTGTGCTAACCAATCAGAATAGCAGAAGACAATAGCTAATAATTTTGCTTCTTTGATGAAGTTCCCCAAATACAGTATCTTTTAAAAATTGCATGTTGTGCGATTGGGTCTCAAATGTATACTTGAAACCTTAAAAAAATTTGAGTCTAGGCCAATGAGATCAATAGTTGTAACAATGAAAAAAGTTGACATTCCATCGTGCATTGCCATTCAGTGCTTTCCTTCTTATGCAGATCATTCTTAACCGAGCTGTTTGCAATGTATGAACTCGTTGGGAAAATGGAAAAAGTAGCTTGGGGAGAAACTGTTCAATTAGAATTATTTAGGTTCCAGCATGGACTTTAATACATTAAGCCAAACATATTAACACATAAAAAAGTGCCTTTATGCAAAAGCACTGTGCTTTTATTTTGGGGCTAAAATCACCACTTATGCCCCTTGAATTGTATTTTAAATATTCTTGGACCAAACAATTTACCTGATAAGACATATTGTGCATCAGGAGAGAAACAGACTTCCACTGGGGTAGTTCTTGACACAGCATGTCCCTAAAAGAAAGAAAGGCATATAAAAGGTCATTTTCGTTGTTCATGTAGCAGCCTGGTACATGTACATTCTTTGTTTGTTTTTTTGTTTTGTTTTTTGTATTTCAAAGCCTATTACATTGTAGCCTTCTAAAAAATATTAATAATCCATGAAGAGAAAATACAGGAAATCACTATTGTGAAAACGTCTGGATAGGTGATACTAATTACTATAAAATGTGCTGAAATTTTGCATTAGTTTGGATTTCTCCAAGAATAATAAATGGTTTGAGAGGCTGATATCCGATTTCATTCTCATAAGTGCAGTAAAGCGCCATGGGACATGTGATATGTGCACTATATATTAAGTCATTCATTTTTAATCATTTATTTACACCAAACACCACAAGGAGTGTTTCATCAGGATATCCGAACATCAAGAATTGGGTTGGAAAAAAATCAATCATAGCTGAGTTTTTTTAAAAAAAAGATTTACATAGCATGACGCAAATGGATAGTGATGCTAACTGGTTGAAAAGGAACTGAATAAATGGCTTCTAAGAATTAGAGTGTGTTTGGTTATTGGTACACACTCTTTAAAATACAAATATGGTGGGCATACAATTTGACATAAAATGTGCGGTCAAAATGCCAACGTTAATTTCTTTTTTCACAATTTCAATGTAATTAACCTAAAACTTATCAATCTCAAACATTGTAATAATTATATGTTTTTAGCTTTTCAAACCTTGACACCTTTGGCTGTAAAATAAGCTGTCACGAAGTTGGCACCAATATTTTTGTTTTATACATGTATAGTGAAATGACGATTTCTTAAAAAACATACCACAAAAATCTTCCACGTAATTTGTATTATGTTGATCAATCAAAATATTATCAATATTTTGAATTATGAATTTAACATTAGTTTACATGTATATCTTTTCAATGGATCAACATATTATTATAATTATAATTTATTATTCTGGCCTTTGCACCTTACTACTCAACTCATGTTATGCCACATACTGCCACTAACAAAATATTTTAACAAGGCTGGTTAACCCTTTAAGCCCTAAGAGTGATCAGCATCAAATTTCGCCTTGTAATATCAATGCCTTATCAATCAAAAAGGTCATGAGAATTATGACATGATCACACAAGATGAATTCTCTTGATATCTAAACAATTTCTTCCGAATACTTCTATAGGAAATGTATAGGAACGAGAAATGAGAATTTAAATTTTGATGTTAAAGGGTTAATATAAAGAAGAACACCAAAACCTGCTCAGGACAAAAAAATATTGATCACAACAGTGCACACTACAGTGTATGTGTTAATATTGATATTAAGTACTTACTGTAAATGTGTGAAGTTGCGTTCCTTGAAATGCATCAATCAAATGGATGACTCCTCCATTTGTGGCCAGCAATATCATTTTACCATCTGAACTAAATTTCACACCAGTCCACTCGATATTTGGGTCATTTTGAATGTGGAAAGTGGAAAATGGACCCTACAAAGTTATTTTTAATAGGGAAACACTATTAGGAGATATTACTGAGGCCTTTTCCTTTTCCATGAAAACTAGTCTGACCTACATGTACATGTATTATCCATGAAATCTTTTCAATTGCATGCAATTGGTCAAAATGCATCAACTATGATGCAACTATGCCACAACTTAAACTGCCCAGGACATATCATATCTTATGGTATTTCCAAAGTGATGTATAGTCACCTATGGGCTCAATTTCTGCCACTCTCTCGGGTCAGAAGAGATGGCATGCATTTGGTAGAGGTGTGTTGGCTCACTTTCCCAAACAGTGGCTGGTTATTGCGCCTACATGTATGTCCCCAGTAATGTCCCCCAGTTTTTTTTTTTTTTCAAGAGTTGAGCTGCCTTAATGGATGAAAGATAGAACTTGTCAACTTCACTTAAGATAGAAGAGTATTTCACAGTACAATGATAAAGGGATGCCTTAAAACACTAAAAAGTCAAAATCACATGCAGAAATAAGGATAAATAATTTGTTCATAACAAGATATTAATGTTCCGACACGCAATAAAAGACAACACTCATTTATGGGTGTAAATTTGGCAGGGAATATACTGGCAAGGTTTGGATAGAACCCACCGACCGGAAAAAAAAACACCAGATGAGGGGCCTCGGCACATGGCGCCATGCCGAGGGGATGCCTCATGCCTGTACTGCAAGGCAGGCATTGATGCTGGGGTAATGTCCTGGGCCAAGTTAACCAGTCCAGCAAGTATCGTATTCCCCCTCACAGGGCTGAAAAGGTGCCGCAGGCAGCAATTCCCCACCCTTAATTTATTGATAAGACTTGAGTACATGTTGCAGTTTTCCATCAATCAATCTTAGCAAGCAACTAAGGTCCAGGTAAATGAGCAATTATCACATACAAGGCAACGAATAAGTATGAGAGGGCGGGAAGGATCAATTTTGCTGCAAGGAAACTTGCAGCCTTCTGAGATGAGGATCATTATGAAAGGTCACATAATTTAACTTGTTTGATTGACTTGAGCCAAATAAGGAAGACAAGTGCCCAAAAAGGAACAACATGTGAGATGAGGCCACAGGTGATTGTGGGCTCGGATTTGATGTTGCTTTCTAACATTAACTATTATTTTATGCTAAAATATCATTTTGAAATTAAATACTGTTTTTACATTGTATATCCTATAGTTAAAATTGTTATTTTAATTACCTTGTCAAATGATCGTAGATCATAAAGCTTCACCATTTCAGAGTCTACACCAGCAGCAAATATTAGGCCTTCAGGATCAAAAGCTGCAACTGGTCTCCCATTCACATGCATCAATCCCTTGAAGAAATATCACAGAATATTGTAGTTAAGAAAAACAGCTTGGGCATAAAGCACTTACACATACACTAAGATCATCTCCTCTTTTGTCAAATCAACAGCAAATGTACCTGACAATTTGGGGATCTCAAGTCCCATAACCTTAATGTTCTATCCAGTGAACCTGACACAAACGTATCATCCATAGGTGACATATGAAGGGTCATAACCCTGAAAAAAGAATGAGGTTGATGTCAACTGCATGTAAAGAATCCAGGAACCCATTTCTCAAAGTCCCAATAACATTTTGGGCCTAGGGCTATATAATTTTAAAACAAAATTAATTTATGTTATTATTGTTGTGGTGGTGTAGTTTTTAGCCCCCCAAACAGCCCAACTTTTATTGCTTAGCTTTCAAAAGCAATAAAATTTGATCTTTAATGTGAACATTGTGCACATACATGAAAAGTACCTTTCCAGGTGCAAAACGTTGTTGTGACTTTCGAGAAATGGGCCCCACTACTGACAGCAATTAGACATCACATGAAAACTTATTATAATAGCCACAATGTTTTAACTCTTTCTCTTAGAAACAAACCACGAGATGTGTATTGCATATATGTACAGTGTACATGCTTCTAAATGTCAACCCCATGAAAGAAATCCCAAAGTTTGGCCACTCAAATAATTATGATTTTTTTGGACTAAACAAAAAAAAAATGAAATGAAATACAATAACCTCTTTCTATTGATAACAAGTAAATGAAGGGTGATATAACAGATGACACAAATCGCACATCCTTAGCTTAAATCCTCTACCCCTTCACTTAAAGTACATGTATTTCTAACACAGCAATCACTTGATAGGTGAACTCAGCTAAACTACATGTATAAAGTACTGATGCAAAACTAACTTATTATAATAACATTATTTCTAAGGAGGTGGAATTGGCAGCCATAATTAATAAAAATTGAGATACCTACAGGGATGGCAAGAGCCAAATTGAAGATTTCCATGCCATGTTAAACAACCAAGACATGTTAATCACCACTTGGGATTCAGAATCATGCACAGTAAACAGATGCTGAGAAAATGCTGAACTGAGCATAGAAACAATGACAACTATAAAATTATGCCACTTGAAAATTACCACATGTATGTTATGGTTCAAAATTTTCAAACAAAAGAAAAATTTGAACCATAACATATTATACATAAAGATTATGACACAAATAGATAGTGCAAGGTAAAAATAATGATGTAGAATACAATCCATTAAACCTATTAAAATTATTGTAATTAACTATTTGACTATATCCTCACCTTTTTGTGTGGCCTGTGAAATATCTCAGATATTTGTTGTCATGGAGTGAGAGATAACGAATGGTATCTGTTGTTAGGAAAGGACATTCAAACAAGATGTGAGACAGTTAACATTACAAAAAAAACAATAGACTTGGAAATTAATATATAAATCTGGCATACATGTATGTACACCTCCAGTGTCTAGAATATAATGCTATGGATGGTAAATAATTTTTTGTATAAACATACTGTAATATTAATATTTCTCCCCTATAAAAATGACGGGGGTGCTCATCGGAAATTTTTGAAAAACACCCTAAAAGGTACCAGAATCTTGTTTGATGGGCATGGCTCAAAATAATTTTTACCCCTAAGAGGTACCAATTCGAAAACAACACGTCATATTCTGTCATATTTTTCGGCTCATACCCTAAAAGGTACCGCGATAACTCTAACAGCACCGTTTGGCATCAAAGCCTGGTTGAAACTAATGATATACATGTATTGACATATTACAGTGGATTTCAGTTTACTTTGGCTGCACTGGCTGTCAAGTTCATTGGGAAATTTGGAAATATGTTACAAAGTTGTTTATTACATGTACATTGTCATTTAGCCAACCAAATGCGAACTTCAAAACAAAGTTCAGTGTCAACGAAGCTTTTAAAGTTGTTCTTTTGCTACATATTTGGAAAGGCAAACAATTTTTAGCTCTTCAAAACAAAGTTGCAATTTGGTTGGCTAGCTGGCAAATGTAATTGGCAAATTAGCGACATAGTTCCAAATTTCCCAATGAACTTGGTAATCGGTGTGGCCAAAGTAAGCTGACTTCCACTGTAATTAACATGGACATTACAACATAAAGAAAATAATTAGTTTTAACCTTCCATTTCATTTATGTCATTGTTTTCCTACTCATGTAAGTACATTGGTGACAAAATAAAGTCGAAAGTTGTTTTTTTTACATTTATGTGCATTTACTTAATAAACTTATTATCACCCTAGTATTGCTCATAAAGTTTTTGATTTATGCAATTTTTGAAGAATTATGTGTTCATTGGGAAATTGTTCCAGTTTGTGCAATTTGAGGACAATCAGGGTTCTATCTAGGATTTATCATTTGGGGTCCAGGGGGAATGCCCCCCACCCCCCAGAAATTTTTTTAAATGAATATGCACCGAGATATAATCTGGTGCATTTTGAGACACAATTTTGAAATAATGTTACTTAACAGTGGTATTTTGTTTTATTTTTTAGTCATGATCACATTCTGACAATGTTATTTATTTATTACAATTAGCTCCGATATTTACTAACGTGGACAGAAGAGTTACCCGACATCTAATAGACCATTTTACAGTTTCTACTTAGTAACCTGGTCTTTGTGTGGAAATGAGGCTGAAGTTGACCTTGTTTTGATAGAAACCTTTCTTCTTTACATATATAAATTATGTGGTTCTTATGCTAACTAACATGATTTACATATGAAAAGCAGGAAGGTTTGTATCAAAACAAAGTCAACTCCAGTCTCACTTTCACTCACAGGCCAGGATATTAAGCACACAATTGTAAAATGGTCTATTGCACAAATATTTATACATACTCATTGTTAGTAAGTGAATAACAAATAAACTCAACAACGGCACTTTTCCATTACTGCAAAATTCTAGATAACAACGTAACTGTAAACCGTGTAAATAATAACTGACAACGTGTAAATAATAAGTTAACTAACGCGGTAGATGTGACTGTTAACTGACAACGTGTCTAATCGCGTGTAAAAACAGATACTGGAAAACAAATCGTGGCAATTGATCTTTGGAAAATCTCCCAAATCAACTTTAGGATCTAAATGTATTTTCCTTCTCCAAAAGTTGAATTGAAATTGAATTGAATAACAAAGCCAATTTGCGCTTCTTTACACGTTTGCAATGATCTACCACTGACTCCAGGACGTCATATGATGACTGGCCATGGCCAGCAGTTTGTAATACTCCATGTTCCTTGTCATATAGTGTCCTTAGACAGGGAGTATTTACTTCATGTGCACTGACCTTGTGTACTGACCTCTGGATGATTTTTCCGATATAGTTACTAATATACGGTAATGATATCTATATTTTTTTAGCTGGGCGTTTTGTGGGGAAAGCTTCTACCCCTCAAATACCCTAGATAGAACCCTGACAATAATATGGTGCGAAACTGGACCATCACATAACATCGGAAGTCCTGATTAGATGATAAAACTTGATTTTCATTTTCGGAGTTGCACATTTAGTGATGAAAGTTTATAATTGCGAAAAATTTTACAAGTCGCAGTAGATAAGTTGTGTTTTGAAGTAAACTTGATTTCAAGGCCACACAATATGGCCTGGGTTTAAATTGTATCCAAGCAACACCTAAGCACATTCATAAAAGACCACACCATTTCTGGGTCTTTCTGCGTGTACCGGTACTAATTGTCTTCTATTGTTTGCGAGGTATTGTATTTTTGGTCTTGTTTTGCATTTGTATTATTGTCGTTCTTTGTTCCTTTTGTTTAAGTCATTTGTGCTCGGTACACACAGAAAGAACCCGATTTCTGCAAAGCGTTACTTCTCTCGTATTGAGATAAAGACTCTGCTCGTAGGGTGGAAAATCATTTAACTGAGAGACGTATTAGTCTATTATACACTGCAATTGTTACATCACATATGCTAGAACTCTTTTCAGTATTATAGAGTAATCTGTTTCTTAACATCACAGCTTACCATCAATCTTTGTGGAAGTGTGAATCACCGTGTTCGTTGCATGTGTATACTGGATTTGAGCTACACCATATTTCTTGCTGTAAAGAGTTCTTTTCGGTCTGTGGAAACATAAGTTTAATGAAATTTACATGATTGTTGTCACTTTTTGTAAGAATCGACGTTTGTAAAAAGAAAAATCTACGATAACTTAAGCTTATAACACATCAGCTACATGATGAACAAAACAAAAATTCTTACTTTCCCTCGAGGCAATCGTAAATTACAATTGAATCATCGTCACTGCTGGAAATAAGAGTCTCCCCATTTGGAGAGAAGTCTGTGTGATTGATTCGACCACTATTTTCTCGAAAGACTTTCGCCACTCGAAAGCTTCGAACGGTACTATCAACCAGCTTCATCTTGTCACACAAATGTGCCCGCCATTTTCTAAAGAAATTTGCCCCTGTGCCTTTTCATGTTTTTTACATAACGTGGTGCGAGCGTTTTGCTCCCGCAACAATCTCGTTCCCAGGGCCTCTATCCCTTCAGCTGGGTGAGCGATGTGTGATGCGGAGCGAGACTGGGCCGAGCGCGAGTCCAAAATCGTACCGTCCAGAAGGGCGTCGGATGGGCGGCCGTTACCGCCAAAAATACAAACATTGCAAACGACTTAGAATAAACATGAATGGTTCAATGGTGTTTTGAAAGTTGGTATAGATGATCTAGAAGTAATATAGTTAAAATATAGTTGGACAGGTTGTCTTTGGTGGAATGAAATACTCAACCAATAAATGGTTTAGACAGTTTACAAACCGTATAGTCGCCGTTGTCGAAACGGTACAATATAGACACAAATGATCAAGTCTAAATGTAAATAGTTCAGCAACCGTTTGTAAAACCACACAGACTAAGTGGAATTGGTGAAAGTAAATGAAAACCGGTCTAGTGTCCAATGTTAAAACGACAAAGTGAAGTCTCAAATGGTTCAGCGTCATGTGAGATGATTTAGTGCAATACCAAACGGTCTAACGTAGTGTGAAATGGTTTATCCTACCGACAAATGGTTTAATAATCGTAATTTGAAATGGTTTAACGTAACATCAAATGGTTTAGCGTAATGTGAAATTATTTGGTACAATAACAAACGGTCTAACGTAGTGTGAAATGGTTTAACCTACCGACAAATGGTTAATCGTGATTTGAAATGGTTTAACGTAACATCAAATGGTTTAGCATAATGTGAAATATATAGTTCATCATGATGTGCAATAGTTCAGCGTAATGTCAAATGGTTTAGCGTGACACCAAATGGTTTTGCGTAATGTCAAATGGTTTAGCGTGACACCAAATGGTTTAGCGTAATGTGAAATGGTTTAGTGTTACATCAAATGATTCGCGCCGAGACCGCCAAAAATACAAACATGAAATGGAATAGCCTGCACAGGGAACCCAAACGCTTTATTAGCTATAACATAATCATTCAATAAAATATTTTATTTACCTGTAATCCCGTGTCCTTTTTAGACGTTTTGGAAGCGATTTGAATCAGAGCGAAGACGGTTGACCTTGCACGTTTCAAATATTATCTTGTCTGCCGCTTTGTAAATATGACGTGCCTATTACGTCTCAAGTTTCCATTACATTAACTATTAACCCATTGACACCTGAACCGCCCGTAACCGCCCGTACAAGACTCCACTGCTTTAAAAAATTGTAACTTTCTCAATCGTGCGAACATTGCCTTAACTAGCAGTTGTGAGCATTGACTAGAAAGTCTTTCAAATTGAGATACCCAATAAACACAAAAAAGTCAGCGATTTTTGCAGAATATCAGCGTTTGAATTTGGACAATAACAAAAATTACCGTTTTTAACGTCATAGAAAAACAACAAAAATCACGTTTTTGCCTTTAGTTTTTTTTATTCAAATCATCATGGCAAACCCAAAAATCAACATTCACAGCAAAATTCAGTCCTAGTCCTAGCTTAGCAGTGAATTTTTTTGCTCTTATTCGTTGCTCGGGCCGAGCTCTAGCCTCTCGTTCTAATGCATACTGACCTTGCCTCAATTTTCAATATCACCACCGCACTGCATGCTGGGAAATGACCAAGAATTTTGACAGCGTTCGTTTCTTTCCGCACACATTTCATATTTATACTAAATCCACAGCCACTCCGACCCACCGCCGAAATTTCGCGCTTGTTGTGTTCTCCTGTGGTCGCAACTTCCAAAATATGCCGCAGTAGGTCGAGAAATTCATCCAGAGTCGAGTCCCAAAGCTGCTTCGTTTCCAGGCGGCCATTTTTCCAGTTCAACGAGCAACGAGCCAAATTCGCAAACGAAGTACAACAACTAACTCGCTTCATTGAGAAGTGGACTCTGAACTACCTCCAAGCTTAATGATGCTCACCAGGCAGCTACTAAAGATGAAAAATGGCTGTGAACTTACCAAAAATCGTAGATAATTCATATTGGACCCTTTATTGCAAATCAAGCAAGCAAAATGAGATCGTCACAATGACGTTTCCAGTAAACTCGAGCCTTCAGTGTTTTAGAACAGCAGCACTTTCAATGGTAACTCCAAATATGCAGTCACGAAATCCTATGGGGCGTGTGTATGCAGAAAATCACTCAAAAACGTAAAAATCCTCAGGTGTGAATGGGTTAACTCTCCCCGGGAAAGAGAAAGAAGAGAAGAGAGCTCTCTTCTCGTGGCCGTTAAATTGAAACCCGAGATTCTCCCCCCAGGAGAGTTAATGGTTAATGGTAATGAGAACTTGAGTTAATAATAATGGAAAACTTGAGACGTAATAGGCGCGTCGTATTTACGAAGCGGCAGACAAGATATATTTGAAACGTGCAAGGTCAACCGTCTTCGCTCTGATTCAAATCGCTTTCAAAACGACTAAAAAAGACACAGGATTACAGGTAAATAACAATATTTTATTAAATAATTATGTTATAGCTAATAAATTAAAGCGTTTGGGTTCCCTGTGTAGCCTGCAGTGAAATGGAGCAGCTTGAAGTGAAATGATCTAATCTATGTGGGGTATGACGTCAACTAGTCTGGAATTTGGCGCGAAAATACTCACGTGCTTTGTGCAGTCTACACGGCGAACTCGCACACGACGAACTACAAGCTTCACGGCCTTCACTTCGTCTTCTATCTTCGGCTTTATAAAAACGCAGTGGCTATTCGTACGGGAGTCCAAAACTTTCGTCAATTTTTGATGTTAATTGTTATTCTTCACTTTTGTTGATCCACAATTTTAAATGTTCGTTTAGCTTTACGAAGCGCTTCTGGTAAGCGATGTTGATTTGGCTCAGACTAATTTGCTAATTTGAAATGAGTCGCGTGCGACTCATTTCGTGACACTTAGAAATTTTTCGCGTCAAAGAATACTCACGTACGGCCAACTTCGATTTGCTATTCGTACGGGAGTCCAAAACTTTCGAAAATTTTCGATGTTATTCTTCGAGGGGGACATTGGGGTTTGCGGTATTGCGGTATTGGACAATTTTTCATGCGGTATTTCGGTAATTCTAATCTAAAATTGCGGTATTGCGGTATTCTCAAAACCTGCGGGATTCGTTTTTTAAGCGTTTTGGTCGGTATCAAAAATTAACCTCCAGTATTTTACGACCTTTTTCCAGTTTCCTGTTGACCCGTGTCGTTTCGGAAACGCTTCGAAACATCTCTAAGGATCTCTAAAAGTCCTGAGGTCCTCTAATCCGTCACGCGAGTTTTTATAACATGAAACGTGATAACAATTTGATCGTTTTAACAACCAATTAAAAGTCACGGCACCGACGTGCTGACATTTAATATTTAATATCGACCTTTGTCGACCCCACCAAGGGGTCCAAGATCATGACCAAACCACGCGCTTTGCCCAGAGCCAGACAGACCAGACATTATTCAACATGGCTGAGGCAGCGAGATCCGTGATCGTTACGAGAGAAGAAGTCGAAATGGCCGTGATCGATTGTGTGGCGCTTTTCTACGAAGAGGGACAAGGCGGCGAAAATTACCGAAAGAAAAACAAGTTTAGGTGTCGGGTGAGCAAAGGAGAAAAACGGCTCGCCAAATTTCGGGAGAGTATTAGGTAAGTTTTAATTTGGATTGTTTCATTGCACGTCACCCGGGACATTACCTGATTTGACCTGATTTTGGACAATTTGGCATTAAAAGTATCTAATAGGTGATAAAGACAAACACAACAAACAAACAGTGACCATAGTTGTAACGTTTGCTTGTGGTAGTGCGTCGTAGTGCATGGCTTTATTTTCTTTCATGATGTTTCACAAGGATTGTGTGACTCTCCATGCTCTCGCGATGTGTTATTTATTAAGTCATTAAGTATTCAATTGCCCCGTTGGACAACGAAGCGCGCGTTGACCTAAATTATGGACCCTAATGGACTTGTTTTTCCTTATTGAGTCGTCACGTTAACCCTGGCCCTGGCCATTTAATTTGAACTATTTTCAATCAACGTCATGATGTCAGTGAACACTCCAATGGTAGGCGAAAGACATCCCTTTAACATCATTTAATCCCTCGCAAATGACAAATTTGGTAATGCCGTATACTGTCTATACTGAGCCGACTGAACCCTATCCTAAAATACATTTGATGGACCTTGATGGCCTTTCTAGATGTGTTAATAAAGTATTGACGGTATCACTAATGCATTTTATATTGCTTTACTTTAAGCGAATTTGCCGGCATTAAAAACACCGCAAAGACGCTTGGTTTAGGCGACAATCTGCGTGTGGAGCTGAATAGGTAGGTGAAAGTATTTTAGATCTATTTTAAATCATGAAATATCATGTCTTTTTTTTTTGGAAATGTGTTACAACAACAACAACAACAATTTATTCAACAACAAACAATAACAACAATGTATTCTTAGTTGAGAGTTGAATGATTTGTTTGCCCTGCAAATAGCTGGAAAGCTAATCGGGGCGGGGCAAAACAAGTACATGAATAATACAGTTATCAACAAAATCAAAAACCTTATACTATTGAAAAGCCTTGCAGATTGCACATAATAATGAATAACATTGCACATAATAATGAAGATTCGTTAAAAACATTTTCACCGTTCTAATAGGACTGGTCAGGACTGCGGATTAGTTTTTATTTACATACCTTGTTAAGGTTTTAAAGAAATTTATTACAATATATTTTTTCAAAAGGGAGTCGAAGAAAGATGGGAGAACGGAAAGAATCTCAATTGAGACGGACCAACAACTGAAACTAGAGTTACCCTCCATTTTTAACGGCCAAGACAAATTACAACGTAAGTATGTGGCTTGTTAGTTATGCCTTATGGCCTTTCTCCCTATTACACTATTTTTCCCTTTTTTTTTCTTTTGTATTGCAGTTATTATTTACCCGATAAGGACCACATTCTCCAGTAATTGCCCCAAAATTGTAATAAAAGAAGCAAACTCTAGCAAGGCCCCGCCTACACCTTCAGCAACGTCGGGTGATTTAACCGAAGACGAAAAGGCAAAGCTTGATGAAGGTAACTTTCGTAACTATTTAATAGTTTGCGAGCTTTATTATGCACCAAACAAAGTGTGATGCTCTTGAATAGTACACATCTTTAGAATGTGTTTAGGTTGTATTATAATTTGAATATTATTAACTAATATTTTTAATAAGATGCCTTTTCATAACATGATTTTCAAAGAGGTCCTACAAAATATAATCAATTAACTAAACACATAAATTAATAAATATAAATTTAAAGTCGAGGCCAAACGTGTTACGGGGTAAAACAGTTGTTGTAAAAGTTAGTTTTAAAAGAAGCGCTAGTAGTACTGTTTCTTACATATAAGGCTTGAGAGTTCCAGTCTTTAATGGCATGATAAGATAGCCGTTGCTTGCCCCAGTTGGATTTGACGGCAGGCAAACGGAAATCCTGTGCATTTCTGGTGTTGTAACGGTGTACATCGTGTAACGTAACTAATCTAAGGTGTGACGCTAATAAATCGTTTTTACACTTAAAGACGTAAAGACACCTATGATATAGTCTGCGCTTACTTAGGTTAAGCCAATTAAGTGAATGGAGGGCATCAGTAGCAGACGAGTGAACTGGACGGTCAAGAATAATTTCAGCAGCTTTTCCCACACGGGGAGAAGGAACTGATGATGATGATGATTCCATTAGAAACCTTTTTGTTAATTATCATTGAACTAATTGATTTAATTTTGTCATCTTAATTTACTAGAACTGTTTAACAGACGTGGCAGCAAATTAGTTCGTTGCGACACACATAAGCATGTAAAAGTGAGAGGAAAAGTGTCAAAGTTGGTGGAGTGGCCTTGGAAAATTTGTTGTGGCAATTGTGGCAGGAATTGCAACTACGTTATGACGCTGACGTCAAGGGAAGAATTTCATATTTTGAAAGACGTAAGTAAAATTATTCTATCAATTAAATTGAATAATATTAATGGACACGGGAAATCTGGCCTTCTTGTAACTAACCTTAATATAAACATAGGACGTCTCGCACAGGCAACGTGAGGAAAATCCAACCAAAACAACTATATGAAGAATCAAGGGATTGTGGGTATTAACAAACGCTTTTCATTCAACTAATTTACATTTGTTTTTCACGTCACCAAATTTCCACCAATGGCGGAGCTCCTCCTACTATATAAAACCACACACTACCCACAATCCCTTGATTCGCTCCGACGAAGGGCTAGCGCTCGAAACGTCAGCTTTCTCGAATCTTTTTACGGTGGCTAACTTACCTTATCGACTCAGTCGATAAAGCCAAATTCTTGCAAAACAACTACAGTTTGTTATATAAAAATTGTAATGAATTCCACCGTTAAAAGCCGTTTATTTATTTTTATAGATCATTACTCTACATGCAGCACTACGAAGAACAAAGACGATAAAGATATGAAACAGAAGACTATCGCAGATATGTTTAAAAGAGGAACTAAGAGGAAGGCTGACAACGAGAAGAAAGCTAAAAGGCAAAAGCAGTCAGTGGATGTGGACTCCGACATTGACATGTCTGATTGTGAAAAGTAATGACAATAATTATGTTTCAGCAGTTATTGACTGTTATTGAAAAACACTACTTGAGATAACGATAACCGAGATGATGCACTCCTTAAGTTTTATACCATTGCCCGACATTCACTTACTGTACCTCAGTTTTGTGTAACGTTGTCTTCATATTGATTAAATTTGTTTTTAATTATTGTTACTGATCAAAACTCGGATTATGTAAAATAACCTATATATGACTGTAAAAGCAGTCACGTGTAATATGCATGAATATGTTTATAAGCGACATTAAACCAAGTCATACTCAACTGTTCTCGCCTAGGACCTATGACACAAGCGGAAGCGAGAGCGAGTATGACTCCTATGGTGGGGAGAGTGACAGTTCTGGAGACGAGTGTGACAAGCATGCTATGGGTATAATGGAAGACTGTATGTGTATGGAAGAAAGTCAGTCCGATGATGGTCATGATGATTTGGAAAATGTTGACGAAGACGACCTTTTCACTGTCTACGTAGGAATAGAGGAGGCTGATCCGTTATGTACCAAAATTCACGACCTTCTCCAAAGAGGAAAAATTTCGAAGGACAGGATCTTTTATAAATACCTACGTGATGTTGTGGAGATCATGTATAACCCATTCCATGAATACGATCGCGAGGTCGTTGAGTTTTTCAATACCATCACGTACCTTGGTGGCAAGCGCACCGCATGTTTTATAAGAGGGCCGATGAACTTGGGAGATGGCCGAAACAGTAATGTTGAGAAAAAAATGAACCTTGGAGGACCGTCAGAATCTGTGTGTGCTAAGCATCAAGCCGGATACACCCCAGACTCTGGTGTCATCAAACCGTTATCATTAGGACACTTGGAACTCTTGAAAAATTCTAAAGCCAAACGACTCATAGAAACCCCTCAGCTAACCGTAATTCCCTGTGCCCTGGCTAATGATGGAACCGCTCTGAAACCGGCCATTGAATTCGATTCTCGACTAAAAGAAAATGTTGGATTGAAAACGCCAGTCGATATCAACTATGTTAAAGCAAATTCCTCACCTTCACCCGAGTACCTTAAAGAGAACATAATTACAGAAGCAATGGTCTCATCACTGACCTCTTTAGATAACCAATACTCCCTACCTGTGGCAGTAGATTACTCAACCAAAAGCGGAAAAACGGGCGAAGAAATGATCAATCTTTTCAAAAAGCACATCAAAACTCTCCAATCGTGTGAATCATGCCAAAAGAAAGCTCAACATCGGCGTCATATCATCACTCCTGAGAGAATCAACTGCACTAGTTTTTGTGAAGGGTGCTATCAATCAAAGACGGTGTGTGGGGAATGCAAGGTACTGGGACAAGTCAGTCATATTCCATCTTTACGGTTCTGTGACTCTTGTCGTGATAAAAATTCCAGCTGTGTTCGTCGCGTCATCATGGTGGTTTGTAGTGACTGTGAAACGGGAAACAAAACAGCCTTTGAGACCATAAAGGCTAAACTAGAAGCAGGCAATGAAGACCCCGAACTGGCGTTTCTGTCTATTTTACCGGATTGCCCTCATGTAGGAAAAAGTATGAAAGCAGCATTTTCTAACTGGTGGCTGAAATGTAGAGATGAGAGAATAAATTTAGCTTTAATTAGAACTTTACGAAATCGCTCAGACAAATCTACGAAAGATAAATTCAGGAAACTGATTCCTAAGAATGACCACGTAAAGAATAAGGATAGACAAGATCCATCTGCCGTCCTTACCTTGACCAGCAACAGATTAACCGATGAGCTGCAAAACACTGGCTACGTCTGCCACACCATCATACCAGAGTTGGACAAATATTCCGCAGATAACCAATGCGGGATGTATCCATCACCGATAAGTGTCGCTGTCCCATCTTATGGTTGGATTGTATTTTTGTCCTTCGATGTAAAGAGTTCCTTGTGTACCCTTTTTAAGGCTCGTCTGCATAGTCCTGTCGATCACATTGCTGCTATTGCCAAAAATCTCAAGGCTAGGGATGTTCAGTCCTCTGACGGCATTCTTTTTCTAACCTCTGAAAGTGGTCCTATTAAGGTTGTACAGTTCGTGGAAGGGTCGATTTCCATGATTGTTAAGCAGAAGAAGAAAGAAGATCTTGTAAAGCTGGCTGATAGACTTCATGTGCCATGTACAGGAACTATGGCAGAGATTACGCAAAGACTTAAAACTTACTCCCAAACGCTGGCTGCTAAATATTCTCGCAACAACGTCAAAGCTGACGAAGTTCACTTCTGGGATTGTGAAAAACAACCATCCTTTGAAGCTATGGCATGCGCAGACAGCGAGTTATTTTACGCTGCGGAATGCGTCCAGAAAGCGATAGTATCGTTTCAATTGGAGAAGGATGGCGTAGGATTGAAAGGTAATAATCTGCAAATGGTTAGCCAGTACAGTCCTGAGTGGCGTAAGATTAACAGCATGTGTCTGTGTGAGGGTAGCATATTCGCATCTCACTGCCAAGGAATCAGCATAATGAGCTTAGAAAGTGGAGAGTGTATGTTGCTTGTTGAACTTTCAAATCAACCGTGTGTGTTGACGAAATTTGGTTCAGACATCCTGTTTACCAATCAAAAGAGGGCGTCTGTGTGGCAACTAAAACAAAGTGGTGACGTACGTGTGTTTGCTGGCTCTGACAGAGAAGAAGGAAGTGTTGACGGACTAGCCAAAAATTGTCGATTCAAACAACCCATCGGCATATGCACTGAGTTTGACAGTGTTGTCTACATTTGCGATGCACAGACAAACTCGATCAAGATCTGCAGTAAGATGACAGAGTGTTCCAAGTTCCTTAAAGGCATTGGTGCATTGTATGATGCATTCTCCGTGCACAGTAAAGGAGCAACATACAAGATCAAGTCGGCCGATGAAGCTCTTTTACTTGTCCGACAGTGTAAAGACTTGCTCAATGAAACCACTACTGACATAAGAAATAGCACAGGGATAACAGGGACATTAAATGGGCCGCAGGGACAAGTTTCTGCTAAGACAGTGGGATCAGTTAGAATGATTGAATGGGGTCTTGAACGACTGTTCGCCAACCTGAATGAGTTTGATTACCAGGCTGCAAATTTGCTAAGCTGTATGACCTTGGACGTCGAGAATTGCCATTCAACTGTGCATATTAAGCAGCCGAACTTGTCTATGATGGAGTACTGCCGATCATTTGGGCTGACGATGAAGGAAGCCATCAAACGAACAACCGAGTGGGCAGCGTACTACCACACCAGTAGGAGTTCATGGTACCCTAAGCCAGAGGAGACAATGTCGTTTTCCAGCGTGCCCATCATAACACCCTTACCTGTCGTTGAAATGTCTCAAGCTGACTGCGATCTTTTGCGAAACTGGGCTTCCTCCTTTGGAGCTGCTGTGAGACAACGTACAGTGCGCCAAGAAACGACAATGGCAAAGCATGGCACTCTACCCGAGTTTGTGTACCAACGAAAGTGTGTTTTATCAGACAAGCCGGTAGCTTTGACCACTTTACCCTCGGGACAGATTAGAGAAGACAGCATGCTCCACATAAACGAAGAAGTGAATGATGAAGAAATCGCAGATGAGTTCGACCCCAGCAGCGACGAAGAGGTTGAAGGGGAACAAGCTGACGGAGGGGACTCACTGTTCCAAGGAGAAATTGGAAGTTCCGCAACTTTTCTCCTTGGTGCACGATCTCGATTTGGCAGAGTTGTTCGCTTCAACAATCGTCTCTTGTTCTGAAAAAAGGAGGAGATGAATCAACACAGTTACCGCCAGATTGTTTTCTCGCCTAGTGGCCTATCAGGCCTTTGCTTATTTCCTGTTTCCGTAGCGTGAGGCGATTACGAGTGCGTGTGCCGCCGTCCCGTGGATGGGAAGCTACTCCTTCGCAAGGTTACCCACCAGCATTACATTTGTTGGTACCTTTCTGTACACCTGGTTGGAGAGAGGCACTGTGAGGGTAAAGCATCTTGCCCAAGAACGCAAGACAGTATTTGACCAGTACTCGAACCGGCAATTCGATCCGGAGTCCAGTTCGCTAATTGTTAGGCCACTGCGTCTCCTACAATTGCTTGTAGAGAAGTTTGCATTTTCGACAAGACCCTTGTTAAGTACAAAATCACATAACAGTTTGACGTTGCAGTTGGAACCACATAAAAAGGAAATCAATGTACTAGACCTCTGGGCCTTCACAAAATACTATGAAAAAGCGAGGGCCACTAATAGTGAGAGAAGACGTTTCTTAGGACTATTAATAGTGCACCAACACTATGTAAGGAACGCTGTTACCTGTAACAAACAACCGCCAGCAAGCATGAAATTAAGGCCAGCAACCAATACATTCGGCTCTCGAGAATGAAAATTCCTGACGAACACGTAGCACTGAGTTTGGAAATTGCAGTCCCTTCTTTCACAATTAAAAAAGTGGAACAATAAAGGTACGTTGATTTTTGTTCACTATTAGCCAACAAGATACTGGACGTTACTGCCGTTACTCGTTTTGTTAAAACGAACTTAACTTAACAGCCTGACTCGAAAAAACAAAATCTAAGCGGATATTTGCGCGAAATTTAACGAACAGAGTAGCGGTTTAGGTATTCTATCGATTTTTGACAAGGTATTACGGTATTGCGGTATTTGGCGATTTTATTTGCGGTATTGCGGTATTTGTCGATTTTTTTTGCGGTATTGCGGTGTTCATAACCCCCCAATGTCCCCCTCTTCTTCACTTTCACTGATCCATTTGTTCATTGTTCGTTTCCATTTGTTCATTGTTTCGTAAAATGAGTTCGGACGGCGGTCCATCTGGGCGGTCCGGATTGCAAAATTCGGACCGCTCAGGAAACCAATCTGAATGCTGCTTTCCATCGTGGACTCATTTTGCCATATAATAAAACTTGTTAGGGACGGACCATTTTACTTTTGTGGGGTGGAGGGGGGGGGGTTTGTGCAATTACAAAAAAAATCCCTGCAGAAGATATTTAAGAGAAAAAAATCGTGCACAAGAAAGCACGTGAAAAAAAATTCAAGCATTTTGGTAAACAAAAATTCTTGCAAATAGTGATGCTGAAAAAAAAATTCATACTCAGAAGAAATTGAAATGCCCCCCCCCCCCCCCCCCCCCCCCCCCCCCACACCCCCCCCCCCCCCCCCCCCCCCCCCCCCCACAAAAATTAAATGGTCCGTCCCTTATTGGTATTTATACGGAGTCTTGTAACTGTTTTTTTTTTTTGTTTCCGACGCTTCTTTCATTGAGACTACCTTTCCTTGCTCACAAGTTGTTCAGTTAATAGAGAAGAACAGGTATGTATGTCCAGTGTAATAGTGTTGAATTGATATTAGAGAGAGAGAGCCGGGGGGGATTCAAATCACGAATTCTGAGTAAAGAAACAGCAACAACAACAATTCTATTTAATAGATATATTTTAACAATTTGAATTAATTTTTGAACACTTTTTTTAGTTGTTAGATGTCCCAGTACACTCAAATTATTGATAATGAAACATATAATAATAAAAAAGAATCGAAAAGAATCACTCGCGTTCGGCAAAAGGTGATTTTCATTGTGTATCAACAAAAGTGAAGAATAACATCGAAAATTGTCGAAAGTTTTTGGACTCCCGTTCGAATTATTGCCAACTTCGATTTGCTATTCCGAATAGCAAAACTACGGTGGCCCAAAAGTGTCACGGCAATTTCAATTTGCTCACGGCAGTTTCAATTTGCTCACGGCAGTTTCAATTTGCTCACGGCAATTTCAACTTCGCTCACGGCAATTTCAATTTGCTCACGGCAACTTCAACTTCACTCACGGCAGTTTCAATTTGCTCACGGCAATTTCAACTTCGCTCACGGCAGTTTCAATTTGCTCACGGCAATTTCAATTTGCTCACAGCAATTTCAATTTGCTCACGGCAATTTCAACTTCGCTCACGGCGATTTCAACTTCGCTTACGGCAATTTCAATTAAAGGGGCTATGTCGCGAGATATGTCACGCAGGCAACATGAAACAAATTCACGTTATCGCCGTGGAATCGGGCAAAATCCTTCAATTCTGCCGTTCTGTGTACTCCGAAAAGTACGGTGGCCCAAAAGTGTCACGGCAATTTCAATTTGTTCACGGCAGTTTCAATTTGCTTACGGCAGTTTCAATTTGCTTACGGCAGTTTCAATTTGCTCACGGCAATTTCAACTTCGCTCACGGCAATTTCAATTTGCTCACGGCAATTTCAACTTCGCTCACGGCAGTTTCAATTTGCTCACGGCAGTTTCAACTTGCTCACGGCAATTTCAACTTCACTCACGGCAATTTGAATTTGCTCACGGCCGATTTCAACTTTACTCACGGCGCCCCAAGTGCATCGTGAGTTAGTTTATTTTTCAGCACATTGTTCGTGGAAGCACCACAACTTCCACAAAACATCCCACAGCTTCTTGATCATCCACGAACCTTCTTCTCGCCGGCAAAATCCCGCTCAACCTTACTTCAACACCTTGTGTAAGATTAACACAGATACTTATAAGCACTCTGGCACTCAGAAATATGGCAGCGGATATAATAATCGAATGTTAAGGAAACGTAAGCGCTCACATTTAGAAATATCCTCAATTCAGCCAAGAGAAGAAAGTGCGAAAATTTTCAAATAATGTCTTCCAAAGAAACACACGCTTAGCTTCAAGCGGAAAGGATCGAAATTTCTATATACAAAAGTAGCATTGCTTCAGTGTTAAAACCTAGTCGGCTTAGAAAATTTCGCTTTGTAATTTGTTATTACCACAGACAAACCCAATATTTTGTAGGTTTTTTACTGATTCGCTTGAGAAAGAGCAATGAAAATTTCTGGACTTCATTCGAAACAGATCAACTACGGCAGCTAGAACTCTTCGCGTACGTGACCTAGGCATGACCTTGAGATCGCTTGCGTTTGTTATTATAAATTCCGTTAGAGCGTTGAAAGCACATTACTTTCGTAGAAGAGAGAAAAATAAGACAACTTTTGGGTTGATTCCACAGCAATCAGCACCAAAGAAGAACCTTCATCCATGCTCAACTGATTGTTATAAGCTGTGTGGAGAACTTAGGTGACTGTGTGGCCCTTGCGTGACTAAAAGAACTTTGAGCGGATCTGTCAAGATCTGTCAACTGATAGCTGTTTAGTTTATTTAATTTTTTTGTAATCATGTGTAATTTTAGACTTAGAAAACCCTAGCGTGGGAAGAAAGGGTTGTTGTGTAATCACTTGGATTGTGACAGTTCTCATGCGTCTGTTTTGTCGAGATCTTTAAGCTATTCACGACAGCTGAATGCAACTTCTAGACATTGAGATACTGACTGACATGTCCTGAGGCGTATGATTACAGAATTGGGGAAATAACCGAAATGAAATCAAGACAAATCTACTATTTATATGTGGGAAAAATCGGAGACCTTTCGGAGTACACAGAACGGCAGAATTGAAGGATTTTGCCCGATTCCACGGCGATAGCGTGAATTTGTTTGCTGTCGGCCCGCCTGTGCGTGACATATCTCGCGACACAGCCCCTTGAGCGAAGTTGAAATTGCCGTGAGCGAAGTTGAAATTGCCGTGAGCAAATTGAAGTTGCCGTGAGCAAATTGAAACTGCCGTGAGTGAAGTTGAAGTTGCCGTGAGCAAATTGAAACTGCCGTGAGTGAAGTTGAAGTTGCCGTGAGCAAATTGAAATTGCCGTGAGCGAAGTTGAAATTGCGAATCATTTGATGTAACACTAAACCATTTCACATTACGCTAAACCATTTGGTGTCACGCTAAACCATTTGGCATTACGCTGAACAATTTCACATTACGCTAAACCATTTGATGTTACGTTAAACCATTTCAAATCACGATTAACCATTTGTCGGTAGGTTAAACCATTTCACACTACGTAAGACCGTTTGGTATTGTACCAAATAATTTCACATTACGCTAAACCATTTGATGTTACGTTAAACCATTTCAAATTGCGATTAACCATTTGTCGGTAGGATAAACCTATTTACACTAAGTTAGACCGTTTGGTATTGTACTAAATCACTTCACATTACGCTGAACCATTTGAGACTTCACTTTGTCGTTTTAACATTGGACACTAGACCGGTTTTCATTTACTTTCACCAATCCTACTTAGTCTGTGTGGTTTTACAAACGGTTGCTGAACTATTTACATTTAGACTTGATCATTTGTGTCTATATTGTACCGTTTCGACAACGGCGACTATACGGTTTGTAAACTGTCTAAACCATTTATTGGTTGAGTATTCCATTCCACCAAAGACAACCTGTCCAACTACATTTTAACTACATCATTTCTAGATCATCTATACCAACTTACCAAAAAACATTGAACCATTTATGTTTATTCTAAGTCGTTTGCAATGTTTGTATTTTTGGCGGTAACGGCGGCCTAGTCGGACACCTTATTAGGGACTTTAAGCACCGGGAACCGGAATGGCAACGGCGACGCGAAAACTGTCAGGGAAAACCCAAATGACGCATTGCGCATGTTTAGCGGGAAATATCTAGACGTTCTCTTCCCGGGCCCGACGTCAGATAGCAAGGTTTGCCGTCGTGTGAAAACGTGAGATATATTCCTCATTTTTCTTTGGTTTTATCCAGTCTTTTTTGGTATAATACGCTTAATGTTGTTTAAGAAGACTATACAGATATAGGAAACGATATTTATTGCTTCATTTAGGTCAATTTGGTGCTTCTGTACGCTCTTTGAGAAATAGGTGGTAATTCACTACAACTTGTAAACTTAGAACTACGTTTCTTTGCTCAAATTTATTAAAATTAACGCAGTGGCTATTCGTACGGCACCCGTACGCGGACTTCGATTTGCTATTCGTACGGGAGTCCAAAGCTTTCGACAATTTTCGAGGTTATTCTTCACCTTTGGTGGTCCACAATATTAAATGTTCGTTTAGTTTTACGAAGCGCTTCTGGTAAGCGATGTTGATTTGGCTCAGACTAATTTTCGAGCGAGCGACTCAGTTCGTGACACTTAAGAAATTTTTCGCGTCAAAGAATACTCCCGTACGGCCAACTTCGATTTGCTATTCGTACGGAAGTCTAAAACTTTCGACAATTTTCGATGTTATTCTTCACTTTTGCCGATCCATAATATTGTACGTTTGTTTATATTCACGAAGCGCTTCTTGTGAGCGATGTTTATTCAGCCACGCGAAGGAATCTCGTTTATGTGACATCGCCATGTACTCCCGTACGCTATAAACTTGTTATTGTTATTCATACGGGAATCTTGTAATTGGTTTTTTGTTTCCAACGCTTTTTCCATTGAGACTACCTTTCCTTGCTCACAAGTTGTTTAGTTAACAGAGAAGAACTGGTATGTATCAGTATGTCCAGATATATTATAACAATTTGAATTAATTTTTTGACACTTAACTTGTTAGATGCCCCAGACACTCAAATTATTGATAATGAAACATATAATAATAAAAAGAATCACTCACGTACGGCAAAAGGTGATCTTCATTGTGGATCAACAAAAGTGTAGAATAACATCGAAAATTGTCGAAAGTTTTCGGACTCACGTACGAATAGCAAATCGAAGTTGGCCGTACGGGAGTATTCTTTGAGGTTAAGTGTCACGAAATGAGTCGTTCGCTCGCAAATTAGTCTGAGCCAAATCAACATCGCTTACCAGAAGCGCTTCGTAAAACTAAACGAGCATTTAGTATTGTGGATCAACAAAAGTGAAGAATAACATCGAAAATTGTCGAAAGTTTTGGCCTCCCGTACGAATCGTCCTCAAGAACATCGAAGTCAAAACAGTCGTAAGAATCGTACGGCAGGTCAAGTTTATTGGACGTGTTCAAATCGTACAAGAGCGTATACTGCCCGTCGTTGATTATTTTCTTGACACGGCTTATGAGAAGCATTTCCCTAACCTCATTTCGGAAAAGAGCCGCCTCTACCGAGCTGCACATTTGGCAAACGTTGCGGTTCTGTAGCTGGTTTATTTGTAACTTCGCGCCAAGACCGCGTTCTCTGCCCAGTCTTTTCTCGGTTTCGACGTCGCCGTTGCCGTTCCGGTTCCCGGTGCTTAAAGTCCCTATTGAGACTTATATAACGGAGTAACTGGTTAGCTTTCAGTTGAGGTTAGGGCACAGGTAGTTACGTGAAAAAGTGTTACGTTTAACGCTGTAAAAAGTGTTAAAAATGAAACTAGACGTTTCGGCAATGCTGCCTTCATCAGTAGTAAAAATGTGTTCGTTGCTAACGTGTGCGAAAATTCAAAAAATTCAAATTCACGCGCGCCGAAGAAAAGCGCGCGCAAGGCTAGCATACGAGTTAATTATGAAAAGCCAAAGTCTTGGTTCAAACCACTCGGCGCCAAAGTCTTGTAATTGAAAATGAACCGCATTTCTTCACGTCTTCTCCTGATCTGGTCACCTAGATTCGCTTTAATCACCGCTACCATCATGTCGCTGAGGTTGTGGTTTGGTCTCGTAAAATGTTCAGGCACTGGCCGCGCAACTTTCTTTTTGATCACATCCAATCGGTGTTCACGGAAGCGGTCTCCAAGACGACGGCCCGTCTCTCCAATGTAGACAATTGCAGGGCATTTACGGCATGAAATGCAGTAGACCAATTGGCTTGTGATGCATGTTTTATGTCCCGAGATCTTGATGTGTCCATTTGTAGTTCTAATACTACAGAAATTTGAATCAAGCCTCTGTCGAACAATCTCAACGGAAAAGTGTGCAGAGATTGGCGACCATTAGTGCTCTTTCCATGTATCCGGGTCTCGGATAAAGAGTTGGAATGGACAACAGAACTATCGTCCGTGGTCTACGTGGAATTTCGAGGCGATCGGCGGGTTTGGAGCGAATTTACGGCGGTTTTCCTTCAGTGAATCCGCTCGGCATCTCGGTTGAAGTGCCCTACCTTGGGAAAGGATATATAGAGAGAAAGCAATGGAACTAAAACTCACTGGAAATGCTCTAAATCGCCCCAAAAACCACACAGGAGACAAGGAAACACACAAGCGAAGTAAGGTAGGCAATTTTTATTGAAATCTTGAATTTAGCTCCTAGAATGGACCGTTTTTTCTCATACAAATCCTTATAATTTCGTTCGTAACGGTTACTGTGACACATATAGCTTGGGCTACCTGTGGTTAGGGGTAGCAACCCGAGAAGCTAGGTGGTACAGTGGTACGGTAGGCTATGAGGTTAGGGGTAGCAGTACTAGTTTATATAGTTTAAATTTAGTTATTTTCCGTTGTACTAGCCTTCAACTAAACTGCAAATACCGTGAACAATCTATTGCGTCACATTGGATCAAATAAAAACAGTGATAAGCAACAGACCACTGCAAGGACCGATCAAACAATATGGAAAAGCATTCTCTCGAAATGGCACTACGGTCGGCCAAACCTAACATGATCAGCGCTCAAAACTAGAAAGCAGACACAGACAGCTGTTTCGGGCTTGTTACGAGCATAACAAGCCCGAAACAGCTGTTTTTTGAAAAACTCACAAGTGCAAATTAATCCCAAATTGAACGAGAAAATCGTATGATTACTTATTAATAATTATACATGAAAAAATTTGCATCCATTTTTGTTTGGAAATTTTTTTTTTTTTTTTGGCAAAAGAAAAGAAAAAAAAAATTTTTTCGATTTCTAATTTGCACTGGTGTTACACTTTTTGCACTGGTGTTACACTTGAACTGCACTGCTCTTAGCCAATCAGAATCGAGTATTTTTTTCATGTATATTATTAATGGTTTTAGTGTGTAACTACAGACTTAGCGCACTAACCCTAACCCTAACCCTAACTAACCCCTAACCCTAGACCTAACCCAGCCCAACCCTAGTCCTAACCGTAAGCTCAACCCTAGACCTAACCCTCACCCTAGTCCTAACCCTAAGCCCAACCTAACCTAACCCTAACCCTAGATCAAACACAAAGATATGAATTTGAGAACTACGAAATTGATTTACCTCTACAATGATCTGCTTTTGACTTTCTGCATACTCGATGAAAGTAATGGCCGCGTCAACCGTATTCTTAGTAACGTCTTGGGCAGAGGCGACTCGTTTTTGCCCTTGTAGCAGTGCTACGGCAAAATGATTGAAGACATGCAAGGAAACTGCTACACGTTGAATTAAATCGATTCTTTTTTACTTTGGAGTGACGTCCCCGTCTTCGATTGCTTGATTGACCTCTGTGAAAAAGATACTGTTTTGGTGCAATTACCATGCACGGGATGGAGTAGCTGAACAGAGCAAAATCTATGGTATAAAAGATGGAAGTAAATTAACCCTCACCAAGAAGCTATTAACAAAGCTGCATTTAAACTCTGTTTAGATAATCCGAAGTTAATCAGTGAATGATAGGGGTGAGCTTTTAAACCATTCCAGAAATAAGGTGGATGAAGAAGGCTATGAGTAAAAGAAAAAGCGAAGCAGATCAAACGCATTTGGTGGTAGCAATTTGAAACAAGAAGGCAAGAAAATCAAGCTGTCATCAGAGTTCAGACAGAAAAGTATTAAAGAGGTTTCAGAGGATATAAACAGCTTAACTGTAACCTTGTAGCTCCTGGAAAAGGAAGGATACAAGCAACTTAACATGAGCAAGTATGGTCAAGCAGCCAGTGTAGAAGAACAGCTGTCCTCTAAGCGAAAAGAAAAACGTGCCCTAGAAGAGGAGCTGACTCAGTTACAAATGACAGAGTCGAAGTCAAAGCGTTACCACATGGGCAAAGTTGATAAGGTGAAAAACAAGGCTCAAGAAAAAACAGTTAAGGAAGGTGAATCGAAAAGTGGTCAGCTCAGTCTGTTCGAAATTGGGATGAAGCCAAGTCAAAGCAATAACACCAGTAAACTTACAGAGTGCACTAAGTCTAAGAACTCAACAGACAGCACTAAAACGCAAATGGATGCTGAGGTTGGGACTGATAAACAGAGAAATGAAACTACATCACACGAAGACGAAACAAACTTTGTGACTTTGAAGGCAAGTTTGTCAACCACTGCAAACTTGTCTCTCAATGCTGTTGAGTCTGATGACAAACTACTCTCAAAGTGGAAACCGTTGTATGGGCGTTATGTGATACATGTTAGTTCACGTCTTAGCAAGAGGACTAAAGGAAGTTCTGTTTACTTGTCAAACATCAATGACCTTATGTTAAATGAATTTGTTGTTGTTAAAAAGTTATACCGTAGACTGCACCATGGAGATACTACACCAGAACATTGCTGTAGGTGCCGACCTTTGGTTCAGTTGTCTGAAAGAATAAATGCCACTGGAATCTGTGAACTGTCTGTGGTATAGTATACCGTGTCCAGTATCAGTCAGATAAAGCCATTAGAAAGCTAATCAACTGCCTGTTGCAATTTTCAAACTGGAGTTAGGTGGACCAGGATCACAAAGATTGTATGTTTCAGAGATTCGTCCAAGAGTTGACTATGATGCCTTCGGTCAAATGTGTCAAATGGTGCTTTCCTCAGAAGTGAACAAAAACAAAGAGAAAGGACTAACAAGGAAGCGTTGGACGTTTTGTGTCAACTAGCAACAACTGAGTCAGACAGGTGTTTGATTCGATACTCTGTTTGCAAAAGCCAGGCCCTCTCCTCAAAAAGGGCAAAACAGGAGTATGGTTTCAGTCACCTTAATGCAAAAGAGGATCAGGTTATGAAAGTTATGGATCATGCACGTGACATTAGAGATGCAATTATGTAGTTAGCAAGTGTAAAACACAAGGCAACACTCACAAGCTTGGGTTATGGGTTTGAAGACTCGGAAGTAGTTGTAATTGTGACTCTGAGGGCAGTGATTTAAATCAGGTGATCTCGGACAGTGACGAGTCTGAAGATGAACATAGCTCAGTTAATGGATCCATGGCTACCACTACTAGTGAAGAGAATGGTCATCATGTGTGGAAGCAAATGTTAGTCAATTACTGAACAGTATCTAGAGGGTTCTAACGGGAAAGGGAATGAGGGCAGTAATTAAAATCAGTTGATTTCGATAGTAACAAGTCTGACTGTGAACATGGCTCAGTAAATGCAACCAAGGCTACGGCTACTAGTACTGAGTGGTTGTGTGGAAGGAAGTGCTAATGACTTACAAAACAGCTGTGCAGAGCATTCTAAAAGAAGGGGGATGTTGCTATCTATTGACCCAGACTCTCTTCAAAAGGACACTGTGATTGTTGATCCCACTCCGTCAATGGACCATTTGCTGTTTATGTTGCGTTCAAATAAATAAAACTGGTTTGCATTTGTTGAAGAGATGAAGATGCCTTCTAGAGAATTCACCCCTGAGACATTGAATGTGGTGTTACTTGATTTTGCGCATTATTTGTCTTCCACTGACATTGACAAAAATGAGGAACGGTTAATTGAGCAATCGAGGCAAGCTTACCTTGAACAGGAGCGACGACACCGTAATTGTTTGACACGATAATCATTTTTCTTCTAAAATAAACCCATGTTAAAACTTTTCTATCGTCTGCAAAGCTTTCTGTTCCTTAAGTGATAAAATCAGGCTGAAAAATTGCACGTAAAAAAGAAAATGATAAATGTTACGTTACATGCTATAAATCTCCCCGCGGTTTGTCTCGCTGTATGGCAAGATCAGATTTCATTTTCGTACATGTGTTGTATGCTGATTTGTAAAAAAAACTAGAACCCGAAGAAATGTTTTGAAAAAGTTCTCTTTCAGAAACAGAGAATAAAGTTTATCGAAAATTATCGACTTATCAACCATATAAGGGGCATTTAGCAATCGAATTTTGATTCGAACATTTCAAAATGAATGCATTATTTGAAACGACTAACGGATTCAATTTTCAAATAATCAACTCATTAATATAATCTAGGGGGGTACGCTTGGTTTGACTGTAATACATATATATACATTTACATTTACCAAAGTAAGGGCTCGTCGAGGCTTATGTGCCCTATATTTATTATAAAATTTTGTTTTTCTCCTGTGCCCGCCTCGAATAGCCCTTGCTAATTGTGGGCACAAGCTTTGTAAACCTATTCAAAGGGGACAGACCTCAAATAAATGTGGCTACTAAACATATCTGAATTTCGTAACTGTTCGTCAGTAGGATGCCTAAAATGTGTGCAATTCCACAATTGGTTTCAGCTCCATTAAATCCTATACCAATTGCAGAACATTTTAAGAGGAGCCACCCACAGTGTAAGCACAGTTACTGACAAGACATATTAGTAAGGAAAACAATGCAAAATAAATGTAGTACGTTAAATAACGAACTAAGCACACACGTCAACTAAATAAACCAAGCACGCACTCTCGTCCCCAGAGCTCCACGGTTTTTTTTTTAATTGCGTCTCGTGTAGCTCTGGTAACGGAAAAAAATTGAATTTTTTGATTGGCCGTTTGAAAATGAATGCGCAACAAGGTAAAAAAAAAACCCTTCTACGCATAAGGTTTTCAAATGTTGACTATGATCAACAAAACGCATTCAACGATCAATGTCATCCAGTTTTGTTTGGTTAACAGGTAAAGATACGGCTGCTAAATTTCAAAGTATATAAACGGCATCTGATTGTCGCTATATATGAGCGATTCGTTTCCGAACATAATCAGTATGTGTCTTGGAAGACGAAGCTATAAGCGGCCACGAATATTAAAGAAGTGTGTTGCTTGCTACAGGGACGAGTAAAGAGAGGCAGAAATCCTGAAGAAAGCCCAAGGGTGAAAAGAAATATTACCACTAGGTTACCCATTTTAAATAACAACAACACAACGCTATCAGCACTCTCGTAAGCAAGTTATATTTTCTTTATTAGGTAGTACTCTTTGCTACAACTTGAAATACCAATTTCGGGAAACGAAGGTCACTTGAAACCCAATTAAAATAGCATGAAACGAAAGCAAAACAAAAATTCCTCGATATTTCTTACCACTGTTTGATGAAATAAGCCTAATCAATGACCACAGCGTGTCCATCAACAAACTTAGCTGTCCCATCAACTAATTTGGTCAGATATAATAGCGTTCCGTAGCGAAACGATAAATACACAGCTCCTAAACGAAAAAAATCGATTCGGACTTATCGAGGATTTTCTAAAACCAGTAAGCAAAATACAAAGGAGTAGTGGGTAGGGGATGGCTCAAATACCACCCCCGGGAAACCTTCAAATACCTGTAAGAGGCGCTCAAATACCAGTTAGCCCGCCCCCGTCCGCAACGGCAAGGGATGTATTACCAATTGGAGAAATTCATACCCTAGGTATATACGCACACTGCGTAAAAAAAATCCATATATATATATGGCGCAACCCCGGCAACGAAGACGACGTGGTTACACTCAACGCGAGCTGATTGCCTGGCTGGACGAACAGGAACGAAATGTTGAACGGATCGAGCCTGCCGACGACATTATTGCGGAGTTCGATCCCCTAAACAACCCACAGGAGCCAGATTTCGAACAATTTGTTCAAATCTATGATCGGGTTGACCTAGACGTTCAACAGGGCAGGCGAACACGCAGGTTCCGCTTTGCAACTAAACTGGAAAACTCTCTTGTCGCCAGAATTTTGAACAAAATCAAGCAATATGTTCCCACACGGCACACAATCAACTTATGCTTCACAGTCGAGCTACGAAACACTGAAACCGGGGTGTTGCGGAATTTTTATCAAAACAACCACTATAGTCGTTGGTTGTCCACTCTCTCCGAAACACGACAGTGGTTGCAAGCACAGGAAGAGCTTCGTCTTCAAAACGCAAGACTCAACAGGCCTGATACCAAATGGGTTTACGAACGCACTGTCCTGCTTGATGTCAAAGTAGTGTTGGATCGGCAACCCTTGCAAATAGGCCTCGGGCGGCTTCCTGATTGGCTTCGCAACAAAAGAGAAGTCATTGCCCTTGACACTTTCAACGACAATCTTTGTCTCCATCGCTGCTTGGCTGTCCATCGGGGAGCTCGTAGTAGATCGTTCTACTCGCAGAGCCAGGGAACTCGCAGAAAGCTTCTTCGCAGTTCATCCTGGGCTTCGAGACCGTCTAACTTTGCGGCACTTATCTACACTCGAAAGGCACTTCAAGCAAGGTATTGCCGCATACACTGTTTTCCCCAACGGTGACTTCATTTTGAGCCACAGCCCTGCGAACTACGACAAGGTAGGCACTCCAACCATGACTATCGGTATTCATGAGGGCACGCCTTCTTGATCACCATATCAACAAAGTCACAAACAACTACACTTGTGGCGAGTGCGATGCGAGGTTCACACGCTGTCACTTAACTCGCCACGCCAAGACGTGTACTCGTGGCCTAACCAAAACCGACTGCCCTGGGAAACGTATCCTCGCTCCGAGTCAGCTTTCGAAAAAGCCTTTTACCCAGAAGGCGGTTTCGGTGTCAAGGCAGTGTGCTGGCTGGAGTGGGAGGCGAAGCGGCGAGGCATTCACATTCACCATCACAGATGCGGGCATGGCGGTGAGAGATACGTTTGTGGCCACCCAGTCGACGGCTACCATCCAGAAAGCAAGACAGTTTTCCAGTTCCATGGTTGTTTCTGGCACGGTTGCGAGAAATGCTACCCCTACTTTGACCAGAGGTCGAATCGGTATATACTGACCGCAGGGGCAATCCAATCACAAGGGCGGTTGCCTACCAAAAGACTCTGCAACGAAATCAGATGCTTCGAGACGCTGGTTACAATGTGGTGGAAAGGTGGGAACACGAACAGCCTCGCCCCTGGTGGAATGACCGTTGCCCACAGAAAAGAAACAAAACATATCCCCACGCGATCGTCTACGACTTCGAAGCGTACCAGGACAAGACCAAGGCAGCTCTCCCAACACGGGATCTCTCGTATGAAAGTGAGCATGTGCCTATCTCAGTCTCCATTGCCGACACGTTGAACCCTGAGCCTGAGTACATTTTCTCCAAAGATCCCGACGAGCTTATCGGGCTGTTCTATAGCTCCCTGGAGCGGCGCAGCGCCGCCATCCGAGAGGATGTGGCTGCAAAATACATGCCCCCAGACACTGAGAGTCTTCCCGAGAAGCAATTCAATCTTATCGACCAATGGTGCAACCAAGTGCCTGTAGTTGGCTTCAACTCAGGCCACTACGATCTCAAGCTTATCCGCAAGTACTTTGTTTCTCATCTCGCTCAAGAGAACGGGGTCTTCGCCGCGGAGAAAGAGGGCGCATCATGTTCATCAACGCCCAGCTACAAGTTCTTGGACATCATGAACTATTTGGCCCCAGGCATCACGTACGACAAGTGGGTCAAGACGTATGGTGCAACACAGACCAAGTCCTGGCTCCCATACGAGTGGTTTGACAGTGCTGACAAGCTGGACTACCAAGGTCTCCCGCCATACTGGTGCTGGTACTCAGAACTCAAAAACGATTTCGTTCTATCTCCCAAGGAGCACGAAGAATGCAAGCGCATCTTCCACGACCGAGGCATGAAGACCTTCGGAGACTGGCTGGAGTACTACAACAATCTGGACGTGTCTCCCTTCTCGAAGCTCTCAAACGATGAAGTCCTTCTACACTGGGCTCGGGGTAGACATCTTCAAAGACGCGGTCTCCTTGCCGCCGGGTATCGATGCAATACGTCCTGCGAGGCTCATTGAGAGGGCGCAATGTCCCAGCACTATACGCCCCTGGGCCCGAAGCTTACGCCATGCTGAAGGAGGCTGTGGTTGGCGGTCCAAGCCTGGTGTTCACCCGCAAGCACGTGCGTGGTGAAACTCGCATCCGTCCCCACAAATACGACTTGGCGCGCATCACGAAGCGAATCCTAGGCTTCGATGCGAACTCCCTCTACCCAAGCACGATGCTCAAGGAGATGCCCTGCGGCAAAGAGAAGGTTGTGCACTACAATGACCCGGTGCAGGCAGCGAAAGCTCTCGAAATGAATCTGAATACAGGCAGGTGGTTCGGGTTTGCGGAAGTGGACATCGAAGTCCCTCGAGAGTTGTGGGAGCAGTTCGAAGAGTTTCCCCACCACTCTTCATCAATCAAGCAGTGCCTGACGAATGCGTTCCGCAGCATATGCACGACTATCTCCAAGAAAGTGGCCGAACCCGCTTTCCAGACCAGAAAAAGCTTCTGGGTGTGCTGTCAGCGAGAAAAATGCTGATCTACGCACCCCTCTTGAAGTGGTATCTTAAAAGAGGGCTCAAGATCACGGCAGTCTACCGCACTATCGACTACAAGCCCAAAAAGCTCTTCGACTGGTTCGTTCGCGAGGTAGCCGACAACCGAAGGAAAGGCGACGCTGACAAGGAGAAGGCACTACTTGCTGAAGTGTTCAAGCTCCTGGGCAACAGCGCCTACGGCAAGTTCATCGAAGCCGTGGAGCGCCAGACAAAAACGGTGTACACAAGGGACGAGGACGAAGTCGACAAGAATCTCCGCTCGGCCTTGTTCGAAGACCTCGAAGAGATCGGAGATGCCTACAAGATCGAGCTGCGCAAGCCAAAGGTCACAATCAACCGCCCTTTCCAAGTGGGTATCGTTGTGTACCAGCTTGCCAAGCTGCGCATGCTGGAGTTCTACTACAACTTCCTGGACTACTACCTCGACAGGCGTGACCTCGAGCTTATCCAGATGGACACGGACAGCTTGTACTTCGCCCTTGCGCACGACAAGCTGGAGGAGGCAGTACAGCCAGAACTCCGTGACCAGTTCGAGGCGGAGAAGAAGACTTGGTTGGCGTGGGACAAGTGGAGCGGCAGAGAGCCCGGCTTGTTCAAGCTTGAGAAGGAAGGCACACGGGCCATCGCCCTATGCAGCAAGTGCTACCTCGTAGACAACGATGGCACCCCCAACAAAGAGCCCAAGATCTCCGTCAAGGGAGTGAACAAAAAGCAAAACGGGCTGGCGTGGAAAGAGCACGAGTCCCAGCGCCTAGCCAAAGTGGAGCAAGAGCTGCGCTGGGAAAGGTACGAAAGAGCCCTCGAGGGGCGCAAGGACATGGCCACCAACAGGGGTTTCCGAATGCACAACGGTGCCATGCACACTTACGAGCAGCTCAAGCTGGGTCTTTCCGCGTACTACGACAAGCGTTGGGTGCTGCCAGACGGTATCCACACAGAGCCCATTGAGTTTCACAACCCAGCTGGTGGCAACTGAGTGCCCGGCGGCACAACCATCAACTCCTCACGAACAAACCCTCTCTTGGGCCCGTCATACAAGTAGTATACCACGGGCGCATCTGGCTTGGTTACAACCTTGTGTATTTGGTAGACCTTCAATGACCAGATGAGATCAGTAGCACGCCTACCGACCCCTTCCAGCTCGCCGGGTAGTACAAGTATCGTACATGGACTCGCCCTGGAGGGAGCTTCTTCTCATAGACCCCCACAGGCCTAGCATATGGTGTCGCAGGCTTGGCTGATACTGCTTTCTCTTTGATCGCATCCTTTGGCTTCTTGCCAGTGAGCCGGGTCACTTCATTGTTCAAGGCCGAGACAACATCTGGCAGTCTTTTGACCCATGCAGTAGACCGGCCAGAGGGCATATTCATTTCAACGGCATACTGGTAGCCAAACAGCCTTTCAGCCAGGGTGCGATTGAATCTCTCCACAATTGCTTGGTCTCTGTGGATATCGGGGCGCCCACGCCGAAGGGTAGTTTTGTTGTTTTCCATGGTCTTTGTCACAGCCCCCATAAACTCACTCCCAGGGTCAACTTGCAAGAGTTGAGGCCACTTCAAACGCCCCTTCCTATAAATCTTCTGAAATGCCCTTGAGACTTCTTCAGACTCTTTCGAAGTCAGGGGCTCCGCAGCTTTGTATCGGCTAGTCACATCCACAACTGTCAGGGCGTATTTGTAGACCTTTCTGCCTTTAGGGAGCTTGTCATGGAGTAGGAAGAGAAGGTCCGCTTGATGCACCGCATTGGGCGAGGAGACATCAAACTTGGGCCGAGGGATGTAGCGTGGCGCCGGGAGATATATTTGCCAAAGGGCTTGTTTGACCAGCCATTTTTTTGTCGCCTCTTCAGAGACCCTAGCCGCAGTGGCCAGCTTTTTTACAGCGGCAAGACCTTTCCAATACCCTTTCGGGCTGTAGTATATCTTAGAGAGTTCGGCCTCCATATGGGGATGTGCGGGGTAAATATGTTTGTTTACAGAAAGCGATAGGCCGCATACCCACCCGCAAGCAGGGTGCCTCCAATGAACGCAAGTTCACCAGTCTGCTGTTGTTGGCTGGGCTTGTAGAAGTCCGAGAACTGAGGCTCTTTGTAGTCTTTGATTTGTTTATCTGGTTGTGTTTGGTGCATCTGGTTATACAAGACCAGGGCTTGGTCGGTGGTTTGGAAGTTTTGGCTAGCTTGGTGTTTCATCCGATCGTTGGTTGCAATCCAGTCGGGGAGCTTGGTGCGGTCCTTCTGGTATTTGGCGTAAGCCGCTTGGTATTGTTCCAGGGCTTTGTCATAACGAATTTTCTCATCCATTGCTGCCTTTCCGCTATCACCAGACAGATATTTCGCGAGATAGTTGCCGCCCGTGAAAGCGGCCGCATTGAGAACAGCGCCAAGGGCCATTATTGCAATCGAGGCCATTGTGGTGTGTGTATACATATGGTTTTTACATGTTGTCTGGGAGGATTTTCTGGTCCTCGGGATATTTCTTCAGCGCGATGCTGCCAGCCATGACGGCTGTGAACTTGACGTAGTTCATCAAGCTTGCACTTGGGTCGGCAGTGAAGTTTTTTTGCATGGTCTTTTTCCCAATCCAACCAATACCGGCGACAAGGCCAGTGATTGTTGCGGCGTCGAGGATAGACTTCACAAGCTTGTTGTCAGACATGGTTTGTGTGCAGTATACATATGTGTTTTTTTTATTCCATTTTTATAATTCCTTGTCTTACCGGAATTCGAGATGGGGGTGGTGCAGCGGGCTCTGGGGCCGGTGCTGGTGCTGGTGTTGCTGGTGTGTTTGGTGTGCGTCCAAGCTTTTGCGTTATGGCTTCGCGTTGGTAGTACACACCCACAGCAGAGACAATCAACCCTCCAAACCCCAGAATATAAAAGATTGAGTTGCTGTTGGTGTCGCTTGTTGCGCCACCGGTGTCACTTGTTGATGGTTGGTTTGCAGCACTAGACTGTGATGAGGGTGCAGTCTTTTGTGCTTCGGCCTTTTTCTTTGCTTCACGGGCCAGGCGGTTGCGTTCTGCTGGCCTTTTGCCAGAAGCAACGCGGCCGGGGTTCTTTTCTGTTGCAGGCTTTGTTTTCGGGGTCTCAGAGGTAACACGGACAGGTGTTTGGGTTGGAGTTGGAGTTTGAGTTTCTTCAGGGATCGCCTCGAATGGTGTGGTCATAGTGGTATATAAATGTGAATTTTATTTTTTACAAAATGTAACAAGTGTGCTGACAGGTTGCTTGCCAGGTTCCAGCCAGGTTCCAGCCAGGTTCCTTCAAGGTTGCTGCGAGGTTGCTGCCAGATTAACACCAACTTCATCAAAGCCCTCAAGTGGATAGCCTTCACTGTCTCTGCTTGGATGTGTGGGTTGGGGTTCCAATTCTATCAAGTCAGGCTCTCGTTCAATCTTGATGTGTTTTGTTGTGATGAGAGCAGCATTGGCAAACGCCAGCAATCGTCCGCATCGCATGGCAATAGCCCCAGCAAGATTTGACAGCTCCTGGTTGATTATGTAGTCGTTCTTGAGTTCTTGCTGCAACTCCTTGAGATCATCAACCGGGATCACCATACCAACGCCTTTGGACACGAGCATGATAGCGGAATCAACTAGGGATTCGGTTGTCTTGTTGCCTATGTAGGCCTCGTACCTTTTGCAGTACTTGTCAACGTCCTTGTCTGACAGCCGCTTGACATGATCGTGTGTGAGCTGCACGCCGATAGCTTCTTTGACCTTGCCAGTTGAAACAAGGATTGCCAGCTTCTCACGTTTGGCAGGAATGTCACTGGCACCGGCTATCCCTGTGGGAGGTGTGGTATCAGGGGTGGCCTCCAGCATCTGCAATACTTCGTTCAAAGCGGTCTGGTCTTCAGCTGCTTGTGCCATCAGCAAGGTGTATACATATGTGTTTTTTTTGTTTTTAATTTTCGATAATTCTCTTGATGTCGGGTAGAATGGTTTCAAGCTCCCGTATAAGCCCCGCCATGGTGTCTGGCATAGAATTCAACCGCAATGGATATCTGTTGAGAAGCATGAGGCGCAGATCTTCCTCGCCAGCGGCTTTGATAATTTTGTTTTGCGCATCAAGTGTATGGGCACGCAATTCATCCAAAAGCTGAGAAAGCACAGTGAGCTTGTGTAGGTTGGTTGGCGCATTCATGGTCATATGTATATTTGTGTATATATGTGTGTATAATTTACATCTTGTACTCAATTCCATACGGGTGCCTCAGAGAGAATACAAGGTGGGAGAACTTGCGGGACTTGAGCCTTGCGATAAGCTCTTTGTACTCCTCGTTGGAGAGCTCGCCGGCATAGTCTTCGAAGATGGCCTTGGTAGTCTTGCTGGAGGGCGTGTAAAAGAGCACGATCGCTGCGATATTATCACGATATGGCTTGGCAACGCTGGTGATCTGCTGGGTCAAGACCCACACGGATATGCCATCATGTCTTGCTCTGAACCCCAGATTGACCAGCTGGCTAGTGCGGCCTTTGACATCTTTAGAGGCGGCGCAGTCATCGAGTATGAATAAAGTGTTGGTGCATGTGAAAAATAAGCTCGCCAACTTCAACCAGTCTTCGATCTCATGCTGTTGGCAGACAATCACGAAGATTCGCGGATCGCGGTCCACGAAGCCATCGTATGTCTTGTTCTTGACAAATGTGGGGCAGAATAAAACGATGTAGTCAAAACAAACCCTAAAGGGCCTCGCAGTTGGTTTAGAAGATACTGTGTCTTGCCAGAGTTAGTGGGTCCCACGATTAGTGCATTGAAAGGCAGCTTTCTTGGGTCCATACCCAACACCTATATTAGTTGGTTTGCAAACAGTTGGTTCGTGTGTTGGTAGAGAGGGTGCCTTTACCAGAAGTCTTTGTATTTCATTGTATGATAGTGGCCTGGTGGAAGGCAGTGGAGCCGGCTTAGCATAGAAGTTGAGCTTGCTGCATGCTTGTTGTTTGTTGCTTGTGGCCATGGGGGCTGGTGGTATATATATATGTGCCTAGTACTGGACAGATTCCAGCTGCCTGTCCATGAGGTTCATCTGTGAGTCAGAGATGGTGAAGATGTGGCAATTTACGGTTCCCGAGCCTTTGCCGTCTCGTTCGATCTCGAGTTGCACGCCATCCTGTGTGTTGACGAGCCGTTGGCCGTTGCCGTGCAGGGCTGTGTCAGCCATGGACCGCAGGTCAATCCAGAGACCAAACTTGTTACCTGTGAGATATTTGGTCAGGTTCATGTATGGCATCCCGCGCGCGTGTGTGTTAAAGTATCGGTTTATTTCACTCCACATGTCAGTACCACTGATGCCATCGTTGTAGACACCGTTGGGACACCGTTGACTGTGACCTTCACTTTGGTGATGTCGGAATTGAAATAGTGCTCAGAGTCCCTGGCACCCGCTGTATAGGGATTGATGAACAGCAAGAGGATGTCCTTGAGAGACCGGCGCTGTGGGTTAACCCGAAGATTCAGCCGAGTGTCAACGCCTTTTGTGAAGGGATGCACCCGATCTCGCATTACGAGGTCATAGGCGAACTCCTTGCCATTAGTGTAACTGCTTGTTGCCTCGTCGGCCAGACTCTTACTTCTGATCGTCTCATACTCCAGCTGGAGGTTTTCCAACTTGTACACGAGCTTGCTTGTGTCTGAGCCCCGGACAACTTGGGATGCGGAGGCGAGGGTTAGTTCGAAGACCAGATCATTGAATAGTGCTTGAGGATATATGATTCCGTGATCAGTTAAGATTTGGTGATCCAGTTTGATGCGGTACTTATTCTTGTATATTGTTTCCAGCTTGTTCTCTGCATCCACGCCGGATGTCTTCTGGTCACCAGCACCAGTGCGAATCTTGCACAAATCCACACTCTGGATGCCCTCCATAATCATGTTGTCCCGCTCATCGGTTGATTTGAATAGGTCTTCGAAGATTTTGTAGATGTCGTACCCAACCGTGTCCTGGACGGTGGTGGCGGCAAACTTTACAACGAACCTGTCCACCAGGGCCCGAGAAACATTTTGTACAAGAAAGTTGTTTGCATGGCCGCCGGAGAGATTGATGTTGAACACCAGTGCAAGTGAACCAGAGACGATGACATCGTGCTGACTCAGATTGGGTACCGAGACGTACAGTGTCTCGCCGGGATTGGCCTCAGATGGGTTGAATGTGATGCGCTTGACGGTTCGCTCTGCCTTCATGGCGCCCAGTGTCTTTTCACTGTGAGATGGAAGTAGATTCGGTTGCACAGCCATGGTATATATTTGTGTTTTTAAATTTTATATTTATATATCATCATGGCAGAAGGCGGATATGATCCAACTGAGACAACAGACACAGACCCTCTCATCCCAGACACAGGGGATGACGATGATGACGGTGACAACCCATGGCCTCAAATGACAGAAGAAGAACAACTACAACTCCATGAATGGACCCAGTCCCTCAAAGACACCGACACCACGCAATCATTTAAAACAGCCGACGCCACGCAACACTTTAAACCAGGTGCTGCTTCCACACCATCTGGCGAACAAGTGCCTATGACCACAAGAACAAGACTCCCCCAAGAGAAACAAGGGTGACATGGCACTGCAGAAACCTCTTTCATTGAAGGAGATACTGAAGAGCGGACACTTATGGATGAGTTTGCCTTTAAAGAGACTCAGGGTGTATTCCCCGATGCAGACAGAAGTCAACTTGATTTTCGGCTACTTAAGAGACAAGAGCTTAAAAAGGCCATCATCGAGGTAAAATATCATACTAAATCCAAATGGTATCCTCTTTTAACAAAAAGCCGTGGGAATGACGAAAAGACTCTCAACGCTTCTCTTCCCAAAGAGATCAAAGCTGCTCTCGGAAAGACTTCGACTGAAGTTTTAAATGAAACAAATGCTGCACTTGAAGCAAATAAAAAAGAACGGGAATCAAAAGAAAAGCAACTACAACAAACTGAACAAACGCTTTCTGATGCACAAAAAACTTCGCCGCGAGATGGAGGACATCAGAAATAGAACCAAAGCTGCTGATGACAAGATTCAAGAGATGGAAGATGCACATGGGCCACTGAATACAGAGGAAATACAAAGACTGAAAAATGAAAAGAAAGCTCTTGAATCTGAGCATCAAGCCAAACGAAAACAACTGGACAATGCACAAAAAGCTGCTAAACAAGCAGACAAACTACGAAAAGAAATCGACAAACTCATGCTTGACAAAAGGGGGTTTGAAGGACGCTTAGAGGAAGTTAGAGCAAAAAATGACGCCATAAAACCACTGGACGAACTGAAACAGCAAAAAGAAGAGCTTGAACGACAGAATGCTGAAGACAAGCTCATCATAGAGGCAGAGGACACTTCTCCCTCTGAAAGAGAAGCCGCGGAAGCCCGGGTTGCAGAACGTGAAGAAGAGCTGGCAAGGCTCAATACAGAAATTGAGGTGCGGGAAAGGCAAAGGCCCTTGCTAGAGAGGGTTAGAGAAATCTTCAAGAAATACGGATGGACACTGCAAGCTGTTGTTCTGGCAGCTGGCATCACCATCAGCACTGTGGTACTCGCCACCTTGAATGGCCTGGCAAGGGCCACCAAGGCTATTGGAAATGGGCTTAAAGAGCTTGGCAAAAAGGCAGCTGCCGCCTTGACTGGCCTCATTGGCTCAATTGTGAGCTTCATCTTCAAAGCGGCTGGGTCAGTCATCTCCTTTCTGGGTGAACACGCCTGGCTGCTAATCCTTGCCGTGGTGGCCTTCCTGGTTGAAAGGATCACCAAGCGTGCGAAGTCTTGAGATTTGCGCTTATCTAAACCAAACGATAGCGCCTGCCAAAGCAAGCGCACCCACACCTATGAGTGCCTTGTTTACGTGATGCGGGTCGGGTTGTGTTGGCGCGCTTGTGGTTGGGGCTGGCGCGCTTGTGGTTTGGGCTGGCGCGCTTGTGGCTGGCGTGGGATGTGGTTTTTTGCTTGTGGCTGGTGCTGGCGCGCCCTGTGCCTGTGTAGCCTCTTTATGTATCGTGTTTGGTGGATTAATCTTTCTTGGTCCACCTGCCATGTGGCGAAGGGAGGCTTTTTTGTGTCCAGATTAACATCATTGTTCACACCCAGTTTCATCCCTTGCGTTGCTCCCTTTAGATTGTTGTTATACCCGATCACGCTCTCTGTGTTGATAACCATGCGTGATGGCATGAGCCAGCTTCCGGGTGCTGTCGCAAAGTCTAGGCGCACTTTCGTTGCTTGGATGGCAAGCTGGTAACGCTGCACGCTCGTTGCGATGTCGTTTAGTATTATGGCCTCCTCTAGATGGGTGAGGAATACTCGCTGCGTTTCAAACGCTCGGCCTCCTCTTCCAATGATGCTGCTGCGGGTTTTAGCTTGTGAACCAAGAATGCAGTACACAAAGGCCTCGATTGATTGGTTCATACGCGCGAGCCCTGGCTGTGTTAGCCCCTGTGCGTAATTTGGCACAAAGTGCTCGAACTGGGTGTCCGCCCCTTGGTCGTTGCGGACGAAAGATATTCCATTGGCGCGATAGTTGGGGTCGTTTCTGTCAGTCACGCGCTCATCATTGAACAGAGCTAGATCGGGATCGGGGTAGTCGTAATCGGTAGAAACGTTGCCAGCTCCATATTCACCAATGTAGACATTCCCAAGACCGTGGTTCTTGCCGTATGTGAAACGGAAGTCAGAACTGGGGTCGATACCGAACTCTATGCAAATCTTCTTGTACGCGTCGATGTTATACTTGTTGTCTTTCTGGTTGAATGGAGGGCCGTCTGGCAAAGCACTCACGCTTTGTTCCCCCCCCCCCCCCCCCCCCCCCCCCCCCCCCCCCATCTTGTGGAGTATTCGTCTGGTTGTGAAATAAACGTGAAACCGGTAAAACGACCGGAGCTGGGGGGTTAAGGATAGACTGGAGTTCTTATCGAAGAGAATGTCACGCGAGATTCCGCAGCCGGTTGTTGTACACCACAGTGCGAAGGATAGTTGTTGTGGCCAAAAACTCATATGTGGCCGCCTAGCCACTTTCTTCCATATTTCGCGGTTGTGAATGAAATCTGTGTGTCCCTGAAGATATTTCTGTATTTCGTTGTGAAATAATCAGTTGGCGTGACATAGATCTTTTGCGCTTCGTCGTTCAAGATTGCGCCAATCATAATATCCTTGTCTATTGTGGTGGAGAAATCAACAGCTGGGATTGGCTTTTTTGTATTTCGAGTCAACGATAGCTGATAGGGAAAACCACCGTCTTGATGGAGACCAAGAGCGTCTTTCATGGCTTGAGTCCAATCTTTGTGGGGTATTTTTGTAACGAGCGCCCATGAGCCAGGGCCCTTTTTGTAAAGCACTTCCCCTGTGGCGGTTTTGTTGTCGTCGCCAAACTCTACTTGCACTTCAAAGTGGGACATATCAGCGCGCGGGAAACGCTTTTTGAAGTCTGAGATCGCCTTGGCCTTGGCCGCAGCAGAGAGCTTTGCTGCTTCTGGTGTTCTCATCCAGGCTAGTGGATCTGGGGGTGGCTTTACATGGCTATAGACGTTTGGGGTTGAATTAAAAGGGGGTGGGGGACCGTAGTTGTGGCCGCCAATGTTTAGACCAAGATTTGAATTAGGATTAAATCCAACGGGCCGTCTGCCAAACATGATTGTATATATTTGTATTTTTTAAAAAATGTTATGTATATATATATGCAATCATGGTTTTGCTAACAATCGTCGCGCCTTCTAACCCTCACACGATCTACTTCGATCACCCGCTTCCGAAACCGAGTTACATCCGTCTTGTCTCTTGCTCGATTTTCAACTCGTGGAATACTTTGAAACAAAGAGGAGAGATAACATTGTTTACTGGGCCTGATAAAAACACAACTGTCAGGAGACTTCTTCCAGGTCATTACACTCTTGAGTATTTGGCAAAGGAATTAGAGGGCGCATTCCCAGTCGAAAAAGTAAAATTAGAAACCAAGACAAATACGCCTGTAGGGTCGATGGTCATTTTCAACTTGCAAAATCAGGATGTGAAATTAGACCACGATTTATCAGAATTGCTTGGTATAAATCCTAAATTATCATTTACAACGTTCGTCAAGCGTTTAACATCCGCAAGCACTTACTTTATCCACTGTGATCTGGTTGATAAAGAACAAAACCTCCTCAATGGGAAGCCTTCGACAGTTTTGGCTCGGTTTGATGTTCGTGGAAAGCCTTTTCAGAAGGTTTTTTACGAATCAACACAACAGAACGTCTTGCGTGACGTCTCGTCTGGTGATTATGTAAACAGCATATCACTGTCAGTGAGGGATGAGAACAATGACCTCTTCGACTTCAATAACATGCTCTTAGAATTTGAAGTTGAGATAAATTAAAAATATAAAAAAATCTTATATATATACTCACATCTGCCATGAATTCTGCGAACGTGCTGCCATCGGCCCCGGAATACAGTGATACCCAACCACTTTACCCTATGCGTGAGATCACTCAAATCAATGCAGAAGACTTCCGGCTCAAAAAGATCTCTGACTTGCTGAAGGAGTTGTCTGACGAAGCCGAGCACTATAGGCAAGTCGCAAAGAAATACAAACGGACCCAATCAATAGTTCATTACTCGGCGGTTGGACTTGGGTCGCTTTCTGTTGGGCTGTCATCAGGAGCCCTAGCCACTGCCTTGACCGGGTTAGGCATTGTTATAAGCCCCGCACTTGCCGGCGTTGCCATGCTTTGCGGGCTGTCCTCAGTTGGCTTTGCAACTGCAAACAAGCGGCTAGAGCGGAAAGTGACTAAACACGAGAATATCTACACACTGGCCCAGGCTAAACGCAACTCTGTCAATGAGCTGGTCTCAAAAGCTCTGGAAGACAAGAGGATTAGTGATACAGAATTCACCATAATTACTCGTGAGGTGGAAAAATATCACGAACTCAAGGCTGCAATCAGGGATGGTGTGAAGGCATCAAAAGACGTTGCCACTCAAACACAATCCGATTGTGGTGGCACCAGACCTCGAGAAACTCAAAAACGAACTTCGCAAGGAAGTAAAACAAGAGTTTCAAAAAAAGATAAATCTTCTCACCGCAGCATCCAAGTCCGATTTGAGAGATTAAATTCTGGATTTAACCTCTACATTTCGAAGGATAAATCATTTGCGCCAAATTAAATAGACAAACACGGCTGTGTACAACCATGGAGGAGTTTGCTAAACAACTGGCTGATGTTCAACGCTGGGACACTAAAGGCGAATACAAAGCCAAACTCGATGAGCTGGATAAAGAATACAAATTTATCCTCCTACGCTCACTCGCTCAATACAACAAGGAAATGCGCCGTTCAAACCTGACAGAACGCCTTCATCATATCAAGGAGTGTCTTTCTCACGTGGCACAATACCACCCCAACCTACCTTTCACCCTTTTGAATGAAAGGATAAAAGCTTGCCAAAACTTCGAAGGCAAATTAAACCTCAGGATGTTTTCATCAGAACTTTGCTGTGAGAACTGCGGCCTCCTAGAGCCTCTGGATGGTGTGACCTTTGATTATAACGAGCTCTATGGTGGTGATTACAAAATTACCAAAAAAAGAAGGCCCACCAAACGCTACAACTTCAAAAACTATCTCAACAAACATCTGAAATTTTGTGAGCCCTTCACCGGCTTGTCCTCCGAAGAAATACAACATGCAAATGATACCTTCAACTTCATTGAAGAACATCTACCGGATAGAATCTCTATGCCATTTGTAGCCTACAAAATCTTAGACGAAATAGTACTAAAATGGCCACAACGTGCTATTGTCAATTACTTCTTGCTACAAATTCCACAAAACTCAATGTGGAAACACGAACAAAAATGGCAGATCGTGCTTGGAAAGATGTGTCACGTTGTGTGACATTGCGTTACTTGTCACGCGTGACACATTGCGTGACAGACCAAAAAAAAGGACAAAAACCCTTGCAGGGGGATGCCGGTGGCTGTTCTTTTCCTAGCCTCGGCTAGGACTTTAACCGCTGACAAGGCGGTTGTCATTCCACATTTTACCTCTGGGAGCGAGAGCGAGAACTCCGAGGAGAACTCTGTTTGGCACCCCCCTGGAACCAGTAGGGCCAGAGCGGGCTCACCCGGGGGTACCGTCTACTGGAAGACATCCCCCTCTACTCTGTAATTCACCTTTCGCACAAGCCTTTAAACGGGATTTAGAAAGTGGCCACCTTTTACCTCCCTAGACTTCACCAAAATCTGTGAACTAAGTAATATATGGGGCGATTTTTCTATTTATTAGCGTTAGGTCAACAATCCGCTTACTTGTGGTTTCGATTTGAAAAATTGAAGCAATACGCATGCGCTTTTAGGGCAATAAAAACCAAAATACTTTATTCTACATGAGCCAAAATACTTTATTCTGCATGAACCAAAATACTTTATTCTACATGCGGTTTTGAGGTAATAAAAGCCAAAATAATTTATTCTTACCATGTAAGATTGAGAAAAATGTCAGACAAATAACATATGAAGTTGTGGAATCCAGCCTTGAAGCATCACAGAAGGAATCATCAGTTAAACATGCCAAAGAAACTGTTTCCTTACGATCGTAGATCGATCTCTCGAACTACAAATCCGGTGATTTTTTCACTTTCTTCTGATTCTGTCACTCTGGCACTTTAGGTGGCATTTCTCGAAGTTACTACGCCCACATCTGCTGTGTATTTGAACAAGATTGAAGCTCTGGCGCCATTTTATCGGCCAAAGTTGACAATAATGGCGGTCGAAGGAATATCGAAGCCTTCTGACCGCGGGGGACTGAGACGGGCAAAAAAAGATATTGTATATGCGGCACGAAATGTCCCTTTTAAGCAACAAGGGCTGTCTGGGGCTCTAAGTGGCTGTACAAAAAAGAACTTCTATCATAGATGCTATAAGGACTGCTCTAGTAAATGCCATAGAAACTTTCATGGGCACTTGGACCGTCATAGTCTTCCTCGTCATCACTGCCGATGTCTGCAAGCAGTAACGCCCTATGTATGTATCTATAAGGGTGCATGCCGGGACAAATGGCTCGGTGTCTGCCTATGCCCACTTCTGGTGAGAAGAGTTCTTGGCATTTATCAAATGTCTGTGAAGTGAATATAGGAAAATGGCAATCGTTTTGCCAGTGATAATGATTTTTTATCGAACGGCATACAGATTTCATCCTGCGTTGATGAATTTCCCTTGCAGCCAAGTCGCGCTGGTGACTCCTTTCAACCATGTCAAGGATGTAGTCTTTGATCATGCCTGGCAAGTAATCCCAATGGGATTCACCAAAAGGCAGTTGCTCCATTGTCATGGATATACAAAGAAGTATGCTTTATTTAATTGGGAACAACGCTACAAGCTGCGCGGCTTCAATGGGCAAATCATCAGGTCAAGTTGCCTTGCTAACAGAAACTATGTCATAAGTTTCTAAATAATAATAAAGATCTTTCTCAGGTACTATCCATTCGCATCCATCACTATGAACTATTAGCACTCTTGGATAATTACATCCGTCATGAACATAACGTGATGGATTAAATGCGGGAAAACACCGTTTCGAAGACGGGCAGCCATTTTTTATGTGGTTGTAAACCGTTGGCTTAGACACTGCTTGATCGCAACCGGGGCAAATTATTTTCGGTCGTGGTTCTGTTTGCAGATTCTTACAAGAGTATTTTTGATGCTCCACAAGCGAGTGGCCCTGTGTAAAGTTTAAACCACAATGTCTACAAGGGTTGTATGAGAACGTCCCTTTGTTCTTCGCATACAAGTCATCACCTCCTTTCAACTCAATTCCCCTCATTTTCAAAAACGCAACGGCAGTCATTGCTTTGCTGTATGCCATTGTCGCATTTATATGGGGTTTATGGATTTCTTCAAGTGGTAATACCTTCCTTGCCGTTGCGGACGGGGGCGGGCTAACTGGTATTTGAGCGCCTCTTACAGGTATTTGAGGGCGGTACAACGGAGTAATGGGTAGGGGATGGCTCAAATTCAACCCCCGGGAAACCATCAAACTTCCCGCCCCGAGCCGCGAGGGGCGGGTATTTGAGGGTTTCCCGGGGGTGGTATTTGAGCCATCCCCTACCCACTACTAAAGGCAACCTTTCTTCTAAATAACAGCAGCACGTAAAGCTTTTCTTCTTTCTTTTTCAGCGTGATGTTTTCCTGTAAGTCTTGTACAGTCCTTTCGAACGCCATTTCACACACAACATTCTCGTCTCCAGAGCTCGACCAAACGAAACGAGAGCCCTGAGGACGAGAATGCACGCACGAAAGGTTTTATTATTTCCGATTTCTGGTATTGAGCAAGCGCAATAGTACATTAATGCATTAGGCATGCGCTAACGGATGTCGTGGATTTTACGACATCCGGAAGGCTTTGGTCCCAGAGCCTTCGTTTTTTTCCGCTGACCAAACGAAACGAGGGCTCTGGGGACGACAATGGCCAAGCACGCGCACAACTTAAGGAAAATTGCGCGCGCACACCTGCATCAAACCGAATGGAAGCAACATAGAAACCAAACAGGGGCGCTAGGACGACATTAAGGATCTAAAATAACAAAGGATACGGCGGTGTCTCTCAATTCTGGATTACTTCACTTGAAATAAGACTTGTTGTTGTTGTTGTTGTTGTTTTAAAACAGTAAGATAGACAAGAAGCCATGACAATTTATGTCAAAAAGACCATGTTTATATTAGTTTTACCTGATATCTTTCGATAGCCAGCTTCTAGCAATGATTTAGCTTGATTTCCACTTCTACCCGAGAAACGTCCCGTTTCCCGAATGCTCGAAAGAAGAGTAAAAAATACAAAAAAATCCATACAACGCTACATAGAGCCGTGTGATTAACGGACAACCTTTGTTGAATATTTGGTAACAGACACGTGAAAAAACTGGCCAAAACAACAAGCCAAAAGCTTAAAAAAGCTTCTGTACCCTTCAGTGGGTGGTTTGTTCCCTTCTTCTTCTATTAGACGAGTTCGTCCAGTCGCTATTTTTCCCTCGGCCCATCCCATGACACCCCGCGCGCCTCAATTCACCCTAGTAACCAATCTTCTCTCGCCTCTAAAAACCACAGATTAATACCGACTGAGTACGAGTCTGGGTATGAGTATGGTGCTCGCGAGAGCTCCGTTATAAACAATAGTTCTCAAGGGCGGGGGAAATTAGTCTACCGATGCATAAAATTTATCATGATTTATTCTGTTTATTTATAAACTTCTATCCGTAAACACGAGCACTCTTCGGGAACTGCTCTAACCATGTATCGAAAATGCAAGCGCTTTTATAAAATACCAATCTTGGTGTTATTTTCCACTGGCTACTTTATATTGGTTCTCTATTTCGCATTCAGATTGAAGAGAAAAACCTCTATCATTCAGACAAGTGATATGGTAAAAAGAGTTCCTGATGTGTTGAAAGTACAGTTAACGAGACATATGGGTGAGTAAAGTTTATTAGTAATGCCCATTTTGTAAAGTTAAGATTGCTGGTACATTGCTCGCACCAGTACATTTTCACGGAAAAAGCTGGATTGAGTCCTATTTTTAATTTGAACTGCTGCTTATATACGATGTAACGTTTCATACATTCCAATTTGGCTTCGAAATATAGTTCCGCTAGTTTTCTTGCTCGAAATACTAGACTAAGAATCAATTTCCCTTTAGTCGCTGTATTCTGTATTACTGTATTTATGGTTTAAAACTGATCGGCCGCAGTCACCGAGCTACTCTACGTGCCACAAACACAGCTGGCCCGCGTGTGCCAACGGAAATTTCATAGATGGACTGGTTAAAGCAGCCCATCTGCGTTCTCAGTAGCTCACCTAATAAAGGACCGGGACAAACGTCGAACTTTTCATAAGTCGAACTAAATTCAGCGAATTAAGTTCATGAGAAGTTCGACGTTTGTCTCAATTAAATTCGACGGACTTTATTTGGATCGACCCGATCCGACACGTTCTATCCGTCTGGAGCAGATGGATGGAACGACAAAAATGGACTTTGAATTTGGTTCGTCTGAATTAAGTTCGACGTTTAACCCAACAGACGAAAAATATTAATTTGGTTGACCCAAACTGCAATTTAGTTCGACTCATGAAACGTTCGACGTTTGTCCCGGGCCTAAGTCATTTATTTTTTCATGAAGAAATTATTTGTAATGTTCATCACGGTCGTTTTCGAAGAAGACGGAGGAACAACAATGTTTTCTATCTCAGTTTCCATATTTCTTCTTATTAGTAGTATTATATGTTGTAGACAAATTTCATTACGGAATTGCGCCCATTGAAACAGGTCGATCGAAGCGATGCAAATTTTGCTGTCAATGAAATGTTCCCCTGTGTATAGCTATTTTTTCCAGGCAAAATTAGATTTATATGAGCTCGAGATTTCCATCGCGTGATAGTTGATGACGGCGAAGCCCGAATCAACTATCACTCGATAGAAATAAAGATCGAAAAATCTAATTGTTTTAGTACAGTTAGTATAAAGCTACCAGACGTTCAAAACTTAACAACAAATACTCTTCACATATGACTAAGCGGCCGCCATTAGGCTACTCACTCTACTCGCTATCAACAGAATAGATAGTGAGTAGCGTAGCCAATAAGAGAACAGCATTCGTCATAGAACGCTAGTAGATTTATATTGACATTCAGTAGACAACAGAAAAACTCAAACAATAGGTCTCTCGCACGGATAATTCGGTCAAGTCATAGTTAATAGAACAAACTGGTTATGAAGCTCAATAAATTTCAAAAAGAGTGTACAAAGCTGCTTTGTTTTATGTTGAACGAACCGTGACCCTGCACATTGTTTTGTTTAACGTGTGAGCCCAAATGTTTCTACTGGTCAGTTGCTCATATGCATTTCAATACCTTTTGTGTTTTGTGCAGGGTCAAGGCAAACGAACAAATGGAATGGAGAACAAAAACATATAACAAAGGACTGACTGAGTTTCATAACCAGTTTATTCTATTAACTATGGTCAAGTCTATTGACACATGTTGCTTGACTGCACCACAAAAGTGATTCGCACTACATTGCACTACAAGCTTTCCTTGAAATTTCTATTAAACAGAAATACATTCTACTGTTTTGCCATGGATTTCTAATGCCAAAAATGGTCAATATTAGAAAACACAGAAATCTTACCCGTGTCCTCGATGTGTCGGTCTGCAAAATTGTTTACGCGTCGAAAACTTAAACAGTATTTGGGTAAAGTATTTCAAGACTGAATAAAATATCTTCAATGAAACTCAGCCAAAAAATAATAATATTATTGAAATCTTTATACCAGTAGTTATTAACAAGAATTTAACCGACCCATCGCAACTATTTTTGTCTCCAGCGAGTTCAGAAAAATTTGCATACGCGACTAATGAAGCGAAACTTACCTCTTAATAGTTTGAAATGTGCCTTGTAACGCATATATTTTATATTTGTTTTTCAAAACGGGAATGTTGAATGAAATTGTCATAATATTTTTTAAGTTAATGACCAAAAAGAAATACGAAGAAACAGACTTTCACGTGTGAGATTGTTTTAGTTTTGTCGGATTTGCATACCGACATATATACTAGCGCGCTGTAAAAATTTGGATTTTGACTATCGAGGTGAATTCCGCCGGTTTAGTTTGCAAGATATAAGCGGATTTTTCTGTCTATTTTCTCCGTTTCTAATCAAAGATTTCATTCGCCATTGCTAAAACAAACTACGCTAGTGAAAGCTCAAACATTTGGAGCAGAAATTGGGACGGTTGTGGACTCGAGGACTTCGGTAACCTGGCAAGCCTATTTTAGTCGAAAGAGGACCCGAAATGCTAGAATTTCACTTAACTCCCAAAACTTTGATAATTGCTGCGGAACGAGCGCAGCGAGTGAGCAGCAACATAATCAGGATTTAAGAGAAATATGTGAGAAAACTAGTGTATCCAAAAGATAGTAATAGGCCTTATCACGGTTTTTCCAAATTTTTATATTGGTCAGATAGCAAAAATCCATCGACACTACTGGAAAAAGCATCTCAAAATTAGTAAAGTGGCCGAGTTTAAAAGCGATATCTTTTAAAATAGTGGAGATATAGCTCCGCAAAGTCGGCAAATTTCACAGACGTTTGTATCGCGCAGCCAAATTTTTTGCCTACCGGTAGGCAAGAAATTTGGCTGCGCGATACGAACGTCTGTGAAATTTGCCGACTTTGCGGAGCTATATCTCCACTATTTTAAAATATGTCGCTTTTAAACTCGGCCACTTTACTAATTTTGAGATGCTTTTTCCAGTAGTGTCGATGGATTTTAGCTATCAGGCCAATATAAAAATTTGGAAAAACCGTGATAAGGCCTATTGCTGCGGTAAATTTGTTGTAATAATGCTGTTTTATCGCCTCGCTGGTATTACAGTCTATTACAGAATTTTCTCTTTCGTTTTTTGAGGGGAAGCAAAGCAAATGTAACCGGGATGAATCGACGAAAACTCCAGCTGATAAGACTAATTTTGTTTTGTAATTCACGCATTAAGTTCTTGCAATGTCTGTAGAATATTGTTGAGCAAAGGACGCATTCACCACGAGGAAGGTGTGAAAATTTAGGTTTAACTTAATTACTCATGCGCATAGCGCGCATGAGGTATGTTTCCGGCTTCGTTTTTCTTGTTATTATCTTTTTTTTTTATTTTTTGTGTCAAGATTTTGCATGCAAATTTATGCACGCATATTTTAGTGACCGGGTCCTCGGGTCACCAACATTCTACAAAAATGGCTGCCGCGTTCGGCATGTGCTTGGTTTTTAAAACCGTAGTTTCGTGTCATCGGATTAATAACTCACATTTAAAATATTCAAAATGGAAAGAGAAAGCTTTAAGGAATACCCAAAGCTGCTATAGTGGAGAAAAAGGAGACCTTTTAGCAACTAATCTTGCTTCGAGGAAATTCATACGCTTTTATCAGTGTGGGGCGATCAAAACCGAAGAAGCAGTTTTAAAGAATTTTCAAACAGACGAGGGACTTTACCGTAAAAGAAATTACAAATTTTGGTGAGAATTTATGTTGATATCAATTTGTGATTCACTTTTTCTTTGTGTTCTGGTTAGTTTTGGAGAAATATTTATAAAACATGTTAAAATTCAATCATAATGACATCTGATATTATGTAAACAAAACAAGACTTAATTTTATACCGGTAGTTCTTACTTCACACGCGTCGCCTAATACGTAAAGATGTCTGTGTATGTTTTGCAATTTTCATTTCCAAATCAGTTTCTAGGGCAATTTCCGATACAACTGGTGTATTTTATTCGAAAATTAGTCATACTTTTAGTCTAGACCGAGTAAAAGTTTTTGTGCACGTTCGCGTAATTCTGTTATTGAGATTCACTAAAATTGAAAAAATAGCCCGGTCGTTTGCTGATTTCATTGCTTTTAAAAGTAGTCTTTTCAAATGTAACAGAAAGAAGTCACGGTTTGGGAAATAAAAGACGAGTGTGTATTTGATCGGGAATCAATAAATTAAATATTCAAAGCGAGTACAGAAAACGTGTTTTAGCGTGTTCTTTAGTGTGTCACGCAAAATTTGTTGAGGGGGGAGGGATGCGTGACCCATTTAAAACAAGACGCTGTGGAAGCCCTAAACAATAGAACAAACAACACAACAATGGACCCTAGACCTAAAAACAATTGAAGCTGTGTTTTACAAGGCCAATGAAAATAGAGGTTTCTGAGAGCTGCTACACTACCGCTGTGGAAGCGTATACTTGGGCGTCGTTGTATTAGGCATATTGGAGAATAATTGTCTTGGGAATCTGCATGCACGTTATTTCACGGTTTGATGATAGGGAGTATTCGGATAGTGTGAGCAGTCTAACAAAGAAGGGCGTTAACCGTCAAAACAAGAAGACACAGTACACTTTAATAGCGTGCGAGATCGCACGTAAATTATTAAAGTAGCGTGTCAACTGTGTCAAAAGACGAGTACATGCTGAAAAATACAAATCGATGCCTACTTTGTACTTACCGTTGAAAAAAAGGCCGTATGTCAGAGTTTCCCGATGGTTGTTATTGGTTTTAGCTAAATCTTGTAACTAGCTGGTCTGTGTTTCTGACACTTTTGAAGTGAATGCAAATGTAGCCGCAAAGTGGCCTTTCGAAGCCATGATGTAATTGCCTGGTCCGGACCCGAGATCAAAACAACTTTTCCAATTGAAAGTTTTGCTGGAAGTATTCCCGCCGTTATTATAATAAAGTTTGAATGAAACTTATAACTTTAATCAAAGTTAACGACAGAAGTGATAATGTAGGAGGAGAGAAACAAATTTAGCCCTTTGAAACATGTTTTTGCAGTTGAGGTAAAAATGTTGCAATTTGCATAATGTGAAAGTAATTTGAAACCTTTCCAGTAACGCATAACGCAGCTGTTTCATAAAACATCTCGCAATCAGTCACACGAAAATATATCCAGTTTTTATTCCTCTGTATCCGAAACACAGAAAAGAATATTAAATGAAAAAGTGATCGCTTTAAGGTTATTTTCGCCCGAGAAACATTCACTAGCGGAAGCAAAACTCGCAAGTAACGTCTCGCAAGACAACGCGTGCATTGTTTACATCTTCTCTCGGTGGTGAATTTTTGCACCCAAAGTTTCAGTTTGCTGTTCTGTTCCTTCAACTTCACGAAATAAAAATTAATGAAAGGCAAACAACCGAAAGAAGTGAAATTAATTGGGATTCCTACCACGCTTATATTTCTTCCTTCGCTGTCCCCTGTTCACTTCTTATTAAATAAGCTCAAGGTATGTATTCGTCTAAATTATCTTCTTCATGTTCGTTTGAACATGTTTTAGCGGGTTTCCGTCATGAAGGTATCGTAGAATTAATAGCGAGTGTCAAATACTTTCGCAGTGTCTTCTTGAGTAATTTCTTTACGCATATTGAATATGAAACTGTTAGATGCAACAGAGAAAACACGACTCGCACTTTGTGACGTTCGCCTCGCATCAACAAACAACAGGTGTACTCCACCGCGGTTAAACGAGAGAAATTTGCAAAAGTTAACCAAAGTACTTCAAAGTTAAGGTTGTCATTTTCACTGTTTATTAAAAGTTTCATATATTGACAATACACTTTCAACTCACTAAACGTTTTGAAAGGGATGTTACTAAAAGCGGGAACGGGGAACGGGGGTCTGGGAACGAGCAGTCAGCGGTATTCGCCATAAAATATAGGTCCTTCATATATGCATTGGTTGTTATTGTAAAGAAATTTCAAAATGGTGGTCGCGACCGGGGATCGCGACGAGAAAGCGAACCACAGAAAAAGCAAATTATACCTTTCATCTCAGGTAATAAGATTTAAAAGGAACTCGGAATCGTAACGTTGTGTTTATTTGTGCTTTGTACCGTCTGGCAGAGGCAGTGTATCACCGTTTTTGCAGCGATGAATCGAAAGGAATAAAATCGAGATCAATCAAACTCAAAGCAGTAGTGACACCCAGAACTATGCTTTTATTCCAGATCACATACAAGTATTGCTTCTACAAAGAATTCAAAGGTAAAAAAACAAAGCCTGATAAATAAACTGATACATACATGTATGTTTCTGTACAGATCAAAAACAGTTTTTTGTATTAACAATTATAGATTCACTGACGTAGACAAAGCGTGTGACTTTAGAATTTATTGTCAATCAGTTAAACTAGAAAGTTTTTAATTAAAAGTTTTAACAGCAATAACCAACATATTATCAAATTGACATATTATCAACATATTAACAGAAACTGTGTGCAACTAGGGTAGAGTATAGCTTATTAGTTAGTGCAATTTTGCCCTTTGTGGAAATTTTGTGTTATTTTGCAATTGTGTCATGATCATGTTAATCATTTGTATTACCATAGACTGAAGGGAATATTGCAAACAGCATATGTTTACCTTACTTTCAAGAGTCCTTTTATCTTAAATAATATGTGCTTTTTTTACTATTGAATTTTCCGGATTTGACTATAACAGAACATGACAATGCTTTGTATTCCCTATATGCAAAGATATGTACGGTGCATCACTATAGCATTATCTTGTAATGTACTCATCTCATCTAATTTCTGTCATGGCTGTGATTCAGCTAAAATTCCAAAACCTTACTTAAACAAGCATCTCAAACTTGGTGTGTTCAATTGTTCATATTCAACACACACTTTAGTGTGTTTTATGTTAGAATAAAAGTAGCAAAAATGAAGGTACTTGTAGGGTACTTGTTAAAGGAGTTCAGTCATGGCAATTTTCAGTTGTTTTTTTTTTGGTCAAAACTGCCTCCAATTAGAATTAAGTATCTTATAGAACACTTAGTGTAAGATGTCAAGTGAATTTTCGAAGAGAAAATAAACCATAATCTGAGTTTTGAGAGTTCTCCAAGACAGAAGTGATAAAGTTGAAAAAAATTGGCCTCATTTTTTCAAGATGTAAATCCATTTCCATCCTGGCCATCTGCAGCCCAAGACACTAATGGTTACTCCAAGAGCACTAGTAGAATAGTTTTAAACAAAACTGAACCCGTATTTTTAAGTTTCCAGTGATATAAATGTCTTTATGCCCCATTGCCTTAGTAATTAATTTTATGAAACTGCTAGTATTTTTCGTTCGTTGCCTTGGTTGCGCTCTGTTTGCTGGGAAGAGAGAGATGACACCTTTTGGCATATTTTGGCCACACACGTGGCTGTTTATTGTAAGCAATAATTATGACAAAATGACAGAACAATAACTCTAAATGAAACTGTTCCCAGCAAAGGTGAGGGGATACCCACGCATGTACATGTAATGTAAATTAGAAGGGAAACTGGGAGGGTGGGAAATCAAGAAATTCCCTTGAATGATGGACGTAGCACAGTACTCAGTTGGATGTTCTAGGCCAAAGAGGACCAAATGAACCATCCGCGCCTTAATATAGTGTGACTAGTAAGGGTATCTCCTTACGACCACCTGACCGGAAGCCGCAGAACAGATTCACTGCTACAGTGCATAAAATCATTTATTTGTTAAATAAATATCCTTTTGACTTTTTAAAGTAACACTAAAAATGATGTTATATGCCCATTTAAAGCACCTTACTTAAACAAGCATCTCAAACTGGGTGTGTTCAACTGTTGATATTCATCAGGCACTTTAGTGTGTGTTAATGTTTGAATAAAAGTAGCAAAAATGAATTCAATAGGTGTTCTGCTTTCAGTTTCAGAAATATGTTCATAGTTTAGTTCATTTTTGTCCACTACTTATGCAAATGCTTTTGTTTATCATTTCAACAAGTACATGGCTATAAAAGTTTAAATCAATTAGCTCTTTCAAGGCAGCCTTAAATATCCAGAGGTGCATACATGTCCACAGTACATAAGACTTCATTTTAGAAGTTAGTTATCCTTCTGAAAGTTGTTTGTTTGGCACCTACAGTCAAGACACAAAGTAAATGTCAGTTCCTAAATCCTTCCCTATAATTATGCTATACCTTACATTCAAAAGTATACAAGACTTTTTCTGAAAAGTGCATTATCAAAAAAGTCCTAAAACCAGACCCCAAAAAAGTATGATGGCCCAGAACGTAACCCAAAAGAGTTCCTTTTTTTCACTCTATAAAAAAGTTAATACAAAAACACATCAAGATAGTTACAGACAGTTTTTGCATTCACCTTTCTTAATTCATGATGTATCTGTCAGTGATCTATGACAAACATTAGGCAGACTGCAATCATTGTTGAAACTGATACAATTTATTGTTTGATACAATATATTGCTTGTTTTAGAACCCTGGGTTTTGCTTTTGGTCAACTCCCAATAAAGTCATAACCACAATCTTTCACCCAAAACAAATCAACACAAATTTTTCCAACCCAAAAAAAGTCCACAGATTGCTAATTTCAAACCCAAAAAAGGTCTTTACACTTCCCTGTCACTAATATACCTGAGGACCCCCCCCCCACTCCTCTGTGAATGATCCACAACATTATTATGCAATGCATCAACATTATTTTAATTACTGTACTAGATGCCACTTTAACTTTTGGTCAGGTTTTTATACTGTTTTTTTTCTTTTTGTTTAGTTTTTATGTTAAGCTTTCAAAAATAAGATTTAAAAGGCATTTAAATGGCATGTTTCAGAATTCACAAGCTGGGACACAATAGTCCAGTTCTAAAGGTCACGTCTGTGCGTTATGATTGGTAGATTTCGATCCATTTTGTTTGTTTCTTTTTTACATGGTCCATTGGCTTTCGTATTAATTATGATTGACGGCAGGGAATAACGCAACCGTTGGTGGAGATTTGAATTTCAAATTCCGCATGTTATTGAAGGGCGCAGTAACGGTGTACCATCAAATGTTTGTCTTTGAGCAGTTTTTTGATATGTTTAGTTGACATTCGATAGTTGATATTATATTTTCCCTTCAGTCTATGGTAATATAAATGATTAACACTGATTAACATGACACAATTGCAAAATAACACAAAATTTCTACAAAGGACAAAATTGCACTAACATAATAAGCTAAACTCTACTTGCACACGGTTTCTGTTAAATAAAGCAATGACTAGAAAATATGTTGGTTATTACTGTTAAAACTTTTAAGAAAAAACTTCTTAATACAAAACTGTTTTTGATCTGTACAGAAACATACATGTATGTATCAGATCTTGAATAAATATACTGTTCATTTATCAGGCTTTGTTTTTTTACCTTTGAATTCTTTGTAGAAGCAATACTTGTATGTGATCAGGAATAAAAGCATAGTTCTGGGTGTCACTACTGCTTTGAGTTTGATTGATCTCGATTTTATTCCTTTCGATTCGTCGCTGCAAAAACGGTGATACACTGCCTCTGCCAGACGGTACAAAACACAAATACGATTCCAAGTTCCTTTTAAATCTTATTACCTGAGATGAAAGGTATAATTTGCTTTTTCCGTGGTTCGCTTTCTCGTCGCGACCACCGTTTTGAAATTTCTTTACAATAACAACCATGCATAAATGAAGGACCTATATTTTATGGCGAATACCGCTGAATGCTCGTTCCCAGACCCCCGTTCCCCGTTCCCCGTTCCCGGTTCCCCGTTCCCGCTTTTAGTAACATCCTTTTGAAAGTTTACTAAAAAAAGTTCTAAGCGTTTGAAAACTATGAACCGCAGAACTGTTGGCGCCATTTGCCAACACAATTGTGCTCAGGCACGAAGCGTTTTGATCAGTTTTCAACGATGGAAAAGAAGCTCGTTGTTTTGAGCCGGAAAGATGAAAAGATAGTTACATAAACTAATTATTTTATACATCCTTGCCCACGTTTCCACTTAATACTAAATGAATCCCACCAAATAAAACGAAAAACGCCTCGGACGTGTGACCGCGGTGAAGGTTTGAACAATCCCGCCATCCCCAGAGTTGCGCAATAGTGCACATTTGTCGACGACCAAACTGCATTTTAATACTTGGTCGCTCCGCCCAAGTAATAAACTGTATAACTTTCTTATGCAAGCGCATGAGTACAGGCTACCAGTGTAGCCTCTTGTTATTGATAATGAATATGTTGCGTTACTAGCTAGCCGTATCGTGTTCGCGTCTCCACGCGCTCAGCTCAGGTTTCGCGTCCCCACGCGCTCAGCTCAGTCTCATCGACCGCTGTCGGAGTGATTTCAAAATAAATTTGTCTTTTATTCCGTACAATCTTCGAAAATCTTTGCTATCCAACGGTCCTATCGCCATACCTCACAGTCCTCGCTCAACTCGCGGTAGTCTTCGACACTTCAGTTCCGATTTCGACTGGGACATGTTGGACCAAAATATTACAAATCTCGCAGCCAACAGCTTGAAGCAGCAAGCGAGGCTATTGTTCGTGGCGCAGTACATTCTGGCCCAAAATGTGTTCGTGGCGCAGTGAATTCTGGTAAAAAGCGATCAATTCGAGATTTTTGCTGCGGAACGAGCGTAGCGAGTGAGCAGCAACATAATCAGAATTTAAGAGATATATATGAGAAAAAAATATAAGCTACGAAAAATCTCGATTTTATCGCTTTTTACCAGAATTCACTGCGCCACGCACACATTTTGGGCCAGAACTCACTGCGCACGCACACATTTTGGGCCAGAATTCACTGCGCACGCACACATTTTGGGCCAGAATTCACTGCGCCACGAACAATAGCCTCGCTTGCTGCTTCAAGCTGTTGGCTGCGAGATTTGTAATATTTTGGTCCAACATGTGCCAGTCGTAATCGGAACTGAAGTGTCGAAGACTACCGCGAGTTGAGCGAGGACTGTGAGGCATGGTGATAGGACCGTTGGATAGCAAAGATTTTCGAAGATTGTACGGAATAAAAGACAAATTTATTTTGAAATCACTCCGACAGCGGTCGATGAGACTGAGCTGAGCGCGTGGGGACGCGAAACCTGAGCTGAGCACGTGGAGACGCGAACACGATACGGCTAGCTAGTAACGCAACATACTCATTATCAATATCAATAATTAGCCTAAACTTTCACACCTTCCTGTGGTGAACGCGTCCTTTGCTCAACCATATTCTCATGTAATTTTATTTATTTATTTATTTATTTATTTATTTATTACAATCTATGGATTAAAAACCAAAGGATGAACTGTAAAGGAGTCCTAGACCCCATATAAAACAGATCACCTAAAAATATATAAAAACACAATAAAATAATATTTAAGAAAATACAGAAATATAAAAAATTAAAAATCACTAAAAAATTTTCTAACTCTAGACTTAAATATTCTACAGACATTGCAAGAACGTGATGCGTGAATTACAAAACAAAATTAGTCTTATCAGCTGGAGTTTTCGTCGATAAATCCCGGTTACATTTGCTTTGCTTTTCCTCAAAAAACGAAAGAGAAAATTCTGTAATACCAGCGAGACGATAAAACAGCATTATTACAACAAATTTACCGCAGCAATTACTATGTTTTGGATACACTAGTAATAATAATAATAATAATATTTATACAGGGTGCGTTCTCACAGAACGTGGTTTTCAGAACGGCCCTGAAACCGCTCACAGAGGAAAATACGCTGAAGTGAAAAGAAACGCGAATTAACGAATAATTTAAAAGTTTACTTATTGTCTATAAAATTCAAAGTTTAAATGCTCGATGCCTTTTTTCAAGGTCATTTCCCTGGAATTTGAGGCCACATTGAACATGATGGTTCCAAGTAAAATGTTTCTGTTTCTGTTATGGTAAAAAAAAAAATCTACTCTTGTCCTATCCCCAAGTTGCGGGGAGACAAGTGAAGATAACTTTGTGTGCATAACTCGAAGCCGCGAATTTCCTGCCACAAGGCTGTTCCCCCCCCCCCCCCCCCCCCCCCCAATTACGCGACATTGTTGTTGTTTTATTGCGTCTTAAAATTTTTGTTTAGGTTTGGTGTCAAAACAGTACCGCGGAATTATTCTGACCATGCTATGACGTCAAGCCGTTGTTTATCAGAGGACATACAATGGAGAACTACATGTCAAATCTATTTGTGAAGTAACAAGCGAATAAAAATTTTGCCAGGCAAAAATTAAATCAGTTTATAATTACGCAAATTGAGAGTTCTACACGGAGAGCTTTCGTCTACCTAAAGAAAGAAAGAAAACATGATATAACACACAGGAAAATGGCGGAGAATCCTTAAATTGATTAAAGTGATTCGTGTATTTAAAAAGTTCAATTCAGCAGAACAGAGCGGCGAAAAGCAAGGCAATATTTTTTATTGATTTATGTCAAATTCATGTCAACACTAAAAATTGCAACAATGAAAACTATAACAATGACACAAACGAAAAGAAACTTAGCTAAAAGTCATGCACTAGACCTTTCCACACTTTCTACAGACAAAATTCTACAAAAGCCGACACTTCGTACATTAAAACTCTTTTAAACATGAAATTGATGAAAAATTGTCCGAAGAAGACGATAATAAAGGCCGCGGGTGTCAGCCGCGTGGGTTAAGAATATCGATAGAGTCTACCTGCTATAGCTCAGAAGGAGGTCCGACACCTTATTGATAGTTACACAAATAAATTTTTAAGTGCAAAAAACAAAATCTAAAATCCCCACTCAGAATTGAACCTGTGACCTCAGCTAGGCTTAGACTTTACATGGCCTACCGTACCAGAGTACTACCTAGCTTCTCGGGTTGTTTAGACCTAAATATAGCTGTATAAACTGCTACCCCCAACCTTAATTGAAGCTAACCAGTCAGGCTTAGGGTTATGGGTAATTAATCTGGTTCTTACATTATATATTCTCACTAAGGTGTCCGACCTCCTTCTGGGCTATAGCATTTAGACTCTACCAGGAATATCATTGCTACCCACCAGGTGACCTGGGTGACCTCAGTAGAGTTGGCGATCTAGTAGATCCATAGGTAATTTCAAAAGAAGAAAGGTTGAATGAACTGTACATACAACTTTGTAGAAGTGCGCAGTGGACGCATGCTCCCAAAAGGAACCTTTTGTATTTTAGTGTCTCCGATTAGTTTTTTAATATAACTGTAGCTACATACCTGAGACACTTACATAAAGTCAGTCTCTTTGAACGCATAACATCTCAACCCCCCTGGCCACCATCCGGAAAGTTATTAAGTGAACATGAGAGTTATGGGCCAAACGAGAACTGCTTGTCTGAGAGCACACGAGGATCGATAAGCGAACCTAAAAGTTAAAGGCACACTGTCACCTATTTTTTGTATCACTTTGAAAAGCCAAAAAACATTTGTTTCAATGGAAACCTTAAAATAACGGTCCAGTTTTGTTAACAAATACTCTACCAGTACACAGAAACTAGTATTCCTTATCTTTGGCTGCGGATGGCCAGGATGGAAATGGATTGCAACTTGAAAAAATATGCGAATATTTTCAAGTACCTCCCAAGAGTCGTGGAAAAATCGCAGAAAAAATTATTATGGTTTGTTCTTCCTTGAAAAAATCACTTGATATTATCTTCTTGGTGTTCTAAAGGCAATTTTATGTTTGAGCAATGGTACTTTATCAAATATTTAGTGTATTTTGACCAAAACACAGCAAAATCTGTGTGACAATGCAAACGAGAGTTGTAGATATACAGTTAACTTCCACAAAGAACGCCTCTCTGTAACAGCCGTCTATTTCTTATCAAATCTTCTTTTTTAAAACTTCCCTATAACAGCCACCTTTCTACAACGACCAGAAAATTTTGTCCAAGTGTGGCTGTTGGAGAAAGGTTTGACTGGAACTGTTATTTTTCTTTCAGAACCAACGCAGCCAAACCGAACGTTATCAACACATTCTGCAGTTAACTTGAAGACAGAAAGACCTAATTCAGCCTTCATTATATCTGCGCGTAAGTTTGCCTTAAATCATGTTAGAAACTGATCCACCAAGAGTTGTCGGGTCGTGTCATTGGTTATAACTGGTCGAAAGGCGCCTGTGCCCATGCGTAATTCAATTGGCGATTAAGATATGATTTTTCGGTTCGGCTGAACCAGGTTTGGTATGTTTGGCTGCGATAATGTTAGTCAGAAGCAACCACATTCCGTAATTCCTCGTTAATTGTTTTTCCCTTTTTATTCTCAATAAACCAGCTTAAAATGCAGACAATAGACATGACTTGGCATTGATTGGCAGTGAAACATCTCATAATTCATAAAGAATTGAAATTTCTGATTGCTTTGAGGGGGCGGTTATTTGAGGAAGGTGCTTAATAGATGAGGGCAATCAAGAACCTCTTTAACTGCCCCTGGATATGCTCTGTTGCTTTTGTAAGCGTCAGTGACGTTTTACGGTTTCTTAAAAAAATAAAATATGCAGCCTAGCTGGTTAGGCCGAAAGACTTATTTTTGGATTCAGGACATGATAGACTCTGGCCGTACCGACGGTGACCAAAGCTAACCACACTCACATGATCCTGCATGGTTTAATTTATTTTTTCTTAGTCGTTTTCTTCTAGCCGAGAAAACGACAAAGAAACAATCCAATCAATAGGCCTATTTCCATACATTAAAATTCTTAATTGACTCCGAGACTTAGGGGAACAAAAGAAAAGAAATTACATTGAGGTTAAAGAATGAATAGTTGATTTCTCTTGTTTTATCCCTTTCAGCCTCGGAGTCGGGTTAGAATTTTAAAATATCGAAGTTGTCCTAACATAATCTGTATTGTAAAACCGTTGTTTCCTGAATGATAAACGAAAATAAATGATTATAATTAAGAGCAAAATTCAAAAACACATCGCAAACAAAACTTATCAGTGTAATTATTTTATCTTCTGTTTACAGAAAGAAGTGCTTCTGTCTGCCCGAAATTAGAGATAATGAATTCCTCAATAATTAACAAACTGGGAAGCTATCCACAAGGAAAACGTAAGTTTAAGTAAACATATATGTAACTGACTTCACCCCAACGCAGGTTAGCTCAGCATTCAGTACCCATTTATATACCATGTATACATCTAACTAAGTGTATGACTACTAAAGTGACTACAGTGACTACAGTGATTAGGGCTCATACTATTGACATATCTTCTTGTCAATTCGTCCGTTCCATCATCCATTCACTAGCCAGTTCGTTCCCTCATTCAATGATTTATCTCTTTTTGCAATGCATTCGTTTGTTCTATTTTTGTTTTCTTTATTTTTTTTTCTATTGCTTCCTTTGACTGGCCTGCCAAGGTTAGCTTTTGCTACATGCGGGCCTGTCTTGCAAATTGTATGATAATTAACTAATAAAGATTTTTGTTGTTGTTATTGTTATTTTCACAATTTGTCGACACAACACTTTTTTACAATACTTTTTACATATAAGTTTTTTCATGCGATACTAACAACGCTACTGACTTACATATAATAAAATTAGTCTTTTTTCGTTACTTACAACTCTGCTCACGCTTAAACATATATTGCTTTGATACGTTACTTTTATGTTCAAAATTTTTCTTGTTACTTACAGCATCGCACGATATTACATTTCGCTTAGACACGCTACTGGAACAGAGCCGCTCATGTCTCCATAACTTTAACGATTTTATTGTTTGATTTTGCAATATAGCGAATAGCTATATAGGAATGAGTTTGTGTTTTAGACGCGGAAGAAAAGCGTTCAAATTTCAGCCGGGTTGTAATTGCATCATCACCCTATCGTGTGTTCTTATGTTTTATGTGCTTCATGGCTCCGTCAATTCCAAGCCCCCCCCCCCCCCCCCCCCCCCCCCCCCCCCCCGGGCATTTGTCGGGCATTTGTCTTTTTTTAAAATAATGTTGCAAATGCCCCACGGTGGGGTCAGCTTACACGTACAAATCCCCACGGTTGGGCATCTGGAAGAGTGCAAATGCCCGACTCATTGTGTGAAACTTATTTTAAAAATAAAATGGAATATTATAGCGTTCGGTCTGCTGCTCCGGTTTACTTAGTTTTTATATTGGGGGCAATCAGGAAATTTAAAATAAACAAGGAAGCATGTACGAATTTTAAAATCCAAAAGATAACGTTGTTTTGACAATGCACCACCCCCGGGCTGACCTGTTTTAGCAAATGCCCCACCCTTGGGAAGGAAAAGGTATAAAATGCCCAACAAATGCCCTGGGGGATGGGCGGGCTTGGAATTGAAGCAGCTATTAGGATTTTCTAGTGATACGTTTGATAAAATCTTTACTCTTGTCTTGTTTGATTTTAATTTTAGGATATTTAACCATTGGAATCTCGTCAATCACTCGTCCTTCTGGACAAAGCTATCTCGTGAGAACTATTCAACTCTTGATCGACAACATGAGCGATAAGGACAAGAAGGAAGTGTTCATAATAATATTCTTAGCAGACTTTGATGAAAAACTGAAAAATGCTTCATTGACAAAACTTTCAAATCTCTTTAAGACATCTATCGGTCAAGGATTACTTCATGCCATTACTGTTCCTCGAGAGTACTATCCTCCGCTTTCGAATTTAAAAACGAAATTCGACGACTCCCAGCCGAGGATATTCTGGCGTTCAAAGCTGGTGGTAGACTTTTCGTTACTAATGTGCTATTGCAAAGATCTGTCGCAGTATTACCTTCACTTAGAAGACGACTTAATCCCGACGCCTAGTTTTTATCCAAAGCTCCAAGATTTCATCACTTCGCAGAAAATACCATGGCCCATTCTAGACGCGGCCTCTATGGGACACACAGCCAAGGTTTATCATTCCAACGATCTTGAAAATATCGCCAATTATTTTTATCTCATGTACGACGAAATGCCTGTGGATTGGTTGATAGAATTCTGGCGACGTATCAAATACGAAAACAAGTATTACAAAGAGTTTGTATTACCCCCGGCTTCTCTTTTTCAGCATATCGGAAATAATTCCTCCTTTATAGAAAACAAGAATTCTTATAAGTCTAAGGAGAACTATTTTGACGAGTACGATATTAAGTACAATGGCTTAAATCCGTCAGCGATAGTTAGCAGCTCGATGAGTTCGGATAATAAAACAAGACCAGAAAATGCTTATAACAAAGGCAGTGGATACTTCTGGGCCAAGGGAGTAAAGAAAGATGATTTCATTATTATCAAGTTTAATTCCGTAACCACTATCCATGAAGTGTTTGTGGAAACAGGCTCCTATCTCGCACCCAAAGATCGACTTATATCTGGCGTTTTGCAGGCAAGCTTTCAAAAAAATAGCACGGAAATGAAAGCAAATGATGCTCCAAATTGCAAAGATTTTGATACAATCGGAGACTTTAAAGTTGGCAGGGTAAAAGTATCTTTGATCGAGGGTAGAAAAGTATTTTGTTTAAGGGTTCTGGTTACTAAGAATCAAGCTGAATGGCTTTTTGTCAGGGAAATAGATGTTTGGTAGCCGTAATTAGGTGGTAAATATTACACTTTCCGTTTTGTTGCGGCACGAAAAGAGGCATTAGTCATATTAGTCTCGTTTCCCTGTCTTTAACCGCTGAAATCTACCGTACTCAGTTTTTTGGCGTAGGATGTATGTTTTGAGATCAAACTTTCGCTGGATAGATAGGCTTCGATTGCTTTCATACTTCACCAAGTTTATGAAATGTGTTCAAAGTTTTCCGGGGGAGGGAGGGGGTACTCAACAAAGTTTTGTACGGGGGCTCCGCCCCAAGGTCAAAACCCTTACCCTTTCATATACCGTTTTTGACAGAAAAGGTATCCCTTTCATATACCTTTCATTGAAAATGGTACCCCTTTTATATACCTTTTATTGAAAATGGCACCCCTTTCATTTACGTATGTCTGTTTGATATATTTTGAAAGGCGCTTTTTATAATACTTAAATGGTAGTTTTCCCTACCCTTTTTTATACTTCAACTCGTGTTTTCCCTACCCTTTCTTATACCTTGTGAATCCCTACCTTTTCATATACATCAACTTGTGAAATCCCTACCCTTTCATATACCTCCAGCCTCAAAAAGGTGCCCCTTTCGGGCGGAGCATCCCCGTATAGTGCATTATAGCGAGTACACCCCCGGAAGTTTCCAAGCGACAGTAACCTACGATCAGGCCCTCCCCCAGAGAAACGGAAAAAACTGATCGCAGGTTAAAGCGACAGCGGTTACCATAGCAACGCCAGCTTATTGCCCCTTGTTTTCTCAAAATCTAGTTAGACACCTTCAAATTTTGTAGTACTCGCGTATCGTTAGCTGCGGACGAAGTGGTTTCGAGGGGAAAAAAGCTAATAGCTTTTTTTAGGCAAGAGTTGCTTGCAATTTTTTTCGATTCTATCGTTAACTGAGAAAACGGAAAAACTGACCAGTTTATATTTTAGATCTTTAGATTTTATTCTATAGTTAAGGACGTGCGAGATAATGAGTTTAAATGAAAAATAATAAATAAATAAATAAACTAGAAATACGTGTCTCGCCTGGCCTAACCTCGCGAAGCTCGGGGGAGGGTGCACTGTAAACTGATTTTAGCGATGGGGGAGGGAGATGGCGGTTTTGTTGCTAGGCAACTGAAGTACACCAACCCGATATATATATATAAATGCAACCCGAGATTCCACCGCCCTAAAGCGATCCACGCGCGACAAATTGATAAACCTCGCTTCGCTTCTTATCTTTTAGTTTAATTAAGTAAATGTCTTAAAGTGGTGGCGTACTTTCAAGAAATTTAAGCATAGTATTTGCAAACTCTGACAGCAACAGTATGAGCGAAATCCCATGGCGCGTGGGTAGAAAAAGATTCCAAACTTCCAACACAATAATACCTTTTCACTTATTCAAGAAAGTGCTCTACTGGACAAATTAGACGTCACCGAACTTTCAAGAGTATTAATCCAGGCAAAGTTAACCCAAGGACCACCATCACAGCTGTGTTTTGATGCCCACTCCGTAACATTCTCCTCACCAGAGCTGCGATCTTTTTGACCAGCGCCACGTGATCTGTGACGCTGATTAGAAAAGCGCCAAAATTGAGTCAATATAAATCAAAATCGAACGAATAGAGGTTTTGCACGGCAGCCATGTTTCATGGCAGGAACAATAGATTCTTTTCCCTATGGGAAAGATTGTTCTTTCTAATGCAAAACATTTTCATTGTTCGGCCTGCCATGCAACATGGCTGCCGTGCAAAACCTCTATACACTACAAGACAATTGATAAATTCCCATATATACGTTAATTTAAGCGGAAAGTTCAAAATTTGGGTAAACATGCTTGTTAAAATATGGTTGCCATGGAAAGGTCACACATGTCAATAACAAAAATATGTCACATGAAAATGTTCTCAGATAAATTTGAGAAAATGTCACGAAGTTTGGTGGGTATTGATTAAATGCTTCTTAAGTTATAAGCATTCAAATTCAGCGCGGTAATTCCCGCCCCTCCGGTTTGAACAGGGTTAGTGGCATTAGGGTAGCTTTTCTATTTTTCTTTTTATTCAGAACTATGACAATTTATATCATTTATCCTGAGAACGAGCAAAGAACGTTTTGAGGCTCAAATCGCCAAAAAATATATTGAGAATGTCCTTAAAGCACTATTGTTTTTGTTCAGTGAATTCTCGTTTATTAAAACTGATGGGGTGATCGCCGGGCATGTAACCGGGCAACAGACTGAAATGAATAAAACGCAGCGAATGATCGCTATTTTTTTTAAATTTGAATTTCAATAATTTACTACTATTTATTTTCCAGTGCGAAAAGTTACTGACGGCGATCACTAGACTGAATTGGTTCGTAAATTGCCTTATGGTGATAAGAATGGTCGTGGAAAAACTGATGTATTTTTTTTTTTTAAGAATGGCTCTGAAGAAGGAAACAAGGTATGTGATTCTATAATTAAAATCGAGGCCTGACGACAAAATTCATTTATGAGAGTAATAACATCATCAGTGCAAAGGAGGTCTATGCTCAATATTCTTATCGGCAAACTGAAAACTCCCCTAATAGAAAAATACTTACTCAGTGGGAGGTAACAGGTTTCTAACCTTATAATAACCTAAACTACTCATTTCTTATTTAGCTTTTTTCATTTAAAGCTGTTCATTACTTGACAATGTTGCAAATTTTAAAACTGAAATATTTTGCTCGAATTTTGCTGTCTTATTAATTAAACCTTGTGTGTCCATCTGCAATATTTACCAGAAATGGTTAACCTTGCTCCAATACATCGAAAATAAATATTCGATTACTATTTTTACGTTTCGGTAGAAAATAAAAAAAGGTAAACGTGTATCAGTACTGCGTGGAACTTCAGTATTTTGGTTTATGGATAAAGACGATAAACAAGGTGGGTATACACGTATATGGTCGATATAAACACAATGTTTTCGATTCTCATGGATGTGCAGGTGGTCTTACACATTATGTCAACTGATTAGTTTGTATGTAATCTGCATATTCGCAAGAGCTGAACAAAGCTGGGTAAGAGTTATGTCGCATTAAAAACTCAGTGTGGGCTCTTCCAAGACCCACCAACATAGGTTAAGCGTCATTGTATGCAGTCGATTGCAAGGCAGGACCCCAATTCGACGCTGTGGGATTTTTTCATTTATGTTTTTTAAAGTGCCAATATCCCTTTTGTTTGTTACGCGCGCGCACCAGTATGTTCTCGAATCATGGAAATTATTTTGCAGTTAAGTATGCACTTGACATTGGGTATTATACTCTGTTATGTTCGACCGCAGCTGTTATGCTCACAATTATGCAGGGAAAAATGTCAAGATACACATTCTCCTCCCTAACTATAAATAGACTTGGCAGACAAGACGAATATTCATTGTAAAACAACATTTAAACAAGCATATAATCACCTGCAAACGTACCGAGAACAGGCTAACAAACGGACAATGGTAGTTGCATATGTATACATGTAAACAAAATTCCGTTATGTCACAAAAGAGCAATATAATGACCAGCATAATGCTTGAAGCTACAACTATAGTGTTTCAAATTATACCGGGATGGAAAACCCGCTTTTGCATATAAAAAATAATCTTGCTCAGTGAAACATCTTAAAATTATCTTACAAAAAAGTAAAATAAAATTCCCGCTATAAACATCTTAACCCTCGGACATACAGGCATTTATTGTTGACACATGCCGTCTTAAGTAGTTTTTTGGGGGGTCACACTTCCCTTTTTGAATGCGCTTATACATAATCTTACTTTAGCTCAATGATTCTGAATTTCATACCATATGTAGATAGAGATATAGGTACATATATGCAAATTAGTCACTCCATGTCCCTCAGTCATAAACTTTTTTTCTGGGGGGAGGGAGTACTTCTTCACATAAGCTATATAGCGGTACCAAAGGATATAGTCTGAAATAGGGTATATAAGGGTTTCTCCCACACCCTTGGCTGCGTCTTTTGACTCGCATCAGACCACTGTTACAGTGTTCGTTCGACCCCCAAACACCCCTGCTTCGCAGGCTTAGATTTTCCGTAACTAGGATTTTAGTCGATCGGTTACATGATTAGCATGATTACCTGATATTGCTGTCCACTAAATTATTGTCCTTAATGCTCGGTATATTCACGCGCATGAATTTTGATTATTGGTGATCATTTGGGAAGAAAGATTGTCTTCTCGATCATTCAGATCGTATGAAATCGCATTTAGTGGTTTGGAACACCGCCTTACAACTATCCTGTTAATATAAAGGATGGTAAAAGGATGGTAAAGTAGTACATGCCGGCGCCGGTACTGACAGGAGCAGCTTAACCCGGCTTTCTGCAGCATGAAACAACTAGATAAATCGAAAGGCTTACGTGCGTAAATGCGGCATGGCATTGCTGTATAGCTTGTTCTTTTTAGCATGTGATAAGTATCAAGTGGGAAGAAGACCTCAAATACTTACGACCTAATGACGTTCGAGCCATCAATTGACATATAAAGGATAAACTATATTTCGTTTGAATGCTTCAACATTGAACGACAATATTGTCATTGTCCATAATTTCCTCTTTCTGAGTGTTTTCGATAACATTCAATATCGATATCTGAATACGTTTTCCACAACACCTTTTTATTAGCATTCTATGTTACGTCTGGCTTCACGCTTTGTCGCAGAACCTAAAAAACAACTGTAAACTTTAACAAAGCCTCTGTACCTTGGTTTCGTTGTGTTAAACAGACATTGTACATCTGTCCATCTCTTTATGGTAATCGAAGTGAAGGTACGTAATTTGTCTCCTCGACTTACCATCCTATCTGAACGTAACCTCTGAAATTGATGTTACGAGTTTAAATATCAATGCTGATATAACCTGTTTGTATCGATCATTGTTGATGTAACTCGTTAGAATCTTTCATTGGGTTATGTATATCTGTATACATATATGTATACACTGTAATTTCAGCCCCAAAGTGCTGAATCAGCTGTGAGTCCTTGAAGCTAATTCAGCCCTTCATGGGGCAATTTTGGACATTGGTGGGCCTGATTCAGCCAACAGTGTTGCACTGTTTTGGTGCTATTGGGCCAAAACAGCTCCATTCTAGGTCCAAAACAGCTCCCTGTTAGGTCCAAACAGCTCCATTTTAGAAGGGCTAAATTAGCCCCAAAAATAGTACCGTATTTTACTCACCGAAACAGCCCCAATTTTGGGGCTAAAACAGAACTTTTGAATTTCCAGGGTATGTATAGTATTAATTTTTAGATTTCATTCCGTTCTTTTTATTTATGTTTTACTGTAATTAACTATATAGTTCCCGCATTGATTTGCCACTTGAATAGCGTAAAAATATTGGGCAAATATATTCAACTGTTTGTTTTTTATTTCACTTCTGTCTCAATCTCTTTTCCTTGCCGTAAGGATCAGCTTGCGTTTTTACCTTTACTGTTTCAAGATTTTTACTGATCCAGGTCTACGATTCGGCACTCTTCATTGGTTTGTCGCTGTGGTTTTACCGTTATTATAGTTTTATACGTCGAACTTCACATGTGCCGAATTAAATGCATAAACTGTTTTAAATTATTTTTAGTTATGTTTTACCCACAATTCTACATTTTTTCCTAAATGTCATGCGCAGATCGGAAGACACGATTGGTGGAGTCGGCGGGAAACACAAATATGTGTAGTTCTTGTTTTTCGCAGACAAAGAACATTTGTTCAAAATGCGGCTATTTCTATTGCATGAAGTGTTCTGTGTTTGAAAATGAGGTTCTGTCCTCGTGTACCGGTTCACAAGGGATATCACATTGTATTTCCTTTGTTTATAGGGTATAATGTCCGTGTAGTCTATTGTCTAGTCTTTTGTTTTTGTCCTTGTGCACCGGGACACCATGACAGAACCGAAAATGATGAGGACACTACAGGAAGGAGGACATGGAAATCTGTGGCGTATTGTGAAGTATGTTTCGAGTTTCGAGGAAATGATGAAAAGCAAACACGACTCAGAAGAACATGGTTCAAGATGTAGCGATGTAGCGCTAGAATCTGTACTTCAAAAAATCTCGTCAAAACGAACAACCTTCGTTTCCAAGCTAGTACTTCTGCCATATTGCTTTCCACCTTTTCCGCTGACTGAAGTACAGTGGACTCAACATTACATAAACGCGGCAAATTTAAATTCCACGTCTGAATCAACAGTCGTTTTTTTGCTAAACTTAACTGAATTAAATTCGACACAGCAAAAGTGCAACGTTTGAACCGGACCTTGATTTGCCGCGTTTACGTAATGTGGAGTCCATTGTACTTCAGTCAGCGGAAAACGTGGAAAGCAATATTGCAGACGTACCAGATTGGAAACGAAGTTTGCTCATTTTGAAGAGATTTTTTGAAGTAACAAGATTAGAAGGAAAAGATTACTAATGCAGCAAACATTGTTGCAACGTTTACATCAAAAGCCTCTCTTTAATGTCAAAGGTTTTATTATTGTTTGTGCTCCTCGTTATGTTATCTCTCTTCTTCATCCACTTCTTCGTTTACAGAGCTGCTATCTGCCATATCATTTCCAGCTAGTGTTTCCAGTTCTTGTTGGCGTAGTTCTTCCTCAGAGATTAAGGTTTCTACATCAGAATCTTTATGAACAGTTTCACGCGCATTTTCCCTCCTCCAAGACGCCATATTAATTATTGAGAAGCTTCATTGTACGCATGCGGAAAGCATTCTTTCTTCCCGAAAATCAATTCTCATACATTACAATAATGTATGCATTTAATTCGGCACATGTGAAGTTCGACGTATAAAACAACTGTCGAACTTCTGTCGAATATACGACTGGCTCAGTCGAAGATGCCGCTGAAGTTTAACAGCCGATTCAGACGTCGAACTTCTGCCGAACTTCTGCCGAACTTTAAAATTAGTTTAATTAAATTCGACACGGTAAAAGTGCGACGTCTGAACCGGGCCTAAGCAATATACATATAGACATTGTAAAATTATCCGAAACAGGTGCCAAAACAAGACCACTAAAATAGGGGATAATCACTTTAAAGGACCTGTATAAAGACAGTCAGTAGAAAAATAACTAAAAGGCCAACAACATAGAAGGATGAAATAGCTGGCCGGTGATACAACGGACAATAATTTAAAAAGATAACCACCAACAGTGTGAATTACAACTCGGCTTATTTCACCAGCTGGGAATTTAGTTTTCTATATATTTTGATAAGAAAGGCCACACAAAAGGTTTGGTTCTGTAAAATGATTTTACAGAACCAAAATTCGACACGGTAAAAGTGCGACGTCTGAACCGGGCCTAAGCAATATACATATAGACATTGTAAAATTATCCGAAACAGGTGCCAAAACAAGACCACTAAAATAGGGGATAATCACTTTAAAGGACCTGTATAAAGACAGTCAGTAGAAAAATAACTAAAAGGCCAACAACATAGAAGGATGAAATAGCTGGCCGGTGATACAACGGACAATAATTTAAAAAGATAACCACCAACAGTGTGAATTACAACTCGGCTTATTTCACCAGCTGGGAATTTAGTTTTCTATATATTTTGATAAGAAAGGCCACACAAAAGGTTTGGTTCTGTAAAATGATTTTAAATCAGAGAAATACCGGTTAATTTCGCATGCAGAGAATTTGAAAAAAAAAGATATGAAAATGAAATTCATAAGATATGAAACAAATGTTGAAATTATCATAACTATAGCTTTTTGTATATCATCAACAACAGTAAAGACAGTAAATATCAATGTCAAGAAATGTATTTTTTAGAATGATACCTGGGGTGCAAGTCAAGTGAAATGCAATTTCTGTCATAGTATTTTCTATGTTTGCGGCCACCGGATACAAAGAGAAAACGTGTCTCGAGCCTGATTTTTGCTTCGCTACTCAACAGGAGGGATTTTCAAAATAAACTGGTACGTGACAAGGAGTTTACTGTTTAATAAACATAACCTTGGTTGTTAGTTGTCAAGACACGATTCTTCAAAACTCAAACAACGTTATATTCTACTTAACTATAGCTGACATTTTGTCAAGAAATCAAATTAGGCCAGAGTTCAAAATTACCCCAAAAAAAGGAATTACTGATTTACAAAAGCCAATAATTTTTCTTGCATTTAACATTAATTTCAATTCAGAAGGCGGAATAATTGCCGGTAAAATCGTCTGATCCTTTATAGGTCGCCATACACGAATCGAAAAAGGTTCCAAAACTCTTACCGACTATAATTTATTCTTAAAATTAATGTCTGCGGAAACATTTTACTTGATCTGTGTATCTATAATGTTGCGATGCTAGCGTCTGCAAGCACGTTATTGATGAATTATGTATTGCCAAGCTGGCGCCAGCATAAATTTAAACTTGAAAAAGCTTGCTGACAAAACATTGAGTATGTTTTGAATTTGTAAAATATCTGGATGATCGAAAACTAACTTAATACCCGATGAACGCCGATCTTGTAGTTCGCACAATGAACCCAGGAGTGGTGTTCTACGCCAGGTAAGTAACAGAGCGTATAATTCTGTTGAATATACTTCCAATCGAGACCTGTTTACCGACCATCTTGATTCTTTGTTTTGTAAATTTACTCAGTGTCATTTTTAATACTTTATAGAAGAAAAATATGCTTGGTCAATGTATTTTTATCGTGCAAGCCATCAGATCAAAATTTATTTTTGACTTGTAGAGATTAAGAGCAGAAAGTCTCCTTTAATTTGTCATTTAAGAGTGTACCACGCAGCAAGTCAGTTCTAATGACGAATGAGCTTGGTGTGTACCAGATTTTACAGATCAACAAAGAGAAAAGTATCATTTTCCATTTTCACCAAAACTGCCAAATACATAGAGGTTTAATATTCAGCGAAAAGTTGTGTAATATGACTGGCATTTCTACGAGTCAGTTTTATTTCGAACCTAAACCTATTACACAGCTTTACGCTGAATAAATTGTTGATTAAACGACAGCCATCTTAACTTCTCCCTATCGTGCAGCCAATTGCTTGGTTATGCATTGCTACGTTTTTTCATGGGCTAAAATATCTCGCGCCACTTTATCAACAAATTCATCATTTGTAAGAGTTTATATCCGGCCCTATTTTAGCCAGAGCGACCACGTAACAGGACAGAAGTGCGCTGCTATAATTGGGCCTAATCGCAGGTTAGTTTTCCCGCGCTTGGCGCCGGCTGGTGGCTACATGTATTTGTTTCGAGTTCTGATTGGTTCATTGGATTGTCTCCGTCTGTTGTGATTGGCCAGAGTGATTGGTTTTGGTTTTCTATGATAGTGAGTTTTATTATTGAAAAGACGAAAATTGCGGTAAATAAATTGAAATAGAAAAGGTTGATAAAGAAGGGTATTAACTTTGATAAACTTTATCTTTTTTTAAAAATGAATTTCGGTAAGGAATTTACATACCAAATATTAGCCCGTGCAGCTGGCGGTTTTGTCGGCGTGTGTGATGCTGAAATCAGCTACGCAGGCTAATCAAATAATAAATTTAACTTGTAGTAATCAGAGATTAAGAGTGCGTTCGAATGTTTGTTAACAGCTGAATTGAAAAAAGCAGTAATGAAAAGAAAGAGAACTCGAAAACATTTTGCTTTAGTGTTATTGTTGTGATATCCGGCTACTACACAGAACATCCAACACGAGATTAGGATTGCGTTCTCGTTCCTCGAACGCAAAAATCTAAGTTAATTTAAAGACACGCAATCGAGACGTTAATTACTATTGTTGTAAAAGATAGGTGCTCGTAGTTTGAATAAAACAAGTATACGTACTAACAATCTGTAGACCTGAGTCAGGAGAATGAAGAATAATGTCTGTTTTTCAACAAATAGTAAAACTAGTTAAAAATCGTTGCCGACAGAGAGAAGAGAGATCATTATTTTCTCTCTTCGAGGTAAACTAAAATTGCATCGATCGAGTCAGTGGATGAGAGAAACTCTTGTTTGATTTTGCACCGAGCAGGCTAAAAATAAATGCTTGTTTTTGTTTGTGATGTAGAATCCGCATGAATTTGTCAGTGTGCGATCACTGCCGATTTAGTTCATCCAAATTAAAGGTAAACAAGTTGAGCCGCACATTTGATTTGTCTTCCTCTCACAAAATCTTACTAGACTAACCCACATCACGAAACAACATCCATGTCTGATCGAAATAAAAATTGTTTTAACTGTCTGTCATGTATCTCCCATAATTTATCTTGGAAGAATTGCATAGTTTTTTACGTTTTTTGCTTTCCTGAGTTGAATGATCAAAGCCTTCATTTCTATAATCTACCCGCGGATTAACCACTATAAGGAATAGATGTTTTCAGAGTAAAAGCCGCCATTTTGAAAATTTATTTATTGATTTTATTTATTAGCGATAATATAAATGATAAAATAAATGGGGCAAACAGGTTACGGAGTACAGTGTTTGTATGGGCAAAACCGTCAAATTAGATGTCTGAGAAATTTACAAATGGTAAAGTTAAGAAACTTGGTAAAAGATTTTTGTGTTAAAATTTGAGTTATGTATTTACTAATCGATTTTGCACGAAATTTTAAGGCTGGTTTTTACTAACGACGAAGTCGGAGTCGGAGTCATAATCAGAGGCGCAAAACGATACGATCTAGTGAAAATCAAACCGACGGAATTGGAAGAAGATTACGGAGTCATAAACGGTATCGGAAGAAAATGGAACCGTTTTGATGTTTGCGACTCCGATTCCGTCGAGCTTTTGAGGGCCTCGCGTTTATTAGCCATGCTATGTTGAGCTACCCTCGTTAAATAAAGATTTTACTTACTTACTTACTTACTTACTTACTTACTTACTTACTTACTTACTTACTTACTTACTTTAATATGACTCTGCTTACGACTCCGAATTTCGATTTTCACTAGGTCGGAAGCGCTCTTACGACTCCGACTACGACTCCGTCGCCAATGAAAACCAGCCTTTACTCGACTAACCCACGGTCACGAAATATGAGAGATTCCTTTGGTCCTCGCCGAGACAAAAAGTATTTCCACCTCATGGCACCTATATATTCAACTTGAAGTCTTTTATATTTCTTCGGTCTCCGTAATAAGATGATTCGATTAAATTTCCTTTATTGTTGCGTTTGTCTTGGTACTTTTCTTTAGCTCATGACTCCTCGCATCTCTTCTATAAATAACCTTTTCTGTCTTCATTGGCTAATAAATCATTAACAAGTCTTATGATTACCCGCTCAGCGGAAATTGTTCAAATCATAAAATGGTAGTTTCTTGGTGTTGCGGATGGTGTGATCACCAAATGACGTAAAACAAAAGATTCAAAAGACACTGAACAATACCCACACCACAACACAAAAGCTAACCAACAATGGCTTCCGCAACACCAAGAAACACCCCATAAAATTCATCACAGCTAGATCACAAAGAACCTCACCCTAATAAACAAACATCACGAGCCTTTTGTTGAGCAATAAAATTAATTTTCAATAATATATTAGGGTTAGTTAAATTGATAAAATTAACTTAGGGAATAATTGTGCTGGAGCTATAAAAAATTCCTTCTTTTACGTGGCTGAAAATAGCATTTTAGAAGATTTCTTAAGGCTGGTTTTCACTGGCGACAGAGTCGGAGTCGGAGTCGTAGTCGGAGTCGTAAGAGCGCTTCCGACCTAGTGAAAATCGAAAATCGGAGTCGTAAGCGGAGTCATAAGCTCGACGGAATCGGAGTCGGAAGAATCAGAACGGTTCCATTTTCTTCCGATTCCGCTTATGACTCCGTAATCTTCTTCCGATTCCGTAGGTTTGATTTTCACTAGATCGTAACGCTCTTCGCTTTTGATTACGACTCCGACTCCGACTCCGACTCCGACTTCGTCGTTAGTGAAAACCAGCCTTTAGGAACCGAAACAATTTTTATTTAATTGGAACTCAAGCGTTAACATAGCTGAAGTTGTTCTTGAATGCAATCAGCAGTTATACCACTTGCATGGAAAATTGTTAATCTTCGAATGTGTTTAATCTTACAAGGTTTAACTTACCGAATTCTTTTCGTCCGCAAATGATGAAGTGGCTATTACTGATTTGATAATTAATTGAATTCAGAATTTGCCTGTTCCAGGCTCCGAGATAGTGAGGAACGCGCGAAGTAAAAAAAGGAAAGAAAACAATGGGAAACTGGGGAGATGGGGGCGGCCACCGCCCGCTCTCCCCCCAGTTCCCCCGTGATTTTTTCCTTTTTACTCGTGCCGGTACGGCAACGAGTCAAGGATTGGCCTGCGTTTTTCTCCTTTTCCTCCGTGTTTTCGTATCTACTTTTGTGCATTGCGTTAGATCTGGGTACGAGGATACGCACGCATGCACCGCGAGAAATTGTGAGCCCACGGTACTTGGGATTCGGTGTAATCGGCGTCGTTTTGCAAGCCTGGAGCGAAACAAATTTGGGTTTTATTGTTTGTTGCTGTTTACTCGTGATGGATACGGTAACAAGGTAAAATTTGCCTTCCGTTTTTCTTTTTATCCTTTTTTTTCGTCCGTTATTTGTGAATCGCATTAGTTCTGGGTACGAGAATACGCACGCATGCAAGCAGAAGCGAAACTAATTTTGATTTTATTTGCCTGTTTTTGTGTTACGTAAGTGTTCCCCGCGAGTAACGTACATTACCGGTACGAGTATAGGCTACGGGTAGCCTCTTGTTTTTTTTTACTTCGCGCGTTCCCCACTATCTCGGAGCCTGGAAAAGGCTAATTCAGATATGCCTGAGCAGGTTACTCAATTTTCTTTATGAATTAATTTTTATTATTTTTTCCATTGCTCTCGAGAGGCGTTCACTGTTAGAAGTCCTGTTACTTTAGAACAAAATCAACGCGAACCACGCAAAAGACAGTGCCCAGACGAAGGGCAAGCGCTCATAACGTCAGCTTTTGAATTTTCTTTACGGTGGCCAATTTACCTTCTCAACTCAATTGATAAAACCAACTTTTGTGTTGCATTCCCCGTACCTTCCCCCACCGACGCAGAACCCTTTTATCTATTAACATAGGCGCAAGTATATAAAACGTTTAAATGCAGAGGACCACTCAACACTACGACAAATAGTGGTAACTTTCTTTCCGGATCTCCTTTATGAAGGGATGCGAGTGCTAGACGTCACCCAAAGTGTAAATAAACAGTTTAAAATGCAAGGCTAGTACAACGGAAATTAGTCGCAGGTTAAATGGCCAATATTTCGACTAGTAGAACTAGTCTTCTACAGGGCCGGCGTTGGGCCGGCGTCTCCAACGCCGGCCCTGTAGAAGACTAGTTCTACTAGTCGAAATATTGGCCATTTAACCTGCCATTAATTTCCGTTGTACTAGCCTTGCATTTTAAACTGTTTATAGGCGCAAGCTGATAACCAAAGCTACTATACGAGTGTAATCAAGTCCAAACGACGATTTAAGTTCTAGCTTCTTTTTTAAACAAATAGTTTTCTAGCTTTTTTTACGTTTTCGATCCTTTCATTCAACATGATATGTATTTGTTTAAGGCGCGCTACTATGACACTACATGAAAGGCTCAATAAACAATTCGAAGCAATTACTCAAGTGTACATTAAACTATAACCGTGTGTTGTTAAAACGACAAACATTTACTTCTGTTCATGATTTACTTTAGAAGCAGAAAACGATAAAAATCCATTCCGTTAACGTTACGTTAACGTAAATCGCATTTTTCTATTCTTAACGCCTGATCGGAAACAAAAAAGACATCTTTCCGGCGTCAGTGATTAGCATTCTTGACCAAGAGTTTTTTACATCGTCAAATAATCAAAATCATTTCTGCATTATACTTGTAATCTTTCTGTCAGTGACTTGATAAGCTTTTTTCATCCAAGAATGAATCTTTGTCCACTTAACATACTAGCGATTTAAAGTTTCTTGCTGCACTGGCCAAGAAAAACAAATTTAAAACAGCAAAGTTGATTAAATGAAACATGTCCCCTGCAGTGAATCTTATCCATGTCAGCAATCTTCTTAAAGCTTGGGTAAACATCGGTAAACAAATAATCATTAAACCGGTATTCTGTGTTGAACAGCACTTGCATAAAAAAACTACTAAACTCATACTTCGCCAGTACTTAAAGTGAAAATAAGAAGCTTGATTATTTTACGTAGCGTAGATTAACTTTGATCTAATTCTAGCAATTTGTATTCGATTTTTCGTACGTGCTTTCATTTCAACGGTTTACTTGTTTTTTTTTTTCTTAAGCTTTGTCGGGTTTTTTTTAAGTTCACTTGAGCTTTTGTTTTAAAAGGAAACCTAATAGTATGCCCGTCCTTCGCATTCATGCAGTTTCGAAATACAATAACTTTCTTTTCGGCCTGCCCTAACAACAAAATCTCGTGAGCTTTTAAACTTCCTTGCCGCCGATGTTTACCAAAGCAATTAAATTTGATAAATTCATAAGAGATCTATTCCGGCTTTCCATTCCTTTCGGAACCTGGATGTGTCACCAACTTCACACGTCATCTAGCGTGATGTATTGTGTTGTGTTAATCCTTTCGTGCTTCTTTTGCTATAGTATCCCCATAGTAGGTTCGTGTTGTGTGAACATGTTCACGTAGATGACATACTATGAGCCGGATAAAGCTTTTGCTACAGTAGGTATAAGGTCCAGAGCTGCATGTTAGCCACTGAAGTCGTACAGGAATCAACTTTCGTATGGTAATTGATCACGTTACAGCTGACGTTAGTTGTACAGGACGGTAAGAAGTGAAGTGACCTTGATTGAAATCAAAAGGGGTAAGTTTTAACATGTAAAGCCCCTTTCAGCTCGCGGCTTTGATTTTACGAGGTCGTTAGGAAGAATCGAACACCGAATTCAAGTGCCCTTTTCTATCGGTTGGCTTTCAACCGGACAAAACGCAGTGATCTAAGGCAGAAGGAAGTATAACATGAAGTTCTGTCGAGTCTGTGGATGTCTCACTTGCATCTTACTTCAGTGGAAAGTTTTCGTCAAGTTCTTTGATCTTAAAGTACTTGTTCAGTTAAATTGGAGATAATTAGAGGAACTCTGCTTTGCTAGCCATTGATACTACACCGTATTATTGTAATAATACAGCCACAGGCTCAAACCTATGTAGTGATGATACACTTGCTTAATACCGTGACGAACTAGCCATTAGCCTAGCCATTGCATTCGGCCACAAACATAAACATTAACATCTCTGTTAATTCGAAACTTGAGTGAAAACCTACAATTTTCAAGTGACTCTTTTGCTAGGAGTATTGCTAACAAAGCTTGAATTCGGTTGCTACAATTGATTCAGTTGTATTTCATTGTTCATTTAGAGTGTTATAACATCCAGTCACTGCAGTCAGATTGCGTTTTCATATTTGCCTGATCTGTTTCGAAGGAAGATGACACTTGAGACATTTGCAATGGATAAACTCAAATGCACTAAAATACAAGAAGTCAGAAGGTAGAGAGCGCATCAGACAGGTCATACAAAACTGATATTCTACAACCATCACCCTTAGAGCGCACTTGTATTGGATGCAATGCGCATGCGCACAGAAAAGAGGATTGGGAAGTTCTCTCGTTTTATCGTATTACAATAAAAATAATATAATAAAATTAGACAATAAATAAAGCGAAATGGCAATGCATGCTAAGAACCACGTAATTTTGATTGTTTTTGGCTCTCTGTTTGGCTTTTCAAACAAGCACTCGGTAAGTGTTGACGCTTAGCATACAACGTTCATCGATAATGTCACGAAATCAAGCGTGCGCCTCATTGGCTATCAGTTCATGTACGATGACATTAAAGGAGCTATGTCAGCCGCTATGTCATGGGTATTTGACGTTTTGGGGTCAAAACTGCTCTAAATTAAAACTAATGTCCTTTTTTCAGACACGAAATGATTTTTGAACACCAAGAGAAAGATATCAAGCGAATTTTCGAAGAGAGAATAAGCCATAATCAGAGTTTTATCAGGTTTTCCATGACACAGGCTATAGACTTAAAAAAAAGTAAACTCCAAGTTGCAATCCATTTCTATCCTCAGGCCAGAATACTTATTTTTGCTCTTAGAGCACTAGTAAAATACTTTTCAACTTAACGGGACCATTATTTGGGGGTTTACACGGATATAGAGTTGATAGCCTTGTGGTAGCAAAACAATTAAAGCGCGCGATTGTTAATTTTTGGGGACTTTCTATTTTTAAAACAATTTCTATTATCCTGACTCACAGAGTTACAATAAAACGAGCTTCAGCTGAATGAACCATTTTTGCCCAATTTTGTGAACCGACATCCATTGTTGTTACTTCAGAAGCGGTTATGGATTTGTTCAAAAGAACAATTAACACTTGCAACAACTTCATGCTCTTGTTTATGGTCCAATTTGAACGAATTGGTGAAATCTAAAGGCGAGAATCGGTGGTTAACAAACGAGTGAGAAGTCAAACGCCGGAGATACCTGCTAAATTGTTCGACCGAGCCCGCGTTTTATGGTGGACAATTTAACGAGTGGCATGCGCATCCTTATATGGCGCTTTGCATACGTGATAACATTCTGTATAAATTAGGAAGTTGTTGTCACCGCTTTTGCCTTATGGTAATCGAGATCGGCTTTGCAAGCACAGGCTTATAGCGATCGACAAAGAGTTATGTTTTAATAATCTTTACTCTTAAGTGACGTAACATATTTTCTGAACGGCGGAATAAAATTAAAATTTATCTTACTTTTGCTTGAAAAGAAGCCATTTGGCATCTGTTTAAGGAAGACGCTTTTAACAACATGAGCAAGGAATTAAACAACGACATTGCTGTTTTGTTGACTTTGTTTTGTTGTGTGCACGATTGATTAACTTTGTCCTTTTATGCGCCGCGCGCAGCTCCACTGCTTGTCAAGGGATAGAGACACAAAAGCGACACTTCAATCACAAAGATCAATTCAGTCATCCCTGAATTGAATCACTTAAATCATAATCGAGCCATAAGTGGTCGAAGCCTTCAATTAAACGCCACTTTGCTGTGATTCCGAAAAACAACAACGCGTTTAAGAATCTATTTTAAATTGTAGTCGATTAAGTACTTTGTATATCTAAAATATTTCACGGATATTTCATAAAATTCATGGAATTTGAGGAGGCGTAATCGCTTATTTACCTTTATGGTTTACACAAGCAAAGGAATAATTTAATTCGCTATATCAGTGTGTTTGTTTTGTACGTTCATTCAACATTTCCCAAGTTGCGGCATCTTCGTAAACTAAACCCTAAATTCCACTTCAAGTCCAGGAATCAACCTCTTGAACGTTAATTACACTTTTTTCGGCCATGTCAAAACTGACTATGGTGTTCTGAGATCCCACCTCGAGAGTTTGAAGACTCCATAACAGCTCAACCAGTTGAAAGTTTCTATAATTCCATGCAAGTACGAAACCAAGCTATGAATTATCATGACGGTGAACCATCATGACAAATCTGGACCCGATCGAACGACATAATTTACCCCCACACGGTTTTGTGATCAGAAGAATAAACTAAGGTAGTTTGTTTTATTTTCAGCTTTTTTCAGTTTTGCATCATAGACTGGACGACCCCAATATTTTCAACAATTTGTTTAAATTATGACTGAATGGCGAATGTTTTTCTGTCTGTAGGTGACTGGAAGTGGGTCTGTCATTGCCAATGTTCGCGTTTGAAAACTTCGGAGGTAATAGGTAATACAAAATTATGTTATTACTTATAGCAATGAATACTCGTTCAAGATTTCGACGTTCATATTCAAAGTCTTCACAAGAATTGCGTTCAAGTAACTTAAAAACAAACAATCTTCCTCATGAAACGTCGCGCCACATGCATATGTAGACAAAACCAACATCACTGTATTCAATTCCAGTGGGATCTGGGATCCAAGGGCCGCAGGTCTGTTTTCCGCGGCTTCGTGGTGTGACCCTCGTTAAACAAAGACGATTTAAACATGAGTATCGAGTAAATGAAAAGTTAAGAGACGTCCAGTGTAAATTAACAATCATGCCTGCGGTGACAAAGCTTTATGTAGCCTAGCCCCAAGGGATCCGCACTGCTATCCTTTCTGTTAATAAACGCCGAGGCTTATATACATTACAATCTCGCTAGAATTGAATGAGAGAAGGAACAAGACCCGCAAAAGCATAGACCAGGATTGAACTTAAAATAGACAATAAACGTTCGCAATAAAACACGGGGGCTAATTTCTATTCGAACGTAACCTTGAATGAAAAACTTGTGATTATTGTCGAGTTATTTGTCTATTGCAAGCAAAAACCACGACAATAGCCGACTCATTCTTTCGTTTCTAGCTGCATATTTTAAGTTTCAAAAGACTTCTAATTACAAAAGCATTGTCGGTTTCTATTACATCAACGAAACAAAAATGGAGACGAGCTTGAGCCTCAAAGGTCAAACCGGGGACGGTGCATCCAACACAAAAAAGAACCTGAAGCTAATCACAGTCGAGTAAATCTAAGAGTGGAGAAACAGGTAGACTCCTTCGCTTCGTGAAACATATTGCATCGATTATATTAATTATATATTTAATTCCAATTTTACCAGAAAGGATTAACTAAACAAGGCTAGGTATGTAAGAACATATTCTGTTTTGATATCTTGGTTAAACTACCCTGCTCTAAATCGTTCAACTACTCCACCAGCATAGAACTTATTCCGCAGAGCTGAAAAATCCACGGAGATCTTGAAAACTTGTCAGGTGTGCGTGCGGCAATTGCAAACAATAAAACGTTGTTATGATGTCCATTCAATCGGCACAAAAATTAACTAAAGTGAAATTAAGTTAGGTTGTGAGTTTGATTAGCTAAAAAGCTATAACATTATGTGTTTTTCTGCAGGTCTTTTTGCAAGAGATGTCATCCGACCGTGACATGTTCCGAACAGCGTTCGCTGATCGTGTCCAAGCAGGTCGTTCACCGCCGCTGAGGAGACGAAGGACACGAGAATACGTCCCAAATTCCAGGACGCCGCAACGATCAGGAAACATCGATCAAAACTTGCACGACGAAAGCGTATTTTCTGATGATTTGACCTACGGAACCCTAGACAACGGAGTTGACATTTATGAAGACGAAAATATGAACACCATATCGCGACCAGAAACCCAGTCACATTTGCAGGACATTTTGCGAGTTGTGCCAGAGAGCTCGCACCTGAGCGAACGGTATCAAATACTTAGGGCAGAGAACAAGATACTCCGCGAACGTTTACAAAATGCTTTACAGAGAGAAATGAAAGCACTGAAGACATTTAAAAGACTCGCCAAAGAGAACAGGCGACTTAAGCTGAACTTGAGGAAATATGAACGAACTTTGCTGGGATTTTATGACGATGAATCAGGTATGGTTTTCGTTTGTTTTTCAACCGGCTTTTGTTATTTGAAAGGTGAAATTAGAAAATATTAATGTCTTCTATCTATCAAGTGAGCACGACTAACGTTCGTTTGCTGTTTGTTTATAATAGAGTTGTTTCGCTTAGCAAACAAATTTATTATTTATTTTAGGGCTATTCAAGATGGCTTGAAAGATGGCAAGAAAGAACGGGGCACGCGAGGGAGAAATGCCAGGAGGCTCTTTCTCTCCTCCGCCGTGTCTCCCTTGCGCGCCCCGTTCTTTCTTGTGCTCACACTAGGCCGGTTCTCACTAGGGCTCTTAAGTGCACTTGAAGCGCATTTAGTACATACTTGTAGTGTGAACTCCTTTCTGAGAGCGTTTTCTAAGTGTGAATTACGTTTCAATAAAAGCACTCATCTGATTTACTTACACGTTTAAATCTCTTTGTAAAATGTATCAAAGAGGTAAAAATTAATATCAGCTGAATGTAATTAAAAAGTTAAATAATTTGCAGTAGTTCGTTTTCTATAAGCTACATATTTCCCTTCTTTTTTATCAAAAACGTCTTTTTGAATGGCACGTGCTGTTGGTTTGTACGGAATCACCCCCAAGTGTAGCTCGCGTACTTGGAGTGTGAACGTTTTAATGACCGCAGTTTTTAATTTCTTTGTTGCCCCGGCGATAAGCGCAAAACAAAAGGATCCAAGTGCACTTGAAAGTAAGGTCTGCCCCTTTCTTGGAAGCGCACTTGGCCAATGACAGTACAGCCTTGCGCCGTGGGCGCGCAACTTTGAATTCCACAGGGAACAAGCTCTCAGCGTAATTTGGTTTACGATTCTGGGGTTACGGGCGACTTCAGAAAGACTCTCGACTTTAGCTGTTGAATTTGAAGGCGTATTTCAAGCCGACTTAGGGTAAAAAATTTATGTTGAGACAAAGGTTGTTGCTAATTCTCAGGCATAGCCAATCAAAAATACTGCAGCCATGTGCGCATTCAATACTCATGAGATGCAAGAACACGTTTTTAAGGCCCCGTTTACACGGGTCCGGACAAATTTTTGCACGGACGAATTTTGTTCCTAGACCACGTGTTTACATGGATCCGTGCAAATTCTGTTACAGATTGCAGTGGTGTTTACACGGAAACTTGCACACTTAGCCGTTCAAAAATTCGCCCAGTTCCGCCGGTCCCGTGTAAACGCAAGGTGGAACCGTGCAAGTTTTTGTCCGTGCAAAAATTTGTCCGGACCCGTGTAAACGGGGCCTAAGACGAGCACGATTTCCCCCAAAATAACAAAAAGTGAGCACGGTGTTATACCAGGCTCTAAGACGGTTTTTTGCTGAATTAAGTTCAAATAAAACTTGAATTGATAAGAAAAAATTATTTTTACTATCGACTTAGTGCTTTACGCATATCGTACTTCAGTCCTGCAACTTTGTTTATCAAGCTAATCAACTGCGTACCAACTTGTGCTCGCAAGTAATTTGCATCTAAACACGCACGCTGTGCGCAATCATGCCTGAAAATCTATTGTCTCGTCTTTCCAAAGCAGCCCTCAAGTATACTTGATTTTCAAGTGCACTTCAAGTGCACTTTGGTCCCCAGTGTGAACCGGCCTAATATTTTCATGCGCCTGCTAAGCAGACTAAAAGAAATACTTCTCATTGTACGTATGCGACCTAGTTGATAATGATGTGTCAATGGCACATGTTTCGAACACTTTACGCCGTATATGTCTGTATAGAAGTAGTTATTATTTGCAAATTTACAACGCTGATGGCTTGTTTTGATTTCGAGTATATCGGAAATAGGTCGCAATTTACATTTGTTTAACTGTAAATTGCATAATAAAAAGCAAATTGTTATGCAAATGTTTTGTGTTTTAGCTCTCGTGTACAGATCACATTACAAAGAATATTACCAATAATTTCAAATAGAGAAGTTTGCAGATTTTTTCTGAAATTGTCAATTTGAAATTGACAATTTCAGAAAAAATCTGCATGTTGACGATCTGCTAACCTCAATTTCTCCTATGAATTGTAATACGCCTTTGTAGATTAAAAAAGAGAAAAACAAATAGCAATTTTCGATTCTTGAAAATGTTCTAAATTCACCAGAGTCAATTATGGAGACATGTAGCATAGTTCTAACTTTTGAATTTGTCGACGAAATCCTATGATGTGACCATTCAAAAAACCTCTTCGGCAGTACTTTTGCATGGTGCCATTTGTTTTCAATATTTTACAAAATGGAATTTGGGATTTTTCTTTAATTTTGACGTTTGGCACTCTCGGGAGTGACAGGGTTAACACAGGCAAGTCATGAAGTAAATTTGGAGCTTTTTTACATTCACAAATCTGCAGTCTTACTTTGATGGAGTCTTCTGTCGACACAACAGATAAGTAGGCTGACAGGTAGTTAGCCTTTAGACTCTATTGACTTTATCTTCAACTTGAAGATTTCAGTTTTACAAGCTTTACAAGATATTTTCGTCGCAGATAGCTAAGATGTACACAAAAGCGCCTTATTGAAAAGGACACTTCTTGGATGAGAAAATTTCGAGTGGGTGTATTTCATCAAGAAGTAAAACTCGTCTCCGTTTTTAGCCGTTTGAGGAAGTCTGGTTTTCAGATCTTCCTCCCAACTGTGCGCGAAGGAACGCGGGCGCACAAAACGGCTGGAAATAGCGCCTACACCAAATAGACGAATCGCAGAAAGGGAAAAACTTCTCATCGCTAAGTATCTCGTAGTTAGCGGAAGTGGGAACTCATGTGATAGTTAGACCCATCTTCTGCAGACATTGCATGGCAAAGAATGGTTGCGAAAAGCGTCACTGCTTCAGTAGTCAGTTTAGTTTCTGCAAAAAAAAAAAAAAACTCCCTGTGTCAGTCCGCTTTGGTATTAAAATTTGCATAATTAAGATGCTCAGTCAGTTTGCTGATGAACAAAATATCGAGTGTATGGGTGAATCATTCAGCTATTGAGTAACTTCAGTTTGGTCGTAGTTTATTTTTTTAGCACACAAATACAATTCAGCGCGGAAACTCGTTCTATCTTCTCGAAAGAAATGAAATGCAAGAACAAGAATTAATAATGTTATTAAAAATGTGATTGTTGTTCATCGTGGTGTGTAAGATAAGTGAACACCTCTACGTTTGTCTCACGATGGAGTCACTTTGAGATGTTGATCGCGATGTTTCGACTGTTTTTACTGCTAGTCTTCATCAGGCGATGAGGTCGATTGGTTACGTGTCGCTTTATGTGGCACGTTGGTTTGTTACTATTGATGCATTTTGTTCCCTCGCAGGGTCCTTTCTGTACTGAGCTTGCCCTGCATTTTTTTAAGCTGAACTTGCACTACTGATAAGGCGTCCTTGATCAATACGGCTAAAAGTAATTCCAAATAAATGCTACCGCAGAAAAGTGCAATTAATCTGAAAGTTGTCATTTGAATGGCCATACGTAACGGTACTTAGATGGTATTCATAGACGGCAAAAGTAGCCACTGGCATTTAACAACCACGAAAGAGTTAGATATCATAGTCATATTTTAGAGGTTTTAAAACTGTGATCTTTATTCTATGCTTCGTAAACATTCCTAGCTGCATATTTTTAAATAAGAAATAGAAAAACGGATTAAAATCCGTTTTCTATTGAATGAATGACAAAAACTACTTACATTCAATTTCTGACTGCAGTGACACCCCCAGCCTGTTGGTTATTCGTTTAGTTCTCGTAATGTTTTGAAGAAGGCATGTCATATAAAAAAAAACATTTGATCAGTTCGGGAAAGACGCCTCTTACTTACAATGAAATTCTCAGTCGGCAAAAAAAAAATGTAATTTCGTACTATACGTTTCGTTGGGCACAGCTGCTTGTTGTAACCAAACAGAAAAAATGTATGATGCCAGGAGTAAAGTCCCACTTAACTTAACTGAGAACTAACGATCCAACATAATTTGACTGCATTGTTAATATTGCAGTTAAGGTTCTGTTGAGGCTTGCGCTCCTGTGGTTACTTTTTGACAATAACAAATAAACACAGTGTGAAACATTTTTTACATTTATTTGATATTTTGACAGTATTAAAATTAAAGTGGAAATGTGGGTCAATTTTTTTTAATTTCAAACCTCCCGTGGTGTTATTATTCTGAGTTAGCCAAGAACCGCAAAATCTGTTTTGCTAGTTTCACAGGAACCCTCTTCAATCCTCTTGTGACATTATTCAATCGAACCAGTGAAAACAATGCTGGTGGATGAATATATTAAGAATATATATGAGTGGATTTTTTTAAAACTGAGAAATTGTATCCCTCCAAAGAGATCAAAATGTTTGAAATAGTTTAGATCTTTTCTTTTTTCGTTCTCCCAATCTTTGTTCATACGTCGTTCTTGTGTTGATTTTCTTTTTTCAGCCGCATATTTTTGCTGAAGCTTGCAGCTGGCATACCTCATGATAGCTCAAAACAAGCGGCGATCTTGGGACGTGAATTGGGGTGTTGACTTTATATTGACCATTATGTGGCATACAAAACTACTGACCCAGAATAAATCCAGTCAAAACAATTCTTTTTGTGAAGGGCTTAAAAGGTTCCGGATAGCTTTATATCACTTACGTCATTTTCCCGTTTTCTTTCCTAAAACTGCATTGATTCAGATCTTAAAGCATTAAAATATCGATTTCTAACAAAAGACGGTCCATAGAAGAATAATTCTGATACGTGATATGTGAACAACGCCTCGATGATCATCGAATTAAAATAAGTCAAGTGATATGAAAGTTATGTGTCACGAGTGTGTGTTCACTATTGTTCCTTAAGTCCTCATAGAATATTTATTGTAGCTGCCGTTCATGAGTAAATACGCAAACGTGCGCGATAGCTCCAGTACTGCGTTATGGTGCTGTCTCAGACAGGCATGTATTCTGGGGTAGAAAAGCCAAGGTTTCGAGCTGTCATGGTCCAAAAAGGCGCGGGAGTTCCTTATATTTACCTTACAGCTGTAAAACCACCCAGTAACATAGCTGGACTTTCCATTTCAGCCCTCAAAGGTAAATACGAATATTATTTCATTGAGTTTAATATCGTCCTAGCATTAATTTTCCACCTAGTTTGTGACCGCACCACGCTCTGATTGCTCAAACTGTGTTGCCTATTTGTTTATTTTTATTGTCGTAGTCTATACTTTGTCAACGAGCTTCAACTAATATATGTTTTATTTTTATTTTGAACTTTTCAACCACGATGTGAAAGGTTTTCATACAGTTTTGCAAACGTTTTAAAATGAAAATGAAAGGGAATTCGTCAAAACAAAAAAACACATTTTCTAAAATTGCAAAAGGAAAGTGGTTAGCATGTTATATTTTGTTTAACAAAGGGTTATCCTCGGAGCCAGACTCGAAGTCTGCGGCACACTGCAGTCGAGTCACACAAGACATAATCAAATTTTCTGAAGTATTTTATTGGCTCATCTCAGTCTGACAGTGTCAACTTTTTAGCAAATCAGTCTTTGACTTGCAGTAACTTTTGACAATACCAAAGTCTATATCTGTCAAACTTCTCGACAATTTTTCTCTTGGAAAAAAATGCAGTGAACAGCACAGGAGAGTGCTGCCAAAAAGCGATTTAGTTCAGAACCACTGACTCAGAATAAAAGCCACGTTACATGCACGATTCGAGACAACGTACGAAACAAGCAATTAATAAAAAGGTCACTTTTTTTGAAAAAAAAAAGTTTCATTTCAGTCCTTTCGTGTTGAAGGAACGTTGCAAAACAGATAGTTGAGTGACAACGTGAAAGGTTGCACACTAACCGCGGGCTTCTCAGTCAGGCGGAATACCACAAGAAAGCATAATTAAGGGAAGGCTTTGTCCTGCAACAAAAGCTACATCATGCAAATATAATGACAAACGTCAGTAAGCTTTTGTAAACATTGCACTCGAGACTTGATGATAATTGCCATTAATTGGTTGGGCACCGGTACTATTTTGATAAACATTCCGGCACGAACCTCAAAAAATAGCGCTTTTTTGTTTATTTGTTTATTGTCGCCTTGGTTAATTGCAATTATTTTCTTCTTTTAATGTTTTATTCAGTCTTATGCTCGAGTTTTGTATGGCCGTAGTTGAAGCATTGCCACTTATATATTTGTGTACAGGAACTCCAACTCTTGCTTTTTTGTTTTGTTGCAAAAAGGCCATAAAAAGTCAAACGCTTCTGTCCTCAAATGAACCTAAAGATTTGAACCGAAAAGAGAAGGGATTCATTCGCGAATTTCTCGCCGTTTGCCTGCTGTTAGCGACAGCTGTTAAGTGCCTGGAACAGGCTGCTAAGACCTTTCGCTTTCCAACATGTCAGAAACTATGAACTTCTTCGGTTTATACTCATATATTTTGACTGTATAAGATAAAACCACTAGTAATGTTTGCGTAATGTTTAACTTGTCTAACTTCGACTTCCTCTACAGAAGAACTGAATTTTATGTTTGATCGTCGCTTAAACCCCTTGGGATGTTGCAACTGCTGTTCAGCGAATGACCGCAAAAATGTTTTAAAATGTTCTATTGTGTCTTATGTTCGAGTGTTGTACGCCCGTGGTTTAGGTACTGCCACTTATATATTAATGTACAGGAACTACAACTCCTGAAAGTCAAACGCTTCTGTCCTAAAGTCAACTATTAACATATATTTGTTCATTGTTCAAGCGAGCTGTTAGATAAGAAAAGGTGGCCCGTAAGCCAAAATACTGAAAATTACATTTGAACAGAAAAAAGAAGGGATTCATTCGCGGATTTCTCGCTGTTTGCCCTGCTTATTTTACTCTCGTCATCGGCGACGTATTATAAGTGCCCGGCTACTAAGCAGTGACTAAGGTCCTTCCACTTTTCAACATGTCAGAAACTATGAACTTCTTCGGTTTATACTCAAATATAAGATAAAGCCACTAAAAATGTTTGCGTTTAATTGTTACCATTTGTCTAATGTTAAATGTGAGGCCAAAAAGGAATGGAACCCGGTTTGATTCGATCGGAAGCGTGTTAAACAAAATTAACTTCCCTTCATATTGTGGAGTGTTTTCCCACGTCCTACGGATGAACTTCGACTTCCTCTGCGGAAAAACTGAATTTTCGTGTTTGATCGCCGCATAAACCCCTGGGGATGTTGCAACTGCTGTTCAACGAATGACCGTAAAATGTTTTAAAATATATTGTGCTACTTGCGTTTGTTATGAATGCCAAGTTGTGATTTCATTAAATAGGTGATTAATTTACTCATTTCTTTGTTACAGATTCAGATAACAGTGAACAGCTCAGAGACCCCGATGTTGGCGTACATTCCAAGAGTAGATCATCACAAGACAGTGAGGACATGTACAGCGGCAGTGAATCTCTGGAAAGAGACTGCAATCAAACGCCAATCTCACCGGTGGGGAAAACCACTAAGAGTATCTCCACATCAACAGAGGACATCACCAGAATAAACACTGCGGATAAATCCACATCAACTGACGATTTAGAGAGCTTTGATATAAAAGCTGAATCCGCTGATAGCCCGACCAGCTTGTCGGACACGGAGACAGACGAAAATAATTGTGAGGTATTTCAGGATACAAACCTGACGGATGCGACAAAAGTTGAGTTTCTGCAAAACCAACTGCGCGCTATTCAAAGTCAAAGTGTCCAGGAGAGACGAAAATACAGTGAAACGCGGAGATACTGGACTGATCCAACGATAGCTGATAACTTAGGCGTGAATGAACTGCACAGGGCATCGAGTTCGCCGAGTTTGTTAGGTGAGTTATAAATCCCTACCCGTGAGAGTACGGATGGCAGGGGCTTACTCCCGTGTTTAAGGTACACGAGTACTCTGACTCCACTACAAGAGACATTTAATATGAAATAGTTTATTTGGGATATGAGTCAGTCAGTCAGTCATCTGATGAATGTATCCTAATAACACATTCTTTTTATTCTCCTGATCCTTTTAAATTACATTTCACATACATTAAGTTCAGAAAGTTCAGAAAATTGTGCCACGCCAGCTACGAAAAAACACTAAAAACCACCCTTAAAGGATGTGGCCAAAAATGTGGAAACGTATCCCCCTTATAAGTGCAGTGGCACGTCGAGGAAGACCGAGGAAAAGGGAAAAAACTTATAATTTTACTTGATACTTTTTATAACATTTCATTTCCCAACGTATTTAAAATAAAAACTTAAACGAAAAAAGACAACTGTTTGAGAAGACTGACCGACGTTGAATGATAAATATCTCCCGCCAAACCCCATGACGACACGCAAGCCTCTATATCGTGCCGCAAGAATAACAATTTCTGACTAGTTCGTTCCTACGCCACTCAGATGTCAGAAATTACATTTTATATTGTAAACCTGGACTATTATTTCTAATTTTCTTTTACCACAATGCTAGAAATAAATAAGAAGGTTGAAGAAGAAACAAAAAAAAGGTAACAAAAACAAACCTAACTTAGTAATGCCTTACTTCATTTCAATGGGTCAGGTTTGTCCGCAATCGTGCGAGGAAAGCTTAGGGTGGTTTTTTTTGTTACACAATTAATTTATAATATACTCCATTTGCCGCCTTCATTTTAAAGAAACAATTATAAAAAACAAACACAAGAAAGAAATAGAAAACAGCTCGTTTACCACAGGGATTTTACAACAGTTCCAAGCCGCTTCCATTTCCCATGTATAAGGGTAGTAAGCCAAAGTTAAAAAGTGAAAATGAAAGAGCTGAAAAAGATTCGAAGCGGGAAGTATTTTTCCTTCCTCTCATGTTCATATATAGTAACGAACGCGTGGTCTAATTCACGAGTTTCAATAATCAGCTGTTGCACGGATATTTCAAAGTTACCGGCATCTGATATTGTTAAATTTGTCACCATTGCTATTCAGTCGTGTGCTTTACTCAATATCTCGCCGGCCCAAAACGGGTCACTGTTTTTCCAAGCTGTTTTTCAATGTATATTAACATACAATTTCAAAACTGAAAGCGAACTTCCATCATAACTTTAATTTCCTGCAGGTGACTGTTTTTAAGCCAATTGTGATTTCCGGATAATAACTCGTGGAGGCGGCTTCCATCCAACGTTTTCTACGACTTTTCAAGTTCAAAGGGGTGGCTTTAATACTTTATAGTAGCGGAGATTATGGAGACGCGTTCGAAAGATCTAGAATTTCCGGCGGAAATGAGCCCCTAAAAAAAGCAACAGGGGAGGCCATTTGGAAGACCGGACACCAAAAAATCTCAAATTTTACTGCATGTAAGGCACAGGCAAACCAACACGAAATTAGAATTGCGTTCTTCGAACGCGATAATATCTTTGTTTTCGGATAAATTGCAGATACATTATTCCTCTTCAAAAGCCCACATGTGAAATTTAAGTGAGCGCTTTTAGAAGAGAGATGAGCGAGTTGTTTTGGCAACGTTCAGCTTTGACAATTATGCCCCTTTCATTTATTTTGGGCTTTTCAAAGCGTACTAACACTTGGATTTCTTACAAATTATTGTAAACAAACGATGTCCTGGCATTCTGTGCGATGTGCTTTGAATTCTAATGCTGTGTTCACATCAGGACCGAAATATGTTTACAGTAAACATGTTTCGTTGTATGTTCCCTTCGGCATGTTTGCAATTTCATTGTTCGTATTGGTTCTATAATTTTTACTCTTTCACGAAACATGAACGGAACAAAATAGGGCTTGAATTTTCTGGTGCATGCCATTGTACTGAGTTGAATTTCAATTTTCAAGCGAAATGCAGTGTTTACATAGAGAGGACGTTTGTACTAAAGTGTTTCGTTTAGTTTAGATCGAAACTACCTCGTGAGGTAGTTTCAATCATGCTCAGAATAGACATGTTTCGATCTTGATTCACACAATGTGCAACCTGATGTGAACACTTTTCACAGAGGAACATGTTTCATTCTCTGGCGTGATCAGACTAAACATTTTTCGCATAAGTGTGAACACAACGTAAGACTAAAGATTATAGCGCAAAACTTGCTGTTGCATTTGCAGATGGGTGCGGAGTGAGTTCAAGTTATCAAAAGAACGATTCTCGCTCAGACAGCGTGTCCTTTCCAAAGCGACGAGTTTCCGATGGAAACAATCCTCTGTCACCTGATTTCTTTCCTCGCTCCAGGCCATCGTCGTTCCATGACATCGAGTTATCACCAGTCCCCGAGGTGACGATATCACCAGACGAGAAGCGTTTTGGAAGCGACGAGAGTTCTAGATCCGAATCTCCTTCCTCAAGGGTAATATCTCAGTTCAATTTTCCATAATATTGGTTTCTGATAGAGAACATTCATTATGGCTATAGATACGCGTTGTTGTTATGTAAGAATAACTTAACGTCTTTGCTTTGACTGGATTTTTTTCTTACGGATTATTTACGCCCATACTATTCAAAGCTTTAACTTTTTCACTCCCAGAATCAATTATTGAGACATGTTATGTTGTTCTTACCATTGATCCCTGTTGACGAAATGCTATGGTGTGATCATTCAAATTAAACCTTTCGAGCAGTGCTTTTGCATGGTACCATTTGTTCTAACTTTTGCGTCTGTTGATGGAATGCTATGGTGTGACCATTCAAATGAAACCTCTTCAGCAGTACTTTTGCATGGTACCATTTGTTCTAACGTTTGAGTCTGTTGACGAAATCCTATGGTGCGACCATTCAAATTAAACCTCTCGAGCAGTGCTTTTGCATGGTACCATTTGTTCTAACTTTTGAGTCTGTTGATGGAATGCTATGGTGCGACCATTCAAATGAAACCTCTTCAGCAGTACTTTTGCATGGTACCATTCGTTCTAACTTTTGAGTCTGTTGACGAAATCCTATGGTGCGACCATTCAAATTAAACCTCTCGAGCAGTGCTTTTGCATGGTACCATTTGTTTTTGAATATTTTACAGAATAAAATTTAGAATTTTCTTGAATTGTGATTTTTGGCACTCTTTGGAGTTAAAAGGGTTAAGCAAAACAAACTGTAAAGGTTCAGTTCAATTAGGACAGTTTTATACGTGCTGAATTTCATTTTATCCTGTTCATTTTCTCTGTTGAGTATAATTTTTATGTAAATGATTTCGTATTGATTCTGCACAGCACTCTCAAGACGATCAGGAGTCTAGTTCCTCGTCTCCAGTTCCCTCTCCATTAAACGACGAAAGCCAGACTCTCCAGAAATCGCCGCGCGCATCGCCTCTGACACTGGCCTCTGTCATGGCCGTCAGACATCAGGTGAGAAGTGGTGTATCGTTGTTGTTTTTTTAATTTCGAATACAAACGACTGTCTCAGAGTATTTAAACAGTCTTGTAGGAAATACACGAGGGATACAAATCTTTATGTCACGTTTTTGTCAATTCTGCATTGAAAAAGAATTTCCAGAAACAAAATACATAAGTTTAACTTATCGTCTTGTTTTATGATTGGCTTCTATTGGTTAAAACCTAAACGAAGCCCTGGCAAAGCTCATTGTTGCTTTCTTTCTATCCAAAAAACTTCAACTACTCAAAAATGGAGCTGTTTTAGCAGGTTATGCAACAATTACAAAACACCCGTGCATTTCCTTTTAGGCGGCATTGTCTGACGTTCACCCTTCGCCCAGTCCCCAAACGAGTCCAGCTGGTAGTCCCCAGTCGAGGAGGAAACTCGCGCACACAGTTTCGCTTCCGATTCACTCTTTGGATCACTATCTTCGCATAGAGAGACCAAACAAACCGCTGACAGAGGAAGGCGAAACACAACCAATGGTAAAGTCAAAAGTACAAAAAATTAATTGTTTTCACTTATTTCAAAACATACAGGGAAATTTGATGCCGCATGAGGGCAATATTCCTTGGTTGATTATAATAATTATTATACATTATATATTGTATATTTATATATTATTATACTTGATACATGTCTTATGACGCCCAAGTTGTACTTCAGCTTAAACACTTTCTTTACTTAACCAGGCGCTTAAAAAAACGTTTCCCTGTGACACCCAAATTCCTAAATTGATTTACTTCTTGTTCAACTCTTTCTTTTTTTATCTTCTTTCTTTCTGATAAGCAGGTTTGAACTTTTACCTCTCGAGTTTGCAGGCTATGAAGCTTAATTGAAAACTAACATAAAAAAGTGAAGAAACGTTTTTCTGCAGAGTTGTATGGGTAGCTAAAGATCTCCACAAAAAAATAAAAGTTTTATACGCAGTGAAGAGGCGCAAAAACATGCTTGTTATAATAGCCGTCGTTTATTAATGTAGCCTACTTTTTAATTTCAGCGTCGCATTAGAAGAAAGTCAATTGATGATGACGAAATTTACGTCAAGAAACACCGTCAAACTTCAGTGTCACTGGTAAGAGAAGCTTGATTCCAAGATGATTTATACCCTGTATTCAATATCTTCCATGATTCTTTTTTTTTTTTTGGGGGGGGGGGGGGGGGGGGGTGGGGGGGGGGGGGGGTAGCTAATTAAATAGTCAACTAACGACATCAACCAAGAAGTTCAGTTCAGTTTGCAATGTCTAATTTCTTAATTTAACATCATCAAGTTCCATGCTTTTAGAAGTGAAAATAGCATATATATTCCTCGTTTGTTAACAATTTGACCCCGTTTTCCCTTCAGAGATTTGAAGGTGACATCGAAAAAGAGAACGCAGAGAGTCTTGCCGCAGACATCGCAGAATACCTCGACAGCCGCCGAAAACGATCTCGGGCAGGCACAATGCCGGTAAATTCCTTTAAATTCCTTAAAGTATAAATTATACCAAGATCTGTCGAGCGTCTTTCGTTTCGACTAAAATGTTGACTTTATTGTTCAGACCACGCGGGAGAACGAAGAAATGCCCAATGGAGAAGAGACGATGGCAGAGAAAGAAGAGTAAGTCATCGAATTGCTTTTCATTACTGCGCCTTTCAATAACACGCGAACTCAGTCTGGAGTTCAAAGCCCAGCTAAGGTTTACGTTTTATTCTGCCGTCATTGGACCTGGAAAACTGACAAAAATGGAGTCAAAATCCACCAATCACAACCCGAAAACATGACGTTTTGACCAGTTTGCGTAAAGTATCGTTGTTTATCGAGACATGTGCTATGATATTTGCGGCAGTAAAAAACGAAACGGTTGGTTGAGTTTTGAAAGTTGGCGGATTATTGAAAAGCTCAGTATTAAATACCAATAACTGGATTTTACTACAATGCAGCCAGTGACGAGTATCAATAGAGTGGAAATTTGTAGCTATTTTGGCTGATATTGAGTGGAAAACATACTAACTATACTGACTTTGCTCCTCTTTATACAGTCAAGCCCGTTTGGTGAATACTCGGTCATTACGCGCAAGGAGAGGGTCCGCTGTGGTGTCCATGCCTGGGGACCATTATCAAATGGACCTTCATGTACTCGAGAGAGATCCCATAGGTACGAACAGAACTTTGCGTGTTTTGCAATGAATTCCGCCTCTTACGTTTAATAGTACGATAATGGTTAATGGTCGACTATTTTCTCATATTAAATAACCATAATAAGAACAATATCATCATGATTAACCATGATTGACATGATTGTTCAGCTTTATAAAGATGATGTTTTTTGAGATCAAAACAGCGTATTCGATTAATTTTCCTAGTGGGTATAAAACGAACAGTGGATTACAAAACAAAATGATTCCGTGCGGAGCTGAAGTGTCTCTTTAACAAATCCTTGGTCCGCGTTTTTGTGGCCTTCTGTATTGACCTGGCGAAAGGCCTCGAAGATTAAATCTTCATCGTGATAAATATTTAAACAATTTCTATTGAAAGTTTTTGTTTTCTCTACATTACATTTTTTCCAGAATACTTCATTTTCGCTAGCAGAAATTCTAGCTACAAACTGTTTGTGATATGAACATAATCGAAATAACGCAATCTAGGTTCAGGGGAAAATACGTGCTGCTGGCGAATTTTGCAGAGCAATCCGGGGATCCTTGCTCTTTTTCCGGATATCCGTCAAGAAAGTTTGTATATTAAGGGGGAATAAATACCACTGATTCGTTCTGAGAACATTTGATTGTAACGAAAAGCCTTCCAATAACGTTTTACCTACCACAAACCTGATGTACATGAAGGATATCATGCTGTTGATTTGTGATATAAGTGAGCGTCGTAATCTACAGCAGTGAATTGACTTTTGTTGCGATACACTAAAATATATTAATATATTTTTTATTTGTTTTGTTTTTTAGAAGCGAAAACGTTAAGCGTAATCCGTGAAAAGAAAGAGTTGTCTGGCTCGTGTACATCACTCAATAGCATAGGTAAGGAATTATAGGCTGGTAAAGTATCAAATGAAATGCAAGCTTGGCTTCTTAGTTTACATAAATCTTTAATGTTAAGAAACTGAGGGAATTACTCAATATCGACCGACTGGACCAAGTGTTCCGCAAGGAACTGGGAGGTAGAAAGGCCTGCAAAGTATCACTTGTGCTTCAAGATTATTTAATATTTTTTCAGACCCCGAGAAAAGATCACGTTGGTCAATACTTAGAAGAAATAAAAAGATGGTAAGTGATAATCATACGAATTTCGTGACAAAAAGCTATTTAGTATTTTGTCAATTAACCCCCTCCTCTTTTTTCTGTTGTTGTTCCCAGTTGTCAACAATGAAAGAAAAACCCAGACAGGGTGAAGATTTTAAAGAAAGTATGGCCAGGATGAGAGAAAACCCAAGAACCATTGTCGAACACGAGCTGTCTAAGTTTAAGGTAAGTGGACAACCTTGCATCTATGATTTCATAATGTCATTAAAGGAACTCAACATATACCGGCTATTTTAAGTGCCATTTCATGCAGCTCAACATCCTACTTCGTTCATTGGAAATTCATTAATATTGGTTTGATTTACAGTGTGAGATGGTACTTTTAAATTGCATGAGAAATGAGAACGGCTAACCAGTAACCGTCACGAAGAAGGAAATGAATTACAACTGGACAAATTTAAAAATGAACATTAAAATTATATACGCAGCTTATAGAAAATCCAACGACAATGTTTTAATAATCTAGAAGAGTAGTAAATTATGATAAGTATAGTCTCATTGGCCGGGAAGTGTGATTGGCTAACGATGGGTTGGGTGATGTTGAATTAATTACAATATTGGCGCCCAAATTTGCAAACACCCGGCTCACGTATTCATGTTATTTTCACAATCTTTCTGTATCGTATTGTATTGTATTTGCCTTTTGAAGAAAACTGCATGAAAAGTATTTTTTTGTGGAATGATTCTTATGCTTATAATTGTTAGGAATAACACGAGATATAGTTTGAGATCACGTAATTCTCCAACACTCTTGTCACTGACCTAGTGGAAAATCCTATCCTACGTACGCTTGGTGATAGAGCATTTCAGTCAGCCGTGCCTAAAATCTGGAATAATCTGTCAACATCCATTCGCTCTATCACAAGCATTTAAAGTAGCATTAAAGACGCACCTTTTTAGGCTAGCTTTTAATAATTAATTTTTTTATTAAGTTCTTTTCGTTTATTTGATAGTAATTTGCTGATGGTTTTTAAATTTTTAAATTTTTTAATTTGTTAATTTGTTAATTTTTTATCTTGTAATTTTTATTTTGTAAATTTTTATCTTGTCAATATAGATTTTTAGATTTTTTGTTAGTTGAACAGTTGAACAAAAATAATGTAATGCGCGTGTGAACATATTTACATGTAACACGCGCACTATAAATTTATTTTATTATTATTATTATTATTAAGGACTTGGGCAATGAAGTGGCGATTCCAATAAAGAAATGTACGTAAATTAAGTCAAGTAAAAATTATGATATCGTGGAGGTTCAAAATTTATAGAAAACACACAGTGTAGGTAAAAAGACCAAAATGGAAGGCGGCAAAGAAGGAAATTAAGCAAAGAGCAGGAGACGCGCAGGACAGAAAACCCGTCCTTCGCCAAAGATTGTTATGTAACAAATATGGTCCGTTGATAATAAATATCACTCATGGAAACGTCACCAAGGTTTGCTCTTATCAGGATATCTTTATCTTGTAATAAAACGAGTTTGTATTAGTTATTATATAAAATTTTTAACTCGAGCCGTTTTTGTTCAATTTTGATCTCCACAGAACAGTCATTGGACTCAACTCATGGGCCAGAGCTCCGAGAGAAGTCAGAGGAGGCCTCGGTCCGATGGTAGCAGCACACTGTCGGATCACGAAACCAAAAGACGCGAAGCAGTATGGGAACTATTTCATAGCGAGGTCGTTTACCTGATGAGCCATTTGCTAGTCCTTAAAGAGGTATAAATTCGGAAATCATCCCAGATTTCCGTTAATAATGACAAAGATTCTAGACAACCATGAGCTGATCGTTTTTCTTTTTAGCCAATTCCCACAGAATTAAAGGCGATAGAGCTAGAATACCGGGTTAATTTTGAGTGAATAGGGCCTATTGATGAAATTGACGTTCTTCATTAAAATCAAATGGTTCGCGTCATTCCATTTTGAAGCTCAGTTCAGAAATTATGGGTTGCCGGTTGAAGTGATGCATGTTTCTACTCTTTTTTAGTCTGTTCACTCTGATTTGGCTACACTTTGTAGATTTTCATTCTCCCATAGGGTAAAGGAATGTCATTTAATATTTTGCATGAACTTTCCAACTGGATTTTTTTTTTGTGTAAAATGGTAAGCACCCCTTGTCTTTCCAAACAGGTTTTTGAAATTCACTGAGCAAACTTATGTCTTTTCTGCCAGTTTACGAATTGAAATCTGCTTCACTGCACTTCAACTCTTTTTCAATGCGGCAAAATGGTTTCAATTCGGGGAGTGAAGTAATATATCAAACATGAGACACAGTGTTTCATCACAAGATCAAACACTGAGAAGAGAGTTGAAAATACGACGCGCAGCGGAGTATTTTTGACGAACTTCGAGGTGTTTGATCTTGTGATGAAATACTGTGTCGAATGTTTGATATTACTTCTCAAACAAAATGATTTTAGAAGGAGAAATTAAGGATGCAAAAATGAGGAGTGTTTCATCTGATTTCCAAACACTCATTAAACATTAATTTCCTTTGTATTTTCTTCATGAATTATTAATGAGTTTGAGAAGCAGTTTTGAAATAGCTATCAGCTGAAAATATCACATCAAATACAAACAATGTAATAAGCCAATAATAACTTAAAAGCTTAAGGTGCAACTGGTGACAAGCGCTGGGAAATATGCTAAGCCGAGCTACAAATGGTTTTTGTTTTACTCCTGATTGATCGACTCCATATCGAAAAGCTGTACAGATTTTGTACATTGCTATTATGGCGCTCTGTTTCATGTTCACTATTTTTCATCATCATCATCATCATCATCATCATCATCATCATCATCATCATCAAACAGAAACACAGAAACTTCATTTAAGAAAACGAAACACAATTTACCACTCGCAAACTAGCTAAAAGAGGTATTCGAAGCGGGGAAAATTAAATGTTTTGGGGTGTTCTTTACTTCAGGTATTCCTGGAACCCTTGAAAGAGATTCAACTAATGGGACATCTACAACATGTGGACGTCAATAAAATCTTCTGTAATCTTCAGGACTTATGTGAGGTAATAACAGATATGTAACTCAATACTTTAAGTTGTGCAAAGATAGTTTCATCACCAAACCGCTGAACAAAATTGGGTGAAATTCTCCAAATGACATCCGTGAAGGTTTAATTATAGGGTTGGGTTTAAGAGTTATGTAACAAATGATGCTATCACCAAGCGATGCAATCTTTGATTTATGTTTCTCTTTTATGAAGGTTTTAATTTTACCAATTTGATCCTCTGACTTTGCCGGCAATTTCTTGGGTTTCGTTAGAGGTTCTTGTATTCTAGTGTTATCAATTATTCATTTCCTGTATGCGTTTTAATTTCCAAGGTTAGCACAAGGTTCGCCAAGAATCTGCTACGTGTGTTTCAAACTGAACAACCCACACAGTTTGGCAGCACTGCATCTGTTGTATCTGCTTTTACGGAAGTAAGTAGTTTTTCTTTTACTCTGACAATATTTTCTTTCAGTTTATGGTGGTTATCTTTTTCTCTCATGAAGAGACCTTTCAGCCGACCTTTAATATTCTACGGTTTCTATTTTTACAGTTTAGCCGGAAAGTTCACCCCCAGTATCAGAGATATTGTCTAAATTACTCCAAAGCTCTTAGCTACCTGGACTCGCTGAAAAAAGACGAGGATTTTCAGGAGTTCATGAAGGTAATAATTTGATTTTTAATATTCTTATGCTTTTGTTTTCGTGGTAGTTTCTTGGTGTTGCGGATGGTGTGATCACCAAATGACGTAAAACAAAAGATTCAAAAGACGCTGAACAATACCCACACCACAACACAAAAGCTAACCAACAATGGCTTCCGCAACACCAAGAAACACCCGTTTTCTTTACCTAAAAAGCAGTATCAGTTTTCTCGAACCCTCCTTTGGTCGGTTGTTTTCATAACACTATATTTGCAACCGCTTTGATGAATAACTCCTATATTGTTAGCCTGCGAAAACATCTCATCATTTCGGTACTTGTTTCACTCACTGAGAAATTCAAAAGTATTCAGGGTAGTCCTAGAGTGAAACACGTGCCGAAAAATCCGCTTGCTGTCCGCGGGATACTATATTATCTGTCATCCGAATCTTGACTAGAATATTCCTCCTCTGTAATGCTTTTTACTCTATAATAAGCAAGCTAAGCAATACGTAGTTCTAATGAAAGAATGCATGAATAATGCCGATTGAATCAATGAATCAAAAGTAACCAACTGAAAATTTTATTGGGGGCACTGAATTAAAGTGGCAAGCGATAAGTAAGCAATCGTGAACTTCGAGAGTACTCGTGCAAACTTTCCGAGTGGTGGTTAAAAGGAATCGGAAAGTCTTTAGATACTTGTCCTAAGGTTTATTTTCCCGACCGTACTTCCTTTTATCTTATCCAAGTGCTGTTATTTTTATCCTGTTCTTATAGTGGTGTGAGTCTGACAGTAGATGTAATCGACTTCAAATCACAGACCTGTTAGTGGCTCCTTTGCAGCATCTTACCAAGTATCCTCTTCTACTCAAGGTAAAACTAAACAACAACAAAAATTGTTGAAAGATAAAAGAATCGATGTATTTATCCACATAGATAAAACTGAAAATGTAATTAAGAAAGGCATAAAGATTGCAAGCACTTTTACTTGTTACCAAGACGGTTTAGCATCGAATTTATCCCTACCTTTTCAAACGGACACGTGACCTGAATGACGAAAATGAAAACATGAAGAGACTCGTGGCTGGTGTTTTGATGTGGACACAAATTCCCAAGAGTGGTGGGGGGGGGGGGGGGGGGGGGGGGGGGGGAATAAGTTAGCTCTATTAAAGAATTATGTTTAGGAAAGGAGCAGGTAGCATTGACATTTCTAGCTTACAATCAATGGGGAAGATTGGTAAAAAAAAAAAAACAGTATGTTTTTTTTAATGTATATTTATATTACCTACTTACAGAACATCAGAAAAAGAACGGCAGAAGGCGATGAACAGCACAGTTCTCTGTCTTCCATAATCAAGGCTGTAGAGCTGTCAATACGTAAGCAAAACGTTTTCTGGGTAATTCTTGATTTTGCCTTGTGCTTTGTCACTGACTCATCCACTGCAGAATGCAGCCTTCCACTCATTACTTTTGTATTTAGCTTCCCTCCTCCATATCTGACTGTGATGTTTGTCTCTCCACCTCGTTTTGGGTTGAAAGTTAGATCTTGCGCCTCCCTTATAGATGCGCTCTGTATATCTTTTTGTCCAAAATATGTTATTTGCACAATTGTTCTGTTACAGAGGAGCTGGAAGGTAAAGTCAAGTCCAGAGCAAACTACGAAAGATTACAAGAACTTCAGAGCAGTTTAGTTTGGCCTTCCATAACTGAGCTAGATCCAAAGACCTTTGTACCCGAGGTAGGAATGAGTATATTAACAGGGCACATCAACACTACCACACAAAAAAGTTTGCATTGCCTTACGTTTCACCCTTTCACTCTCAGGTTCAATAATTAATTAAAGACATGTAGTGTTGTTCTAACTTTTGAGTCTGTCAGTGGACGAAATCCTATGGTGTGACCATTCAAATGAAACCTCATTGGTAGCACTTTTGCATGGTACCATTTGTTTTTCAATGTTGTACAAAATGAAATTTTGGATTTTTCTTTTGGCACCATAAGGAGTTAAACGGTTAACTGACCTAAGAAATTTTTTCTTTGCAGTTCCTAAGAGGTATATTATCCAAGCAGCCTTGTGAGAGTCTTTTGGCCAGTCCAAAGAGACAACTGCTGTACGAGGGACCACTAACTTTGCAAGGTAAGTCACGATTGATTTTCAGGGGAACAAGTTTGTTATTGTATTGTCCTATCGAAAAATAAAACGAACAATTAAACTTATAACGCCGAGTTGATAAAGGCACGGAAAGTTAGTGAACAAACAAGAGCGAGAGTTAACGAGAGTTAATAATAATTCAAGCTCTTTAACAGTGTAGGAGAAACATTTAGCGGACAAACGAGCAAACCGACTTTTCTTCGGTCCCAAAAGATTAATCATGATGCTAAATTCGCTGCTTTGTTCTTTACTGTGATACACAACTGATTTTATTTGCTGTAATGGCTTGAAATTTCAGAAAATGCAAAGGTCGATGTGTATGCGTTCCTATTTGACGACATGCTTCTGTTAACAAGATTCAGAAAACTCCCACAGAAAGTAAATAAGGTGAGAAAAACGAACCTTGCAGTTTTGTAATGGCATAACTAAGGTCGAATAAACGTGAAGCTGAAGTTTGTTTTGCTGGGCTAACTACAATAATAAATAGATTAAATAAATTAACACATCATATGTTGTGTTGAATATGATGGGGGGGGGGAGGGCGAATGGTACCTTCAAAATCGTGGGTATCGCAAAATTTTGGACCGGTCTCGAAATCTCGGCAGTTTTTGTTTTGAGTCTCAAAGTCTCGTTTGGCTGGTGCTTTGTCTGTCTCGGAGTCTCGGATTTTTTTTCCTCAAGGTCTCGGAGTCTCGGATACTTTTGTCAAGCATTCTCATTCTTCATCCTTGTTTGTTGTTTGGTAGGTGAATCGGATATTTTTGGCACTAAGTCTTGGGCTCGGTTTTTTCCCGCATTGGGTCTCGGGTTCGGATTTTATAACGTAGCTGCGGTCGCGGTCTCGGATTTTAAAACAAGGGTCTCGGCGTCTCGGCGAGTCTCGGATTTACCATTCGCCGCCCCATGTTTGTTACACCTTTCAATTGTTGGTCATTTTGAACATTTAATTGACCGTAGTTAAACTACAGTTATATAATAAATCCTCCTTTTTTTGCAGAAACTGAATTTGGCCGGGATGGCTATAGCAGAAAGCCCTCCATCCACGCCTCCTGTGCTTAGACGGAGCATATCAGGAGTCCAGTATATAGTCTGCAAACAGGTAACGAAATAATTCAATTTTTGAGAGTTTAGACAGAAATTCTAATCATCAAGCAAAACCTTGTTCCTGATTTACTCTTTTATTAATCCCATTTTCTTTCAAAGTGAGTAAAGTTAAAATTAAGTAAAATTTTGACAAATCTCTCTCTAATTTACCCTGAATACTTCTAATTATTGACATACTTGCGCAAGCATACAAGCATATTACAGTAACTGATTCAAAACTCTATTTCCATGATGACAGTCTCACATGAATCACCGAGGTTAACCCGGTATTATTTCATTTGCAGCCAATACCTCTGGATAGATTCATAATCATTGATGCCGAGGCTACACATGCAGGTACATATCATCAGAAAATTTAAATTTTAATAATCTTTAATTTTGCAAGTTACTGCGAATGTACGCAGTGCGTACCCATTTCAGAGCTGCAGTTTTTCTTGTTGTAGTTTTATTCATAACTTATACACGTTTCTACGATTACTGCAATAAACATAACGCTTTGTGTTATGTTAGGTATAACTCTAACCACCCATGCATATGCCCAAAACTATTATTTTCAAAATTGAACCGCTTTTCTCCATACGTAATAACAATGTAATGTCTTTCAGCAGCTCTCACTGAATGCCTTTTTTTGTATTTTTAGGAAGCACCGCTTTAAAGAACTCGTTCATAATTATCCATTATAGCAGATTCAAACAAACAGTGGGTTTATACACATTACAAGCTCCCACACAGAACCTCAAGGTAAAGTAATTATTCAATTATGTAGGTTAAATGTTGCCTCTCAGTATGTGGAACAAGTAGTTTGTCGTACATCTTTTCTAAAGCCACCTGAAGAGTAATAATAATGCTAAAGATTAAAGGCTGTGCCGGAATGCAGCCACTATTCCAAAACTCGCTGGTTTTCGATGACAGTGAGTGAACTAACGGTTCTCCACAAGTTAAGTGTTCGCCATTGAACGGTTCGTAGTTAGTATTTCAGTTCAGACTGGGGCTTACCTTATAGGATCTGATTTTATGGACAAAAATTGTTTTATGTTTGTGCTTTTCGATTGCAAAGCCCAGAACAAAACTCCATTGAAATTTATTTGTATAAAGGCGACTGAATGAAATGAAAAGGAATACCCGTAGACTGACTTGAGTCCCTTGTATCGCAATGTTTCGGTGTTGACCTTTCAGGGTCAGAAACAGTCTTAAGACTTCTGTTGATAAACTACCCTATTAAATGGAAATTCCTATTTGTTTAGTTTCAGTCTTAAAATGAGGTCTGTTCGTATTTTAAAAAGTACCTTTATAGGAATCACTGCATTTACAATGATGATGTGATTTAATTTACAGGAAACTTGGACAAGCACGCTTAAAGCAGCTCAAAGCAGATGGTCAGAAGCGGTAGCCCTTGAACTAGCGGCAGAGACTGAAAAGATGACCGCTTTTCAAAACATCAATGACGGAGAGATGGAACAAGATACGGCTCCTAAATCATCTGAGGAAGTCATGAGTCAAACTGAAATGCTCTCTTACTACAAACCCATTGAATCACAGTGCTGAGAAACTGGTGCCTGTATATAATCACGATAGATTATTCATCAAACCTGAACCCCAAGCTTTAGTTCCCCCGATTGAACTAACCTTCAGCTTGGCCAGGCCAGTGACTCTGCATGAGATACTGTGAGTTAGGGCCTAGTCATCTCGTTGTCAAAATCCGTCTTCCTGAGAATTATCTTCAGCTTGGCCAGGCCAGTAATTTAGCAGATATTGCAAGTTAGGGCCAAGTCATCTCGTTGTCAAAATCCGTCTTCCAGGGAATAAGCCTGGGGCCAACTATTAAGACCAAAACAACTGTTACTTCAACGCTGGCGATAAAATTGGACCGTGTACTACTAGTACAACCATTTTTATTGTGGAACAAGCTGTAAATACGGGCCGATTATAAAATAATTCTACAAAACTGATCTCGATTACGTACTTGCGTAACGAGCATGGAGTCTTGGTTGCGTTTAAGGGACATCCAACCATGAAGTTGTAATTGAAAGAGCCGGCTATTGCTCTTTCACTTTTGGATCTTTAAATATGAAATAAACTGATTCAAAATTAGCCTTTTAACGGACTATGAACGATTACAGATCCTTTGTGGATACGCTGGTACATACGCAACTTACTCCAAGCCATGTTACCTTATTCTCACTAAATTTCGCGCGTACTCAATTTCGCGATTTTCGCGGCGTTTTGGAAAAAAACGCGAAAATTATTACTCGAAAAAAAGAGAGCGCGAAAATTAAAATCGTGAAAATTTAATACCAAATTATACTGTATAAGAAAACAATACATAAATTATAAAGGTTGAGATGATCTTCGGCGCTTTGACTCATGAACCTCAACTGACATTGACGACGCCACCTCGTTAAAGTAGAAAGCGCGTAACTCTTGAGATTTCTCTTAAATAGCGCGAAAATTAGTAAGAATAACGTATTAGGATATGAAAATATATGTAAGTGCTTTGCGCCACTTCTTAGCAATTAATTCTTAACAATACATCTCGCAAGGCTTTTGTAAAATAGTACATAGAAAGATCGAGAAACAATAAAAAAATGCATTGGGAGGGAAATGCGTACTAGGATGACGATGGATTTACTCAAATCTGTTACAAGCACTGTAAATAGGTCTCTGGACATTTAAGTAACATCTAATAAATAATACGATTCTACAAAGACTCTTGAAAATTGCAGGGGACGGCAAAGATAGTAAACACGATTTGTAAATGCTATGCGAGTTCTTTTTCGAATTTAACTGCGTGATGCTAAGAAATGTAACGTGATGTTCGGTGGCGTTATCTTGCCTTTGAGCCTGAATGGTGATCAGTACCTATACTCGTGCAATTATTACAAAGTCATAAATTGTGTTGTTGCATGTACATGTTTTACAACTTCTCCCTAACAGTAGCATAAGAAATATATGGAGTACAAAGAGGAGAATTTGTATGCTGATCCTGGGGCTTAAAGGCTTAACACGAGGTTAACCTCGTTCCCGGGGACTTCTCAACTTTTAAAAACCCAGAAACCAGAGCAGACCCTGGGGACGAGGTTGAGACGACGTTAAATTATAGCACAGGGTCTATCGAGTTCATAAGTGTTTAGAGAATAATTGTAGTTAGATGACCAAATGCTTTAAAGTAATAGTTATTTATTTTCATTGTTTGGACAAATTATTTGTAAAGTAAAGTCAATATCGATGACGTAGCATTTTAGGCGTGTATTGAGGATGAGTATCAGACAAAATCAGAATAAAATGACATGAAAACAATATGCTGTTGAACTATGCTTTCTTTTGCAAGTTAGGGAAAGTTCATTTATTATGACAAGGGGGGGGGGGGGGGGGGGATGAAGATATTGAAACTCGAAGCTTGAAATTTTAGCAGCCCCCATCGCTAGCGGTTCAATTTTTAGGAGCCCCCCCCCCTTGGTAGTCGAAAAAATTTCAGATCCCACCTCCTAGCCCCCCTCCTAGCCCAACAATTTTTTCAGAGCCCCCCCTTCGGGTGTCTAAAAATTTTCGGAGCCCCCCTCAATATCTTCATCCCCCCCCCCCCCCCCACCCCCCCCCCCCCCCCCCCTTTGTCATATTAAATGAACTTTCCCTTATAGAGCAGCTTTCATTCAGTTGAGTGTCGTACGCAAGACCAAAACCAAACTAATCACTCTGGCCATTCACAACTGACGCAGACAATCCAGTAAACCAATCAGAATTCGTAAATACACGAGGCACGCGCCCACTCTGTCCGTTATTATACATTGTAGTCGCTATCTGTCTTCAGTTGTCATTGGCTAAGAGCCTACAGTTAATTCTGGAAATCAGCTCACCCTACAGATCATTCACTAATATGCTAGCAGATAAGTGAAAAATCTGTAGAGTGCGCGCGCAATGCATGATTTCCAAGAGCAATGTCAAGTTCACGGGTGGTGAATAATTAACAACTATACACCTCAGTGTAGGTGGGTAGTGGACCGCCGCGAAGCGGCGAGGTAAATTTCCACCATTAACTCATTTATTCCTGTCAACGATTACAATTTTCGCGCGCAAATTGCTAGGAGGTGAATAGCACTTGCTATTCCCAGTTTCAGTAGCCAATCAGAGCGCGCCAACAATGCTATCCACTGTTTCAGTATATAGTCCGGCTTTCAGTTAGCGGGATGCACGGCTTGGCTTGAAATTCTAAATACAAACATTCCTATTTACTTTTGTCGGTAGCAGTAAATCAATGGATTAAGAAGCGAATTTAACGTGGGAAACGTGCGGAGCCACGCTGCATAAATATCGCACGAATTTCGGCCAGGGTTTACCCCTGAAACTTGTAACGACAAGACGAAAGTCGGTGGATATTTAATGGTGTTTTTTGTATATGTGGTTCTTAAAAGAGTCGCATATAGTGTTTATTTTCTGCATCAAACCTGATTTGTCTTTATCAACCATTTCCTTGGAAATTTGTAAGCATTTTTTTGCATTGTTTTTATCTTGCAAGTTTTGTAAATGAATCCAAATTTTAACAATTGAGGTGTCCAAAGATAGTTTCAGTGGTAATCTACCCAGTTCATTTCTGGCAGCAACGTTTGGACATCGTTTATTTACTCCAAGAGATTGTTTGCAAATGCATATATGCGCTTTTTCGAAAACGTCTTTTTCCCAGGAGTTGAGATCATTGGGGAGGAGAAGTGAGTCAATATGTTTATTGGTAACATCAATTGGTTTTTTTGAGAAATCGAGGAAGCGTCATATCGCAAAAAAGGATCGTCGTGTTTTTTCTTTCGTGTTTTTTCTTTTGAGTTTATTTTGCATACATTGTCGCGAATCATTTCATCTTTCCAAGGCACCCAATTCACACATCTAGACTCGAAAACCGCTAAAAAGTTAAGGTTCAAGGTGCATTAAGTCTAATTTTTTTAAGGTTTCAAGTATTTTGAGACCTAATCGCACAACATGCAATTTTTCGAAGATATTGTATTTGGGGAACTTCATCAAAGAAGTAAAATTAGTAGCTATTGTCTTCGGCTATTCTGATTGGTTAAGCACGAACATTTCCAAAAATATATTTGACGCAAATGGATTTTCTGTATTTTTATAATGAAATGTAATTATAAACCATCAGCCCCTTCTCTATTCTTGAAATCAAAGATATTCTATGTGGGGAAGAGCCAATGCCGCAAAACAATGAAGTTTACTATAGTTCTTATGTGAAGCATTACTTAAAAAATGATGTATTTACTTTTATTTTTTTTTTAATATTATAGATAGGTAATGCCTTGTTTATAAAGGGAAATAGCTTAATAAATTGTCATTGTTGTTTTTGGTATCACCGATAACAGCGTTCGACGAAAGCTGTTACAAGAGACCAAATTGTCGCTTGTAAAGTGTTTGAATATCTATCGATCGTCCGAAGCCACGAGTGCTCATCTTAAGGAGATCAGCGGACAATCCTCAAGCACAAACATGCCAGTGGAAGATTCTTTTTTTAATCTTTATTGATTAACATATACCACATTTACACTAAAATCGTTACACACACATGAAAATGAACGTAGAGGGAGATCAAGCATTGGAAAAAAAAATTACAAGAAGGAAAGAAAAAATAATGGTACAACTTAAAAATTACACGTTCAATTGCTTGCTTCAGTATATAATATATAAGGAAATTATATATATCTCGTGCATACGACTGATACGTATAACTAAAATTAACTAAGAAGACTTGTAAACACATTGTTAACTAGATTAATATTAGACAAAGGGAGAAGCAATTGCCCTTATTCTAGATTATGATGGATTAAAGATATTTCTCAATACTGAGCCTGAAATTCAATTTTCCAATAAATTCTTCAAAATTGCACGTTTTGGATTGAAGTTTCTGACAATAGATATAGTATTTAGCAAACAATAAGCAAAAATTGAGCTTTAAAAAATTTCGGTTGTTACCCGTACTGTCCACTATTCCAAAGAGCCTTTCCGTCATGGAGGGCAAATAGCTAGTGTTGTTTGAACTGTTGAACCAATTTATAACTTAAACTTTGCCATTGGAAGACGTCAATGCGTTAGACAAGCGGAGAAAATCGAAAGCGCCAACGAAAGGATGCAACACTGATAAAAAAAACGTACCGGAACCTAAAGACATGTTGAATTATTGGAAAGGTGTGCCGTGCTTGCAACAGGCCAAAGCATTTCGCCGAAACGTGCAGGTGTGCCCCCGGTAGAAATAGCCAACCACGGAATGGTGTTAACATGGTCGACCCGGATTATTCCTCAGAAGAAGAATTACTGTTCGTAACCTTCGACTCGACTGAAGAAAATGTGCATACGGTCAACGAGGACGGCCTTCCCGAAAACAAAAATCTTCGCGACAATGGAAATCACAGGAGAAAGTGTCCGAATGCAGATTAACACGGGTGCTTCGTGTAATGTTTTACCTCGGACGAAACATGATTGAGTCTGACCGTACTTACACACCGCTGATTGGATCTCGCGCCTCTCAGCAAATGAATCTGTAACAGTGCAGCAAGAGAACATTCAGCAAGTCACCACTAACACTGCAAGTCTTACCCTGGATTAGTGATAGGGGACTTTGGAGAAGTGTTCAAAGGACAAGGCTGCATGGAAGGAAAACTTCACCTCGAAATTCATGAGACAGTCACACCGGTTGATCAATCCTCCTTGCCGAGTTCCATTCGCACTCAAAGATAAAGTAAAAGAGCCTACCGACTGGGTGTCAAGTCTCGTAGTGGTTGAAAAGCCCAATGGAAGATTGAGAACCTGCATTGTTGACCCAGTCCATAGGAATCAGGCACTGAAGCGTTCGCACTACCCCTTACCTGTGATAGCAAACTTTTCTTCCCGAATTAGCCGATGTTAAAGTCTTCAGCAAAGCGGACCTTAAAAGATGGTTTTCTGCACATCGAGGTCGACGACGAGTCAAGTTTGCTAACCACTGTGGAGACGCTGCTGTTGGAAACGCATGTCATTTGGGATTTCACCCACCCCCAAACTGTTTCAGCAAAAGCTTCATCAGAATTTAGAAGAATTACCTGGTGTAGAAAGAATCTTTGACAACCTGATGATTACAGAAAAGAGTGCTATCCTGCCGTCAGCAGTATCACAGGACCAAGATAGGAACTTAAGAAGCCTCTTAAAAAGGTGCCAAGAAAGAACATTAAACTCAATAGAGAGAAGTTCGAGTTCAAATGCTATCAGGTTCTATTTTAGTCCAGTCATTTTACGGTTTTGACCCAAAACTAATTGCAACAGAAGGTTTCTCTTCATAATATTATCTGAAATACCATCTATAACAACATACTAAAAATCATATTTTATCGACACACGGGAACATCAATAAAAACCGGTTTGTATTTTAGTGACGTTAACTCACTCTCTGGTGCAACATGGAAATGACGTTCTGAACCGGAAGTTGATTTATTATGCATTTGCAGGTCTTACATTTGTCTGAAATCATTCAAAATTGGTACAGGAGTGTAAATATAGAGAAAGATAAGGCACAAGTTCAGCTAGAGAGCTTATTTTCATACAAAATCGTTTCATTTGGCTAAACTCTTTGAGTGCCTAATCTACAGAGTCATCACTGTCTTCGTCCACTGACTTTATGGCGGAGTTTGTACACCCAGATCCTCTGCATTGGCCACAGGCTGGAGAACACTCGAGGCTGTGCTTACGGCAGGTACATCTTAATGTGCTGCAGTCTGATGAACAATTGCACCTCACGATCCGCAGAAGGGAGTCGGACGCTGGTGGCAAGCGTGTCATAACCGGGACCACTTGATCTTCGGTAACATTCCAGTCCCACTCCTCTGTTCGCATATCAAGACTCTCGCCCTTCCATTCCTTTACTTGCAGGTTCACCCGTAGGCTGTGATATATTGCTGCTGTAGATGTCGGTGGTAGGCTTTGGGGTTGGATTTGTGTGCTCTTACTTGCCACTTTCTCGAAGTACTTCTGGTATCTGAGGACATCAAGCCTATCGCCGGGTTTCCCATTGTATAGAGATACCAATGCATTCTCACCCGCTGCAGCAATTTCATCCACGGTGGAAGTCATATTAAAGACTTTTGCTTGCTCTCGGAAGTATGGGGAGTTAACGAATTTCTTCAAAGCCGCACCTTTGCCGATTCCATGAAGGCGGGATGTGGTGTCGCACCCAGTGATGGCATGTATGAACAAAATGTTGTCACAAACCTCCGCCCCCCACTGCTCCTTAACTTTCTTGATGTTTCAAACGCGTTGTCGTGAATTAGCTTTAGGCTCTGGCTTGAAGTACAGGTCACAGCTGTCAGGACTGGTATAGTAGCAAAGAAGCACCAGTAGATCAGTATCGTCGCCGACAAGTGCTGTGGTTCTTGTTCTCGCAGACTCTACAGCTATCTTCACAATGAGAAGATCTGCGTCACCCTGCGCGTGGTAAGTCAGGCAGTTGGTCTTCTGCAGAAACTGGCTGAGCATGTTTATGAACTGCTGCTTGTTCTTCACAATCGACAGAAATTGATCCTTCTTCATCGTGACATTCATGTCTTGAGAGAAGGTCACCGTCGCTCCAACTTTCCCAGCTGTTCGCCTCCTCTGCGTCATGTTCTTTGTCGATACCTTTTCGTACCCTTAAAACACTACAATAGGCTTGCCGTACTTCCTTGTCACATAACTGCAGTACATATTACAAATCTCTTGGTACGTGGCTGATCCTCGAGGCCATGGAATCCGATGGAGTAGTGCCCCGCCGTCTAGAACGTACTGAACGTCTCCTGTTGGTCCCGTCTTGGCGTCTGGCATCAGTTTAACCCAAAGAGCATCTGCAAGAACAGGCTTTTGCGGCTGCCGCAGCATCGTGGGACTCTCGAACAGGGCAGTTGGGTAACTACACAGTTCGTACCGAAATAGCTCCGCCAGATCTTCTGAGCTGCTACAGGCCAGTATGAGCCGTTGGAAGAGCAGTTGTGGATCCACCTGGACGACGTCATTCTCAATCGTGACAGACGACTGTGACACAAGAGTAACAGCCTGTGCATTGCGCTTAAATGTGTAATCCGTAACGGACTGTCCGGTCATCGTTGTTAAAATCTTCTCTCCAACTGCTCGGGCAGTATCCACGTTTACAGCACTATCGGCGTTTACACCGGTCATGATGTTGCGGAGATTTGGGTCAGGCGAGAAGGGATTTCTTTCAGCCAGGGCGTTGAGAACTGTAACGGTATCCTTCATGTCACGCTGTTGTCTGGCGGTCGTCATGTCTTTGTTTTGCTCTCCAGAGTTGTACTGTACCCCAGTAAGCTCCTGCATCGTGCGGTTGGTTTCTGCGCAGGTTGGCATAGAGAGCAGCCACATCAGTCGCTGTTGTTCGGTCATCCCCCTTCCTCTTGTTAATCCGCCGCTTGTCTTCAGGCTCCTCATCAAGACTTGCTCTATTATGAGGTCCGTAGACAGGCCTGCCCAAAAGCGGTCGCTTCGTCGTACGGTGTGAAAACCCGAGAGGAAAGCTCGATGCACATCTGGATGTTGAGTTGGCAGTTGGTTCATTGTCTGGAGATACAGACGCGCGCACTTCACATATAGATTGTGCCCTGATGCTGCAAGGTAGGGAAGCATTTCTGCCAACGTTTGAAGGTGTAGCTCCCAGTTGGATGTACGTTCTGCTTTGATGAAAGTGCGCAAGATATCTATCATCTTCATATACTGAATCCAAAGTGCAGATGTGCGGCTGGTCTCTTTGGACAGCATTTCTTGATCACGCACACGATCCCTGATGATGTTTAGCGTGTTTGAGGTACTGATTTCCTCGGCAGTGGTTTTATTTTCGAGCAGTGCGCAGGCCTCCTTTATTATCGAGCTTTCTGCATTCTCCGGGTCTGCAGTTTTGTCGGGTGCTGTGAATTAATCATTGATATAATATCTCAGTCACATGCAACAGCAGAGCAAAACAGAGTTTATATTAACCAAACCCAATTCTAACTCACCTGTAGGTGCATTTGAGGAACCAGCGGTATTGTCGTCTGTAATTATATCATCTTTGTGAGCTGTAATAAATAAAATAGTCAATTAACTGCAGCAGTGCGTGGAGTGAGGTTACACACGAATTGTATATGGCACATTAGTAAAATATAACTTACAGTGTTCTGCACTGTTGTCCAAGTGAAAAACAGCATCGCCAGCAGGTAAGATCTCATCGGGTGTTACGGTTTCCACGGGAATTTGGCACTCTAGCTGATAGTCTACAGCAAAAACAAACAAATAAAATTCCATAATGTGAAGCAAAATTCAATTTAGTAAAAGCGGAAACTAAAATACAATGCGCATACCTTGAGTTTGAATGTGAGGAATGGATACTCCTAGAGCAGCCGAGTAAAGCAGTGCATTTAGCGCTGCGTCGAGAATGAAATGCGCACGGACTGCACGGGCAATGGCTTTTCCAGTCAATATATGGTCCACCGCGTTTGACGCATATATCAGTTCTAGAAGTTTTCTCATCCCTGAACCAGCCATCAGATGTCCAATGGATCCTAAAAAGCTCATCTCTGTGTGGAAGGCGCCCAAGCGCACGATCACTCTGCCTATGTCACTCCCAGCAGGCTCCATCTGAATTATGGTGAATGCCTTCCACCACAAGGGCTGGTCGAACGTGATGACGGATGTCGCAATGTGGTGGCGCTTTGCATGGTCACATACAAACTTCATAGTCGATGAAATACATGTGATGTCACTAGGGTTCATGTCTATCATGGGAAGGAACATGATCGATGATTGCCCCTTGTGTTCGCCCTGGTGTAGAGCCTGCATTAGTCCACCCCAGGATGGCCGCGTTATACCAAAAAGAAGTGAACATTTCCATAGCACGTCCATATTAGCTGTTGGATCCACTACCTGTTTAACCACGATGTCGTTGTATTTCACCTCTAAACGGCCAAGCCGAGGCTCTGTTGGTGGCTGTATCTGGACTTTCCCCGTGGATGCGATCTGTTCAGGCTTCACCTTTTGCCTTGGTACACTTCTGATTCGCTTGATTGCTGGGGTTATGGTGGCTACCATACCCATACCGTGGAAGGTATCGTTACCATCAAGTGTTCGAATATTGTGGTCCACATTGTCTGCCACGTACTGTACAAACTCTTTATTATAATGCGGGATATCCGTCCCCTGGTCCAAAGCCGCATTCTGACCAAAAGCACTTCATTGTAAGAGGAGCAAAACCCATGTCGATGAAGGGTGTCTATAAGAAACCGCGATGCGTAGTTGTGGTGGAGCTGAATGGCGAGACCAATTTGCAGAGGTGCGATAACGACACGGGGCCGTGCAGCTTGTATGATGGCCTGACCAATTGATGCTAGCTTTAATGGGTCTTTTCTAACCAGGATACTCTCCAGTAACTGTATTAGAGACTGTGGGAGGAAATCACACGCTGCCCGAACATCATCATCGATTAGTGGGTACCTATCGTTTGCTGTTTCTACTGCTCTGATATCAGTCCTTCTTTTTTATTAACTTGGCGGCGGTTTTAATAATGTTAAGCTTCTCAGTCTCTGGGTCGACTTTTGCTGATTCATCCTGTGAAAATCGTGTAGAATGCTTTCGGCGGTGCTTCGGAATGTTACGACATTGGCTTTCCCGTTAACTTCTGTTATAATTATCTGATTACCAAAGTGTTCATTGAGTTTGGCCTTCATGTGGGGATGGCTGTATGTCGCGCCGCCAGATTCTCCCAGATACTCCTGCATTTTCTCTTCCAGGTCTCCAATGGTTATCTGTTCATCGTCGTTTTCGCGAAGAAAACTTGTCGTTTTCAAAAACGCCTCCCATCTTTTTTCGTCCTGCGGTCGCCCAATTTTCCCTTTTTTTAACTCGGGCTGTTCGCATGCATAGATTCTCGGAATTTGTTTCTTTGTGCGAAAGTTAACACTACACGACTGATGATAAACAGCATCGGCTGCAGGTAAGTCGTGCACATGCATAATTCTTGCTCTAACCACCTCCGCCCACGCATCCCCCCTCTCAGAGCATATATGAAGAACAGTGTCTTTTGTTTCGATAGCCAACCTTAAATGCGTCCTGGGATCTTTTTTTCTCTTGATCAAAGTTTACTGCTGTACCGCAGAAAAAACAGTCAGTTTGAAAGCTGAAGCAGCTTTCGACCTTCCGAACCAAAGAGCGCCGGCTATTTTCAGATTGCATGTTTTCCTGCTTTTTAGCTCGGGCAATATTTTTATGCAAACAGTAGTCGCGGCGGCAGTCTTTGTGAACGCGCTGACCAAAAACTGTTCGTATTGAGTCGCCCCTCTGTTCACTGGCACGATTAATCCCTTCACTGCCCTTTTCTCGAAGCAGTACTGTCGGTTCTCCATTTTCAAGCGCTCGCTTGCAAATTGCACATATGACATTTTCATCCATCACATGCAGGATTGTTGAAAATCTGAAATGTAGGTGCAATAAAATAATAAAATACAATGTAACCAGCAACTTCTGGTCAGCATTATCTAAAATATAGTTTGAGTCACTAAACGTACTTTATCAAAGAAATAGTTTTTCAGGGATTGAAAAACTACAAATATGCGGAAGGCCGGTTCGGCTGATACAAAGCAAGACGATACTTTCAGCACATACGTGAGCTACCGTACTTCTATAAACGGAGAAATGATAATCCGTGTATAATTACATTTATATGCTGGCGTTTCTTCACTTATAGTCGTACTGTTATAAGTAAAGGCAAAGAAATAACGACTCACCTGGATCTCCAAAGCTTTCCAGACACGACGAGCAAGGCGCGACACGTGGTGACAATCCAGGTGAAATTAACAACCCTTGTCAGGTTGGGGAATATTTTATTACGTCATAGTTTACATTTGGTCTTTTTGGCATACGTATTAACGTAGAGAAGGCATCGTGTAAATACGAATCGACTTCAAACGTTGAAAGAACTTGTGAAACTTAGTAAGGTACCCAAATTACAGCTATTTTGCATTTTATATTTAAAGAAATATCAGCTATCCAAAACTGCAAAATTACTGGGTGGCAAAAGTGCTAATGAGCCATACATTCTTTTTGGTAAAATTTCGAGTTTTTAAAACAGCATTGCGCTAAAAGAGTATCTGTCATATCGGGCTCAAATCGCCAGAGAAAGCTAAATATGATGTGCCCTTTCAATATTCAGAGTGAAGAGCATACGCTATTAATGAGGCAAAACATGTAAGCAAACATACGCCGATATACATTCTGTCGGCGCGCAGCCACAAAGCGTGCTTGAAACAACCACATGGCTCATTTATTTTTAGTCGGTTTAAAATAAATCGGCTTCTCTTTTTTTATTTTTTTATACAGAAGAAATAGAACAACACATGTTTGTAGATTTGATAGTGAAATACGAAGTAATGCTAAAAATATCAAGCATATTCCTGGGAAGTCAGTGTGAGTGATTTCGGCATTTTTGAATATTCTGTACAAAAATGCTTATAGATAAATCCTGTTTTTGACCCATTTCCCCTGTTACGATTTAATATGATTTTTGATATGTTGTAGAGGATGGATTTCTGGCTTAAAAACTGCTGAAAAAACTTCTGTTGCAATTAGTTTTAGGTTGACCCAATTTTTCTCCATAAAATGACTGGACTATTTATCGGTCACTTGTTAACCAGCGAAGGATTGAAACCTGATCCGCAAAAGGTAGAAGCTATCTGCAGCATGCCTAAACCTGAAGATGTTCAAGCCGTACAGCGCTTCGTAAACACAGTCAAGTACCTTGTCAAGGTTTCTAAAAGACCTGCCTGATATGACTGGGCCCCTCCGCCGAGTTACACATAAAGATGTTCTTTGTGAGTGGTCCAAAGAGTACGATGAAACCTTTGTGACGACCAAAAAAGCTGTGTCCATAGCTCCAAGTGCGGAGAAGGAGATTCCTTGTAGAAAGTAATTGGCTTCGCGCTCGTGCAACAATGTCAGTCTGTAACCTATGCTGGCAGAGCTCTCACGAAACCTGAACAGAATTACTCACAAATCGAGAAGGAGCTGCTCGCCCAAGTATTTGGCACGGAGCATAATCACTAGTATGTTTATGGCAGAAAGGTTATCTTGTGGACAGACTACAAGCCTTTGGAGATGTAGAAATCAAGTACAAGCTCGGCAGAGAGTTGTATCTCAGTTGCGGATACACTTTCTAGAGCATACCTACTAGAGGAACACCTTCCAGGAAAGGCAGATCAAGAAGTAGAAAGAATCCATTCCGTGAAGAAATTCCTGTCAGTGTCTCAACACAAATCCAAGAAATCCGTGAAGACACTGCCAAAGACCCTGTCCTGCAGTCTCTGAAAGCAGTGATTCCGATCAGTTTGATCAGTGAAACAATTGCAATCCTTCGCTAGTCGTGCATTGCGCACGTTTAATTCTACGTTAAATTTCGAACAATTCGATGAGAAACAGTGAAGTATCAAGGGTTTGTCAAACAAATGCAAAGTTTCGGATCCCTCCTCACATCATAAAACATTGTTGCCCGAGAGATATCGCGTCTCTTTGATCACGCGGTTGCGACATGTAGTTTCATTTTGGTCAAACGTTCCGCGCAACAATATGCAACATTCATTCTATTATCCTCTAGAATGTTGCGTCATACAACATTTCCCATTATCCCTTGGAATGCTGTGTCATGCAACATTTCTATTATCTTCTGGAATATTATGTCATGCAGCATTTCTATTATGCTCTGGAATGTTGTGTCATACAACATTTCTATTATCCCCTGGAATGTTGTGTAATACAGCATTTCTCTTATCTTCAAATAAAAGGCCATGTGATGGGATGAAGTTTTTTAGTCTTTCAGGCAGTGTGATGTACCGCTTAAACTGAAACAGGACGACATTGATTGCGGGTAGAAAGCATAATATAACATCACCGACAACCAACATGGTTGTCTTTAGTGTTATCTTTAACGAATAGGCCACTTCAAAAAATACCATGTTTGGGTGGCGCTTGATGTAAGCCGGATTTTTCCAATTTCTTTTGTTTTCAGCACGAACTGCATGTGCTATGCTTCAACTTCTTGGCAATTTGCATACGCTGCACATTTGTATACGAACACACAATGCTACGCCTAGCGTTCCTACATGTACTCTGAATACCATTGTGTCATTCTAACAAAGGAGACTTGAATAATTACACCCCGGTAAGGGTGAGCCTGCACATAAAAGATTATTATGGTATTTTTCGAAATGGGCTATGTTGCACTTCTTCTTGCGTTAGCTTTTTAGTTTCATCTTCTTTTGAAGTGTTCAAGATATCTTAAAGGCATAAGCATCCATTCCCTTTTCGACCCTTTTAACAGTCTGAGTGCTGCACGAGAGATTGTATACATAATTTTCTCATTCAATGAAAGTTTTTCTTTAGCGCCGACAAAGTTGGTGGAAGGAGCTTCTCATTCAGTTTGAAAAACATAACATTTCGCAAGGTTCTACTCTGTCAAAGCACATCCTACTTGGCAAAAATATATTTTACATAACACATCGTGTTTCAAAAAGAGAAGTGAACAGTTTTTGAAAAGAAGAAAATTCCTGGAGAACCTTTTAGAGCTAAAAGTTTAATTTGCACCCCGAATTTCCAGATATACATGAAAAAAAATACTCAATTCTGATTGGCTAAGTGCAGTGCAGTTCAAGTGTAACACCAGTGCAAAAAGTGTAACACCGGTGCAAAAAGTGTAACACCAGTACAAATTACAAAAAAAAAGTCGATGCAAAAATGTTTTTCAAAAAAAAAAATTTCTTTTAACTGGTTATGAAGCTCAACAAATTTAAAAGAGAGTGTACAAAGCTGCTTTGTTTTATGTTGAACGAACCATGACCGTGCACATTGTTTTGTTTAACGTGTGAGCCCAAATGTTTCTACTGGTCAGTTGCTCATATGCATTTCAATACCTTTTGTGTTTTGTGCAGGGTCAAGGCAAACGAACAAAAGAAATAGAGAATAAAAACATATAACAAAGGACTGACTGAGTTTCATAACCAGTTTATTCTATTACAGACTGTAACTATGGCGTAACGCAATATTGTGGTAAGCTTATGTTTTCACACTGACACGGTTCGATATTTTTTTTTTCAATTAAACGTAAGGATTTTTAACCCATTGACGCCCGCGACTTTTTTCGTTTTTGAGTGATTTTCTGTATATAAACGATCCATAGGATTTCGTGACTCCATATTTGAAGTTACCATTGAAAGTGCTGCTGTTCTTAAACACTGAAGGCTCGAGTTTACTGGAAACGTCATTCTGACATTGTGATTTTGCTTTGTTGGATTGCAATAAAGTCTTCAATATGGTGTTTCTGCGATTTTTGGTAAGTCCACAGCCATTTTTCATCTTTAGTAGCTGCCTGATGAGCATCATTTTTCTTGAAGGTAGTTCAGAGTCCACATTCTCAATGAAGCGAGTTAGTTGTTGTACTTCGTTTACGAATTTGGCTCGTTGCTCGTTGAACTGGAAAAATGGCCGCCATGAAACGAAGTAGCTTTGGGACTCGACTCTGGATGAATTTCTCGACCTACCGCGGCATATTTTGGAAGTTGCGACCACAGGAGAATACAACAAGCGCGAAATTTCGGCGGTGGGTCGGAGTGGCTGTGGACTTAGTATAAATATGAAATGTGTGCGGAATGAAACGAACGCTGTCAAAATTTTTGGCTATTTCCCAGCATGCAGTGCGGTGGTGATATTGAAAATCGAGGCAAGGTCAGTATGCATTAGAACGAGAGGCTGTAGCTCGGCCCGAGCAACGAATAAGAGCAAAACAATTCACTGCTAAGCTAGGATTAGGACTGAATTTTGCTGTGAATGTTGACTTTTGGGTTTGCCATGATGATTTGAATAAAAAAAACTAAAGGCAAAAACGTGATTTTTGTTGTTTTTCTATGACGTTAAAAACGGTCATTTTTGTTATTGTCCAAATTCAAACGCTGATATTTTGCAAAAATCGCTAACTTTTTTTGTGTTTATTGGGTATCTCAATTTGAAGGACTTTTTAGTCAATGCTTACAACTGATGGTTAAGGCAATGTTCGCGCGATTGAGAAAGTTACAATTTTTTAAAGCAGTGGAGTATTGTACGGCCGGTTTTGGCCGGCACGGCCGTCAATGGGTTAACGAACACACACAAGTAGTAAGGGGGGACGCGATGGGAAACGAGTCATTTTTCCTAACCACGCCCATGAGTGGATTTTGGATATGGGAAATAGTCAAAATCTCCTATATACGTCATCGCTGACGTCAGCTGACGTTAACCCGACAGAAAAAAAGGAGCCACTATATAGGGGATTTTGACTAGAATTATTTTTCAATTTTTTTTCAAATTTTTTTGAATTTTTTTTTGAAGTTTTTTTTCAATTTTTGATTTATATAGGTGATTTTGAGTATCGAATTTTTTCAAAAAATTTTTTGATTTTTTTCAAAATTTTTTTCAAAATTTTTTTTTTTTTTTTTTTTGGGGAAGTGGTCAAATTTCCCTGTGTACGATCCTCCTGGGGAATGAATTGGGGAAGTAGTCAAAATCCCCAATATGAAAGAAGAAGCCCACACAAAGATGAAAGTTCAATAACGTGTTTAATGAAAATCATCAACAAGAAAAAATTTCAAGGATTAACGCTTTCTTCTTCTTTTCTCGAGTAACTTTCCGATCGGGGTTTGAGCAAAATTTATCTGGATGTTATGGTGATAAAAGCGCTTATCATCGAGCGCTGAATAATTCTTTTAACAGAACATAATACAAGCAATCACTTGGTAATTAGACCGCATGAAAACCTTCAGGGCAAAAAATTCAAAGTCAGACATTTTCCGCGAAGACGTGTCGTAAATCGGGTTCTCTTTCTCTTTCGATTCCATCGCATGTTAGAACGAAAATCATCTTGGCTCGCCTCCGGGACATTCCGTGAATGAAAAAAGAAAAAAAAAATAGTTTGAATTCATTACTCGCAGAAAACTCGTTTGAAAGAAGAAACGTGAAAGTATTTTAAACAAATCAAATTTTCCTCGCATGACGAATCGAGCAAAGACAAACAAACAAACTACGAACCTGCGGAAAGATTTTGCAGTACAAAAATCCCTTTCTTTTGCCGAAAAGGTTGTCCTTTTTCCAAAGCCACCTCTTAAACCTTCCACGAGGAGAGTTGTCTGATTTTTTTAGCGAGGAACCATCTTTGTTTTCACGCCGTGAAAAAATCTTTCTTGTCTTTCTCAGAACAGCGTTTTCCTGGAAAAACCCGGCTTACGCCATCACTTGGCTCCAGACCACGCGCGAACCACCAGCGGGACCTGGCTCGACGATAAAAGAGTTTAAATTGAAATCGTCTCGTCCCAAGTGTTTGCGATAATCTTGCACCCATTACTGTTTTCTTCTGCCGAGCAGCTCGTCTGGCTTTGCGTTGTAAGCGAATGAGAGAAGAATGAAAAAAGAACAAAGCGCGAGCCTTTATAAAGGGAAAAAAAGCTGACACCACCCCTCAGGCTACGAGGAAGCCCTTCGCTGACGTCTCTTGTCTTTGAAGGGCAATTTGTTTTGTCAACCAAGCGTTTCCAGAAAGTGAGAGTGCTTTTTGTTTTGTGTTTTTCTTGCTTGTTTTTCGTTTTCTTGTTTTCGAATGTTCTTGTTGATTTTTTTCATCACGTTTTTGACTTTTTTTTTTGACTTTTTTTTTGATGAATTCTTATTCAAAAAACCGGTTAGTGCAAGAAAAAGAGCACACGTGTTTTGACCATTTTAAAGCAACTTTATTACAACAATCTTGTTGTGAAAACAGGTCAACAATTTAAATAGTGACAACTTTTAAACGTCTCTTTTTTCTGAACAACTTTCTTACTCTTGCACCCAACCGCGAGGTTTGTGTCGTTTCAAGGCGACCCCTTTTCCTTTTTGAATAATGTTTTCTATCTTGGCTTGTCTTTGCTTTTCTCTCTGTTTCATGCTTTCCTTGTGCTCTTGATATTCTGTTTCCAGTTGACCCCACAGTTTGTCACGACGTTCCAGCAGCTCTCTTTTGTGTGCTTCCACGGCAGCATCGAATGTGTCTTTGTCCGTGGTCCAGTATTTGAGGTCGCTGAAGGGCAAACCATAGTTTTCTGAGTTTAATTGATCGTCCAACTCTCGTATGACTTCAGCAGACTTTTGAGCCACTTGCCAATCTAGATCAGCCATTTTCACCTCGTTAGGATTATTGCCGGCGCGCTTGGCCTCGTCCAAATTCTGTTTAGCCACGTTGATGAAGTTTTCCAATTGTTTGTCAATGTTCTTTGATTGCTGGTGCGCTTCTTGAAATGACTTGGGAGGTGGTGGAAGTGTGGATCCAAGGGGTGGTTTGGGGGGAATAATATCATCCGTTCGGGCTTGGTTTTCCGCCGCCGAAAGAGGGGGAGGTCTTCTCAAGAGCGCAGAGGTCTGACGGGGGTCTATCATGTGTCGTAGTTGATTCTGAAGTCGAAAGTATTCGCTGCTCTTACTTCCGTACGAAGGTAACTTGGGCGGTTGCCCTTCACCTTCCACGCTCTTCATGGCATCCATGACACGCATGACGCGATCCAAACGAGGGGCATTGACCAATTGGTCCGTCAAGAATTGACGTTTCCAGTAGGCTTCGTTGGGGTCGGGGGGTGTTTGTTCACCCCTTCCCCATTGACGGGATGAATCGGGTAGAAAGGGAACCGGCGGTTTCATCCAGGGGGGATCTTTGGGCACCAACATCATCTCTCGAGCGTATTTGTCCGTCATGACGACAAGGCGTCTAGTCCGGCTTGCAAAAAGGGAACGAGTTTTTCTCCTCCTACTCTTCTTAAGAGCCTCTTTCTTTCGTGCAAAGGCGTCGTCAGTGCACTGATGCGTCGAATCGTTTTCCTGTTACCCAGGAGAGGGGTTTTGACGTAAGCGGGTACTTGGATCACGTTGTCGTAGAGATTACGTATCAGATCGGTCAGAGCTCGCAATTGTTCGTTGCTGGCTCTTTTTATGTCCTCCGAAAACGTCCGGCGATCCGTCAACCCCGATAACCAGTCGGCTTGTTCTTGCATGCGCCATCCCCTTGATCTTTTGCCTGCACCTTGTTGTTCTTGCTTCTTCTTGTTCTTTTTTTTCTTTTTCGAGAGTTGACTTGCAAGCACACCGCCCAAAGTGGCCGCTAAAATCGCTCCCGCTGTCGCCGCATTGGCTGTCTTGATTCCTTTTTTCAAGGCAATACTGGCTTTCACGGCTCGGTTGGGTCTCCCAAAACGATCGGTAGTGGCCTTCTTTCTTGGGGCATCAAATCCCGAGTTCGCTCGTCGCTCTGCAGCAGAAGTGGGCGAAAAATTTGAATTGACAGGAAAAGCACGCCAAGCGCCTCTAGGTGGGGCCATCACAAAAAACTGTGTGTGTCCTGCAGTTTCCTCCTTTCTTATATCCTTCGCCTGCCTACACCAAGGTTGTGGAATTTTCAAGTTGAAATTGCACGTGTGACGGCAAATGATTGGGTAGACCTACGAGTTTGGACAGACCAGGTTCTTGAGCCCAACGGGGCAAGGATGTTCTTTTTTTTCTACCGCCCTTCTGAGGTTTCTTTTTTCTCAAACGGTTGAAGCGTTTCGAGAGCCACTTTATGCCACGTTTGCCACGCTTGGTCACCTTCTCGAACACCTCTGGTCCTTTGTCCATGGCGTGTTCAATCCCTTGACTTAAGAGATTGGCCACAATGGGAGCTGCCGTGGCCACGGCCATGTCGGCGCCCAAACCTTTTCCACGCTGTCTTGTTTTCTTTCTGCGAACGGTTGGCATGATGAATGTACTTGCGGATGAGGACTACTCTCTCTTTATACCTTCCTTAAACTTCCCAGGGTTTGCGATGCGCTTTATAATGCCCCGTGGCTCCTTTGGCTCCCATACGCTTGTAATCTTTTCTCTTTCCAACCTCGTATCCCACTTTGGCAGCACTGCTTAGCAGCGTTAAAAACCCTCCTTCTTGTTTCTTCTTCTTCTTTTTCTTCTTCTGGGTGAAGACTTTGGCTGTTAAGGCACCCAAAAACGCTGCTGGCACGGCCGCTGCAGCTCCTCCTAATGCAGCACCTGCTGTTAATTTTCCCGTTAAGGTTTCGGGAGTCATCTTTTCTCGCAAGCGCCACATCTTTCTGTTGACCCAACGATCGACCTTCTGAGCGGGTCGGTTGGCATAGGCTTTGGCCATGGCTCTTGATCTCTGGCTGCCATCGATCCCGCGACCTCTTTGACTGCGACGGATCTGTGCTTGCCAGGCCGCCCGACCCGTGGTGAGATCGCTAGCATCTTGCAATTGTATTCCTTTCCCAACCACGTAACGGGTAAAAGGAACGCCTTGCGACCAAGGCGCTCGAGCGATGCGTGGCATGGTGGGCCATGTTCCATAGGTGGGAATGACAATGAGGGACTGCATGACTGTTTTTTTTTTTATGATTTCTTCTTCTTCGTCTTCGTCTTTTTTATAGCTTTGGCGATTAAAGTTCCCACTATGGGGGCCAAGACACCTCCCATCGCCCCAGCTGCCAGAGCTCGTTTCGTTCCTGCTTTGAGTTTGGGGCGTTTGATGCCTGGTTTGAAAGCATTCTTGGCTTTGAATTGGGTTTGTCGTCCCTTCTCCATGATCCTTTCACCCAGATTGGGGTTGGGGTTTTCCAACATCCACTGGAGGTGACGGGCACCTTCTCGCAATTTACCACTTTCGTTTTGCAAGCGTCGATGCATGTTGGCTCTCTCCTTATTCCATCGCGCTCTGATCTGATTGGTGCGGGTGGCGCGAGATTTGCTAAAATCCTCCAACATGCCTCGTCCTCGCTGTCTTCTCCAATCTCGACGACGGGAAGACATTTTTCTCACGTTTTGTGTCTTCTCTTTTGAGCGGGTTGCAACACGGTAAGAGGTTCGGGATCGTCTATCAAGAGATGGGTACGAAAACGAATGGCGTCGTCGGTTCGAGGATGATGGTCGGTCAATAGATAGCCAAAAGGTTTCTCTGTGGCCCTTTTATAGATGGGCCAAAATGCCTCTGAATCACCCAACCAACGATTGCCCAGCATCTTGATGTAACGGGTATCCGCAGGATTTTTGAAGAGAACGGTGTAATGATAATTGCGATTTTGACCAGCTTGTTCCTTGCCCGAATGGAAGAGGTTCTGCGACAGGAAAATTGCAAAGAGACCCAAGTGATGCGTTCCTTTGGTCAACAGTTGGGTCACTTGAGGTGACTTGCTGCTTTCGTGCATGAGATCGTCCATGATGATCAAACCGGGACGTGTTTCGGGTGGAAAGAGTGCTTCCACGTTGTCTGGCAAGCCCTCGTGAAATTGCACGCCCATCTCTTGGAATTGGTTAAAAATCGGTTGCCAGGCTGATCCATAGCAATACACGATTTTTTGAAAATAACAAGGGGATCTGTCGTCTTCCCGAAAGTAGCACGGAGCATCTTTGACCAACTTGTACAAGAAGGTTGTCTTGCCGCTCAAGGTAGGACCCACGATCTGCATGTTACCCGGGACCCTGAAACGCGGATCATAACAAGAGGGAGCATCTTCCGTTTCCATGTTTTTAACCTGTCACCCCGTAAAAAACACCGTTCTTCCTTTTATGCCTTTCTTTTGCAAAGATTCAACCGTTTGATCCGACACATCTGGTTGGGGCGTCCATCCTCATCATACAGTCCCCCTGCCAGGTGTTGGTGTTGTAAACTCGGGAATTCTTCCCGTACTCGTTCCACCACGGCCGTATCGTTGTAGACACGATCCGTGTATGAGAAGGGTCGAACAATTTGGGTCATGGGTTTGCCGCGGCAACGATGAAATAAGTAGTACAAACAATAATCTCCGCACACATCGGTGTTGGTTCCTTGTAGCTCTTGTGGAATGTGACGGAAAAGGTCGAAACAACGCCACGCTGCGTTGTAGAAGGATGGCGCTCGCGCGTAACTATCAAAGAATTCTCCGTGGTCTTGACTCGCCCAAAACACCGCTATCCAATGTTGGCCGGGTAAGCGTATGGGGTCCGTGTTCCATATGGCGCACTTGGGGTACTCGACGGGTTGACAGGCTCCTTCATCCGCACCAAACACGTCCCAAAAGTATTTTGAAATGTTGTCATCGCCTCGACACGCTTTTCGCAATTGCAACGTGTCATGCATTTTTACTGCAGGCAACAGGCATCACTTTTTTTGGCGTAACCTTTGTCGCGGGCCCAACGCGTGAACCCTTTGTTTCCACCGCGTCTTTTATAAGACGCATACTCGGCTTTGTACCTGTTCACGTTTCGTCGGGCCTTGTCGTGGTCGATGGGTTGTTGCATGGCTTCGATGGCGTCCCGTGTCACTTGGATCCCTTTCTTAAAATCCACCACAATGGGGACGAAACCTCCTCGTTGAATACCTCCCTGCCTTGTCATCCGACGATTTCTTCGTCTTTGGGCGCTGTCTCGTCTGGCACAGGATGGCTTGACCATCTTTTTTTTTTTTGACAAGGTGGATCTTTTTTTATTATCTCCGCCGCTTTTTGGCCTTTGAAAAATGCTCCACGTTGTCTTTTATGCCTTTAAATGCTTGCTTGCCCAGGAACAAGCCAGCCGTAGCAAACGAAGGGGCAGGTCCTGATAAAAACATACTGGCTCCCTCGGCTATTTTATCCTGCAGGGTGGGTCGTCTCACGAACCTAGCACCCCCTCTGTGGTACCTCTTTTTGCGAGATACTCTTCTTCTTTTCTTTCTGCAAGGCATTTTCAAAACTGACCAAGGAGGACTTGTGCCCTTTTTTATAGGGGGCCCGAGGAACAGGAGAGTGACACACACAAACATCACCAAAAAAGATAAAACATTTTTATTAAACTTTTTTTTTTTTTTCTTGTTACAAAAAAGCTCTTTTCAAACAAGGCATCTAAAGTTCATGAAATAGGCAAGTGACATTTTTATCGACCTCTTTTTTTTTTATTGTTACAAAAAGATAATGTTTTCTCCAGCTCTTTTCACACCAAGGCATCGGACAAGAGCACTGGGCCTTGAGTGGTTCCTCTGTTGTCAATCTGCAACAGACTCTCATCTGTGTTGTACAAGAACAAAGCTTGCAATGCTGCACCTGTCGTTGTAGAAAACCCCAGCCTGACGTTGATCAGCATTTGCAACTGCGGGGTGACAGAATCACCTCCATCTTGGACAGCCGTCAAATCAAAGGGTACAAAGTAGAAACCCTTTTCAAAGGTATCGGGATCCAACAGGTAAGCATCGCGTCTCTTTTTGCCTGAGGCATTCAGCAACAAATCATAGATCTCGTATTTGTTGGTAAGATCCACTTTGGCTTTGTTCACTGGGACTCCGTTGGCTGTGCACTCGGCACTGGTGATGTTGAATCCTGAAAAATTGGCTTTGAAGTCAAAGGGATTTTTATTGAATTCTCCCTGATAACGCGCATCTTCCAACACCACCAACCAAAACAAGCGCGGGGAACGTCCTTGAAACACATCGTTGAACTCCACTTGGCTGACGCCTGTTGGAATGTACCTGTTCTCGCATCGCATGCGCCTGAAGGGGAAGGAGAGGGGGTTGGCCACCGTGGTCTTTTCCACTTGTTCTTCCATGTACTTCATGATGATATCATTGGGAACGCGATAAAACACACGGAGAAAACACTCTTGGGCCAAGACTTCAAAACTAGCCGTGTTGTTCACAGCCCCAGCTGCAGTGGACTTGTCCAGGGCCATGGACATCAAACAGAACTTGGGGTCATTGAACTCGATCTCAAATTCTACTCTGGTGTTGGGTGGGACGTTCTGTTCTATCTGGCAAAAATTACAAGGCAAAGGGCACACGTTGAATTCAAACTTGCCCGTGCCATTGACACAGATCTTTTGTCGTTGAACCCCTCCAGGATTATGAGTGGCTAGGCCTCCCCATTTATCCATCTGTCCTGCGCTATCTTTGTACCATCCTTGTCGCTTGAGGCGGCTGGCTTCGTCCCAGGGATCTGCTTCCAACAAGGTCTTGAAATATTCTCGGTATGCCAAATTCACCCCAGCCGTGGACTCAGTTTCGTTGTTGTTCACTCGACAACGAACTTGACGGATACAACTGTACCCAAAATTGTTCACTGGGCCTACAATAGCTTGGTTGGTGGTGAAGTCATTCAAGGGTGCTTTTGTAGAGCCCAGTTTGAAGTACACTTTAAGATGCAGTTCGATCTCGCTGGGGCAGAAGGGGTAAGGTCGATCGGCCAAACGAAACTGGAGAGGGTTTGACGAAGTGGTCTGAGATTTCACATCTTCAAAGTGCCATTTGTATTCTGTGGCATCAATTTCTCGCGGAGGGCGATAATTGTAAAGACCCTGATCGGCCTGCACGATGATCCCACCGTTGTTGTTGTTGTTGTTGTTGTCTGTGTCATCTGACCCTTGTGACATGCTGACGGTGACGTCTAGTCAAATGGTCGACCACCCGTGGATGCTCCTTTTTATAGGAGCTCGTTGAAACAATCACCGTGACCCGTTCGTCTACGTTTTTTTCCTCTTACTCTCTCTCGATTCTCTCCCATGCCCACCTGAAAGCCAGGAATAGCATTGGGCAACACCCCGATGGGTCTCCCTCCCAGACGCCGATAGAGATTTTCATCCAAACTCGCGGCTGTGATGTTGCGAGGTCGACGAGGGGTTCTTTGTCGAGATCGCTGCTTCCCAAAACCCCTCTGCGCTCTCAACAGTTGCTCGTACGTCATTTCGGAGAAAGGTAAGACCAGTCCTCCTTCCTGATAATCGGCCGTCCCACCGTCGTACTTGTCTCCTCTTCCTCCTCGTTGCATCTTTTTCTTTTTTTTCTTGCGGGGCAGTTCTCGTTTTGTCTTTGTCTTTTTCTTGCGGGGCGGTTCCTCCTCCTCTTCCTCTTCCTCCTCCTCCTTCTTCCGACAATGACTTTTGTAAAATTTGCGGGCGGCTCGACAGGCTGTTTCGTATCCCGCGTTGGCCGCTAAATTACCCAGATAACTCACTGCAGGACCTGCCAGCGTGCCCCAAAAACCCCCTTCTTGATACGGAGGCAGGCCTTGATTGTAACCATCACCACCACCTACTTGGATCCATTGCGATCTCAAAAACGTGCGACGCATTGGCACTTTTTTTTTAAGGCAATTTACGTTGTCGGAAATACAGAGCAGCTGTGACGTTTCCTCCTTGAAATGGGATGGGACGACCTAAGTTGTCTCTTATATCGATTTCGAGGTCTCGAAAAGTGAAATGACTCAATCGCGAAAAGATCAAGTGTGGAATGGGCACGTCCTCCAAGACCCCCTTCTGAGGGTTGACGCCATGGATTAAGACCACCTTGGCCATCTGCGATCCCACGTACACGGGTTCGGCCACGTTGCAATGCACGTAGACGTTCTGGAAAGAGTTCGGGGAGACAAAACTCCACACGCGATGATCGGCCGGTAAGGCCATGGTATGCGAGCGTGTGATTTCCACTTCGGTCGGGCGCCCAGTCTGGGTGTCCGTGCTGGTGATTTCCACTGTGGGATGACGCACGTCGGACTTGTAGTAAAACGGGACCGTCCACGATTCCCAATCAAGATATCCTAAAACTCGAGCCAACCAGCTGGGTAAGTACAACGAAAAATCATTCGTGGGGAAGGTCCACTGGTAAAATCCTTTCTCGTCCAACTGCAGTTGGACACGAGCGGTCGTGCCAGCATCTGAAACGGGTGTCTCCGTTTCGATGGCTTGATGAAGGGCCAACACAACATCTGTCAAGGTCACGTAGAGCCCGCCCGCCAAAAAAATATCTTGTTTGCCGGACGGGTAGTTGACAGAACACTGTATCTGGCGATCTTGAACGTTGTGAAACGTGTGAGGCATCAACAATTGCACCAGAGCCACTTCCCATGTGGCATCCAAGGTCCACTGTTCAGGTAATCTCAACCTGAAACGCGATGGGGTGTTGTTCGGGAAGAGGTCCTTCTGATCGTCACTTTCCAAAGTCACTCGACGCCCCCCAGCAAAACTCATGCCGGCCGATTGCAAGGGTTGTGTGTTTTTCGTTCCTCCTTTGCGAAAGTACAACCAAACACCGGTGAGACCCGTGTAAAATGGTATACCCAAACCTTCAGCGTTTCTTAAATGCACTCTCAACTCGCTCAGATTTTGCGTGGGTCCTGCCAACGGTCTGAAATCCAAATGCTGCGGGTCGTATTCGACCGTGAGACCGTAATCGCTGCTAGGTGAGAGGGGAAGAGTGGCCAGCAATCGGCGTTGTCTGTCGCCCACGGGGCTAAATTCCACTACATCTACTTCGGTATTGCATCGCGTGAGGTCCACGTCAGACAAGTGGGTGTTTGTTTGGGTCAGGGATGTCTCCAAACTGGGCAAAGCCAACCAGGCCCCGAATCCCTTAACCCGAGAAGGAGCTTTGAGTTGTGGGGTACCCATCACTGTCTCCAGACCATTTTTGAAATCGACGTTGACCCCTTCTCGGGCCTGCAGAAACCACTTGCCGGGTTCCGTAGTGACCACCGTCACGGGGGATTGTCGCGCGTAGGGTAACAAGGGAGACGGGTCGCGCACCCAAGCCCCCATGTCAAAGACGGCTCTTTTGCCAAACGTGTAGTGCAACCGCTCGACGGCAGTGTTGAGTTTGATGCGTACGCCTCCCAACAGAAAATCTTCCGTCTCGATGCCAAAGTGATGCGTATCCAAACGACTAACCACCCAATCGGCTTGCGTACCTTCTCCCGTGTCCGCGTAGACGGTGTTGTGAGCCACAATGCGCGTCTGGCCCGGCCGATCTGGATCGGGCTCCAAAAATCCCATCAACAGAGCCAACGATTCCCCTAGATTGTACTGACCCTGCGCCCACAGATGGAGTGAATAATGCGTCTTGGGTCTGGATGGACTAGATCTAGTTAACCAGATGTAATCCCTCTTTAAACCCATGAGTTTCAGGAGGGCGAATCCTAGGTAATATTCGATCAGATTGAAGCGCGTAGGGAGTGCGACTTGTTTCACGCGATAAGTGTTTTCGATCCTTTGCAAAAATTCACGCACCAGGTCGGGACGAAACAGATCCAGTTTGGGATTTGTGGGAAAATTTTCGTCCGTGGTGCCAGGAGATTCCATGTGGAGTTGTCCGTAATGATGTTGACCGCCCGACAAGGTAGGTATCACGTACCATCCCATCTTCTGCACCAAATCGCCAAGCAATTCTGCCGCGTGCGTGAAGTGTTTGTGCGAAGTCAGCGCCATTGATCGAGTGGGAACCGATCCATCCGAGCTCCCCACACGCACATGGTAATCCTGCGACGATTTCAACACGGTGTTCCCGTAAGAATTGGTGTACAACAGTTTCAAAAGGGCAACTTGCCACTGGTCGGTGAGCGTCAATGGAATCTCCAACCGTTGTCGGAACGCACTGCGCACGGTGGTCTCTCCGGGTTCGAGGGGTTCCGTGCCCACATCCCCACTATTCAGAAACAGCAAAAAATCATCGTCCATTTCCCAGGGTTTGGCCATTTTTTTACGAGGACTTTTTTAACTCTTTGACGGGTATCCACGTTTGATAATCGGGAGCAAGTCCTTGCCAGTTAACTAACACTTGACGAGTGGGTCCGCGTCCCTTGTATTTAAGCTTTTTACTCACCCGCCATTGGTTGGGTAGAGCTCGTACTTTTTGCAGTTGAGGTTCATAAAATCGTCCAGGTACTTTATCACCTTTCCAAGTGTCCAACTTATAATAATTCACACCATCGTACAAGGACCGTTGACGATCGGTCACCGTGTACACGTCTTGCGACCAATTACCCCGATAACTCTTGGAAAAGGCACTCTTTTTACCCTTGACGGGTTTTGTGGTGCGCACAAAATCCCCCGGTCGAAACTTGTAAGGGTCTAAGGCAGGGGTGGGTTTGAACAACCGCTTCCAGACCACCGAGGCATTGTCGTCAGTGACATCGGCCGGGGCCATTTGAGTGCGGCTGTGAATGCGCGTGTTGTACTTGTCCACCAACAAGGGTAAGACCTCCAAATATTTGGGGGTGTTGCGAGCTGTCATGTACTTGTACATCCATTCCTTCAAAGTGCGATTGAAACGTTCGACCACAGCAGCTTTGGGTTCACCTCGAGTGGAATAGTGGTGAATGTTATACTCGTCCAGTAATTGCTTCATGTGTTGGTTGTAGAATTCTTTCCCTTGATCCGTCTGCAAGTTGACGGGCTTACGTCCTCCTGAATTCTCCAACAAATAACGAAAGGCATCTGCCGTGGCCTTACCTTTCTTGCTTTTTAAGGCAATGACCCATGCATATTTGGACAACACATCGATGACCGTCAGTAGGTATCGGGTGCGTTTGTTTTGGGCAATGAGTTTGGCATCCTGCATTTCCACAAGATCCGCCTGCCAGGTATAATCCACTTGCGGAGGCACGACCGTCTTGCTGCGTGGAAATCGTACCTGACGAGGACGGTGTAACGTGAAAGTGGGTTCTCCTTGTAAATACGTTTGCGCCTGGCTGGGTGAGACGTCCAACGTGTCGCGGGCCACCTTGATCAATTCCTTGAAATTTCCACTCAACGCGTAAGGACTCTCCAGATCCAAATACAAGTCTTCCAAAGGACTCATCTGCTCGGCCTTCTTCATTTTTTTAGATGGGGAACAAACAGGTGCGCACCACCAAAGGGATCAATCGCCGGGTCAGACTCACTGTAAATTGAGCCACAAAACGTCCAAAACTAGGTATGTATGCTTGTTGTTGTTGCTTAAATATCCAACGACGATGTTCACGGTAAGCGTCCAGGGACAAACATTGACGCATAACGCTTAAATAAGCCATCAAATGAAGCAAAGTAAACGGTTCGTTCTTCTCTTTGTTTCTGGTCACCAGTTGCGCAAACGCTACGTCCGGTTCTAGCTCTTGTAACGCATCATCGCTGAAGTCCACCAAAGAATGGGGGTCGACTCTTTCTAAAAAGAGAATGGCACATCCCAACCAATCTTTTAAAGCAATCTGGGCGTCAGACGTTCTCGACATTTTTTTTAATCTCGCGCGCTGAAGTGTTCTTTGTTGACGTGTTACCATTTGTTTTGATACCTTGTCGTTTCTTTTTTTTATAGAAGATTTTGGTAGGACTGACAGTTCGCGTTTTCTATATAAGGATAACGTTTAGTCTTTTTTACACCAAACATGACTTCTCCTTTCACGAGTCAAGGGGTAGTGGACTCTCAGAGTGAGTTTACGCAGAGTCTGAATGCTCGCCCTTGGCGGCGTTGGTGGATTGTAGCATTATTAAAATGCATGCAACATCATGTGGTATTGAAACCGCCCGATAACCCCATTTGGTCACCCGAAGCCTTGTTGTTCTTACACGATCTACGAGCTAACATTAGTAGGGCTCTTCGACAAGTCACTTTTCCAGATGTGTACGACGAATGGGTGCATCAGCTGCATGAAAATGGTATCGTACACCCGATCTGGACCCCTGAAAACTGTCAATTTGTGCGCAACATGCTGTCAACCGATGTGGTCACCGTACGCATTTTGGAAGAAATTTTATCCTTCCGACGTCAAGATCTGTTCTTTACCTATGAACTATTAGGATTGACGCACGTCAACATCGATGAAGTGTTATCGATGAAATTAGGTCATAATTGGACAGATGAGGTGGACAGCGATGACAGCTCCTCGTGCAAGGACTTGGGATTAGATCCATAAAAAAAAATAAAAAAAAAAACTGACGGTCGTCGAAGTTTGCATGAGAGGACAAACGAGCCACGAGCCTCAAGCTCAATGAAAAAAAAAAAAACCGTTTGATCAATGTTTTTTTTTTTTTTGCCATTGTTGTCAATCGCAGCCATGTTTTCTTCTCTTTACTTTTTTTATTGAGTAAAACGTTGGTGCAATGTGAATGAAACCTCTGTTGTCTTAGTCTTGGTTTTCAAAGTGGCGTGGGATTACAAAACATGGTGGACATCAAACATGTTTAAATTCTTGCGGATGTTGTTGTAACAATTGTTTGGCTCGACCCAGCGGAATTCCCTGGGAGGATGCAAATCGTGCCACTCCTCTTAAACTGCCTATAGCTTTGGAATCATTGTATTTCGACAACAATTGTTTGTCGAACATCTTCTATTGGAATAGGTTTCAACCCTTCTTTACAGCGTCTATACAAAGAGGAACATACCCATGGCATGACTCGCCATCGAACCCAATTCCACAAGAGATCAAACAACCTTTTTGCCCAGTTTCATTTTTATTCAACATTCAAACAATTTAAACCTTTTATAGAAATAATGATAAGTTTTTTCAAACGTTTTTTCAAACGTTTTTTTCAAAAAAGAGTAGTACATTTTGGGTGACTTGGCTGACTAGAACCAAAAGTGTTTGGAAAGGCTTCTTGGATCACTCTCGCTGATTCCGTCTGCTTTGCGCGTTTCTTTTGCTCTTCTTGTTTCTTTAAGTCAGGAAAACAAGTTTGAAGCGCCACATGCATCTCTGATCAAGGTTTTGCCTGCATATTCTTTCATGGGGAGAGGGAAGGGATCATGGTTAAAGTGATAGTCTCCGTTTTTCTCGTTCAAAGGGAGATCACCCCATTGGAAGTATTTACACTCTCTCTTTCTGCAAGCAAGATAGATTCGACCTGGATTCTTCTCAGAATTGCTTTGCTTCAGGGTCAAGACTTCATTGCAGAAACAACGCAAAGGCTTCCAGTTTTCCTTAATGTCCCTATTCAACTGAGCGTGAACAGTTTGCATGTAAAGCTCTGCCTTGTCTTTTGCGCAGATCACACAACAATCTTGATAAGGGCATTTCAGATAACAAAACCCGTTTGGGGAGCTGACTCTCTGTTCCAAATGTCCAAGATGAAAGGGGCAGACTAAAAAAATGTTCTTATTGGAAGCTGCATCCTCAATTTGCATCTGGGTGATGTGACCAATGCTGCCAACAATTGCATTGACAGCATTTTGTTGTTCCACGTTTAGATCCACATCTTGAATAAGAGGTTCATTCACTTCTGTGTGAGCGTCAGGTATAAACGGGGCTATTGATGCCAATGGTGCTTCATTTGCTCTTCCTTCTGCTTCAATTGTGATGTACTCTACGACATCTTTAGCTTTGTTAATGATATCTTTAACATTTTCTTTCTTTCTTTTCTTTCCCGCAGGAACTTTCGCAGGTTTGGTAGATTTCCGCTTCGGGGCTATGTAAACTTTTTCTTCAAATGGCATCTTCTTCGGCATCTTCTTCTTTTCTTCTTCTTGTTCTTCAGCTGGAGAATGAGTGAAAATGAACTTGGGGAGCGATTTTTATAATGAAGAAATGGCGTCAGCGAACCGGTTTTTTGAATAAGAATTCATCAAAAAAAAAGTCAAAAAAAAAAGTCAAAAACGTGATGAAAAAAATCAACAAGAACATTCGAAAACAAGAAAACGAAAAACAAGCAAGAAAAACACAAAACAAAAAGCACTCTCACTTTCTGGAAACGCTTGGTTGACAAAACAAATTGCCCTTCAAAGACAAGAGACGTCAGCGAAGGGCTTCCTCGTAGCCTGAGGGGTGGTGTCAGCTTTTTTTCCCTTTATAAAGGCTCGCGCTTTGTTCTTTTTTCATTCTTCTCTCATTCGCTTACAACGCAAAGCCAGACGAGCTGCTCGGCAGAAGAAAACAGTAATGGGTGCAAGATTATCGCAAACACTTGGGACGAGACGATTTCAATTTAAACTCTTTTATCGTCGAGCCAGGTCCCGCTGGTGGTTCGCGCGTGGTCTGGAGCCAAGTGATGGCGTAAGCCGGGTTTTTCCAGGAAAACGCTGTTCTGAGAAAGACAAGAAAGATTTTTTCACGGCGTGAAAACAAAGATGGTTCCTCGCTAAAAAAATCAGACAACTCTCCTCGTGGAAGGTTTAAGAGGTGGCTTTGGAAAAAGGACAACCTTTTCGGCAAAAGAAAGGGATTTTTGTACTGCAAAATCTTTCCGCAGGTTCGTAGTTTGTTTGTTTGTCTTTGCTCGATTCGTCATGCGAGGAAAATTTGATTTGTTTAAAATACTTTCACGTTTCTTCTTTCAAACGAGTTTTCTGCGAGTAATGAATTCAAACTATTTTTTTTTCTTTTTTCATTCACGGAATGTCCCGGAGGCGAGCCAAGATGATTTTCGTTCTAACATGCGATGGAATCGAAAGAGAAAGAGAACCCGATTTACGACACGTCTTCGCGGAAAATGTCTGACTTTGAATTTTTTGCCCTGAAGGTTTTCATGCGGTCTAATTACCAAGTGATTGCTTGTATTATGTTCTGTTAAAAGAATTATTCAGCGCTCGATGATAAGCGCTTTTATCACCATAACATCCAGATAAATTTTGCTCAAACCCCGATCGGAAAGTTACTCGAGAAAAGAAGAAGAAAGCGTTAATCCTTGAAATTTTTTCTTGTTGATGATTTTCATTAAACACGTTATTGAACTTTCATCTTTGTGTGGGCTTCTTCTTTCATATTGGGGATTTTGACTACTTCCCCAATTCATTCCCCAGGAGGATCGTACACAGGGAAATTTGACCACTTCCCCAAAAAAAAAAAAAAAAAAAAATTTTGAAAAAAATTTTGAAAAAAATCAAAAAATTTTTTGAAAAAATTCGATACTCAAAATCACCTATATAAATCAAAAATTGAAAAAAAACTTCAAAAAAAAATTCAAAAAAATTTGAAAAAAAATTGAAAAATAATTCTAGTCAAAATCCCCTATATAGTGGCTCCTTTTTTTCTGTCGGGTTAACGTCAGCTGACGTCAGCGATGACGTATATAGGAGATTTTGACTATTTCCCATATCCAAAATCCACTCATGGGCGTGGTTAGGAAAAATGACTCGTTTCCCATCGCGTCCCCCCTTACTACTCACACACACACACAAAGTACATCACTTTCATAATGTCCAGTCCAAAGAAATAAGAAAAGAAAAAAATGCCCTGAGCGAGACTTGAACTCCAGCCTCCGACTGTCAATCGCGGCTCTAATCCACAAGACTATCGGGGAACACATACTAAGATAAGGGCAGTTTCTTGTTGTTGCGATCACCAAATGACGTAAAACAAAAGATTCAAAGGAAAGTAAACAATACCCACACCACAACACAAAAGCTAACCAACAATAGTTTCCGCAACACCAAGAAACACCCAAGATAAGACTAAATTTTGTTATTGTAACGTAGATACGTATCAAAACGCGTGCCTCGGTTGAAAAATCCTTTTAGATCGATTTTAATGTTGCATTAAAGACTCCAAATGCGAAAGATTTTTAAATTGTTATCGCTGGATTCACGCTGTTCTCAGTCACGAAACGCATTCGTAACAAAGCATTACGTCACTACGCTTACAGCTGAGTGATGGAACGAGTGAGCGGAAACGCAATATTGCGGGGTTTCTTTGGAAATTAAATGTAACGACTTTTGTCGAACGCAAACAAACAAAAAAAACAGTAATTTCCAGTTCTTCGGTTCTATTGTCTGATCGCTTACACACTGCGCCACCTAGGTTTTGACCAATTACCAAGGTCAAATTTTGTTATTTCAACGTAGATATGCGGAAAAACTTTACATCTGAGTGATGGAACGAGCGAGTGAACGAGCGACTGAATTAGCCGCCGTTATCAGCGCCCTGCCGTTACCGATAACCCATTCATTACGCTTGCGCGTATTCACGGGTTAAAAAATGGAAAAAAAAATGGATGCAAATTTTTTCACGTATAATTATTAATAAGTTATCATACAGTTTTCTCGTTCAATTTGGGATTAATTTGCACTTGTGAGTTTTTGAAAAACTCACCCGTGCAAATTAATTTCAAATTGAACTCGAAACCGTATGATTACCTATACTAATTCCACAAAAAAAAATTTGCAAGTATAACATTTCTTTAAAATAAATTCAATAATGAAGATCCATTCTTCCCCCTCAGTCTATGAAGTTCAAAATGCTGTTATTTTAAAACAGAACTTCAAACACTCATTAATAATTCATAAGCATATTAGCCTATCACACGACGTAAATCCATCACGTGCATGGACCTTTATACCTGGTAATCCATGGTCATTCTGAAAAGCCTGGTGGCGGATTTGATTTCAGTCCCAGGGGAGTGCGGGGCTGATTGTTTTTTACCTCATTAGTATTCTTTATATAAAAAAGTTACTCTCATTAGTATTCTTTATATAAAGAATACTAATAAAGGTAAAAGACAGTAGGTTTCGGAGCAATTTCAGAATACCCCGCCACTTATTTACATATCCCTAAATGTTTGTTAGAACTAGCCATATGAAAACAAAAGAATCCATTCTTATTCAATGAGATGCAAATAAGTGGCGGGGTATTCTGAAATCTAGCCGTAGCCTTTTGCCAGTCTATATGGAATCTTCTCCAACAAAATAAGCAACCAACAGTTTAGCAAGTAAGCCGTTATTTGAATGACACCAGCGCCCACGTGTAAATTGGTAGGAAAGCGAGTGGTTCAGAGATGCTAGCTGCTTATTTCTACTCGTTCAATGCCAATGAATAAAAATTGTTAGACATATTATCCACCGTACCTGTCAACTTTGGTATAGCATTTTTCATGGATTATTTTTTTCCTCAGAACTTTAAAATCCCAAAACTTTCGACAGTTGCCGGGAAGCCATGGTCACCTCGTCGAAGCCAGTGTGGCACATGTGCTGTATGCTAATCAGTTTACTTGTTTTTCTCGTATGCTAATATCCTCTTTGCACCGAAAGCACATTTGTTTGATCTCCGTAGGGACACGCTTTTGGCGGTTCGTGTTTGAAGCCGTTCAAAACACTCACAGCACGTGTTTTATCAAGTCTAAAAATTCTCTCGCTTCGCGCTCGAATTTTTAAACTTGATAAAACACTGCTGTTCGTGTTTTAAACATTACATAATAAATAGATTATATCCTGTTTCAAATGGTACTACGTTTTTCCCAACTGAAAATTAAGCGGCTGATAACATGACGAAGTTCATCCCTGGCTGAACGCAGAAGTTTTATTGGGCGGAATGACGATTTTTTTTTCGTAGAGTTTTTGTTATAAATACACGGCGCAAATCAAAATTAAACTCAAAAGGTTTTGTTTTCCAGGATTCTCACATCTGTTTTTTTATCTTCTCTAACCTCCCCGATGTCATATTGATCTCCCCACTGGGGACAACTTGAAAATGACTTTTTACAAGGTACTTTGTTGCGAAATGTATGGTTACTTCGCAAAAATATATTTCACATAAAATATGGTGTTTCAAAAAGTGAAGCGCACCCTTTTTGAAAAGAAAACAATGACAATAGAATCAAAAAGCTCAATTTTTTGTCATGCAGCATTCAACATTTTCCAAAGTTCCCGATTTACAAAGAAAACTTATCCCACGAAGTACAATTTTGCAAGTACAAGATTATCCTGACAGAGATTGAATAAAGATCCATTCGTCCATAAGGTTTTACCCGGAGAATATCAAGAGGCAGTGTCATGTAATTTTAGTGTGACTTTGAAAGGTCAAAAACATATTTATATCCACGGAAATCTTAAAACAATGCTGCAGTTTTACTTAACATTACTGTGCAAGTACAATGGAACTATCAGATGGCCCGGATGGAAATGGATTCTTCCGTTGCACCTTGGAAAAATCGTTTAAATCTCATAATTATTTATTCTCTCTGCGGAATCATCTGACATTGACATTGACGAGTTTGAGAAAGTCTAACAATGACATTGCCGCTTTGAATAAATCAGAATACTATGAAAAATATTTAACTCATTGAACAACTTCTCAAGTGTCACTTTTCAACGTAGTTTCCCATTATTAAAGAATAATATATTTTCTATTTGCAAAATAAGGCAAAAATTGAAACACAACGCAAAAGATCTATCGGGCGGATTGGTCATTTTAAAATTTGTTTTTTTTTTTCCAATGTCCGAGTTTTTTATAAATACACCGACAGCGCAAAAGAATTCAAGGTAACATAACTTCTACACGAAAATTAACTCAAAAGGCTTTACTTTTCGTGATTTCACATTTTCACATTTGTTTTTTATCTTCTCTATCTTTCCCGGTGACATATATTTTGGCCAAAACTGCGCCTGGGTAAAAGTGATCAAACAAAAGATGTAGATTTTTACATCAGTAAATCCATTGCAAGTATTTACTTATCACTTTGTTTCTATGTTGGGTTTCGCAACAGTTCGGTTAAAAAACCAGAACTCTGTTTTGATCGCTGTATTGCACCCTTCATCGGCTTAAAAAAAGGCAACCAAACAGTAATGTGCCGAAATACACAGTTAGCGGGGAGCACAGCTTGGGTTTTAACGTAATCGCTAGCGATCGCCAATACGTGTTTTTGATGATGTCATAGCCTTTGGCCAGAGAATTAGAAACGAAAACCAGCCTTAAGATCTGTTTTCTTTTTTCATTGTTCTCTGTTATTTGTTGCTTGTCGTTGGGATCTCTTCTCCTGTTTTCGCTTCTTCGTCGTTGTGGTCATCATCATCATTATCATCATCTTCTAAACTGCACAACAGTGCGTCGTTTTCATAAGTCGGAAAAAAGTGTCTAAAACATACACACACAAAAAAAACAAAAGATCAATATTCCCTATCTATTAAGCCAAGCATTTTCCAATTCTTCAGACAGAGGGAGATTGGGGGAGATTGGGGAGGACCATGGACAAAATAAGTTGATACACTTTAAAAGCCGTGAATGGTAACAAGAAACTCGTTCACTGATTTCCCTAGACCTGTTCCAGAACTCCCTTCCCGCCCTACACAGACACTACCTTCCCCCTGAAAGCCACGACCTTATCCATGTCGTTACGACTATCAAGCTTCAAAAACGTTTGTTTAAAAAACAAAAGAAAAGAGGTCCGCAGTGCGAACATTCGCAGTAATTTTTCAAAGTAAATTATCCGTTTCAGCAGACATACATGTAACTTACATGTTTTAGCAACCCTAACTAGCAAAGATTCGTTAGTTTAAGACTCCTTAATTCGTAAAGTAAGAGGGTGTGTTACTTTCGAAAGCTTAAAGTAACAACTGCTGTAAAGAGAACTTTTAAGATTGAAGAAAGTGACTCACTGCGGCTGATCCCAGATAGTTTGGTCTTCTGGCAAAGCAAAGTGTTGTGCCTTCTTCATGTGTTCCAAGACGGTCATTCTTGAAGAAAAATTATCTTGGCAATTTATACAGTTATGCTTGTAAACCTGTCACGGTAAAACAGACGGAACATTTACCTCTTCTTTTTTAACGGTATTGTCAGAAGAAAGAAACATTTGGTGGCCTTATTTTGTAATAATACACACAATCCCTTCGGGAATTTGAGGCCATCAGAATAAATAACTTTTATTTTTAGCTTTTCAGCAAAAGTTATCAAACGTTACAGTTCAAATATGTCTTAAATAGTCATATATCAAGGCTATTCCGTTTATTCTAACGCCAAAGTACGACTAATTCAAAGCGCCTTTACTCGGTTTAGTGGTTCATTCTCAAAGACCTATTTTGGTTCAAAAACAAATCTGTGAGACGGCCTACAGCTGAAGTCAACTCGCAGTTGTTCCTTTGTCTAAAACTACATTTTACGAATGAATGCTTGCATGGACTCGCTCCAACATTTATTAGCGATAATGAAAACATATTTTGATTTACGTTACATATATGATTTACGTTAACATATTTTGAGACATCTTTGTGCAACAACCTCTTGTTAGCGACAACTTTTCTGAAATACCAAAATTTTCCTATTAGAATAACTTTAAGACATCATAGGTCTACTGTTTCTAATCTCTGGTATTAAAGCGAACAATTAATGAACTCTTATCCTACAAAAAGACACACAAGTACACCACCGACCTGTCTTCTGATGTAATTGACAATCTTAACCTGATGGTAAAAGTCCAGTCCTGACATTAAATAAACAGAAAATAAAGTTAAAAATTCACTCTCAGAACATTAAGTCTTATTTTGTCTGCGGTGCATGTATTTTGATGAATGAGCTCAAGGTCTGACAGACGTGTGTAAAACGAAATATTTTGGTCTCTACTTAAAACAACAGTTTTAGACTGAAACAAAAATGCCTTTGTGTTTCTCCAAGCACTGCAAGTACCCTGTAATCTCTGAGAACAGAGCTTGCAGAAAGACAAATATTGAGATAATAATAAAATTATAACATACCAAGTGAGCGCTTGATGGTTAGAAAATCAAACATATGCTCATCCTGTAAAGACGAAACAAGTCTGCGTTATTATTTATAAGTATTAGACAAGTATGGCCTACATTTTTCACACAATGTCCCCGGTTTCTGCAAGCAATGCACGCTGGTAACTGGGGAAATTTTCTCAAAAACAAAGGCCATGTTGTGAATTGCTTTAATGATATTCCAAACTTATTTAACAATTCATCACTTAAGACTAAAAGCTCCACGTATCTTCTCTCACGCTTCAAAAACTTGCTTCACAAAAATCTCCCGAAAGTCATATGACCCCTTAGCCGCGTCACAATCTCCCGAAATAAACACTAATTAACGCCACACCTATTGCATAACATCAATTTCCGACAGCCAAATCAGAGAAGCGAATTATAGTGACGTAAATTGTAATTAATTTAAAATCACAACAGGGGCGTACCCAGTCACTTACGTTCAGGAAGGAAACATTTCTTGAAGTGAAGTGTCAACTACGTAACGTAGCTAAGCACCAACTTCCCGTTTTCTAGTTCGCTGCTTTCTCGATTTTTTTGTAAGGATTCTGTTCTCATTTCTTTATTTTGTTCTCAAAAAGGGGAATTCGGAACCCCTGGCTGCGACCCTTGGTCACAAGAAGAGAAAAGGAAGGAAGGAAGGAAGGAAGGAAGGAAGGAAGGAAGGAAGGAAGGAAGGAAGGAAGGAAGGAAGGAAGGAAGGAAGGAAGGAAGGAAGGAAGGAAGGAAGGAAGGAAGGAAGGAATGAAGGAAGGAAGGAAGGAAGGAAGGAAGGAAGGAAGGAAGGAAGGAAGGAAGGAAGGAAGGAAGGAAGGAAGGAAGGAAGGAAGGAAGGAAGGAAGGAAGGAAGGAAGGAAGGAAGGAAGGAAGGAAGGAAGGAAGGAAGGAAATAAACAAACAAACAATCAAGATAAAATCAACTATCAACTTTAAATAGAAAAGCTGGTTATTCAACTATGCACTCGTTCCTTCAAATGCAGTGTCCACTTTAAGTGGAGCTGCCCATATCAGGCAAAAGAAGTTCTGGTTTAGGGTTCGTGACAAAGTATGTGCTTATGGTCTCCCCAGGGACTGAGGCGTCACGTGACATTTTATCCTTCGTGTGGCCTGCCGTGCGTGCAGAGTCAGTTGCATAACTATGACTTACAAGACCCTAAATATAGATGTACCTTCATATGCTGAAGAACTTCATTAGTAGCAGGATATGATGCTTCACAAAATAGACAAACAGATGGCGGCAAATCACCTTTCCAGTCACTCCAGTCACTGGGCACACAAACAAACAAGGGCTGGTTAGTAATATTTCTATTACTGTACAGCTCGGAGTACAGCAGATGGGTGGCAGATTAGTCACTTAAATCAACTCAAACATCCCTCCCTTCCAGTAAACGATTCACAGCTTCTTTCTGCTCTGGTTTTAGATCAAAACTAAAGTCAGAATTGACTGAAAGCTTAAGAAACGCTTCTTGAACATAGTCCACAGATGCCATTTTGGAAGTGTGATGTGAAATTGCCCTGGTTTTTGTCATAATTATGTAGCCTGTCATTTTTAACCAATCGGATCACTGCATTCGTCGGCAAACGCGGGGAATTCAAAAATCAATAGCCCGCGTGCGGGATCACTTTTCCTCGCCCCATTCATCACGCTGGCTTCGTCGGCTCGCCCTGGCGGCTCCGCCGCCAAGATACTTGCGCGATACCCCCAAACAAGTGAGCCTGCTCACAGGCTATGGCTGTGAAGGTTGGGTGAAGCTAAGGACGCTTTGTCAGAACTGGCTGGCCAGATCGCTCTCTTCATAATAGAAATGAATGCGCCTGTCCCATGTCCAATTTCAGTAGAAAACAAGCAAGAGTAAGATCTGCGTACAACATTACTTATTGATTACACTTGCCAACGAGTTCTGACAAAATGGTAAGCACCCTAAGTAGAAAACTGTCACAGTAAGAATAAAGGTTTTTCATTCACTATAAATATTGAAACAAAAACACAGCATAATGATCTTTATGCCGGGTATACAATAATAAAAGGCATGCCTCAAGCAAATGTATAAACCACACACCCCAATGCTGCTGTGAGTTCCACACACCCCAATACTGCTGTGAGTTCCACACACCCCAATACTGCTGTGAGTTCCACACACCCCAATACTGCTGTGAGTTCCACACACCCCAATGCTGCTGTGAGTTTCACACACCCCAATGCTGCTGTGAGTTCCACACACCCCAATATTGCTGTGAGTTCCACACACTCCAATACTGCTGTGAGTTTCACACACCCCAATACTGCTGTGAGTTTCACACACACCAATACTGCTGTGAGTTCCACACACCCCAATACTGCTGTGAGTTTCACACACCCCAATACTGCTGTGAGTTTCACACACCCCAATACTACTGTGAGTTTCACACACCCCAATGCTGCTGTGAGTTCCACACACCCCAATACTGCTGTGAGTTCCACACACTCCAATACTGCTGTGAGTTTCACACACCCCAATACTGCTGTGAGTTTCACACACCCCAATACTGCTGTGAGTTCCACACACCCCAATACTGCTGTGAGTTCCACACACCCCAATACTGCTGTGAGTTCCACACACCCCAATACTGCTGTGAGTTCCACACACCCCAATATGGCTATGAGTTCCACACACCCCAATACTGTTGTGAGTTCCACACATCCCAATACTGCTGTGAGTTCCACACACCCCAATACTGCTGTGAGTTTCACACACCCCAATACTGCTGTGAGTTCCACACACCCCAATGCTGCTGTGAGTTCCACACACCTCAATACTGCTGTGAGTTCCACACACCCCAATGCTGCTGTGAGTTCCACACACCCCAATACTGCAGCGAGTTCCACACACCCCAATGCTGCTGTGAGTTTCACACACCCCAATACTGCTGTGAGTTTCACACACCCCAATACTGCTGTGAGTTCCACACACCCCAATACTGCTGTGAGTTCCACACACCCCAATACTGCTGTGAGTTCCACACACCCCAATATGGCTATGAGTTCCACACACCCCAATACTGTTGTGAGTTCCACACACCCCAATACTGCTGTGAGTTCCACACACCCCAATACTGCTGTGAGTTTCACACACCCCAATACTGCTGTGAGTTCCACACACCCCAATACTGCTGTGAGTTCCACACACCCCAATGCTGCTGTGAGTTCCACACACCCCAATATGGCTATGAGTTCCACACACCCCAATACTGTTGTGAGTTCCACACACCCCAATACTGTTGTGAGTTCCACACACCCCAATATGGCTATGAGTTCCACACACCCCAATACTGTTGTGAGTTCCACACACCCCAATACTGTTGTGAGTTCCACACACCCCAATACTGCTGTGAGTTCCACACACCCCAATACTGCTGTGAGTTCCACACACCCCAATACTGCTGTGAGTTCCACACACCCCAATACTGCTGTGAGTTCCACACACCCCAATACTGCTGTGAGTTCCACACACCCCAATGCTGCTGTGAGTTCCACACACCCCAATACTGTGCGAGTTCCACACACCCCAATACTGTGTGAGTTCCACACACCCCAATACTGCTGTAAGTTACAGGACGATTTAACTCTTCCATTGACTGGGTCAAACCTTGAGTCGCATCATGTGGTTCTTACTCTTGAGTCTGTGTTTGAAATCCTAAAGTGTGACCATTCAAATGAAAGCTATTGAGCAGTACTTTACTGAGCTGTTTATTATGCTGTACAATGTGGATCTAACTTTTGAGTATGTGGATGAAATCTTAAAGACTGACCATTCAAATGAGAGCTATTGAGCAGTACTTTCCTGCGCTGTTTATTATGCTGTACAAGGTGGATCTAACTTTTGAGTATGTGGATAAAATCCTTAAGTGTTCCCATCCAAATGAAAGCTCTTCAGCAGTACTTTCCTGTGGCGCTGTTTATTATGCTGTACAAGGTGGTTCTTACTTTTAAGTCTGTGGACAAAATCCTAAAGTGTGACCATTCAAATGAAAGCTCAGTTGCAAGGGTGAATGGTATAATTCTGTGGTACTGTTTATTATGCTGTACAAAGAGGTTCTAACTTTTAAATCTGTAGTTGAACCCCTGAAGTGTGACCATTCAAATGAAAGCTATTTTAATGCTTAAAATGAATTTACATTCCTGTAGTTCTCTTTTTAACTATGCTGCAAAAGCTGGTTCTAGCTTGTGAGTGTGTGGTTGCATGAAACCTTGAAGTGTAACCATTTAAATGAAAGCTACTGAGCAGTACTTCCCTGTGCTACTGCTCGTAAGGGATTGTTTTGTAAAACAAAAGAAGATACTTGATACTTGTTTTCAATTTTGAATTTGAGTTAACTCACTCTTCATCTGCACCCCCATCTGTCCTGAACTCCTCCTCCTCTTCATTTTCATTCTGAATGTCTTCCCATGTTTTTCCCAGTTCCTGTTTGAAGACAAAATTAATAATAACTGCCTTTACAACTACAAAAATCCTATTATTAAGCCCTATATTATGAATAGCGTATAGCTATTTATACTGTAACATGCTGATCAGAAATTACTGAACCGATCACTCGCAAAACGACAGACGCTCTACACAAAAGTTTATTACTTCTCCGACATCTGGTCTGGGATTCTATTACAACAACATGGCAGTTATGCAACAACAACGCATTCGTTTTGCCACAATACTGTGTCATGGATTTTGCAGAGTTGATTTGCCTGAAAATGTGTGCAGATTTTCCTTTGGTGAAATTTTTTTAATGTAGTTACAATTAATTATATCTTGCAGACGTAGTTATGGCCAACATTTTGGAAGGAAAAAACATAGGGTCATTACATTGCCCTGACAGATTTTTTTCTGAAAAGAATGTGTGAAAGGGAGGATTGTGTCTCAAAATCTGTGAAGTTTTAGAAAAATTCACCAAAGGAAACTGCAAGAAAATCCATTTTTAAGTTTGTTGTTTTGGCTTTGCTGATGTCACAAAAATCAAAAAAGGCAGTGTGCGAAAATTTAATAAAGCTTGCATCATCATAGCCTGCGAATACAGCCGCCTCTCATCGCTCCCAGCTGCTAGGGACGTTTGCGCGAGACGCCCCTAGTGGCCGGGAGCGATGAGAGGTGGCTGTATTCGCAGGCTAGCATCATCAGCATGTGTAGCTATAAAACTAGTCGAGTGAGCCAACTTAATGGAACACTACCTCAAGATTAGATTCAAACTTTTATTATTACTATTTTTTTTAACTGAAGCATTTTCACTCTGGGCCCGGCCTTATGAGCAAGACTGGATTGGCCACTGTAAGAAACCAGATATTCTTCTAATTTTAAGCTTGGTGGACATGATACAGTGTAGTGAACAGTGAGTGCCAAATTAACAAAGCCTGTATATATTAAAACAGTTAACTTAACAGAAAATGCATGATAATTTAATGACAGGTTTTGTACTAAATGTCACTGTAGAACTGTATTACCATTTACCTGATTTGCGAATTAGCCTAGCCTACCATGTACGAGGAAATTTTTGCAGATTGCGGACTGAATTTGTTTTGTGGGAGGAAATTTTTGCGGATCAAGACAGCTAAAATTTCTGCTGGGAGGAAATGTTTGCAGATTTTGGTCAAGTATTAATAAAATTCAAGGCTGTATTGGTATTAAATTGCAATTTTACTTCGTCACCGGAAGTTTCTATAGTTCCCATAGTTATGGTTGCTGTTATAGCGAAGCTTGGAAAGGAGCATGAAAGGTACACAAAAGCTTGGAGCAGAAGCGTATCCCTCTCATTTTTTTTTTTTGCTCCATCACATGCACATACATGCCCCAAGCTTTCAAACACCTTTCACACTCCTGCCCCAAACGTTCATAAAAATTTTATGCCTTTCATGTTCCTGTAGACTGCGAGCAGTCTCTTATTTTTCTTTAAATCAGTCGAGCGTGATTGATCCGAGAATGGCGTGACATACGAGCGGAGAGCGGCGAAGCCGCGAGGAACGAGGGCGCTATCCCGAGAATAAAAATTTGCATACAAATGTACGCCCTCACGCATGGCACTGAGGAGAAAAGGGCGACAGCTCGCGGTCTAATGTTCCTGCCACAATGATGCTTTATTAAGTTACTTATTGTTAACTGTATTTAATGTACATGTACATGTAAGTTACAATGTAACAGTTCTTCTTAGAACTACATTGTACAGGTACAGTAGATTTAAAAACTTGACTTCACTGAACTTACCAGGTAATTAATAACATAAAATCTATCATATTCTTTATTCTTGGGGTTTATTTTCTTGTGTTGCTTCTTCCTCATGTGGTCTTTAAGTGCTGTTCTGTCTTTAAATAACTTCTCACAAAACAAGCACTGTAAACTGAAACAAACATTATGCAGCTGGTAAATTTCCACTTTCACCGCATGGGTTTAAGAAGGGAGCTATTTTCACTGCATGAGTTTTGGAAGAGAGCTATTTTTTTTCTCATTTCTTAAAAGATTATACTGTAGTTGTACAAATTCGTTTTCAGTAAATCATCAACTAAAAAACACCTATCAACTAACACAAATAATTCAAGGGCAGTTCAATGTCAAGGTTACACAGAACTTTGTTTCAAACATAACAAATTCTGGATTCCATCTCACTATTTTTAAAAGAACTTACCTGGCTAGTTTCTGTTCCAAAACATCAAGAAACTCATTCACATTAACTAAAATAAAACACATTTTATTTTGTTAATCAGGGGCATTCCTGGGCACTTTAATTTGTGCTTAAGGGATAGTGAATGGTCTTTTAAAAAATATAGGTCTTAGTCAAATTTCACAGGTTTTGCAGTCTCAATTTTTTTGCAAGGCCATCTTGGAGTCTCAGCCTCGGTATCCATTTTAAAAAGTCAAAAAGTATTTGCTCTCAGATAAAAAAAAATGCTTGCCTCACCCTTTTGCAAAAGTCTCAAATTTACCAATCGCCAACCATAAAATTGAAGAAATGAGTCGTAGTGGCCACTCTTATGTAGTGTTCTTAGACAAGACACTGCTCCTCAGTCTTTCAGTCTCTCTGCCCAGGCAAGTAGGTGAAGTGACAACAAAATAGCAAATTACTGGGGACCCAATATAGAATAGCAACTCAAACTTTTTAATTTGTCCAAAATTGAAGGGTCACAGGATAAAATCAATCAATGCGAGAAAGTATTACACCCGCATTCTTTTTAGATAGAACATTTTACATCAGATGGCAAAAGACCAATGAGTCTGCTTGGAATGATACATGTATATTAAATTTACATACTTACCTAGGTTATCTGGAAGACCCACGTTAAATCCATGGTCTGCAGCCATGTGGCAAAACAATGATGTTCTGACAAAGAAAAAATAGGTAAAAAGAATGAGACATTTATTAAAAACTTCATCGTAAGCAATGAAGAGTTACTGTAAAAGGATATGTGTAGGTTTTATATTAATAAGTACAAAAATGCTGAACAAGCAGCATTTTATATAAAACAGAAGAAGAAGTTTGACTTCATTCCAAGGGTGTAGTTTAGTTTTTGTTTTGTTTATTTTTTATTCATTATTTTTCATACAAAAGGTGTACAACAAGAGACAAAAACTACAGCAAAATAGGCAGACAAAAGTGATGCACACAAGCAGCATTTACCACTAATTTAGGTGCACAGTGTGTTCCATTAATAATAATTGCTCTAAGTTTTATCATGGTAAATTTTTTTAAAAGTAATCAATCATTTGCAGAGAATCTTATCATTAAGTGAAATAAGGAATATAAATTATGAAGGTAAGGGGGGTCATCATTTTACCAAGATTTAAAGACACGATATTTGGCAATAATGAAAGAATAGTTTAAGGTGATGGAACGCATAGATTCTGGTGTGTAGCCAAGTGGTGAGCATCAACAATATGCGAGCCAGCAAGTCAGCGAGTCAAACGAGCCATGGCTGCGAGCCAGCGAGTCATGATTGCGAGCCATGCGAGCCACATTAAATAACGCCCTGGAGTTTCATAGTACACAGAAAAGCTTGCAAAACTGTTGCTTTGGAAAAATTGTGACAACTGCCCATGTATAAGTGAATTAATAGTTTCATGATTTCCCGTAGACGAGACCCTGCTTCAATTTTTTGACCTGACAGAGCAAAACGAACGGTAAGGTTTTCTTGTTGCTGCTAGCATGAAATTCATTTACTTTCCCTGATAAATCCGAGTTGAACTACAATGTACGACACAGCGGAACTGGCATGCAAAACAGATTCCCCCCCCCCCCCCTCCCCTCTCTCTCAACAAAAAAGGAAAACTGGCAAAATCATATACGATTCAACCATTTGCACAACATCATCAACTGGAAAGCTCACATGCTTTGCTACACAATGATAAAAACAACAATTCTTCGTTGACGGTACACTGTAGATCATACATGTAATGCCACATCAGACCTCTTTTGCTGCCCTGCAACAGAATATGCAGTCGTCTATTTGACATCTATTTGGTATGTAAATGATATGCTTTCGAATAAGAATGATCATAAATAAAACATTTAATCATTTCAAACATTAATTTTAATGAAATCTTTGTGGAAGAATGGATGCGATAAACGACTGCAAGTACGTTTTCTCGTACCAACAGTGAAAAAAGGGAACAACAGGACTGGGAATGAGTATTTGTGTTTTCGCTTGCGCATGCCTTGCACAAATGCCTCGCATATTGTGCATGCCCTCAAGTGGTCATCTACACTGTAAGTGGCTTGGAGTCAAATTGCATGTATCAAACAACCCCTTTTGAATCAACTTTCCACAAACACATAGTTCCACTGGTGCGATTCCACTGTACAGAAACCTGAGCCTAGCAATAACACAAATTAACCTTGGGATCCAGATAAGAATCTATTAATATAGACTGATTTTTTTTGCTTAGTGCAGCCTTCCCTTCAATACTGGATATTCTTACTTCAATCTATCAATTTATACACAAGTAACTATCAAAATTTGTAAAATTCATTAATAATTCATAAGGGTACTAACAAATAGAAATGACCCATTCCAATCACATGGTTACCCTGTATATCAGATTCAACTCACTAGTGGAATAGAAATGAGCCATTCCAATCACATGGTTACCCTGTATATCATATTCAACTCACTAGTGCTTGTATCTAATTCACATTCCAGATACAACTGACAAGTGGTTGTATCCAATTTACATGTGAATGTGAATTTCACAAGTTGTTTACTACATTCGTGTCCGTGTTGTATTGGCAAGTAATACATTCACTTGGCTGTGCCTTGTGATTGTATAGGCCGATACAACACTCCCGCTCATGTAGTAAACATTACTAAAACACCTTTACTAATAACTGGTCACATCCTTGCATGAAATTCCTCCACAAGCTGGCAAGGTAATTTCAAGGTTCTCCAGGATACAATTATTTTAATTATTTATAGCTTACAGTTCTACAGTTAATGATAATTTTTATGTTTAACAAACCTATTGCCTTCAAAATGCTGTTTACAAAAAAGACATGTTCTTGAAAAGTGTGTATCTGATCTTTCCTGTTGTTGGCACTCCAAAACATCCTCCTATTAACAAAGGATAAGACAATTATTTTTGTTAAAATTACCCGGTATTTCTCAGTGATAGCACTTGAGTTCAAGAGTGGCAATAAACTGAAAATAATTATGTAAAACAATATATATTGCTTCAAATCAACTAAACTGAACTTTTCTATAATGCCTATACAGGCCATCTGCCACCATCCCTGACTAATTACCCATAACGTGAAACTAAAAATAGGTGACATAGCTCCTTGAAATAATTTTAAATTGAATGTATAAATATTGTTTAATTTGTATTGATTTACAAACAAGTAGTATTTTTTTATTTACATGACCCCACAAGCTGTAGCTTTGAATTCCTGTCGTGTATAAATAAAGGTCGTATGAATGTTGTTGAACATTGCTGTTGTTCATATCATTTCTAGAAAAAAAAGTACTGTTTTCTTAAAATAATAGCCATTCCTTGATTAATCACCCCCTCTTATAAACTGCCCCAGCTATTATTCTAGGAAATACTAACAGTATGTTGTGTCTCATTATAAAAATAATTATTAATAAGAACTGCAGTGCTTTTTCAATTACCAAAAAATGAAGTAACTGCCTTGTGTCTAATTATGACATTTCCCACTTACAAATACATGTAGTGTTTTTGAGCCAAGAAAGCACTCTCTTGCTAAAGTAATAGCAGGTTCATGTAAATTAAAGTAAAAATGATCCAATTTGGTTCAAAGATCATGAATTTTCACACATAAAAATACAAAATATGCTTTGGCTAATAAGCATTGAACATAGAGTACTAAAGTAATGATTGACGTCACAAAAACTAAATTTGTAAAATTATGGAATTTGATTAGATATTTGGAAAGGGTAAACATGTTGGAACAAAGGCATTAAAATTAGAAGGGCTTGTATGGAGTAATCAGAACATAACAGTGCCAATATCTCACTCCCAAATTGCATAAAGATGCTAATTTTTGGCAAGTGGGCATTTTTTTCCCTGCCCTTTCTGAATATCTAATCAAATCCCATAATTTCACAAATTTAAGTTTTTGTGACATCACAACTTTAGTACTCTATAACTCTCTTATTTTAGTAACAATGCTTTTTTGGCTAAAAAAAATACATTGACCTCAGCGGTACAATTGTACGTTTGCTGGTACATGTAGCTGTTTACATTCCTGGGTGGAGAGGGATAATGTGGAGTAAAGTTTCTAATCTAAGAAAACAACCCAGTGGCAGATACTAGGACTCAAATCAACAGGGATGCTAGTCTGACAAATTTTAGCAAGTAGGTAGCATACATAGTTATAATAGAGCAGTTTTCAATTGAGTGTCAAAAGTACATGTAATCTTGTGATTGCTTTGGTTTTGCATTGCTCCAATCAGAAGTAAAACCAAAACCGATCATGACTTGCTCTCGCGTGTTTTCCCGCACTTGCCGCTGGCTACTTGCATTTGCTTTGAGTTCTGATTGGTTCATTGGATTGTCTGCATCTGTTGTGATTGGTCAGAGTAATTACTTTGGTTTTGGTTTTACGACACTCAACTGAAAACTGCTCTATTATGCTTACTAGTCTTTTGCGTTGTAGATCTTCCCTCAGACACTTCTCTTCGGGAAGGGAGTCACACAAGAGAAAATACTGAATGCTGGGACCAATGTCTGTTAAACAGAATTAATAACTTTTTTAATTGAGACAAATCCTTGCGGCTGTGAAACAACTTCTTTAAAATACAATGCATATGTACATGTACATGTAAGCTTTCTTTACATCTATGTGGATAAATGAAAGAAGTTATTCAAATATAAAGATCATGTTCTGTCAAGAAACGTACCATCTGGTTTAGAATTGATGTTGATAACAGGGCAAAATTCTGCAATGGACTTTTCTTTAAATCTTGTTTTCCAGTAACATAAATATCTAAAGCATGAGAGAAAACAATATGGTAGGACCTTAATATTGTACCACACTGGAAAGTACTGGTTTTAAAGGGTCTGCAGCTTTTATCAGCAGTGGTTATGGATTTCTGCTCCCTGGTCAACATCAAAATGGAAAAAATGAATAAATAAATGAATAAATAATCTTACACAATTGTAAATAAAAATGTGGAAAGTTCTTTTTCTTTTCTTGCCTATAGACTGTAAAATAATTAAGCTTATCATGGTAATTTAAATAAGTACCCACCTTCATAAAAAAACACCGACCTCAAATAACTGCCCACCCAGAAAGCCCCAAAAATTAATAAGCTTCCCCTCCCACACCCTCCCCCCAAAACATTTTTGTACTAGCCCAGCATGAAGTAAGATCAGGGGCATCTACATGTAGCTATTCTGTTCTGAAATTGGCTTTAAGGATGTTCGCACTAACTGCTTATGTGCATCCTTACTGCGCACATAATTCATGTTGCAACACCATGCTAAATCATGCACAAGCCCACGTGCATGTGAAGAAATCTAAACAGTAAAGGGCTGGTAGACATTGTGTTAACTTTGCTTTGATTTAACTTGCTTGGATGGTCGGTGACCCCTACTTTTTTGCTAGAAAATATCATTTTCTAATTTAACAGATATAGTGAAAAAAAATTAATATAGGAAGTTTAAAATTAATTCCCATTTTACTACCCATGTAACATCAAATCCCGCCAACTTGTGGCTGTCAGGGTTTGCAAATGCTGTCGTTTAAAAATTAGGTTTACTTTAGGGAACAACCAGTTGATTTAATTTGTTTAATAGACCCCCTCATATACATCTGTAAAATTTGGTATAAAAAGTTCCATTCTAGAGATTAATTGCAATATCTTTTAACTAACAGACATTGGGGGGCCAGCTGAGTCTTGGTTGTGATAGTAATAAACAACGATTAAAGTCTTAACTCTAGTTCTTCAAATGCACAATGGACCAAGTGGTTGAATTGCTTTGATAAAGAAAACCACACAAGAGTCAAAATGCCATAAGTTGTAATAACTATTTATTAATAAATTTACTGAAAATTATTCTAAACTTTTTTTTTCATTTCCTGTTACAACATGTTATGGTTTTGTTGCTTTTATGTCTGGTTTATACTAGATTATGTCTGGTTTATACAGGTTTATGTCTCCTCTATATCCCCATTCCCATCAATACCTCATTCCCATCATACCCCAGGCCCATCATATCCCAAATTTACACCTATATGCTTAAAACTAAATATGATATTAGAAGAACAGTTTTTAATATCAATTATTAATTATCAATTATTAATTTTCACCTACTTTAGATCTGAAAACCAACACGCTAGCCACTACATCATCGCACCCCCACAAAAATACGGTATGGATACATACAATACAACTTTTATTTTATAGAAATAAGATTAATAGTGGGGGGGGGGGGAGGGGGTATTGAAATTCTTCCCCAACAGAACAGGGGGGACCTGAAAAAAATCCAGATTCACTAAGGGGGGACATGAAAAAAAATGGAAAATTTGTTAATTTCTCAGCCATCCCCCCCCCCCCCCCCCCCACCCCCCTTCCCATAAATAATGAACGGTCCCCAATAAGCGCCCACTCTTATTTGTTTTTACACTTTTAAGTTCATAAACTCTAATACTTTGTGAATAAGTAAATACCTTCTCATGTCAGACACTTGAGCTACATCTCCGATGACAAGCTGATGTTCTACTAAAAGGTGATGTAGAACCGCATCGTTCTTTCCAACGGTGTTTGGGAATTCTCTGTCACAAAAAATGCATGGAACTTGGAGCTCTGAGAGCGAAAGCTCTTTCATAGGCTTCTCTGGAAAAGCCAGCACTTCTAACGCATGCTGCTGTTGGTTTCCTGTGAGAAAAAGACGCAGTGTGAAGTATAAAATATGCAAGTTTATAAGTAAAAATTCGATACAAATAGTACACACTTTAATACCTCTGTCCGCCATGTTTTTTACCCGACTATCACTTTAGTTTGAGGATATTTTATGTCTTCTTACACAAAGTTATAACTTGCACATGTTTTTCCGTTTCCCGCGAATATGAACACGTGACTCCTACCCATGTCCGCGCCAATATTCGAGTTGTGCACCTCTTGGATCGGTGAGCCTCTTGTATCGGTGAGCCCTCTTGGATCACCTCGGGTTACATGAGCAGTTGAGCTCGAACTTATCAACGTTTTGCAGAATTCGAAGCAGATTCGAAAACTTTAAACGGTAAGTAGAAGTGTATTGTTTTGAACATGAATTTAAGGCTCGGAAAGGAATAATTTCAGCTCAGGGGAGGTAAAAAATATTGATGTGAAGAAACATCAGCCAGCGTGAATATTTTGGTAAACGTGACACCCTCGCATCGGAGAATCATCAAGTCAGCACGCAAGATGTCAAACATAAACAAGTTGAATTTACCATGGCTTGCCTCCATTGTATTGCATGCATATTACAATCATTTTGGTACTGCAAAGACTTTAAAGCTGTTTCAAAGAAAATGCATTATTTGAAATGCAGTCGAATGCGCTCACGTGGTGAATTACAGTGAATTAACACATTTAGACTCCATGAACTTATAAACTCATGCATGCTTTCCAATAAACTAACTGAACTTTTCGTTACAGCTTTTAAATGTATGAATTTTTTCTAAATTATATTTGGACTTTCATTGGCAGAAATCTAATCCTCGACCAGTTCGCCATTTAAAAGACCTTTTTGGCGAAAACTAGTCCCTCTCTTGACATCATTATAACACATGCTTTTATCTTAATGGGTGTCAATTTATAAATAAATTTATGGATCAGTTACATGTTTTTTTTGTGTGTTACAACACGCTTTGGAGAACGACATTCATTTCCCCTCAACATACTGTAAAATAAATCCTGCATTATTTTCAAATGTCATGTCATTTTGATGTGCTAAACAAATTCAATTCGTTGGTATTGTTGTGCACTACAGGGTAAACACATAACAATGTGAAACATAAAGCCTCTTATCTTAATTCACGTTAACTAGTTTTCTCCCTTCAATTGCTAACTTGGGGGGTCTATTTTCATCTTTCTGTTTGTAGTACCAATTATTTTGTAACAATTAGTTGTTTTCATCTCTGTGCTGAATTTTAAATTTTAAATAATCTACTGTAAAACAACAGTCTTGCAAAATAAGTCTAGAAAGGAAATAGTTTGGATTGCTGTGGTTAGCCAACTGTCATATGCACACTGATGCAAATCATGTCAATGGTGAATTATATTGACATTGATCAGTGTAGCCTTTTTGTGGCCAGTCAACCGAGCATTGTTGTAAAGTTATTGAACAACAACGTTAATAAATTTGAAAAATCAAATGAATGTATCTTCTCTGTTAAACCACTGTCGTTGTAGCATTAGACTTTGGAATTCTTCCCATTGTATTTCCATATCTATTTGATATCTTTTCTGTCAAGACACCCACAAAAGCTACTTACCCTTCATCTAAGTGGGATTATATAATGAACTAAAATTATTCAATAGAAATTTGATATAAAATATCAAAAGCCAATTATATTGGCTTATTAATACAAAGACAAGCAAAATCAAGGATAAAAATTGAATCACCATCCTTAGGAGTCATCATGACGCCATATGAATAAAACCTTTGAAGTTGTCATAAATAGTCATTAAACTAAATTTGCATTTAAAGCATACTAATTGAGTTAGACAAACAGCCTGGAAGGAATGGAGCCTGATTGGACATTTGAGACAATCTCTTAGCTCTCTAATGAACAACATTTTGTACAACAGACATTCAAACTTGTTTTTATCAAGGGTTGGAAATTAGCACATGCCCACTAGCCAATGTGAGTATAAATCTTTTCGGGCAAGTACAAATTGTACAACTAGGCTAGTAGGATTGATTTCACTTTCAGATAAATAGTCCTTAAGATACTTAAATTAAGCCTCCTTGATTGTACTGAAATGCACTGAAAGCTTTATAAAACTGGAATTTTCAATATCACGATTTCTTTCTATGTACAGTTTTGTAAATGAGTATGGCAGCCAGTTATGCATGGTTACTTTATGGCATTTACTGTTCTTACTTCCTCTAAAAGAGATTGTTTTATAGTGGAAGCTGGAAACACATTTCAAGGCTGTGCTCATTATAGCAGTGCTTGGATGCCATAGGCGACTATCTCTTGTCTCTGGACAGCAAGAAAAACTGAGTTTTTGCACATACATGTAGCTTAACTACTGGGCACTCTAAATTTTATAGTTAGGCTCCCTATGATAACTCTTAGAGCATGGCCTTGGATTTTATTTGTGGGAAGTGAACTAATCTGGGCGATTACATTCCAAAAGTCACTCACCTGGGCTGGCTGGCAAGTGCCCTGCAATATCTCAAAAGCGCTTACCAATAGAAGAGGAGCAGCTTTTGTGTTGTTGACATGTGGTGCAAGAGCCTGGATATATAACCAACACACCCTGTATGTGCACATTGTTGGCTGATAATTGGTGGTTTTATTTTTTCACTTTCAGATCTTGCACAATCTTGTAGCTTACAAACACAGGTTGAATAGTTTTGAGTCTTCTGGCCCAGAGCTTTACAGTAAGTTGTTGCCACACATATCAATTATAAATTAGATTTAAGAAATTATCATTATGGCCTCTGTTTATATAATATATGCAATGTTTCTATTGGCAGGGACAAAATAAAAAAAAAGATTAATTGACCACAATCAAAGATAATAATTCTAGTGCTTGTGAAATATACATGTAGTTTGAGTGTGTTTGACAATCAACCAAACTGAACACATATTAAGTTTTTTAAAGGGAAGTTTGAATGCCCAAGAAATATAAAATAACCAAACTAACTTGTTCATTTTTGTTTGATTAATTTTGATTAAGTTTGCACATCCAAAATAACTGAACGGGGCCAGGTTGTTGCTAACCCAGGATTAGCGTCAATACCGAATCCAGTTAAACAACTCAACAATAGAAAATTTTCCAAAGTTTTCTGCCCTTTAGTTTCGACTTTAACTTGTCTTCAGTACTAGCTACAAATGAACTTTTGAAAATACTTTTAAACAGAGAAATGAAATCCTTGGTTAACTTTTAATCCGGGATTAGTGTTAATTGACTTTCAAACAACCAGGCCCAGGGCAGCGCCTTTGAAAAAAAAATGTGCTTTATTTTATTCGGTGACAGTGAAAATTATTGGTGGGCTGTGGTTTTCTATGTACATACATGTATTGTCTAAAGATGTCTTAACACAAAGTTAATCTAACAGCCCTGAATTTTAAGTTCAGTGATTTTGATTTATATATTTCATAATCTGACAGTTGTCTGTGTTGTTTATCAGCCATCATGTGGATTCAAGTAAGGACAATGGATGGTAAAAGAAGCACTCAGATTGATAAACTAAGCAAACTTACAAAAATTGAAGAGCTGCGGAACAGGCTGGAAGCTGCATTTGCTGTTCCACCCAACATGCAAAGGCTGTTCTTTCGAGGCAAGCAGGTAAATTATTTTATGTGGCATTTTCCTGTCCAGAATCTATCCTCCGTGGATTAGACTTTGAGGGTTGATTTTTTAAACAAGGTCTACATTGTAATTATTGGTCAGTGTTCAGCTTTTATTGAAAGGTATTGGAATTATATATACCTCTTCTGAATCTCTACATGAAAATATTCTTAATTGTGATTATATTCAGAAGTACATTGTACTCTCGAGGTAGTTTAATTCATAAAAATAAATATATTTGAACTATTTTAGAGCCAAGTCATAACTTTGCCATGTGATGATGGCTAGATCCAGAAGTACAAGCTCACAAACCAACAGTAAATTATAACTTATTAGACAAGACTAGTAGTTTTCTCTCATTAGTAATGAATGACTCACAACAACATCCTTGTAAAGAGTGAGCTTGACACTTGCGACCTTGAGCAAAAAAAAACAGCTGGGTGTGGATTTTAACAAAATACATGCTACTCTGAAGACTAGAAGGGATCGAAAGTGGTGGTTTTTGATACAGTCAGACATTGATGTATCATTCTGTTGTTAGTTTTTATTGTTGTAGTCAGTTTTAGATAATCTTGTTAGTTCAGTCTGGAGAAAAGTAGACTTGTACTGTGTAAATAATATTTGAGGTTTGGATCTCAGCCAGATGAACATTCAGGCCTTTTTTATATTATTTCACCTGGAAGGAGGCCAGATTTGACAAAAAATGACAAAAATTGCACAACAAACCAAAGAAATGTTGAGTATTCTTGTTTGAAACTGTGCACTTGTGAGGGGTGTCACTAGATGTAAGTGCTATTGGCTGTCCATGTAATAAATGTTTCTATCAATACAAAGTTTAGTTAGTATAGCCCTGTTGGCTGTATGCCACAATGTTACATGTATGTATGTGGACAGTATAAAGAAATAGTCAAACAGTTTTTTTTGAAAAGGTTATTGAGAACCCTGACATTGATCAAAAGGGGTTAGTTAATCTAAAGCAACTGTGGTACATGAATGTGCTGCATCCGTGGGGGAATGAAACACAAAACTTTGGTTTTATCAACTAAGTTGATAAGGTACAGTAAATTGGCCACCTTAAAGAGACTCAAAAGCTGCCGCTCTTTGCTGCCAAATAAATTGTTCAAATGCGCATTATAATAATGCAACATACGGTTCTTAAAAGACTAAGAAACAACACCTCATAGGTGACCTGCTTCTGTTTCACCCCAGTTTGTTGCAATTTCAATAGAATAACCATTGATAATAGGATGCCGTTGTGTTTGAGTAGCATATTGCTATGATTTTCTCATGATATATTCACATGCTAAATCAGAAAGAGGTTGGCTCTGACCACTGCTGTTTAAAAAAAAAAAAGTGTTCAGAAATAAAAAAAATCATGTCTGGAACAGTGCTAAGAATACACTGTATATGCCCAACTGAACATGTACATACATTTTGTACTACAGTATGTTTTAACTTTACTTAGTGAATAACAGCGCTAAAATTCTTATCTCCGCTTCAATCAATCAAGCAAAAAAATAAATCATTCATTACAAGTTTACATTTTTAATTTTATTCATATTTTGCCAGTCAAACATTATACAATAATACAATACAGTACTTTATTTTCACATTTCCATGACATTTTTTGTTACAAGAAAATACACAATATATCTAGCTAAACTAAAATTGAAGGGGTTGGGGCATAACCAGCCTATGTTGCTTTTTGAGTGTTTTACTTTTTTTTCGCGCTCAGATTTGCCTAATTTTATCGTCATTAAGTCCGGAAATCCGTAAGTCTCTAGCACCTCTCAAAGAAACGAGTCGTGTTTCTTGCCTAAATCTCTATTTCACGCTCGAAGGTGAAAATAGACGTTGGTAGACAAGGCGAGCCGGCGGGAAAGTCAGGAATCACTTCGGATCAGAAAAGGGGCAGCGTTGTGAGTTGTGGGCCATTTCCCATCCCGTGCCGTAGTCGAAATGCCCGATATCCGAAGTGCTTCGAGATTTATAATATTTTCCATATTTCGTTTGGGGGACATTCCATTTTCGTTTTCGCCATTGTTATCCCGACATGCTTTGCAACAGTGGCAGATAGGTCGGCTTTGCGTGGTCGTGCGGGAGATTGAAATACAGCGTTGGGCAGCTCAAAGTGAGTTCTTGCGGCCGGGTGAAATTCAGCATGGCGGACAAAGACTATGAGCCGGCAGCGGAGGACCGGGAGTGCTTCCTAAAGGAGGTCCGTAACGATAAGGGAGATGGCGCGAATCTAAGTGGCTGACTATCGGTGATAAAAATGAAGCGATTTTGAGGGAATGAACTTCGGGATTTATTTTTCTTGAGCGGGATTCAGCGGTACGGGCCCAAACTTGGCCATCTGAAGTGAAAAATCAGCGTAAAATCGAGAAATTCGGGTAAACCTTGGGATTCATTTTTTCGAGCGGGATTCAGCAGGAGACATGCAGATTTAATTTTTTTTGCATACGTTAATTCTCGAAAACGACGGAAAAAAAAAACAGAAAAAAATCTGAACAATGTTTTGCAACGAATTTGTAGTTCACATGCCAAAAATGGACAAATCTGAGCAAAAAAAATAAAAAACGACCTCAAAAGCAACATACATGTAGGCTTGATATGCCCCGAGCCCTTCAATAAACCAAGCTGATCCAGGGCTAATCTAATTATCTAAAATTATTATTATTCATAACAGTAATCCCAAGAGGCATCTAGTACGCAAAGATAAAACGCTGTAGGGTTCGTTTGAATTTTATTTATGAAAGGAACAAGTTGAGCAGTTTATTACTGAAACAAACGACTTGTGCTTCTTTTAAAGTGCCTATGAAATGAAATTTATTTTTTGATGTATTGAAAGTTTCACCTTTTTAGACCTTGGTTTAAAGTGTTAGGGACGATGCGAAACGCTTTTTTTATGGTCTCAAAGTTAGGTTGTTGGCGCTAAAAAGTGGCTCCAATTTGTGCGCGGCCAAAACCAGTGTCATATTACACTGTGACGCAAATAGTTGTACAAACTGCTGCGGGAATATAGAGAACAAGAGAGCTGACAAGAGACGTCGCTAGAGGTGTACAATATTATGTGGCGAGCGGCCTCAAACATACGAGATATTAGAATTCTTCAATAACAGAGGGTGTAACAAAGCTTTATTTTGCTCCAGAGGAAAATAGGCCGTTGAAATACACGAAATTTGTTCGCCGACATCGGAAAGGGTACGTCAAGGGATGTTGTTTTCAATGAATTCAAAAGCGCTTATTGTTAAGATTAATATTATTTTACAAAAACAAAATAACATTCCGGCCGGTGAGGCCGTTTAATCAAGCATAATTTTCCAATCCATATCCTGTTTAGAAGTTCCTTCAAGCCTCAGCTCGACTGGAGAGCCGTCGAAGTCAGTGAGGCCTACAAAAATATACTGACTCGATCGGCACTGACTGGCGAGTAATATAAATGTTTATACGTACGGTATTCCGAATTATAAAATTCAAAGTGCAGCGACGCAAGTGTTCACTAGCAGGCTTCTTTTCTACGGAACATCTATCAAAAATCTACATGTACAAATGCGTAAGACTATTCGTAATAAAATACATCGCTGAACCATTGCGTGTTCGATCAGATCAATTTTTATACAATGAAATATAAATCAGACATATAAATGTAAACACGATACTTTGAACTCACTTACAAGCCGCCATGTGGTTAAAATTTCCAGAAACGTTCAATCGCTGGCAAGACACTGAACTAAGAAGCATAATTATTACGTATATACTTGAGTTCAAACATTTTGAATAAATAAATAAATACGCTACATGTATCAAGGTGCCTCGCCGCTAAAAATACACCATTCACATTCAATTCAGCAAGCCGCCTGAAAAACACCACCTCGGATATGCATAACATATCAGTATAATTTAGAAACTTTCAACTAGCAAACTGCCAAGAAGCTAAGACATATATCCTTCGCATTGAAAAAAGAACTTTAAGTAGACGGGCGAACTGCCAAGCCGATAAAATAAGCTCATAACCTCCACGCGTGATCAATGAACTTCAGAGAAGATCGGCCGAGTCGCTAATGCGCTAATATCAATGATGCAATATACATTGTTTGTACTACAAATATATCATTCGCGTTCGATAAACGCTAGTCAACGAGCCACTAAAAAGAAATAACAAAAACGCCTGTGTGTTCAATAAGCTTACAACTCAACTGGCGAACCACTGAGACGCTGTGCTACTGAAATGTATACCTTTCACGTTCATGTTCACTTCCTTTGCTCAAGCGGCACAGTCGGTTCGCCTCGCTACGGCAAAACTACAGTGGACACGATCATTTCATTTGATCAAGAGTGATCCGAAACTGATCCTCTTCACCTTCAGGGGACTGTAAAGAAACATATTAGGCGCTGTCTGACATTTGTACAGCCAAAAACGTTGGCAAAATGACCATCACGCTAAAGGATTCCAAGGGAATTATAGCGTAAACAAACCAATGTGTCATACTATTTACGTAATTTACGTCATCACGCACTCCCACTCGCCCCAGGCTCTCTAAAAATTGGAGCCACTTTTCAACCGAAGTGACGCATCTTCGAAGGGCTAAAAAACCGATTTTCTTTCTTTTCCTCGAGAAATGATTATTGTTTTCGTTCTTTGGACATAATAAACTAATGAAAAACGAATAAAAAAAATACATTTCATAGGCACTTTAAGTGAAACGGAAAACTTTAGTGTTTTTCTGTGAAATGAAACGAACAACTGTTTAGCTGTTTAGTTAGAGGCAGTAAAACGAGCAACTTGCACTTTTGGTGAGTGAAACGTAAAACTAAGCTGTTTGGAGGCAATAAAAGGCCGAACAACTTAAGCTTTTTTCGAGTGAAACAAACGACTTGAGCTGTTTAAAAGCGGTGAAGCGCTTTTGGCATTACTGTTATGAATAATTATAATTTTAGATAATTAGATTAGCGGACTGCCGACCTAGACCAAGACCAAGCTGATCCAGGGCTAATCTAATTATCTAAAATTATTATTATTCATAACAGTAATCCCAAGAGGTATCTAGTACGCAAAGACAAAACTTTGTAGGGTTCGTTTGAATTTTATTTATGAAAGGAACAAGTTGAGCAGTTTATTACTGAAACAAACGACTTGTGCTTCTTTTAAGTGAAATAGAAAACTTTTGTGTTTTTCTGTGAAGTGAAACGAACAACTGTTTAGCTGTTTAGTTAAAGGCAGTAAAACGAGCAACTTGCACTTTTAGCGAGTGAAACGTAAAACTAAGCTGTTTGGAGGCAATAAAACGCCAAACAACTTACGCTTTTTTCGAGTGAAACAAAGAACTTGAGCTGTTTAAAAGCGGTGAAGCGCTTTTGGCATTACTGTTATGAATAATTATAATTTTAGATAATTAGATTAGCAGACTGCCGACCTAGAAATATGAAGGGGTCGGGGCATAACCAGCCTATGTTGCTTTTTGAGTGTTTTACTTTTTTTTCTCGCTCAGATTTGCCTAATTTTATCGTACAACGAATAATATCACAAACCCTTGTCAAATTTGTACTAATCTTAAGAAACTGGACTAATTTCACCTGAAAAAAAGCAGAGTTCTGGTCTTCTAATGGTTGTTTACATTCAGAGCGTAATTTCGACGCCATTATAGCAGATTGGCCGAGAGAATATGTGACCACAATACTCCTGACCCGCGCCAACGACATGAACGAAAATACCGTTATTTACGCGCGCCTGGTTTGTTATCGATCGCGAGCTTGCTATGGCAAACACATCGTCTGTCGCGTGCGTATGAGCCAATATGTTTAAGGTCCGTCCGGTGATTGAAGGACATCATTAAGTCCGGAAATCCGTAAGTCTCTAGCACCTCTCAAAGAAACGAGTCGTGTTTCTTGCCTAAATTTCTATTTCACGCTCGAAGGTGAAAATAGACATTGGTGGACAAGGCGAGCCGGCGGGAAAGTCAGGAATCACTTCGGATCAGAAAAGGGGCAGCGTTGTGAGTTGTGAGCCATTTCCCATCCCGTGCCGTAGTCGAAATGCCCGATATCCGAAGTGCTTCGAGACTTATAATATTTTCCGTATTTCGTTTGGCGGACATTCCGTTTTCATTTTCGCCATTGATATCCCGACATGCTTTGCGACAGTGGCAGATAGGTCGGCTTTGCGTGGTCGCGCGGGAGATTGAAATACAGCGTTGGGCAGCTCAAAGTGAGTTCTTGCGGCCGGGTGAAATTCAGCAAGGCGGACAAAGACTATGAGCCGGCAGCGGAGGACCGGGAGTGCTTCCTAAAGGAGGTCCGTAACAATAAGGGAGATGGCGCGAATCTAAGTGGCTGACTATTGGTGATAAAAATGAAGCGATTTTGAGGGAATGAACTTAGAGATTTATTTTTCTTGAGCGGGATTCAGCGGTACGGGCCCAAACTTGGCCATCTGAAGTGAAAAATCAGCGTAAAATCGAGAAATTCAGGTAAACCTTGGGATTCATTTTTTCAAGCGGGATTCAGCAGGAGACATGCAGATTTAATTTTTTTTGCATACGTTAATTCTCGAAAACGACGGGAAAAAACAACAAAAAAATCTGAACGATGTTTTGCAACGAATTTGTAGTTCACATGCCAAAAATGGACAAATCTGAGCGAGAAAAATAAAAAACGACCTCAAAAGCAACATAGGCTGGATATGCCCCGAGCCCTTCAATTACTAAAACAATAGGACGAATAATGATAAAATGCCTTGCGTCTAAGTAAACCATACAGTTTTCTAGTTAGACACTAGTCTTGTGTAGTATCAATTCACATGTAGACATCTATTACAAACACATAAACACACACACTACACACAAATAGCAAAAATAGCAAAAAAAAATAGCGAAAATTAGAAGACGATTGGGGTTGGACAGTATATCTGTTTTGACAATAAATACCGTTTAACTTTTTTTTTTAATCAAAATGACTGAGATCTTTGATTTCTTTTGGTAATTTTTCCCAAGAATCAACTGCTGCATTGATCGAGATGCACATATCATACAGTGTAGTATGTAAAGCTTAGGTTTTGTTTTTATTCTGTATGTTTGTTTACTGCAGCTCAGCTTAGAAAGGAAAAGAAACTGAGTTAGTTTAAATTTTTAAATAACAAGCTGGTCCATCCATCCCAACTTCTATCAGTGCTCCTTTCTAAATATTGTGAAATTCTGTCACATTTATTCTGATTGTGTTTTTTTCTCTTTGTAGCTTGAGGATAGCCACACCTTGATGGACTACAATGTTGGGTTGAATGAGATTGTTCAGTTGATGATAAAAACAGCTCCACCACCTATTGATGACAACAATAATGGGAAACAAGCCCAGAAAGAAGCTACAAAATCAGAAGAGAAAGAATCTAATGATTCTCTTGTGCAAGTTAATGGCCATATCCCAAATGATGATGAGGTACATGTATGTACAAGAACAGGAATTGTTTAATAATGAAAATGTACATTTGTTGTATTAACAAATGATAGAACCATTTGTTTTATAATGTAATCTAAACAGAGAAAAGTGTGTTTCTTCTGTTTTCACTTGAGGTAGTAATGTGTATGTCGTTGTGTATGTGGCGTATATTATATTATACTTTTAAAAACATTTTCAGTGAACTCAATCCTTACATTTTTACCTCTCCAAGTTGAAGTAGATTGTATAACTGACCAAACACTGTCATTAGTCAGCATGCATCTACATGTATGCGCAAATAGTAAAATAATATGCTTAATAGACCAATCAGAGTGTATGCTTTACTTTAGTTATTATTAATAAATTAATGGTAAATATCTATTCCATATTAATACAATTTAACTACTGTACATATGTACAGTTAAGTATAATATGCAGCTGTATTCGGTATATTATGTTATTGACCAAGCATGAGGGCCGTAGTAGAAGAATATTGGCCTGAGCTTTTAAAGTGCATATGAAGTAAAAAGAGAATTTCCATGGTTTGATAGTGCTTTACTTTCTTTATCTAAATTTGTGGGATTCATCGAAAAGATCCTTCCCATTGTGAAATTATTCTGCTTGAAAGTTTTGAATTTTCGGCCAGAAAGTGTCTATCGAGCGCGCGGCCAAAGCTATTGTATTACAAGGCTGTGATGTAGAAAATACTTCAACTCACGGGTATCATGGCGGCAAAGGATAAGTCTTTGACCTCGGCGACTTTCTGTCTGTCTGACAGAGACTCTGAAGAAGACATAACTTCGTCACAGTCTAACATTCTTTTGAAGAAATGGAACGAAACACACTGTGAACAAACTGAAGAACGAATCTCAAGTATTTTCTACGTCCTCAACGCCATGGATATTGACAACTCGTTCGCAGTCTCCAGGATACTGATTTCTGCAAATTGTGCTACTTTGGACGGCAAAAAAGAGGCCTTAAGTTTTTTTCTGACAAATTTCTTCTATTGTTTCGAAATAAAGACACACGCGTAATAACCTCCAAAAAAAGACAAAATGAAAAATAACTTCATCTGCACTTTAACAGTACAGACCTCGCTGTGCTCAGTCCATACAAAAAAGACAGAGGGCCGATATTCTCCCACTACAGTCCCGAGCAAGCTTGGTTAATAAGAGATTTATTACACAACTTTTTACATGACTAAAGGATCATGCAGGATCATTCGGGACAATGCCCAGTCCAATATTTTCTAAGAGCATTCTGATTGGTTGCGCTCTCTGACTGTCTTAGTTGTGTAATAATTATATATTTTTATAGCCAAGTTTATAAATTCCTTTTTATAGTGTTGAGAATTTATTTGTTTTATGATTTTTTTTGCTGTGTGCTGACTTTGATTTAAGGTGATGGAAGATGGCAAGAGCCAACCAGGCACATCAGAAGACAAGACTTTGAAAAACCTTTATAAAGTGTGTATCATGCTTATTTGTTGTTCATTGGTCAAATAAATAAACAATGATAAATAAATATAAGAAATAAGTAATCTCCTTGGCATTCTATGTATTAAGTCTACCATTGTACATGTTCATGCTACTTCATACATTGTATGTTATGGACAAAAAATATGTTTCATCAACACGATCCAGTCCTTTATTGCAAATTCCTATTAAACTAATGGAACTTAAATCTGTTTTACATGTAACTGCTCATTAGTGTTCACTAGTAACAACAAAGAATACAGCTGTAGTAAATAACAAATAAGTAAAGTAATACCTAAAGTGAACTAAGCTAGTAAATTATAATAGGTGCAAGGTACTGTGAGCGGAACTTACCAAATATTTTGCAATGAATACACAGACAAACAACCACAAGCAACAAATGAAACCAAAAAATGACACACACAAAAAAAAACGATGCTGCATGTATTAAATAGTAGTTACAGTACCTTAAGGAATATGATGTTATTGTTACTAAATGTCTGTACAGGAATGTTAAACAATAAACTCTCTGCAACAATAAACTCTCTGCAACATTACATAGGTAATTGAGGGACTGGTTATGAAACCTTGCAGACTTCAGTGGCGATAACAAAGGAGCTACAATTTATGTTGATGACCGTGCACATCTTTTGTTTTTTGATCACACACTATGACTGAATAACTCAATAGCACCATTTCTATTGGTCACTTGCTCTAACAAAAGTTCAACATCTGTTCTGTTGTGCACGGTCAAGGCCGAAGAACGATAACGATAACAAAAACATCGAACAAAAACATTTCTCAGGTTTCATAACCATTGCACTTTATTAACTATAATTACAGTCAACACATTTCACACATGAATGCCCAAAGAATGAACATTGCATTATTTGCCTGTATATTCCATTCTTAAATTAGATTACTGTAACTTCACAGATAACTTCGAAAGATAAGGATATATTTTCGAATAAACCAAATTAATCATTTCAGAGTTTGCTTATGGTGAGTGCGGTCAATATGGCAGAAGAAATCCTTTTAAAGATCAATCTTAAAAAACAAAATTGATGATTCGATTATATAATGTGTAGTTCCAGAAAAAATCCATACCCACCCCATGGAAGGTCATTGGAAATTCCTAGTGGGAGGGGGGTCTTAAAGCCAACATTTTAGAAGCAAAGTATGAAGCTTAACTGGAATTTCCTGGGGGGAACGGGGGGTGCTAAACAAAACACCTTCCGTGGGGGGAGTATGGATATTTTCTGGAACTGCACAATATAAGATACGAAGAATGAAATCAAAGAAAGGTCTTGTTTATTCCCTTGCTGTTGTGCATTGCCTTCATTTTTCTGAGCCCAAAAGTGTCTCAGAACAAGTACAAGTATGTTATAATTCATTGATAATCAATGTATTTTACTTAGAAAGGTGAAATGATAGATGCAAAAGAACCGAGCATGGGGGCATGGTTTGAAGCTAAGATAATGGATATGTCATTGGCAGATGAAAATGACCCATCTTCCATCCTGTATCATGTGGTTTTTGATGGGTAAGATTTGACTATTTTCTTTGCTGATACTGAATGAATGAATTGACCAACCAGTAAATCAATAATGTTGTCAGTCAGTCAATCAGTAAGTCATGGTCTGTAGTAAATCAGTCAGTCATTCATGGTCAGTAGTTATCAATTATTCATGTGATCAAAATCCATTTTTTTGCTGATCCATTAAAATAGGAAAAAAAAACAGTTAATGGCATATTAACTACAATGATGTATGTACTAATACATTGTATTAATAACTACCAATTTCCTCCACCTTTCCTCAAGAAGGACAGATCCTCACACAGTTTAATATACAATTTTTAATCTGTCAAGGAGACATTGGCATATTTCTCATACAAAGCCTTTATATGGTGAAATATTTTTTAAAATCTGTAGATATGAGGAAGATGAAATAAACAAACTTCCTGAGAATTCAATCAGACCAATAGCAAGAACTGCACTCGCATGGGACCAGGTAACTAATGACACTTTGCTGGTCTTTGTTGTTCTATATCCATTCAACACTTTTATAAGGAATGCGAAGTGATCAATTGGTGTTCGCAGCTGTTGCTTAGGCTTTTGTAAAATCACAGCGTATCCACCTGCAAACTCCGCCAAAGTCAACTAGTTGTATTTCTTATCTTTTGAAATGTATGAAAGGCTGAAATGGCAATGGGGCCATAATTGTGGGAGTAACCACACAATTTGTTAGCTTACTGGCCTTCCCAGATTTTAAAGACTGACGCCTACCTCTAGTTGTGTGTTGCTCAGCCTCGTCACTCTCATCGCTACTGTTATCAGCCAAATTGTTGAGAAATTCATCCACTCATGCGGGATCCGCTCCCAGATCTCGAAGCTTGCGCCAACAACTGCTTTAGTTTTGTAAATTTGTCATGACTGACCACCTCTTCTGATCATCCAAAACGATGCAAGGACTCTTGGATTTGAGAGAGGCGCCAGACAAGGAAAATTGCAGTTGCTTTTTCTCATCCACTAAAGCATAATCCATCTGTTTATGTGGACAAAGACTATAATTCCATGTATTTTAATTGAGACATAATTAAAATTTAAAACTGTAGAACCGGTTGTACACAGCAGATATTACACTTAACTCAAGCAGATCAAGAATGAACTGATAGGCTATGTCAGCATCTCTATAGTTTAGTCTAGATGTTAATTATTAACTAGATATAATCTTATGTAACAGATCAGCGTCAAATTAGATATTTTAATCTGAGCTCAAAATAAACCAATTATTATGTTATTTTTGGTCTCATCTTTCCCCTAAGATTTCCGTTGGCCAGGTAGTGATGGCAAATTACAATCCTGATGAACCAGATGAGAGAGGTTACTGGTATGATGTGAAAATCACTAAAAAGGTAAATGATCTTTATAAATGTCACCAGATTTCTATCAAACTTAACAGGCTTCAAGAGTACATGCACAGTGTAGTTTTTTACTTTTAATTTTCATGTTCATGTTCATGTTCATGTTATCTGGTATATTTTCCAATCTCCTCAATGCTTCATTTGACAGTATGATGGTCTAACAAGAAACAGCAGAGAACTTTATGGCAGGTTATTGTTAGGGTAAGGAATTTGATATACTCCTTGGATGGAGTACAAATTGTACATTTTTTGGTGTAGTTCTGAAAGTCACTCACCCAAATGGTGAGTGCTGTCAAATGTAGCTTCCAACCACGTACTCTTTATATATAATGTCCATAAAATTATGTGCACCTTCTATTAGTACTATACTGCACTTCTGTGAGCAATGCTATTTTGAGCGTTAATGCAGGTTTTGTTTACATTTTTGGTTGAAGAACTAACACAGAAGACACTGTTGCTCAGGAATGTAAACTCAAATTCATAGACAAAGAGATATTCAAGATCGAAAGCCCTCCAGGTAATATTTTTACAAGTGTATGAGTCTTACCTACATGTATTTATTGACATTAATACCAGTAGCTCGTGTGCCTTTTGTCTCTTCTCAGATATGCATTTGACAAGAAAATTAGGCTTTATTTGTAACTTGCGATTGTTAGTGTAGGTGCTTTTGTTGAAACTCTAGGGAACAACCTTAAGTCAGCATGAGCACTCCCATTTTTCTAATTCAGAAGTGAATAATAAATCTTTGCTTTTGAATTGCAGATCCTAGCAGTGCTGATGAGTCTTCAAGTTCACTAAATGGGAAAATTTCACCTGCTAAAAGTATGTAATATTAATATAATTATATATGTTTTATAAATTAATTTAACAGTTTATATTTGCTTACAACTTTTACCTTCTTTGCATGTGCTCCTCATTTTCTAATCAAAAAAATCAATTCCGAATATTGAAAGGGTGTAGAGTGATTAGCTTTCTGTGGAAATTTGAGCTGGATATGCATGTACTAGATACTTTTTGTGCAATGCTGTTTTCAAAACTCAAAATTTTACAAAGGGTGCATAGCTCGTTAGCACTTTTGTCACCCAGCAATTTTGCAGTTTTGGATAGCTGATATTTTCTTAAATATTACATGCAAAGAGCTAAAAATTGGACAGATTTCTAAGTTTAACCAGCTATTTCAACTTTTGTAGTTAATTCGTATTTAGCATGATTTATATTCTAATCACACTGAAACGATTATAAAATATTTTGTAACTAATCTAAATAATCACAAAACACAGAATAGGAGCGGGCATCTCATTTATTGATGCAGCGAGCGTCAAGCGTTACAAAAAACAGCAGTACAGTTTACAAACTCAGAGAAAATTACAACAGTAAACAAAATGAAAAAACTAGGGTCGAAAGAGATGCCTCGAATGGCTCTTGCATAACTTAACAAACCTTAAATAGTGTACTAGCCCCTTGAGACACCTTACAAGCACACCTTAAATACTTCAGTAGTATTATGCAACCTAATTAACATACTCTTGTGAAACTAACAAAACGTTACAAAATATATGTCTTCTCTGTGTTAATTTGTATGCTAATGATACAAAATGTAAACAGTGACGTCAGAAGATATTTGCCCATATATTCACTCTCTGCAGAAAAGATAAAATTAATATCTTTACTTGTCTCAAGATATGATTTTTCTCAGTAGAAGAAATCCTTGTACTGTATTTCACTGAAGTTTATATAATAAGACAGGATTACATCACTGTTGAAAAAAGAGGATTGAAAAAGATGTGTTTAAAATACAGATGGTGTATTCACATATTTGTTTCTGCTGCAGTTAAAATAATATATTCTGTGGATTTTTATTTTTATTTTTGTTTTTTTGTACTTGCAGGGCAAGTGAAACCTGACTGCAGCTACTGTAAAGATAACCCGAACAAATTGTGCAAACACTGTGCATGCCATAAGGTGCATTGTAGATCATTTCTTTTTCTACCTTACCACATACATGTATTATACAATAATAATACAATAATACAATAAAGTTTATTAAGTTCCCAAATGGGATCTTCGCACCTAATTTACAATGAATTTAAAACAAAAATTCTTACTAAAAACAAACAATAAGGGTTCATAAAATATATAGGCATTGCAATGATATAAATGTAAAATATAATTAAGCAATGATCCGCATAAGAAAAATAGCGCTGAACGGCAATGCACGATGGAATGTCAACTTTTTTAATTGTTACAACTAGTGATCTCATTGGCTTAGACTAAAAAACTGTTAAAAGTGCATTTAATTTTGTCTTTTTTTTTAAGGTTTCAAGTAATTTGAGACCCAATCGCACAACATGCAAGTTTTAAAAGATATTGTATTTGGGGAACTTCATCAAAGAAGCAAAATTATTAACTATTGTCTTCTGCTATTCTAATTGGCACAAATATTTCCTAAAATTTAATTGATGCAAATGGATTTTATTTATTTTTATACTGAAATATAATAATGAACCATTAGCCCCTCCTCTGTTCTTGAAACCAAAGATATTCTATGTGGGAAAGAGCCAATGCAGCAAAACAATGAAGTTTACTATAGTTCTTATGTGGAGTATTACTTAAAAACTAAAATCTGATGTTGTAAAATATATAACTATCAAAAGATGAGAATAAAGAAATTTATTGTAAGTTTATAGGTATGTACCACAGTCTTCCCTTTCATGCACTACTGTAAGTACTTAGTGAATAAAATTTGAATTAACCCATTGACGGCCGTGCCGGCCAAAACCGGCCGTACAATACTCCACTGCTTTAAAAAATTGCAACTTTCTCAATCACGCAAACATTGCCTTAACCATCAGTTGTAAGCATTGACTAGAAAGTCCTTCAAATTGAGATACCCAATAAACTGAAAAAAGTTAGCGATTTTTGCAGAATATCAGCGTTTGAATTTGGACAATAAAAATGACCATTTTTAACGTCATAGAAAAACAACAAAAATCACGTTTTTGCCTTTAGTTTTTTTTATTCAAATCATCATGGCAAACCCAAAAGTCAACATTCACAGTAAAATTCAGTCCTAGTCCTAGCTTAGCAGTGAATTTTTTTGCTCTTATTCGTTGCTCGGGCCGAGCTCTAGCCTCTCGTTCTAATGCATACTGACCTTGCCTCTATTTTCAATATCACCACCACACTGCATGCTGGGAAATAGCCAAAAATTTTGACAGCGTTCGTTTCTTTCCGCACACATTTCATATTTATTCTAAGTCCACAGCCACTCCGACCCACCGCCGAAATTTCGCGCTTGTTGTATTCTCCTGTGGTCGCAACTTCCAAAATATGCCGCGGTAGGTCGAAAAATTCATCCAGAGTCGAGTCCCAAAGCTACTTCGTTTCATGGCGGCCATTTTTCCAGTTCAACGAGCAACGAGCCAAATTCGTAAATGAAGTACAACACCTAACTCGCTTCGTTGAGAAGTGGACTCTGAACTACCTCCAAGCTTAATGATGCTCATCAGGCAGCTACTAAAGATGAAAAATGGCTGTGGACTTACCAAAAATTGCAGAAACACCATATTGAAGACTTTATTGCAATCCAACAAAGCAAAATCACAATGTCAGAATGATGTTTCCAGTAAACTCGAGCCTTCAGTGTTTTAGAACAGCAGCACTTTCAATGGTAACTTCAAATATGGAGTCACGAAATCCTATGGATCGTTTATATACAGAAAATCACTCAAAAACGAAAAAAGACGTGGGTGTCAATGGGTTAAAGTAAAAGTAAATTTGTTATTGGTAAGAAGAACTAACTTTCTGAGCCTTAAACTAGAGCGATAAAATGAAATTGTCTGTGTATTCAATAATAATATTGTCTTACATTTGAAGTTGTCCTTTAGTAACATCTTAAATAACGAGAATATTATTTTTCTTATCCCTAATGATGCGTAGATCGGCGAAAGCTTGGAATAAAACAAAATACAGTAGCTTAAGGCCTCACTAGACCCGTTATGCTCGTTAAGAATGTCTGTTTTTATGTTACAGTGTGGTGGAAAGGAGAACCCAGCTGACCAACTGCTGTGTGATGAATGTGATATGGCTTATCACATCTATTGTTTAGTCCCTCCACTGAAAAAAATCCCTGATGATGATGAATGGTGAGTGCTTTTCACAGTCACGTGTGTCTGTAAAATGGGATTGGACTATACATTATTGTTAACACATATTATTATTGGGCATTTGAAGGGCTGAGTGCAAAAACGGCCTACAGTGTATGTGCATTTTTAAGGTAATTATTTAAGTCTCAACTTTTAGGAAGAAAAATCCAACAACACATCTATTTTTTATGCCTTGAACATGAATCAGCTGTTTTTACAGCATTTGAAACAGTTAATTTTTTCATTTAATATATCATAAATGAGGAAGAGTATTTCATCACGATATCCAAACACAGAGGAGTGTGTTTAAAAATCGAGGCGCAGCCAAATTTTTTTAACCGAGTTTGAGGTGTTTGGATGCCTGATGAAACATTGTTGAGTGTTTGATATAGCTTCTCAAACTGATCATTAAATGTGGAGAAAACAAAGGAACAAAATTGCCAAAATCTATGCAAACCACTTTCGCGCATTTGATTTTCTTTGATTGATCTTGACGAAGTATTTATGAGTTTGGGAATATGTGAAGCCCTAACTGCCACACTTTTGTTGTCTACAATGTATACGACTTTAACTTATGGATTTTTTTAATGCATGTAGAATCCTGGCTTTTAAATCTGTAATATTCTGGGCCAAATAAACCAGCCAAAGTTCGAGAACACAACTTCCTTTAATTCGAGCAACTGACAACGTTTTTCATCCGAACTGTTCTGTTGGAAAACTACTGGAAAAGCGGTTACACAGTTCACAACATACCACAAAATCTGACCATGTTTTTGTTTGTTTTATTTGCAGGTATTGTCCAGCATGTAAGACTGACACTTCAGAGGTAAGTGCTTGTACATCAATCCAGTTTTGCATTCATGATTACTAATTTTTTGTAATCTGAACAGTCATTCGAATTTTGCAAATTACTACTCACAGATCATACGATTCCACTGAATGTCACAAACATTTCCAGAAAGTTAATTAACTGTTGGCTGATATTTGCTCGTCAACTCTACAGACAACCTATTGACAAATTAAACAACCATCGTTGTTGTGCTTTTAGTTTAGTAAGAGGAGTGTTCTTAATGATGAAGTTAGGTGATTATTTTTTATCTTACTTAATAGGTCATCCATGCTGGTGAGAAGCTACGGAAAAGTAAAAAGAAACAGAAAATGGCATCTGCAAATTCAACTGTAAACAGAGACTGGGGCAAGGTCAGTATGGATATTTTTTTTGTACTGTTGAAATTGAGTCAAATGAGGACAAGGTGCTCCTAGAGTTGATGAGTCGTAAACATTTTTCTCTTACAAAATCTTGTCACTTCTGTCTACTCTCTTTTATGCTATCATGGTTGAATTTTCTTGTTAGATCATAATTCAAAACTTTTGTAATTTGGTTTTGTTTTGTTTTACAGGGTATGGCATGTGTTGGTCGCACTAAAGTTTGTTCAATAGTACCTACAAACCATTTTGGTCCTATTCCTGGTGTGCCTGTTGGTTCTGCTTGGAAGTTCAGGGTTCAGGTTTGTATTTCTGTAATTTAACAAGTTTAATTTATGAATATAGATAATAGTAAAACCAGCTGTTCTATTGTGCATGATCCATCACAATTATTGGTATTTTGTTTTGGAAATATTTGCAATTGACCACAGCAATAATATAGTTTTTTTGGGGGGGCATAATTTCATTGCAAATTTGCTTTTGTCTGTTGCAAAGTATCAGTGTTCAAGAGTTTTTTCCCCTTTGTATTTTATTGTTATGTTACTGTTTCGTAGAGGTGTCCATATCATAGAGGTAAGGTTTAAATGACATTAATTTTAGTCTCTCTCTAACCAAGAGAACTGTCTGTAATAGAGGTGTCTATATTTCAGGTGAGTGAAGCTGGGATTCACCGGCCGCATGTGAGTGGAATTCATGGCCGTGATTCTGATGGTGCTTACTCTATTGTGTTGGCTGGTGGATATGAGGATGACTTGGTGAGTTATTGCCTAAACACTCCCCTCCCCCCCCCCCCCCCCCCCCCCCCCCCCCCAACCCGGGGTAAGGGAGTACTTGACCCATGTTTGGCATAAAGAAAACTAATTAATAAAAATAGTGTGTAACAACACCCTCAATTTATGGATCCTGTCTAGGACAGAGGAAAAACTACATGTAAACACTCCCTTGTTTGACACAAGTGTTTTATAGGCAATTGTAATTAAGCAGACATTTCCAATGTCGAATTGCTAAATCCTATATAAACCATAATTAATGACCACAATCACGCAACCATACCCCTGACCAGACTATCAACTCAGTACTAAACAGACTTTTATAAAATATGTTTTGTCATTTGTTTAGGACAATGGAGAAGATTTCTTCTACACAGGCAGTGGTGGGCGAGATCTGTCTGGAAATAAGCGAACAGCAGAGCAATCATGTGATCAGACATTAACAAAGATGAATAGGTACACGCAGAAGAAATGTGTAACGCGCATTCACAGCTTCCGAGAATATTCATTTTTTGCTTAGTACCATATTTGGAAACCCCTCGGTCCAGGGAGATTGGAAGCAAGTTGTTCTAGCAAATTGATTGGTTAATATCTTTATCTTGATTTTCCAAATATGGCTGTAACAGCTTCTTTGCAAATTGAATAATCGGAAGCTTGTTTTAAATCGTACAAGAGACAGTTGCATGTTTTAACCCACTTATGGGTTTCTGGTACATGTAAGAACTAGTGTGAGGCAACTGCCATTTATGGGCAACTCCCAAGGGTTAGAAATTATCTCTTTTATCTTTTACAAATACAGTCTTCAGACTTAATGTTTAAATTCCAGACTTGTCAGGCACCAAGGACCAGCAATTTTCTAGCCTGTGTAACAGTCATTTTGTTTCCATAATTGCGGGAGTTGCGTACAGGCATGGGGCATGACCTAACCCTCTCCCTCTCCATGCCTTCATGCTAGCTCCTCCCGTGCTCTATGAAAGGAAACAACTGCTGTGCAGGCTAGCCATTTTCAAAAGTACAGCCTCTATTTTTGCCAGTCCCTGGTGCAGTCCAGCTTTACCCATGAATTGTAAACGTCCTATCCCTTAAATCAGAACTGTTATTGTTATTGTGTGAGTCATAATATAAAATGACTACACTGTAGCTCGAAAATTAATAAAGATAAACCCTTAAGATGTGTCAGGCAAAGCAAGTAATTTAAAGGCATTGCAGCAAGTGTCCTCATTTAATGACTGATAGGCATCATTGTATTTTAATGTTTTAGGGCACTTGCAAAAAATTGTGCAGCACCCTTAAATGACAAAGAAGGAGGTGAAGCCAAAAACTGGAAAGAAGGAAAAGCTGTTAGGGTGGTATGTCATGCCTTAGTAATATGTAACGTTTTTGTCATTTTGTGTTACATGTAGCTACAGTGTGGATAATAAAGCATCACAATTAATTTAAACAAAGAAAAACCTAAAATTATGTTTGAGGGAGCATGGATAGCTAGATGGTGTAGAGTATTTTCCTACCACCATGACCAATGTGTCTTGGGTTTCATTATTCCTGAACATAATTTTTTAAATAGATGGGGAAGTAAAGAAAGTAGCCACAGGCATTGTCGATGTTTTGTTTTATCTATCTGTAAGTAGCTGGGGCTCATTATAATTTTCCTGCCTCTTATTCACAGCCCTGTGTTCTCTCCTTGCCCTGAGAATTTTTTTCTCTGGGACTCCAGTTCTCCCATATTTTCCTCGCAAAATAGCAATTACAATTCTCACTAGATCTGGATAGTTTTCCAAATAAATGCTCAATTTATTTTATGTATGGTTCTCTCGTGGCTCCAAGATGCTTTTGTTTTCTCTTGGCACTCCAGTTTTCCTACAATTCCAAATTCTAATTAGATCTGGATCAAGTAGCGCTCAACTTATTTTATCAAATAATTACAAATTGCATCCCATTTTTCTCATTTTAAGATTATATTCAAGGTAGAAATTTTAGGTAGAAAGGTGACCTTCCAGTTCAATGAATAGCTATGTTGTCTGGCAAAGTATTCTGAATAGTTTTTGATTGAACATATTGAATTTATGATTCGACTTCTTTCATGTACCATGTTACAGGTAAGGAGTAGCAAACTGGCTAAACACTCAAAATATGCTCCAGCAGATGGGAATAGATATGATGGCATATACAAGGTAGGCAAAATCAAGCTATTGATTTGTCATGACCAGGTATTGTTTGAAGTACAAAGATGTAACATAAAAGTTAAACAACATAGGCCACTATCCAAGGATGTTTTCATAAGCGTTTATAGTGCTAACCAGTAACACGTGACCCACCGCATTTTTTTTCAAGACTGGCTGGAACAGTTATATTTGGTGGATGTCAAGGCCTGTAATTTGTAAGATCACTGATGCATGAATGGTGAATGGCGTGAAAAAGTGAAGTGGGTTATTGCATGTTACTGGTTACTGCTATATGGGAAAATCTAGATAAATTACTGGTAGGTGCATAGCTATTTGAGTTACAATGGACATACAATACAATACAAAAGGTTTGTTAGTATATCCCAACAGGGGTTTTCAATACTATTTTACAATCAAGTGGAAAAAGGAGAGAAAACAGCTAATTACAAAAGCTAATTACATCAGAGCCCTTTGAGGTGCCACTTCCTAATCAAACTAGTGCCAGGAGGACTTTGCTGAAAACAGGCAATTTTCATGCGTGTAACCACAAATGAAGGGCCGAGAGCATGTCCAGCCTATATGACTTTTTAGGCCTTTTTTATTTTTTCTTGCTCAGATTTGTCCAATTTTGGCATGTGGACTAGAAATTAGTTGCAAAACATTGTTCCGAATTTTTTTCCATTGTTTTTTCCGTCGTTTTCGAGAAATACCGTATTCAAAAAAAAAAAATCAATCAATCAAAGGCTCCTATTGTAACGCAATATTGCGGTAAGCTTCTGTTTTCGCACTGACACGGTTCGATATTTTTGTAAAATTAAACGTTAGAAATTTTGACGAACGCAAAAAAAGTAAATCACTTTCATAATGTCCAGTTCGAAGAAAGAAAGAAAAAAAAAAAATGAGGCCGAGCGTGATTCGAACCCGGAGCCGTCCGAGCGCAAATCCCCGACCAAACCACTAGACCACAGACGAACACATGCTCACTTCAGCCTAAGTTTTATTATTAAAAGGTTGATACGCATCAAAACGCGTATCTCGATTTCAAAATCCTTTTAGATCGAATTTAATGTTGCATTAAAGACTCCAAATGCGAAACGTCTTCCCGCCGGCCAGCAACAACTCACTTCGAGCTGCCCAAAGCTGTATTTCAAGTGCCCGACCACGCACAGCGGACCCATCTACCACTGTCGCAAAGCATGTCGGGAAATCCTACAACAAAACCGAAATGGAGTTCCCACCCGAAAGTTATTGCAAAATACTATAAGTCTCAAAGCACTTTGGATATCGGGCATTTCGACCACGGCACGGGATGGGAAATGGCCCACAACTCTCAACGCTGCCCCTTTTCTGATCCGAAGTGATTCCAGACTTTCCCGCCGGCTCGTCTTCCCGACCAAGGTCCGTTTTTCACCTCGAGCGCTAAATGGCGCTTCAGACACAAGGAAGGACAAGAAACACGACTCGTTTCTTTGAGAAGTGCTAGAGACTCAAGGATTTCCGGACTTAATGATGTCTTTCAATCACCGGACGGGCCTCATACACGTTGGCTTACACACACGCTACAGAGGCGATGTGTTGCCGCAGTGAGCTCACGATAGATAAGCGAGCCAGGCGTGCGTAAATAACGGTATTTTCGTTTAGTTGTTGGCACTGGTCAGAAGTATTGCAGTCGCGTATTCTCACGGCCAAACTGCTTTCAAATGGCTTCGAAATTACGCTCTGAATGTACCGTCAAAGCACTGGAGGGCCAGAACTCTGCTTTTTTCAGGTAAATTGGTCAAATTCCTTAGGGTTAGTGCAAATTCGACAAGGGCTTGTGATATTATTCGTTGTACGATAAAATGAGGCTATTCTGAGCTATTCTGAGCGAGAAAAAATAGAAAAAGGCCTAAAAAGTCATATAGGCTGGACATGCTCTCGGCCCTTCAAATGGCAATTGGTGTGAAGACCAAAATTTTCTTCAGTTTTGCCAGCCATAATAACTGGTTTTTGTGCATGTATCTCTGGCCCAATTCAGGTGATTGCTCTCATTTGAGCATGCTTTGGAAGATTTCTTCATCCTGTATAAGTTGGTCAAAAAAGACATCTTTTGTCTTAAAAATTTATTCATGACGTCGCAAATTATGCAAGGACTGTGGCCTCTGATGGGTGGTCTGGGGCAGTTTAGGAGTCAATAGGTTAAAGAATGTACAATAATTACCAGTAATGAGTAATCAGCCATTATTTTACAGCAAATGGCTGAAAAAAAAACATTGGGCTTTTTTACCCATAGACCTATCTATAAGTCTTAAAGAGAACTGGTTGTTTGACTCACTAACATTTGTATTTTGTAATATTTATTCGTCAGGTTGTGAAATACTGGCCGGAGAAGGGTAAATCTGGATTTATTGTGTGGAGATACCTACTGCACAGAGATGATGAGGTACATGTACTTGGAAGGAAAGTTCTATTTCTTTTTCTTGTCACAGCAATATATTCACTGTGACAAGGTCGTTTAACTAAACTTTAGTTTATTCTTAAATAAAATCAATGGTGAACAAGCAAAGTTTGATATCCACATTACCTCAACAGACACCTGCCCCATGGACCAAGGAGGGAAAGAAGTTAATACAGGAGCTGGGACTAAAAATGGTGGTAAGAGAAAGGTTTAATGAATGTTATTACATGATAGTAAGTGCTTGAAATAGCAGCCAGCCAATGAACAATTGCATACCAAATTTCAAAAACAGGTTAAAGTGAAATTGCACTCAGTGCACAGGTGGCCCACGCAGCTGGTGCTAACCTTGTGTAGCATGAAGTACAAAGAAGTACTACTCCCCTCAACTGGATGGGGAAGGGTTCGTAATAATTTGCAGCATTTTGTTGGGTTTCTTTCATGTAGATTAAAGGGGTTGAAACCAATTGATTTAAACCAGTGACTGTTTGGTTGAAAGTCTGGCATGCTAATAATTGGGATTTGACTACAACACTTCTACTAACTGGTAGCAGTGGAAAAAAGTAGTTTGACTGATGCAGCACAGATCATTTTGTGCAGACTAGATTTTTCATTGTAATCCTTGTATTCTATACGAATCTGTTACATTGGTTGTATGTTGATATTGATTAAGGGCAAATTATTTGTTCAGTATCCAGAAGGGTTTTTGGAGGCACAAGCCAAGAAAGAAGAGGAAAAAAAGAAACAGGTGAAAGATCAAGATCAGGACAAGGAATCAGGGAAAGGAAAAGGAAAAGGAAAGGGAAAAAGAAAACGAGATGAAGGTTATTACTTTAACCCTTTTACTTGCAAGAATGTCAAAAGTCCGAATTCAAGAAAAATCCCATATTTCATTTTGTAAAATATTGAAAACCAAATGGTACTATGCAAAAGTACTGCTAAAGAGGTTTCATTTGAATGGTCACACCTTAGGGTTTCGTTGACAGACCCAAGAGTTAGAATTACATTACATGTCTCCATAATTGACTCTGGCAGTGAAACGGTTAACAAACTTTGCAATAATATTATTGTTAGCAGTAATTTGATTTAAAGAGAAATTTGTTAGTTAGTTTTTATTTCTCAAATAATTACATTGAGCCCAAACTAGAAGCATTGATCAAAATATCAGATAAAATTTGCTACTTTAAATTATATTTTGTGCAACATTGTTACACTAAAGGAGAATCTTATGGTAGTATTTGTACAATTTAAATTCGTTTTATAAAGGTGAAACAAGTCCAGACAAGTCACCTCCTTCAAAGAAAAGAGGCTACAAGTTAAAAGCAGAGACAAAAGCTTTACTAGATGCTGATACAGCAAATACAAAGCTATGGAATGAAGTAACAACAGCATTACAAGACTACCCAGTAAGTATTCAACCCTTGGGCTAACACATGGCTCTACAATTGGGATATTATTCTTATATCACATTGGACCAATATCTGCGGCTTCAAAGGGTGTTGTTTTATTCTGTTCAGCTAGAGGTGACAAAAATTTAGTGGAAGCAAAGGCAAAATATAATGTCAATCATCCCATTGAAACTCACTGGAAAAACGTGACAATTTTAGAAAAACTATAGAAAAAAGGCCCCTGGTTTGTCCATGTTTTACATGCCCTGTGGATTTTATTTTTTTAACATTTATCTGGTTTTATTTTGCCTGAAGGTCAATTTCCTAAGAATCTCGCCAAAGCAATAGCTGTTGTTTACGCACTCTGGCCGTTTGCTGTAGCTAAAACCTTATAGGAGTCTGGAAAAGTTTGACAGTGAATTGTTTGAAATGGGTTTTCATAAAGGTGCTTACTGAAGGAAAATGGTCCCTGTCAAGTGTGGTAGAGGGTGTATTTACAACCAGCAGTAAAATGGAGTTATTGGCTGACTTTTTGTTCCACTCCTTTGTAGACATTTATTCAAAAAGTGGAAGAGACGTTCACATGCATTTGTTGTCAGGATGTTGTTTGTCAACCAGTGACCACTAAATGTTTTCATAATATCTGCAAGGTTAGTTTATGCCATTGTCCTCCTCTCATTCCTTATTAGTGGTGTTTTATGGAATGATGATAATAGGATTGGAAGTCATCTTTAGCATTCTATTATGACAACCATCAAATGTCCTGACGTTACTGATAACAATGTCCTGTTATTGAGCTATACAAGTGATAGCGATAGTTTATTGCCGACACCTTGCGGCCTGTCGGCTTAATTACAAGTAGTTGGTCACACTATACAAGTATAGGTAAATATAATAGAAATGTTGTAAAAGTTATATTGCTACATAAACATAGTATGACATAGTATAGGGAAGATATCAATGACGTCACCAATTGTTATTAATGTGCCAACCAGAGCCTTATTGGCTGCCGAAACAAAGGGTTCTTTTGTTCCAGTGGCTGGCACATTTGAATAACAAAAAGAATGTTTGTAAACAGATATCATCCCTATTGTGTCAGGGCCACGATTGTAATAGCTATATATACGGCTAAACTGGACATTTGATGGGGTCATACGTGAAATACTGACCTCTTTCGCAAATGTCATTATCCAGGTTAATAAAATTTAATATGATACCATTATCCATGTATTATGTAGCAGATGTTTATCATTGTATGTTGTTAATCATGTCAGCAAAAAGGAAGCTATACAGTGTATAACCTTGATAGAAATAGGGATTTAACACACAACACCCTATGTGAATACTGATCAATAACTGTCCTGATTTTTTTTAGAACTGTCTCCAGCGCTCGTTCAAAGCAGATGTGTTCTGTTGTCCAGCATGTCGTACTGAGCTTGGGAAAAACTACAAACTGACAGTTAATAGTTCTTTAGATGCCGCTCTTAATCATCTGTTCCCCGGTTACACCAAGGGTCGGTGACAGGAGCACATGTCCTATGTTCTTTTTAAAAGTTAGATAGCAGCTTTTAGCGTCTTATTTGCTACTTGCTAACAACCCATTCTTGTAACAGGGCTTAAGGAGTGACCCAAATCTGTAAAGGCTTTTCACTGGTGACAGAGTCGGAGTCGTAATCAGAAAAACGATTTCGTTAGCCAGAGCCCGCCCCCCCTGGTCGTAAGCAGAGCTTCCGACTGTGAATATGATTCCGTCAGTAGAAATCTGTACTCGGAAGGCCTGGGAATGGGCATTGTGATCGGTTTCACTAGTTCGTAAGCGACGGAATCATGAGCGCAATCGGAAGAAAATGAAAACCTTCTGATTCCTGCGACTCCGATTCCGACTTATGACTCGGTTGTGTGATTTTCACTTGGTCGGTCTTATGACTCCGACTCCGTCGCTCGTGAAAACCAGTCTTAACCCGTAAACTCGCAAGCGTCCCAAAAATCAAAATTCAAGAAAAATCCAAACTTTATTTTGGTAAATATTGAAAAGCAAATGGTACCATACAAAAGTACTGCTAAAGAGGTTTCATTTGAATGGTCACACCATAAGATTTCGTCCACAGACTTAAAAGTTAGAACTACACTACGTGTCTCCATAATTGACTCTGGGATTGAAAGAGACGTTTTGGCATGTTCGGTTGCTATTTTACTTGTTAGCAGCTTTTTTCATCAGGGCCCGATTGTTTAAAAAGTGAATAACGCTATTCACCAGATAAATCACCGTCTAGGAGACGAGCATTAACAAAACAATTGCGTCATATACTGGATACAGATTTATCCAGTGGATAGAGCGCAATCCACTTTTTGAACAACTTGGACCTGGGATCAATAGGCCATTTCCGAGTTGCCTTTAGCCTCTCTATCAAAGCGAGGCTAGGTGCGAAACCTTTCATATGAAAATGAGTTTTGATTCACATGCAAATAAAACTTATTTGCATGTGAATGAAAACTCATTTTCATATGAAAGGTTTCGCACTTAGCCTCGTTTTGATAGAGAGGCTAAAGGCAAGTCGGAAATGGCCTATTCAATAAAACTTTTACAAGTGTAATTTACAAGTGTAGCTATTGTTTTCAACCTCTGAAACAATGGCTACACTTGAAAATTACACTTGTAAAAGTTTTATTGAATTGACCCCTGGTCATTGAAGCGTGTGTTGTAAACTATTTTTGGATTTCGCTTCATGTAAGGATCGTCAACTGGTTTTGTGTACACAAGATGGTCCAAGATGTGTATAAAGTTGTACGTAAACCTAATTGTAGGAGTTTGCTAATGTGTACTTTTTCTGATCAAACAAAACATTCAACTTGAGAAGGCCACCCTTTTCCGTATTTTCTGTCTTTGTCTTTAAGAAAAATTTGATTTACGCCAGAGTTGAAATTTATTTTTGTGCGCCAATTTTAGCAGCTTTTTTAACATTGATGTAATTATTATTGTCATTTAAGACTGAATAAAAACTACTGTATATCCGTTATTGGGGCATGTTGATGCTTGGGAATACCACAAGTTTTAAATAAACGCTCCAATATTTTTTGATGTCCTTGTTCTCTAATAAAAGGTTTCAACAGCGTTCGGCCACCAAATTAAGCTTCTTGTTAAATAGTTTACGTTTCGATGAACAGATAAAATCTGTTCTGATTAAAATGGGGCAATTCGGAATTTATCATTTGATCGGCATTTGATTCTAATTTAAGTCACCTTTTAGGATAAATTATTACTGAGGAGAGATAAAGAAAGTTCAACTATCCTTTCTGCATTTTAACCACCTAATTTTGCCGCCGTTTGTTCCACTCGGAATCTAATGGATTAACTATTTTGCAGTCAAACCTCCACTGCTGGTTGCTTATTAGATCTTCTGTAGATCTTACGTACACCAGCAAAAAAAAAAAAAAAAACACGAAAAAAGCAAGTGACACATTCGAACACCAACCCCGTACTTTGCACATGCGTTTTATTTGAGTATTTTTGAATGGCGAACACACATTAAATTTTACGTGAGCACGAGCGTTTGTCTCGTTAGAACACACTGATGAAGGGGTTATCTTCGAAACGTCTGACTATCTGTAACAGTCATTTCAGCACTCAATCTTAACTAAATTTTGAATATTACCTCGCACATGCGCACAGTCTTGCATAGTTCCTGTACGGCTTTTTCCCAGTCCTTCACGGTCAATTCGTTTCGGTGACGTATCCGAGACGAAATGTCGCTCAGACCACGTGACCCGAAACGGATTGACCGCGGCGAAATATAGAGGACTAGGAACTAAGCAAGGACAGCAGCTGAGCAGCATTTTAATTCGCAGTCCTTTGCCACGTATTCAATTATAACGATAGACGAACTATAACTGCAATGAAGCCATTACACCATCCCCTCGGTATGGCTATAAGACCCTATAACCTTAAACAGCTGCCCATGTCTGCCATTACCAGGGTGATATGGTTGTGCGCATGCGTAAGGTAATGGCCATTCTGAGGGGGATGATGTAGTGTCCTTTCTTGCAGTATAGTTAGTCAACGATTGCAGATGATGGTTTGGATCAAAAACTCCCTCCCCAAATATTATCCGGGGGTTAAAAGACCTGTTAAAGCAATTTTCTTCAATTTCCTGGCATCAGTGCAGCATCCATACATCATGTATTAACCTACCACTCAGTCAAAGTGCTTTACATGGGTAAAGTAAGTAGGGTAGGGTAGGACAGTTAGAAATTATCTCGCGGCATTCTTGTTGCTAGCAGTACTCTCGTCTAAATATCAGAATTTCACAATATGACAATCCAGTTTTATTCGATTTTAATTGCTAAGGTAAAAACAATTCCCGAGCAAATAATAAACGTCAGTATGAATGACGTTACGTCGCGGAAATAAATAAACTTTGAAATGAAAAAGTCGGGAATAAAACAAAACGTATGTTTTTTTTTTACCAACAAACACATACCGGCAAACGCAAGGGAAATAGAAAATATTGGCATCTTTGTGACAATTCTAATGTAGGCGTCTTGGCAATTCTAAACTTTGAGAAAACACAGTAGTTGATTTAGAAAATGATAATTGCACTCATTTTCTCCTCGGAAAAATGACGGTATATGATCCGTCCGCGAAACATTTCTCATAATTTAATCATTGTACCTTGTTTTGTTGTTTTAGCGCAATGCCAAACATGGAGAATAGATATAATGTCGACTGATTAGAATATATTTCTCAGTTCACGTATTTACTATAACACTGAAGACCCACTTTATAGATAAAGAAAACTTATCATGCACTTTGCCAAGTAGAAATGGAAAATTTCAAACTAATTTATTTCTGTACTAAAGGCGATTGTTAAGCAACCATTAGAGCAGTTTTCAATTGACTGTCGAAAGTAATTACACAATTGCTTTGGTTTTGCATTGCTACGCTTTGTGATTGGCTAAAAAATCTCGCGCCACTTTCTCGACCAATCAGAAGTAAAACCAAAACCAATCGTGACTTGCTCGCACGCGTTTTCCCGCGCTTGGCGCCCGCGACATGTAATTGCTTCGAGCTCTGATTGGTTCATTGGATTGTTTACGACTGCTGTGATTGGTCAGAGTAATTACTTTGGTTTTGGTTTTACGACACTCAATTGAAAACTGCTCTATTATAATTATTAATAATTATTATTATTATATTTTTGCTCTATCTTCCTTCTACAGAAGGGGCAGAAAACTACGTATCTGATTTTTCATTAAATTCTTTAACCAATGCTTTTTTTGGGCGTTTCGGTTCACCGTACGTCGAAGTTTATAAAAATTTGCATAACAACCGTCTTTGGAGCAGCTGTAATATCCTTGCTCTTTTCCTAAAATACTGTACTAGACTAATATGACTTTTATTATTGATGTTGTAACTGCAATCCGTTAAGTTTAAAATATTTTCTACCAATGAATACACATTTTTCTCTTGTTTTAGTGAAAGTTTTATTCAGAAAATGAAAACTTTCGCTTTTAATTTCTTAGAAGTAAATGGCCATCTGGAGATTCTTGGCCTTTGTGATCAAATGCTCAAACGTTATTGGTGCAGAAGTGCAGTTATAAGAATATTAAAACCAATCAGCCAAACCAACTTTCCTACAAGCCTTGAATGTTTAGATTCTGTTTCGATTACCTTTAATTTTAGGGAACGAAATACTTTGCATGTCGTTTTATTTGAGCTACTGATGCTTTTTCACATTTCAGAGGTTTGGTATTTACCTGCTTTTGGCGCCTGCGTCATGTAACTGAAAGGAAAAAATAGAGATATATCTTCCTGATCTTTATATAAATTCTCTTTACCACAAGTATTTGTACCCCACGTGTACGTCACCATGCACTGGCTACACAAGCAATTTACTAACCGCCATCTTGGATTTATGATCGTAATAAGTTCATTATATATTTTTCCGGAGGAGGCGGACAAATAATGGTCATGAAGAGGTCTTCTGATTCAGAGACGCTTACGAAGCCTAAACGAATTCGTTCTCAAAGAGAATTTGACGATAATGGTGTTCGAGACAGATTGTCTTCCCCGGACAGCGCGCGGGATAGTGGTTCCCCGATCCGTCGAAGTTCTTCTTTGACAAGAAAGGTCGACGTTAGGACGTATAAGCGCAGCTCAAATGTAAATATGCGAACCGAAAACAACTATCAAAACCAGCGAAAGAGAACCGACCGAGAGTCGGAACCTCAAATCCGACTCTCAAACCTTGCCAGTCACATTGGAGATCAGTCAATGAAACAAGGAATATTCCACGAGTTCAAAAAGATCGGTGGCGGTGAGATGACCGTGCACTTGCTCGGACGGGATGACGACCGTTGTGGAGTTGTGTGCTTTCGAAACATCGACGATGCTCGAGAAGCAAAGCGTGCTATTGAACGCCGTGGACGTCTTACACTGTTTGATCGACAAGCTATTGTAGATTACGATTTTCAAGAAAGGACGTCTCGACGAAGTTATAGCCCTACCAACGAGTACCCGCAGAACTACAATCGATCGCTCTCTCCTTCACGCCGAACTCAGCGAAATAATCCACAGTTTGATCTTGATCGAAATCGTGGAGATAATGATCGTAAAAACTACAGGAGTGGTGGCACATTCGGACAGCAAAATCAAATTCGGCCTGAGTACATTCCTCCCGAAGACGATCCAAAAGCTACGCGAACGCTGTTTGTGGGAAACTTGGAAACAAGCATTTCTAGCCAAGAGCTGCGTCGTGCTTTTGAGCGGTTCGGAGCAGTTTTGGATGTGGATATCAAACGGCCAGCTCGTGGACAAGGGAACACCTACGCTTTTGTGAAGTTTGCGGACCTTGACGTTGCTGCGAAAGCGAGGGTAGATATGCAAGGTGAAATTATTGGTCGCAACCGCGTGAAAATTGGCTACGGAAAAAGTCAACAAACCACCCGGTTATGGGTGGGTGGATTGGGGCAGTGGACGTCGATTGTTGAGTTGGAGCGCGAATTCGACCGTTTTGGAGCTATCAGACAGACAGATTACGAAAAGGGTGACGACCATGCTTACATCTTGTACGATAGTTTGGATGCTGCTTCGGTCGCTGCGCGCGAAATGCGTGGATTTCCACTCGGTGGCCACAAACGTCGGTTGAAGATTGATTTTGCTGATAAAGACCATTTACAAGACCCGCGTCTTCGACAACCACTAACTCCTCCGAGGAATCGTATCAACAATGTCGATAGCAGAGTTGATGGTGATTTATTTCCGGTAGATCAGGGGGACAGGACCTACGAAAGTGATCGAATGTACGACCGAAAGCGTGAATCATCACCGTTCCGCCGAGAATCACACCCTGTGAATGAAAGTGAGTTCAGAAACTGGCGTGAGGAAGGTAATTCCTTTAAACAAGATCTGGGCCGACAGCATGATCTGCCTCCCCAGAGATCCTACAACAGTTCTAACAACTGGCCAAGGGATGAGCAAAATGTACGTATTGATGAGTCTGACAACTGGGAAAAGAGATCTCAAGACAGGAATTCAAGGGGCCAACAGCGCTACAGACAGAGGGCACCACCGGTGGATAATTACCAACCATATGACCATTCACCTGTTCCACCAAGGGAGATTGACAACAACAGAACTCGAAAGCGTCGACCACCTTCGCCTATACGGACCAAAGATTACAGGGACAGTGGCAGTCCCCCCAAACGCCGTCGAAGCCCAAGAACTAGATCTCCATCTCCAAATCATGCTAACCATTCACGTCCAACTTCACCCTCAGATTCACGCCGTTCGAGTTCTTTAGATGGACGCTTCAGTCGCTCTCATGGAGATAATTTGAATGTCGGCAATGGTGGTGAGAGAAAAAGAACCAGCTCTGGTGATGATTTTGAGAACAAGAATTCCAGTGGTAAGGAAGATTCTGCTAAAGATGTGCAACCAAAGGAATTGACAAGACAAGAAAATGAGAATCCTAGCTCAGTGGGAACGGAAACCTTACAAGATCTGGTCAAAAGATTTGCTGTTGCTTGGCGTGGTGCACTTATTCTAAAGAATAGTGCATTTCCAGTTCGCATGCATTTCATTGGTGGAAATCCCGAAGTTGCAGATTCATTGCTTCGTTCAGATGGATCTGTATCCCAGAGTACAGTTTTGCGGATTACTCAGCGTCTGCGTTTGGACCAGCCAAAACTAGAGGAAGTTACTCGAAGGATTAACACCGCCGGTGCTAGTGGTCACTGCTTGCTACTTGCTTTACCTGGTGTTCAAACACCACTGCCTGAAGATGCAAATGCTGAGGAGGCCTTGCAGCACAGACCATTGAGAAATCTTATGACATATCTCAAGCAGAAACAAGCTGCTGCTGTTGTTAACCTTCCTGTAATGCCTGGAAACCCTGCAACCACAAAGGATGATGTCGGTGTGTTACATGCATTTCCTCCATGCCAATTTTCGCATGAGCATTTGGTACGCATTGCACCTCATTTGTCACCTGAACCATCAAAGGAAGATCATCTGGTTATTCTTGTAATCCGTGGCAGTGGCTGAGTATTAGTTTGTACGTGGCTTGGAAATGTTTTCATAAGTGTTGTTGTGTTTCATTGCTGCTTCATTGTTAAAGAACTGGTTCAAGTTTGTTTGTTAATAAAACTCTTGCAAGGTGTCTTCATTTCTTACTGGAACTTGAAAAAATTTCATGTGGCATCTTCATGTAATCTAAATGCTGCGGCCAGTGTTATTCAAGCTTCAGAATGTCAACAAGTCCTGCCTTCTGAAAAGTTCATTCTACCCTTGTTCAACATAAAGCAATTCAAGTGGAAATTGGACTTTATTTTGTTTTTATTGGTTCTGTGCCTTCTTCAAATGTTTGATGGCAATGTTATATCCTTAAATTAATGGAACTTTGGACTCTAACTACCAGTAGCTAGTCTTGATTTTGTCAACACAGGAAAGTTGTAAAAGGGTTTCAACTGTGAATAGTACTAAACTTGTATTAATGCTAATGGAACAAGATATGGCAGATAAAGTTGACTGATTGATTGATTGATTGATTAATTGATTGTTTTTGTCGTTATTGTTGATGTTTTTTCACCCAACAGATGTTTTGATGTCACTTAAAGACAAAGTTATGCAACAATTTTTAACTGTTCACAGTTGAAATCATTTGTCACTTGTCACTATACTGGACAAGAAAAGCAATTCAGTCTCTTTGAAGCAGCTAGAAGCAAACAAAATTAATCATCATGCATATTTTAACCAAGTTTAAAGTGCCGAGGAAGTTTCTTTTTATTATATACATAGAAGTGTAACCTCATACTTAACTTTAATGGTCAAGTTTTTCATTGTTGAAAGGATGAAAACAAAATAGTTTGACAGTCTATGCAGTCATAAAAGGTCGAAACCGTTTTTCAGTAGATGTAGATTGTTTATAACAAGTGTATTGGTAAATAAATGTAAATTGTAGGGACAGAGGCTAGAACCTCTTTCACCTATGGCCTTTTTGGAACCACGTGGAAAGGTATGGCCTCATTGGTTCATGTGCCCTTGGCATATTCACATACTTTTTAAGTCCTGACTGTAACATTAGATGGAAATACGTTGTTCATTAAACTGATTGTGAATGACAGCAATGTCTAGTTCAGTGTGGATTTTCTAGCAGCTGCAACGAAATGCGAGACTTTTTGGCATGTGCACCATTATTGTGGAACACCATATATTGCCTTTCATCGTAAAGAATGCAACAGCTCTCTTACTTTTCAGTTGTTCATGGAAGCAATACATATTATTCATCATTGCTGGATCCTTCATTAGCACCTCAATCTATCTGATGGCAACCATAAAACTACAGAGCTGATATCTGGCAATATTTTTGCTGTTTCTGTAAAGTGGAGTATTTGCCATTGTCTCTTGAATACATCGTTATCGCAATGATCATTCAACTTGTGATTATGCTCTACAGCTTCAAGTTTATTGCCAGCAATAGTCGCCTACTAATCAAATCACAACAAATTTTGATCTGGACACAAGTGATGCCTCCTGGTTACCACATGTGCTTCTTGAAGTAAACAAGCTGTAAAACAGCTTGTTTGGTCCAATAAATGACAGTCTTTTGACTATAAAGAAACAAAATGAAAGTATGCAAAGCAAAGATTTTGTTTGTTTTATATTTATTATTTACAAGCAAGCCTGAAATCATGGTTGAAATTCCAGTATAAAAATTCCCAAAGATTAAAGCAGAACCATGTCATGATTTTTTAAAGAAACTGCTGAGCCTGTGATGCTGCGATGAATGTTGGTCAAAGACATCCTTTAAAATGACTTTAAAATCAGCCCACTTCACAGACTGTAGGTTTCAATCTGCAGTTTAAAACATAGTTCATCATGTGATTAAATTTTTTGTTGACCAGAAGTTTGGTTATGTTGCACAACACTAACTCCTATTCATGAATTTTGCCAGAGATGTGCTCAGAGAGTACTGGCAACTTTTCTGAAGAAGAAAAAATTATTTCTGTCTTCTGATGCAAGATACAGAAAGTTCAGTGAAATATATTATTTAAAGCCATTATGGGTGACTGCGATAAATTTATTTATAGCAAGTTCAACTTCACCAATCTTGTGGTCAACTTGCAGTCAACGAAATTATGATCACGTGATGAACTTTTTTCAAACAGCTGAGCTGCATGAAATGAACGCTGTGTGAAGTGGGCTGATTTTCAAGCCATTTCAAATTACATCTGGGATCAATAGTTGACCAGTTGTGTATACACTCTAGTGGATACCAACAAAATGAAAGGAAAACCCCAAAAATGTTGGGATTAGTGGCTGTATTCCGAGTGACTACACGCAACAGAAGCTATTCTTGTGCACCTGTTGCCTTAAAATGTCTAAAATTCAATTTTCTCTTTTCCTTTGTGGTGTGGGGTGGTAGGTAAAGGCCTACTATTTGGGGGCTGTTCGTGTCTTTGAGGCTACAATCACTAATCAATTGCCCTTACAAACTAGCTGCAGTTGAAATCAAATTTGTGAATTTGATTATTAGGAAATAGGTCTTCTCCTTGATGAAAATGGCAGCATGAAGAATACCCTGGGCAAGGCTGCTGAAATAAAGCTAAGCCTCTCTACAATGTCCACCTTTGAACAAACCATGCATGCACTGACTTTCAACATTTAAAACTTAAGATGGCTCCCTAGGAATTTAACAAAATCACTACACTATCATTATTACAAAATATATCCTATTTATCTTGTATTGAAATTCTGGTTCACAAGATTTACCAGTGGGGATATATTATTTTATGCATACTGAACAATTCTTTGGTTGACATCATTGCCATGGTAACAGAGCATTTAAAGACTGGCAAATATTTTGCAAGAAATTAAACTTTAATTATTTTAAATTTTGAGTTTTCTTCAGTGAATGTTTTTTAAACTTTGCTATTTTACAGAAAATTATGGTTAAAGCTAACTTTTTGGAAGTAAAAAAACATAGGGTCATTCAGATGGTTTTCCCAATATTATGCAACTTTGTATATTAACTATTAGAACTACATGTGTAAACTATTCTGAAAGATATTTTTCTAAAAAGAATATGTGAAATGTAATGTTAGTACATCAGAATTTACAAAGTTTTAGAAAAATTCACTGAAAGAAACAAAGAAAATATGCAGTTAAATCTGCAAAGAAACCTACATTTTTGTGAGAGCAAGTGTGCACAGCTATTTAACTATTAGGAGCCATCTTAACAAAGGCATTTGACCAATACCCACCACACTTTGTGACCTTTTCTGAAATTTATCTGGGAACAAGTTTGTGTCAGATTTTTGTTCATGATAATATGGCAGCATGTTTCCCAAATTTTGAATTTTCTGTGTAAATTACCAGTAATGTTTATAGGGGAAATTTAACTTTCTTGTAGTAAATTTTACAATTTAGATCAGTTTTGCATTTTTCTTTTGATGTTTGACTCAATTTTAGCACACAAGGTGGTGGTCTGAGAAGACCAAAAAAGCCAGGTTTGAATAAGGTTAAATTAATATTTTCCCTTGTTCATTACTGCTAGTTAACTATTCTGAATTTCCCATTAAAAAAAGGACAAGGAGCTAGCTCAAAATCCTAGTTGTACCAGGCTTATACAGTGTGGACGTAATTGTCACTTGATCCTAACAATCCCAACATCTACCATAACAATTTAATGTAATCTCCCTATGTCCCCACCCCCTGCCCACATTTCATTTAAGATGGTTTCTCTATGTTACCTATATGTATGGAATAAATTCTACAGTAATAATAAATTTAACTTTTAAAGGTACCCAGCAAATTTTCATACTGTGCAATTTCATGCAAAGGAGTACAAATATGTCTGTTTACAAGCAAAAATTAAAAGTTGGGGTCAAACATGGCTTTTTCTTCCTAACCAAACAAAAACACAAGTACCAGTCCAAGTTAACCCAAACCAACCATTCAACTGAAAGGTTCAAGAGAGATGGGGAAGTATAGGGAGGGTTTGACTCAATGTGCAAAACTGCTTGACCCTTTGACAAGAAAGCAAATTTCTGCCCCTTTCACAAGAAATTGGTTGATCTGAAGCTACCCCATCATTGCATTAGATCAGCCTGTCAAGATTTGTATCATGGCAAAATAACCCATAAAAAACAAATTTACTTCATGTATGCCATCACTGTCAAAGTGTAACATACCGGTGAATTAAAATAAAAGTGTAACAAGACCCTGAGATTGCAGTTTGAACAGTAAGGTACATTTAAAGACCTTGAATTTAAATAACCTCACAACTATAGTCTATTGACAATCTTCTGAATACGATGCCACATGATGTCATCCACTGTAGAAGAGTATAAAGCCAAGCCACCATAACCTGTCCCACTAAACTGAAGGAGTTTATCCCTCATTATATTCCAAATGGTAATTGCACAGAAATATGTTCCGAGATTGTCCCTGATGTGCAGTTAAATATACAAATAGTCTTGTTAATTCCATTACTTTAGAATGAGAACGTACAGTGCCATTAGAAAACAAGAGAGTGCGACTGCCCAGTGTAGACGAATTCCAATAACAGCAGCTGAAGGGCATAAAACATATAATACTAGTTATTACACACTGCAGTAACATCTAAATAAAAGAAAAATTGGAACCAAAAGCATTCAGTTTCTCCTGCTTCACTCTATTACTGATAGTAATTTAATTTAAAACCCAATGAAGATCAAGACCCTGCAGTTTGCCTAGGGTAAGTTCCAAAGCTGCTGAAACAACAACATCAGCAATGACGAGAAGATTCTGCAAAATTGCAAACTTGTGGCATGGAAGTGCACAAAACTTCAACAGTGAAAGTACATGCAAACCTCGCAAAATGACAAAGTTTCAAATTCAGACTAGGGGCCTTACAGGACCTCTTTGATGTTTCCCCTAATTTTATCAGAAGTCAACTGTATCAACCTCAATGCTTGAATGTACTGACATAAGCTGATGCAAGTGTGAGTGAGATTGAAGAAATTGAAACTTTATATGAGCAACATACTTTAATAAAATGAAGCCTACCCACGGCTAAAATGCTATGTGGTTTCAGTTCTACAATGACCATGTAAGTACCCAATCAGAGCACACAACCCCACAAAAAGCAATAAATGTTTAATTAACTCCCAATAATACAGTTATAATACAGTTGACTTGACTTTCTTGTAAGCAACCAGCCTGAAAGGTCTCTTTTGAGAGAGTAAAAAATACAGCATTTCACTTAGAAAATATAGATGATAAGCTAAGATGGCATTTTATGGGGGACTATAGCTTAAGTACATGATTGTATAGTTATAAAAGGAAAGAGAAAATGAGAAATGAAAGCTATTAGTTTTACACCCTCTCAAGTGAGCATGAACCAAAAGCATTAAATGCTTTTCGCCCTCCAAAACTGTAACAATCTTCACCATTACTCAAAACAAAAATGACATGCAATCTTAAACCTCAAAAAATTGTTTGTAGCTCCTTGAAAAGACTCTAGGGCAGGAATAAATAATTATATTATTAGTACATGAACATGTAAACTATTTTACCTTTATAAAACACTCCAAAGAATCCCTTCTTTTCAGTGAGGAAAAAAGACTTAAGTCTGGGCACTTTTGTTATGTAGGCACAAGTGCAGACCACCAAGAGGGCTAAAACTAACAGGCCATCTAAAGAGTACACTGGCAAAAAACAAAAAACAAAAATGCATTACTAAAAACAAGTGGCTTTTATACCTGCCAACTTTTTCCAAGTGATAGGCGTGAGAATTTTTCGTGGGAGTGCCAGGATTTCCAAAGGCATCCCAACCAAGTCTGAAGACAACCCGATCTATTCTGAAGACGTCCGAATTCGGAAGTTTCTATGGACCTCAGACCTCCGTTTAATAACATCCAGCTGTAATTGTAATGTTCAGAACGATAAAAACCTACAAAAAAGAGCCAAATTTTCATGAACGTAACTATACTTTTAATTGGATCATGCAATCCTTTAAAGCTGATAGTTCAAATCTGTAAGTCAGGCGTGAGAAATTGCTCCATCAGGGCCCCTCGCAGGGGGGGGGCACTTTCTGTGAAAATAAATAAATAGTACAGAGTTTTCTAAGAGTCTGACCCCTCCCTTCAATTGAAGAGGTGGAGCAGCCCCCACTTGAAAACCTGCTCCGCGGGCCCTGTCCATAGGCGTGAGTTGGCGTGAGATCGAAGTTTTGGACTTGTAGGCATGACACTCACACCTAAGGCGTGAGACTTGGCAGGTATAGGCTTTGTTTGGTGTGAATCAAAAAAGATCATCTTCAAATTTCTACTTCCAATCTGAATACAATTTTGTGCAGAAATGTGAATTAAGAAAATCATCAATCAGAGGCAGCAAGAAATTGTGTGTAGCATTTCTCTCATTGCATTTTATGCTCCTGCCAAATACCATAATGAATGTGAATATATGAAAATCATAGTCTATATTTGAACTGCGGATGAACATGAGTGAAATTTGTGATCCTCGCAGTGTGCTCTCAATTTAAGCAGTTGAAAAAGCAACCTGAAAAAATTCAGGCTTAAACAGGATTCGAACCCGTGACCTTGCGATACTGGTGCAATGCTCTGTCCACTGAGCTATCAAGCCACATGAATAGATGGTCAATTGCAAGTTCGTAATATACCCGATGATGGTGAACATAAATTATATGATTTTCATATATTCACATTCATATTATTATAATTTCTATTTGGTGTTTTTTATTTTCTGTGACAATGTTTCTGCAACTAGGTGTATATACATGCATAATATTAGTGGTGGGCCGATGATCGATTATAATCGAAAGTTGATTGAAAAGTTCAAGCGACGCGACAATCGATTATGCTTTTTTCATAATCGATTGTCGCAGAAAAATTAAAAATTTGTTGGTGACAAATAAAAGCATTAAAATCAATAAAAATGTGCGTTTAATATCTTGGTGTGAGTTGTCTTTTTTCAGAGACACAGTTGAGTTTGTAAAAGAACACTGTATTGAGTTTATTCATCCAATTACAGCACTGTAACACACTGTAGTGATGTAGCTCTTGTTAAATTTGAAATCAAAATGATTACTAATAACATTAAAAACAGTTTAAAAACTTTAAGCTATCACTTTGACTTCTATGTAGGTGAAAAATACCTGGAATGCTTATTGGTAGATTTTTCTGATTATAATCGATGATCGATCGGTTGGGGCAATCCGATCATTTCCAATGATTGATTGTGAAATCTCAACCGATTCCCACCACAAGCATACATAAATAGCAAAACTGAGTGGATTGAAATCCTCATCTACTATAAAGTGCTCGATAGTAGAACTAGAGTGATAATTATTAATAATGTAAAAGCTAGGTTATTTGAACATTTACTGCAACTCTGAGATTCATGCTTCGTGTGAAGCAATCATCAGGCAACTGCTAGAAATAACAGCTACAATCACAGATATTTGAAATACAGAACAATGCATACTTTACATACTAGGCGAGTCGTGTGTCACGTCACGCGGGGTCGTTACCGCTGATTAAATAATGTCATTTTTTAACAGAAATTTCCTAGCATGTCTACAACACGATGTGAGCTCATTTCGTTTGCTAAGACTTGCCATTTCAGGTTTACAAATAATGAAATATTTTTCCCACAAACACAAATTGCATCTCTTAGTAACATTGGAATAAGAACTAGCTTGTTTTATTTTACGCCATTTGTTGTCATACTTAATGTTTTTATTTTTGAGGTTCCATATATATTTACTAAGTTCCATAGCGTGTTTGTATCGCTTGTTCCGGAATCAAGATACGTGGTTTCTGTACAGCAATTTGAACGCAGTGTCACAAAGTCCAACATATGTTTCCCTTGTGGATTGTGTGGTGAACTCAGCCTGGTAAATGACATGTGTTAGGATTCCGACAATTGCAGTTATTCATTTGATCATTAATGCCTGTGGATTTGTTAATTTTGGCTTTGTTATGGTTAGAAATGATTGTTTTGATGTTGCCCATACAGCTGTAGCTTAATTTAAAGGTGTTACGGTTAAAAATTTTATGAAGTGGGTTACATTTGAGGAAGTGCTTATCAATGAGTGAAAGGAAGCATTTTCCGACATTCGTTTCCACATTCTTGCTAAGGCGGATTTCAACCATGTGATGTTCTGTTGTCTGTTTCTCTGTGTGCACGGTGTCTGGTTTGGTGTGGCATTGAATGGCAAGTTGTAGTGATATCTGCTTTTGTTGAGTGCTTCTTGATAGGTGGGTTTAGTGTTATCGAAGCATTGCTTGTCAGAAGATATCTCAGATAGCCTCTTGTTGATTGATTCGGGAATGTTTTTCAGGATGGATGGTGGGTGGTTGAATTTATTATGCACATACAGCGGGACGTTGCCTTCCTTTGTGTAAGGATAGTACTTCCCACTTTTGAGGTCAAGCATGACGTCTAGGAAATTGACCTTGGTGGTGCTGGCTTCAACTGTGATCTTTAATATATATTTCTATAACAACATTCTTGAATCTGACTAACTTTAGCAGCATCATTCTAAAGTCATTGGCGAGTATACATCATTACGCCTACTGTAACAGGGCAGTTGCACTTGAGTGGGTTACTTTTTTTCTTGGATCTTGAAAAGAAACTGTTGTCCTTTTATTTACCGTTTATCAATGTTTAAACCATCCGACTATTTTTCTCATATTTTGTCATAGTTAAAATTACCATCAAAGCTCCAGTAAGTGGATACCCTCAGGAAGAAGTGTCTGCACTGGAGCTGGCCACTTACTGGTATGATTCTTGTAAGAAGAGATCCGCTTCTGAGTGTCCGCTCAGAGAGCTTTGAGTGTAATAATTGGTAACAGAACGTCATGTCATCCAGTTCAATTGGATGACTATAAATATATTTTGCTTAATCACTAATATGATTGCAGACCAAATAGACCTCCACTCAGTCCTACATGAATTGTCTTTATCAAACAATACACAGGTATTGCACCCATCATAGTCAAAAGTTCAGTTCAGTACCCTCTCCAGATGTTCATACTTGAAGAGGAAGAAGTTCATATTACAATGGGCACTATTATAACAAACGAAAAATCAAAAGAACCCAGGAAATCACAACATATGAGGAGCCAATGAATGTAAATAAGCTGTTAAGAAGGTTATTTATACACTGACTGGTTTGCATTCAGTAAGATGCCTGATGAAATACATGTAATAGCCGGAAAAGCGACCTTGATCTCTGGAAAGAAGATAAGAAGACATGGTAAAACAGGTAACCATGATTTCAGATAAAAATAAAAGAGCTAAAGCGTAGAATTTGTATTTCGATCTTTCTGCCACGTACCAGGCCAATCCTCAGCAATCCTACATGAAGGCGACGCATCATGTATTTACACAAAATTTTCTTCACAATGCGGAATATTAAACTGATTGTAATGTAATATATAGTTATTAAATATCTTACCGTTCATTTTAAGTCAACATAATCATCCCAGAAGGTCGTAAGAGTATTTCTCCAGTTTATTTTGGTCGATAAATTCTTCGCTTTTGAACGACCTTTTCGTTTAGCCCTTCGAAACCGCGCGGTACTGGGGCAAAATGATGAGTAAGGCTATTTTTACCTTGGGGTACCCAGTAAGGAATGCAACTGTCTTCTTGTTTTATCTTCTTTGGAACAATTTAAAATGATTTAAATTGTCATTTTTTAATGCACGGTAAAACTTTCAAAGAAATACTGCTTTTGTGGTTAAAAGTTATTATATGTCTGTCCTTGTTCCCTTTTGATGATGGAAATAAACATTGTCCTCTCTATCCCCTCCCTAAGAACTTTGCAGGGGCTTGCAGTCGATCACGTTTTCTCCTCGGATCTTTACGTCATCGCCGGCATTTCTTCTTCCCACTTGTTGGGTAAAGGTGTACAAATTCTTCTCCCAATGAATTGTTCGAGGTTTCAACCTAAAAACACCTCTAGTTATTGTTTCATTGCCAGAAAAAGAAGAAGTATACGAAAGAAAACATTTTGTGTCTTAAAATAACACACTAGGAACAATTTTTACGGCTTGATTCTTCATAACAACCATGCCTAAAGGAGACTCGAAAGGCAAAGGAAGAGGGAAGCGCGGGCAACAACCCCGAAAGAAAGGTAATTGTACGACGTTTTTACTCGTATTTGTCCTCTGTTTCTTTTCGTGATGTATTAAGTATTACTTACTGAAATTTCGGATCTTATCCCAGCGTAGTAAAGCACTTTTCTATGTCCGATCTTTGTACTTTCATTTTAAACAATGGTGCTGTTGATGATCGTGTTGTTTACGCGCCATTCTTTATTCATCCAACCACTTGGTTTCTAGTCAATTTTATTTAGTCTTAACCCATTTAATCTGTTACTTGATATATTTACTACGTTTTCAGGACGAAAAGCAGACGACGAAAGCGGCGATGAAGATTTAGAAACCCAAAGTGTAGCAAGTTGTTCATCAACACCAGGAACCCACAGTGGAGACGAAGGTAAGGAAGGTTTGACTATTTTAGCACGTGATAGCAAGACACGGCAAATAAAGCTCCCAGGAACTGCGTTTTACTTAAATATGGTTTGCTTTTTATATCGTTTTCTTAATGGCACTTTTTTTCCATAGCTGATGGTATTGACGAAGGAGTAGAAGAAGACATGGAAGATGACTTCGAGCAGGTTTTAGGCGAACACATTGATGGCGCGACACAGAAAAGGTAAGACTGTATACGAATAATTAATTTCATCGATTGTTATGTTCGACGCGCAAATACATTGATGCGAAGTTGCAGACTTACTTTTGTTATTATTTTACACAGTTTTCTCATTTCAAAATAGTTTTATCCGGTTTTATATAACGCAGTGCACGTGTTAATGTACTTTAATAGGGTGGTGCTTCGCGATCATTCATAGCAAAATATTTTCAATTGGCGTTCTTTTCGAGTTTATCAAAATGGTTTGAATGTCTTTTTTTTTCCTCATGGAAATTTGAGATTTTTTAGATGAGCTTAAAAATCATATGCCGAGAAAATCCGGGATCATTTCAGATGTTATTTTAATTTTGTAACAAAATAATCAACCAGAATTGTTTTCATCTGCCAGCTAGACGACGATCAGCAGTACGTGACGTTTTTGTTAATTTTTTTAAGCGGATTTCGACCATAACATTGCATCACAACTCAATATTGAATGAAATATTATTCGGATCGTCACCGTTGTTACATGAAATAAACATCACCAGGCCATAACTTGCCGAGCTCAGCATTATGGCCATTATTTACATCTGCATAATTTTGTAAACAAAAACTTTGTTTTGTATGGCAACCTTGTACATCATATTCAAAAATAGACACTACTTGTACGGGTAAAAAGTAAGAGGGGAAAACTCATGCCTTTGTTGAGTGAAAGCCAGACTTGATCTGTTTCACTCTTAATTTGCTTTTCATTATCCACAAAATCTAAGCTCAAAACACAACTATCCATTGCATGTGGTAATCCTGGACCTCTTTTTTAGTTCGTAGTTGCGTAGCAACTACGAAGTTTAGTGGGGATCGAGAAAGCGGTCGGCTATTCATGTAAGCGAAATAGTTTATCCTGAGCCCAACGTCTCTTTGTATTGTTGTCTTCTGGGCACAATATTTTGGCTTACTTGAGGTGGATAGCATAGCAACCTCCGGTGTATGATATTTTTTTGTGTAAACTTCCGGTGTATGTAAACTTTTTTAAGGGTGAAGTGGTCAACGTTTGAGGCAGGTTTTTGAGACGTTTTCTCAAAGTTTAGCGCTGTTTCTTGCGATGGAGAATTGACAAGTGGTTGCCGTCGTTGAAGATACAAACTTGCAAAGACGACGCAAGAAAACAACTCTACGTACGCGAGTTCTCTAAGACATGTAGAAGCTAGCTGGCGTTGAGGTACGCGGTTACGCGGTGTGTAATTTATTTATCCACGTAAATTTGGTTTTTTTTTTTCAGTGTATCTTTTAAGAACGAGAAATATAGAATACGTTATAAGAACGAGAAATACAGTATTATTACTAGGACACGCGTACGTAAATTATAGTCGATGTAGATATGGTAGGGCATTTAGCAGTTAAGCCGAGGAAATAAATAACTATTGTGCGGAAATAGTCACGGATTTATGTACCGAAATGTTTCCAGAAGTGTTAACATTTCTTTATGAGTTAGCAGGAATTCATTCAAATAACAGCTGGTGCACGAAACCAAATAAAAGAGCTGGTAAAGAGCTAAACTGAAAGTTCAAATAATGTCCACGAAGCGAAGCAAAAGTGTCTTACTAGAGTCAGTGTTTATATGCAGAATTTGTTCGGTAGAAACGAAGTGATACACACTTTATACGCGGTAAAAAACTTTCAAACTGTCACGACAGAACATTATTTCTCACCCTTGTTGGAAAGCAGACATGATTATTGCCTCGCTATTTTTTCGAGGACTGCTTTTGTAAAAAGCAAAGCAGGGAATTGTTGGCTGATTACTGTAATACTGTAATACGTGACTGTGGATACAAGATATGATGAGACAGTCTGACGTGCGATAAAAGAGCTAAAGGGAAATGTCTTTGTCGACCTTGCTGCAATTGAAGGCAAAGAATTTTTGTTTTGATGTGTTTTTCAAAAAATTTGACTCCTTTTTGGTCTGACAATCCCGCAATTAAATTGCCAGACTGCGTGTCGCCAAATGCTTGTTTGTCTTCTCTTATATAAACATCTGGCGACACGCAGTCTGGGGAACAAAAAAGATGATTTTGAGATTCTTTCTGTTTATAACATGTTATAAACAAAAATCCACTGTGATGTCCACTGCAGTTTGCTTCCGAGTTCTCAACTCAACAACAGTAACAGCGAAGACAAAATAGCACTATTTTCTGAGAAACAACTGCGAACTATCCGTACGGATCCGCTCGTTTACTTATGTGTCATGCACAGGGAATTAAATTGTGGTGCTAAATGATCTTGTGTTTGATGAAGTTTCACGCCCCCAAAAGTTGTCATCCTTACATTAGGCAATGTTTCGTGAAACTCATCTAAAACTTAAATTATGCAACCAAAAAAAGCTGCTAAAGCATAGCATACATTGCAACAGACAGGATCTGCTTTTCATAATGATCACAGCAATGCTACAATTAATTTTTCAATTGAAGGGCCGAGAGCATGTCCAGCCTATATGACTTTTTAGGCCTTTTTTTATTTTTTCTTGCTCAGATTTGTCCAATTTTGGCATGTGAACTAGAAATTAGTTGCAAAACATTGTTGCGAATATTTTTCCGTTGTTTTTTCCGTCGTTTTCGAGAAATACCGTATGCAAAAAAAAAAATCAATCAAAGGCTCCTATTGTAACGCAATATTGCGGTAAGCTTCTGTTTTCGCACTGACACGGTTCGATATTTTTTAAAATTAAACGTAAGGAATTTTGACGAACGCAAGAAAAGTAAATCACTTTCATAATGTCCAGTTCGAAGAAAAAAAAAAATGATGCTGAGCGTGATTCGAACCCGGAGCCGTCCGAGCGCAAATCCTCGACCAAACCACTAGACCACCGACGAACACATGCTCACTTCAGGCTAAGTTTTATTATTTAAAGTGTATATGACAGATATTTTTTTATTTGCTTGGTGGAATCCTCATGGCGTTTTGATAAGAAAATCGAAAATAGTTTTTTCGATATCGATTTTCTTTTCCGTGTTTTAGCCGTCTAAAAACGTGAAATTTCACTTCCGGTGGGTTACAAAACCGCACAAGAAGAAAGACTGGAAATAGTCCGCTGTGACGTCAATACAAGAATGCCGGTGTCGCGTTTTCTCGGTTCCTCACATTTTTGGTGCTCCTTGAGGAAGAAACATGGTTCTATTGAGGTGTGTTGTCTATGGTTGTAGCAACACGCACCAAAAAACGGAGGAACTGAGAAACCGCGACATTGGCATTCTTGTATTGACGTCACAGCGGACTATTTCCAGTCTTTATTCTTGCGCGGTTTTGTAACCCACCGGAAGTGAAATTTCACGTTTTTAGACGGCTAAATCAAGGACAAGAAAATCGATATCGAAAATCTTTTTTCGACTTTCTTATCAGAACGCCATGTAGATTCCATTAAGCAAATAAAAAAATATCTGTCATATACACTTTAAAGGTTGATACGCATCAAAACGCGTATCTCGATTTCAAAATCCTTTTAGATCGAATTTAATGTTGCATTAAAGACTCCAAATGCGAAACGTCTTCCCGCCGGCCAGCAACAACTCACTTCGAGCTGCCCAAAGCTGTATTTCAAGTGCCCGACCACGCACAGCGGACCCATCTACCACTGTCGCAAAGCATGTCGGGAAATCCTACAACAAAACCGAAGTGGAGTTCCCGCCCGAAAGTTATTGCAAAATACTATAAGTCTCAAAGCACTTCGGATATCGGGCATTTCGACCACAGCACGGGATGGGAAATGGCCCACAACTCTCAACGCTGCCCCTTTTCTGATCCGAAGTGATTCCAGACTTTCCCGCTGGCTCGTCTTCCCGACCAAGGTCCGTTTTTCACCTCGAGCGCTAAATGGCGCTTCAGACACAAGGAAGGACAAGAAACACGACTCGTTTATTTGAGAAGTACTAGAGACTCAAGGATTTCCGGACTTAATGATGTCTTTCAATCACCGGACGGGCCTCATACACGTTGGCTTACACACACGCTACAGAGGCGATGCGTTGCCGTAGTGAGCTCACGATAGATAAGCGAGCCAGGCGTGCGTAAATAACGGTATTTTCGTTTAGTTGTTGGCACTGGTCAGAAGTATTGCAGTCGCGTATTCTCACGGCCAAACTGCTTTCAAATGGCTTCGAAATTGCGCTCTGAATGTACCGTCAAAGCACTGGAGGGCCAGAACTCTGCTTTTTTCAGGTGAAATTGGTCAAATTCCTTGGGGTTAGTGCAAATTCGACAAGGGCTTGTGATATCATTCGCTGTACGATAAAATGAGGCTATTCTGAGCTATTCTGAGCGAGAAAAAATAAAAAAAGGCCTAAAAAGTCATATAGGCTGGACATGCTCTCGGCCCTTCAATTATTGCCTTATGTGACATGTTTCCTACAATTTTCAGTTACCCAGTGTAACAGTTATTGTCTCTGCAGGCAGGGTGGCTTGTGTTCCAGGCTTGAGATTTGAACTTTGGAAGGGTGATGGTCTGGGACTTCAGTTGCATTTACTTGAGTAGGTCCACAACCTCTCCCCACCCAGGTGTAAAAATGATTAACATCAAGTGAAAAGTGCTGGGGTGACCCTGGGTTGAACTGCCATGTTATTTTTTATGAATGGCTTGAAACAGAAATCAGAGATCAGAGCTAAACAGCAGCCTGGAAAGGTACCAGGCTTATAGAAAGAATCCAAGGCCCTCTTTACACAAACCTGGGTTGACTGTGCATTTGGGACTAATCACTGTCATAGAAGGGTTATCTGGCAAGCATGGTGCCATTAAGCTTTGATGTTACACAAGGAAGAGAGGTGGTCATAAACTCAAGATAGCTTCTCATGGATGTTTTCCTTTTGTCATTTTCAAACTTTGAGTTGCTTGTCATGTTCACTGCAGTTGAAGCTGATCATGATAGCCAGCCCTGAGAACACACTCAAGCTGATAATTAAAAGTGCCAAAAATAAGTACTGACCTATGGTGCAAGATTACTAATAGACTGCCCTGGGCAAGACATGAACTCCTTTCACATGTTCACCCTAACCTAACTTGGATAGTCTGCAGTCTGGGTTTGTGCATAGGCAACTGCACATTTTAGTTTGGTTAGAAATGTTTAATCTTAATGTTTCCTTACATTTTTATTTCAGTGCCAGTGGGAGGCAGTGTGCATTGTTAGCTATCCAGAAAGCTTTGAAATCCAGAATTGTCGGCGAATATCTTTCTGACAGGTTAGTTTTAAAAAGCGGAGTCTTAAAAATTGTAAAATTGATTGCAAATGCTCACAATAACAACTCTGAATTTGAGTGTAGATGCTTACATGACTAAGCAGAAATTTCTAGGTAAGAGATGATAAAAAAAAACTCTTTTTAAGTTATGGACACTGTGTACAGGGCTCGAAATTAAAAAAAATTCTCAATCGCAATTTGCAAGCAATTCCTAAAATTTAGTCACAAGTTTGAAAATTGTAGTCGCCAAAAAAAAAAACTACTACTACCAGAACTGGAAATGAGAAACGAGAAATTTCTGGAAAGTCTGAAAAAGTGCACCTGTGATACACTTCTTCGAAACCGCGTTAATGGAGCTTGAAATCGACGATTAAGTCACGCAACATTAAACATGAATTTTGCAGGATTGTTTGGATAAAATTACAACTACCAGTTACAAATAAGACACAAGACTGTTGAATATAATTCCTTTATTAGCTAGGCCGTAAAACAGTCGAAAAATTGCCACTAATACACAAATTTTAGTCGCAAAAGTGAAATCTTTAGTCGCAAATGTGCCCGATACAGGCACAATTTCGAGCCCAGGTATATCCAGAATTTTCAATTACAACTTCCATTTGTTTATAACTAAGTGTTATTTTATCCTTTCAGGAGAGTAACCATTGTGGATATAATTGAGAGATGTGTGAAAAGAGGTAAGTAAAAAATTGTAACAAAATCACTAAACTATGGCAAAAAAAATAATAATAATAATAATTGAATCAAATAAACCTTGCATGAATAGTAATTATTGAAAGCTATCAAAATTTGATGACTATGATATTTTCAGTTCTACTTTAAATTAAAAGTGCTAAAAGAACTAATTGATTTTGTTAATACTGTCAGGTTCCAGGGAGGATCGAGTGTTGGCATCTTCCATTGCAATGCTACTGTGCATTCAGCTGGGAGCTGGATCAGAAAGTGAAGCTGTGTTCAAATCAATCAAGCCTCATCTGATCACTGTTATTCAAGACCAGACCACTGGATCAGTGTCAAGAGCTAGTGTAAGGAAAGATGTCCTTGTATTGTTTGGTTTTTTGCTTGAATGTTGTTGTGATTAATTTTATTTCTGTTATTTTGCTTTATGTCTAGAATGTGTATTGAGGTTATAGAGACATTGTTTTGTTTGTTTCTTATGTAATTTTTTTGTTTGTTTGCAGTGTGCCACAGCTCTTTCTCTGTGTTGTTTCATTGCCAGTGAAGATTCTGATGTAAGTCTTTATATTTTGCAACATTAATAACTACATTGAGAGGGTTGGGGGATTTTATCTTATCAACATGTGCAATTGAACAAGACCTTTTTTTGTTCAGCAGGCTCTTAATTAAAGATGCGTGTTTTCAAAATTAATGTAAATGTTTTGAATTAAATTTCTGCAGAAAAAATTAAATTAAATTTCCCCGCCAACATTGTTTTCAGGAACTGTTTCAATGCTCAGCTGTCCTTGAAGCAATTTTTGACAACAAGAAGACTGTCAAGCCAGACGAAGTTCCACTTTACAGTAGTACTCTGTCAGCCTGGGCCCTGCTTCTGTCTGTCACACCCTCTGGACAAGCTTACAGTCTTATTAACAAGTGAGTTGTAAGAGTCTACATTATTCTCTTAACCTTTTTAGCCAAAAGCAGCCAAGTTCAAAACAGGAATAATATGGCACAGGGCTCAAGACTAATGTTTTAGCTTACCAGCTTAGTGGCAAGTGACAGGTTATTATCACTTTATTTCTTCATTTTCAAGACTGTCTCGAAAGATTGGCCTGCAGTCTATGCTGATTTTGCACAATCTTGCTTTAGTTTTTGTTTCTAATTTTTTATTTCCATTTAATGTATGTTACCAAATTGTAACCATATTGTTTTTTATCCATTAGGCATTTGAGAAGAGTGATGTTTCTACTGCAGACAAGTGACCTGAGTGTACGGATTGCTGCTGGAGAACTCTTAGCACTTATGTATGAGATGGGACGCAATGTTCACGAGGACTTTGGTTACAGAGACCGCAATGGTGTCTGTAACCTGATCAGAGAGCTTGCTACAGATGGCAACAAGCATGTTGCAAAAAAAGATCTGCGACAACAACGGTCAAGTTTTAGAGACATTTTGAAAACTATTGAGGTGTGTAATGATTGAATATTGGCTGCTTTTTCTTAAATATGCATCGTCATCACCATCATCTTAAGCAAAAATACTGTTACCAGTGCTTGAAATATCATTTGGCCATTGGACATAGTGCCCAAGCATAAAAATTACTTAACTTTTGCCTTGAAAGTTTCGTTGGTCATCGCATTTTGATTCCAAAAACATTCAAATTAGAATTTATGCTGTTTGTACAATTTATTTTGCTGCAAAAGGCTCCTTCAATCCGAGAAAATTAAGAAAAGGCCGTGCCATTTGAAATCGCCCTGCAATGCATTGCAAATTGCAAATGAACTTCTTATAGCATCGTGTATGTTTACGGATTGTGTCTCAGGAAAAATTCAAAATGGCAAATGTCCGACCAATTTTGTAAAATGTCCGATCAAAAGGGAGGAACAAGAAAAATTATTTCCAGCACTGGTTACTGATCACAGCTGTCATGAGTAGACAGCCTATTTCCCTTGTGTAGCCAGCAAACTCAAAGCTTAATGACAGTCTTGACTGATAATTGTGTCAGGTTCATTAGCATGAATGAGCTTTTATATATGACTTGAAAGCAATTGGGCAGTCCAAGCAAACCTGCTTGAGTCAGTCACAAAGTCCTGATGATTCTGTCTTGTGGCACCGTCGTTTCTGTTTGGCCAGTGCCATTTGCAAATGTGTTAGTACTATTTTTAACTTTAGGCCTTGACATTCCTTTGCATATTGCTTTCAGTATTGAGTGTGGAAAGTTATTTCATGATTACTTTTATAGTTTTACATTACTACGCTACAACAACAACAACAACAAACAAAAATTTATTACACATATAAACTTAAATACAGTTTCCCTGCAAATTAGCAAAAACGCTATTCGAGGCAGGGAAAAGTAATGTAATTGAAAATAATGAAAGTGAGACAACATAACAATACAGAAGCTGATCTGTAGAGTTACAGATTATTTTAAAGCTTTAGATAAAATCATGATATTGGAGGCAGACACGGGAAATATGCTTTTTGATAGGCTAAAAATCTTGCTCCACCTTCTCAACCAATCAGAAGTAAAACCCAAACCAATTATCTTACTCGCACATTTTCCTGCACTTGTTGCAGGTTATACATGTACAGTGTATTTCCTTGAGTTCTGATTGGTTTATTGGATTGTCTGCATCTGTTGTGATTGGCCAGATTAATTACTTTGGTTTTGTTTTTTGTCACTCAGGTGAACACTGCTCTAATGTTATTTTTGTCATTCTTCACTGACAGGATGGTATTGCTCCTGAAGAAGTCATAAGGTTTGGAGTTGAGTATATCGAGTTGGACAGTTGGGTTCGACGAAGGCAGTACACAGCACTGAAAGATGCTCTTGGTACTGGTGTAACACTTCATTTACAGGTATAGTATTAATTTCTTAACTGTCAATTCCTTTGCACTTCTGTGATGCACAGACCATCAACAGTAGTTAAACAAAGTATATAATGATTTTTGATGCACTTGAAAAGTATGGTATCAGTTCAGACAATAAGAATATCAATATTTTTTGCAGGAAAATGATCTCCTACGAGAAATATTTGACCTGGGACCACAGCTTAAACCCACAGATATTCATAAAACCCCACGCTATCAGAGGGTAAGTGTTAGAATAATTTATGCTTAATATTCATGATATAATGTAACAAATATGATCTTGGTCTTGTAGATGATTATACAGGGTGCGTTCTCACAGAACGTGGTTTTCAGAACGGCCCTGTTAAAATAAATATACACAAACAATAAAACAATATGTGACCTCACTGAAAATGGTAGGGTGGAGAACCCCTGGCCAAGACTTCCAAAATACTCCAAGACTTAGTGAGTGTTTTGTTACATGAAACATATTGTAATGTCATCTGCAAGAGCTATTCCCAGAAAACAGTAGCCATTTATTTTTGTTTTCTAGCATTTTATATTTTAATGTTTTGATGCCTAGCATCATGTTTTTCTGTTTGTTTGTTTTTTAAGTGTATTTTAGCTTTTATCAGGGTAAATTAGCAGTCTATTAAACGCTAGGACTTTAACAGGTTTACAATCCATGAATAAATAAAGTGTTATGTTATGTTATTTCATTGCAATTTGCAATTTGGAATCCCCGTTTCAAGCAAAATGAAGACATTTTGTGATCTGTCAGGTAAACACACGTATTGAATGCAAAAAAAGGCCTTGGGACAATGATGTGATGGGTGGTTTTCAAGCGTGTAAGAAAAGTTAGTTATATTTTTCAATTTTCACAATTTTGACCTGGAAATCATGGAAAATCAAGATTATGAAAGTGTTACAAGTTACATTACTGTATGTGGACATAAGGAAAAAAACACTTCTACTATGTTAAAAACGTGCAGATCCAGAAAATATCCATGCCATAACTAGGCCTCTAATGTAACTTTTCTCAGCCATTGAGTATAACCAAATACAAATTGCTTTAATCTTTGTGATGGTTTTATTTACAGCAACTTTATAACAATGCAGTCTCTAAAGCAAGGACTCTCGTTCGTGGCAAGAACAGGGACAAGAGGAATGCTATTAATATGTACTGATGATAAGAATAAACTTATTATTAAATTCATGTTATTGTATCTTAAGTAATGATCCACATAAGAATGAAAGTGCTAACGGCAATGCACGATGGAATGTCAACTTTTTTCATTGTTACAACTAGTGACCTCATTGGCCTAGACTCAAAGACCGCTAAAAAGTTAGGTTTCAAGGTGCATTTTGTTTGATTTTTTAAAGGTTTCATGTAATTTAAGACCTAATCTCAAAACTGCAAATTTTTAAAGAAATTGTATTTTGGGAACTTCATCAAAGCAGCAAAATTATTAGCTATTGTCTTCTGCTATTCTGATTGGTTAGGCACGAACATTTCCTAAAATTTATCTGACACAAATGGATATTCTTTATTTTTATACTGAAACATAATTATAAACCATTAGCTCCTCCCCTATTCTTGAAATCAAAGACATTCTATGTGAGAAAGAGCCAATGCAGCAGAACAATGAAGTTTACTGCAGTTCTTATGTGGAGCATTAATTAATAATGAAATTTGTTAAAGGACTTGAACTATACAAGGTGAAGCTCTGCTTTACTTTGGGTTGTGTTTTTACAGCAGTTTTTTTTCATAGGTACTGAGATTTTTGTACAGAAATTACAGTGAATCAGTCATTACCATTGAAATGTGTATTGTTTGCCTTCAGCCAAAATGGCTTGGAGCAAAACAGAACTTATACCATGTCTCAGTACCATTAAAGTGAGCGAATTACATCATGATGTTTTCCATATTTTACATTCTTGGTGTTATTACATAGAAACCATCCAGCTCCAAACAGGGAGGCTTTCTCGCTTAACAGAAACTGTTTGCTGTGTTTTCCCCATTACGCTTTATCTTTGCTTTTTTCCAGCAAAACTTATGTAGACTCTCATAGTTTTTCGTCCACCTTTGATAGTACAAGTTCTTGTACAAGTTTTTTTTAAATATTTTTGCAAAGTTTCTATCTGTTCTGTTATGACTCTGCCATGAATGTGCAAGGCAGAGTTTTAAGATCATAATTATTGGCGGATCCTTCTCAGTTTTTGCATTTTCATTGGCCAGTTGAAATAAAAGCCCTCTTGAAGTTGTCAAATCTTTGTGGAGTGTTAACAGTATTGCACACAGCACTGTTAATGTATCAAAACGTCAGTCAGATGTACATGTAGATACTGTGATAAGTTATTAGATGTGATTGAATATCATTTAATAATAAGTAAGAGTGCAATTATTGTAAAATGAATGGTGCATTTTCTTAATGTAATTTTATTGTTGTGAACGTTCACATACAATTTCAAATTCCATTAGTGCAATTTAATTACAATTTAAAGTCTAAAACTTCATTGAACTGAACTAGTGTAATTTGGAGTGCCAGCTGGTCTTGGCATATAAGCACACTGTAGGTAACACATAGGTTACAATAAACTGTTATATTGATGTTGTAAATACTGGAATACAAATTAAAATTCGCGTAAGATTGAACTCACTGACTTGGTTATTATTTTCAATCGAAGATGCCCCCTAAAGTAAGTAAATTTAATTTAAAGGGGCTATGTCGCGAGGATGGCGGGCGAGTACTGGGTACTAACAACTTGAAAAACGTCCGGTGGCTTTTTATCAAGTTGGCGGCCATTACTGTCGAATTCGCTTCAATCCGTTCCATCCCGTCGTATTGCGTGGAAGGATAGATCTCAAGTTTACAAATTAGTTAGAGTATTTACTTGGCTAGATTGTTATTAAATTATTTCTGCGATTTGTTAGTCGTACCTTCAAAAAATTCGATGTGTTCCAGTAGTGGTGGAAATTGGGGAGGAATTTAAAAGCGAAATCGATCGTGTGTTTGTTTACCTAGCGTGGTTCGACACGAGTGCAAGCGCGATAAAACTTGCCGCGATCCGGGTGGGAACAATAGAAATTTGTTATGTGTAACGTCAGGTGACGTCACATGACAGGAACTCATTGCGCAGACTCACCTTGCGACATAGCCCCTTTAAGTTGAAAGTTTGTTGAGTGCTCACCCAATCTCACAAGCACTGGCAGCCGCGAGTAGCGACCTACAACGTCATACGCCGGAATTATCGAAAATATCTCGGCTGTTATAGAGCCTTTTCTACAAGAGCACCACCGAGCTGCTCACCTCAATTCGGTTTAAAATTTTCTAAATGACCTGCCATATTGTATGACCTTCCTGAAAACGGACCTCTTTGTTCCCTTTTTTTTTAACTTTGTTTTTTGCGCTATAAAGTTCTCAATAAGGTGTCCGAGGTCGTGCAGGTTTAAATATCTAACGCCTCGGTCGCCAAAATCTACGCGCGAACAATCACGCCAAGCCCCCAGTATGCCCGCAAAACGTCGGGGTTTAGAGGAGACAAGCCTCGTTCCCAGGAAAAAGGGAAATACCCCGAGGACGGGAACAACAAAGGGTTGCAAAAACGTAACCACTGGCACGGATATCGAATTGTAGGCGGTACGAGACGAGATCCGATAGCAGTTATGGTGTTCCGCGAATTCAAAATAGAACCGGTCATGGATAAAATGCCAGTGCTTTGTTTTGATACTTCTTGTGTGTCAAAATAAGATGTAGCCACGCCCAGGTTATCGTATTTCATCCTTTTACCTTTACAAGCCTCCGAAACCTACAATCAACGCCCTCAAACTGATACCCTGGTCACAGAGGTTTTCTTTCTTCTTTCTCCTCAAACAAAGTTGAGACGCGTCCCCAAGAAGAAGAAAGAAAACCTCAAGGACCAGGCTATCAAAGTAATGCATTCCTAACCTGCGTTTAGGCACAATTTTAGAAGCGCTCTTATTGATCGCGGATTAATGAATTCCTTGTTGTAATGTTATAAAATGACAAAACATGGTCATTTATTTAATACACATGCACTTTAGAAAGTCCGGTAAAAAAAGAGATGGCGTAGAAAACTCATTAGAAAAAAGGCTGCGTGCAAAGTTTTAAGGCATTTTTTTTACTGCTTAATACTATATTATTTGCTGTTTCATAGATAGGTTTCAAGTCACTCGTTTTTCTACTCGGGTCCGCTTTCCTACTTCAGGCGTAGATTTAGGCCTGGCGCACGGACGTATCGGACGTCCAGTTGCAGCCAAACTGATGCAACTGACGTAAAAAAAATTACGCCAACGTTTTATAGGCAGTCGTCCTGGCGCAACACATTTGTGCAACCGGCCCCAGAATCGGTGGACGTGAACGCTATGGTATTCCTAATTTAACAGTCCCAGTTTCCTTGTTGTTCAGCCTTTTTGTACGGTGGCCCATAGGGACAAAACACTTCCCAGAATCCAAAACACTTCCCAGAATCCAAAAACACTTCCCAGAATCCAAAACACTTCCCAGAATCCAAAAACACTGCCCAGAATCCAAAAACACTGCCCAGAATCCAAAAACACTGCCCAGAATCCAAAAACACTTCCCAGAATCCAAAAACACTTCCCAGAATCCAAAACACTTCCCAGAATCCAGAACACTTCCCAGAATCCAAAAAACTTCCCAGAATCCAAAACACTTCCCAGAATCCAAAACACTTCCCAGAATCCAGATCCAGGACAGAAGGCCTGGCTACCAAGGAAGACGAGATTCATTGAGCCGTAAAGCTGCAAGCAAAGCAAGGTAAGCTTAAGGTAATATAAAGCTTAACAAACATCAAAAGTAGTAGCTGAAATAAATAAGTTAACTACAAATTATAGATGGTATCCTTTTATTTCCTTGCTAAGCAGCGTAGAGGACGTATTTCGATCTCAAACCCAACCAAAGATCCAAGCAACCTATTGTGCATATTTGTGCTTTTTTATAATGAAAACCGATACTAAGGCGACTGCCTTCTTTAAGCTGAATACAGATGACTGTTCTCGTTTTTTTAATTCTTTAAACAAGTAAATCGTTGCAAAACTGAAATACGAACAACTGTACTGCAGTAGGTGAGGGAGTGGGGGGATTTGACTTCGGTGATGGTTTTTGGCGCCATCTTGGTTTGGGGGGGGGGGGGGCAAACATGGCTACAATTACAGTGAATGTATGGGATTTTGGCGGATTTCGAGCCTTTGTAACTCCGTTCACATTTTTCGGATCTTGACTAAGAATACGAAAATTAGATCATTACAAATGCTACAACGTTTGGAAAAACTGAATTAGAAATCTTCTCATGTCACTTGTAATTTCGCAGCAAATTTGCAGTTTTGATTGCAAGGGTTTGTGTGAAGTTTTAAAATTTTGTTTGCGGCTGTCATAATTTGGTTTTGTTCACCATATTTAACGAAAAGAATCTCATGAAAGATACCTTTTAAAAGATGTATTCTTACTAAGTCAAGATCCGAAAAATTACAGAGTTACAGAGGCTCGAAGTCCGCCAAATTCCCATACATTTACTGTAATTGTAGCTATGTTTGCCCCCCCCCCCCCCCAACCAAGATGGCACCAAAAACTGTCACAGAAGTCAAATCCCCCCACTCCCTCACCTACTGCAGTACAGTTGTTCGTATTTCAGTTTTGCAACGATTTACTTATTTAAAGGATACAAAAAAACACGAGAACAGTCATCTGTATTCAGTCTTTAAGAAGGCAGTCGCCTTAGTATCGGTTTTCATTATCAAGCACAATGCACAATAGGTTAACATGCTTGGATCTTTAGTTAGGTTTGAGATCGAAATACGTCCTCTACGCTGCTTAGCAAGGAAATAAAAGGATACCATATATAATTTATAGTTAACTCATTTATTTCAAATACTACTATTGATGTTTGTTAAGCTTTATATTACCTTAAAGCTCACCTTGCTTTGCTTGCAGCTTTACGGCTCAATGAATCCTCGCGCGAAAACCTCGTTTCCTTGGTAACCAGGCCTCCTGTCCTGGATCTGGATTCTGGGAAGTGTTCTGCCGTGATTCTGGGAAGTGTTTTGGATTCTGGGAAGTGTTTTGGATTCAGGGAAGTGTTTTGGATTCTGGGAAGTGTTCTGGATTCTGGGAAGTGTTCTGGATTCTTGGAAGTGTTTTGGATTCTGGGAAGTGTTTTTGGATTCTAGGAAGTGTTTTGGATTCTGGGAAGTGTTTTTGGATTCTGGGAAGTGTTTTTGGATTCTGGGAAGTGTTTTGGATTCTGGGAAGTGTTTTGTCCCTATGGGCCACCGTATTTTTGGCCTCAACGATGTTCTATATTATTAATAAACTAAACGCGTGCTTCTGATTATTCTCTTGCACGCTCTAGGTTTAAGGCGCTGTTACACGGTGCAATTTTTTCTGCAACTTGTCTTGCAACGGCGTTGCGAAACAAGTTGCATGGACAATTGCAGTTGCGTGAGAGGGATGTTACACGCTGCAATTTTTTTTGCAACTTGATGTGTTTGTCTCTTTCGCGCCGTTGTTTTGGGGCCACTTTTGAATGTTTCAAACAAAAGTGACGGCCAGAAAACGGATCATTCAGGTTCTTCTACTTGCTGACGTGTTATTAGATGAAGATGAACCAATTCAAAAGCGAAATCGGGTTAATTGGGTAAGAAAGTGAAAAGGTCGGAGAGAAGAGAGGGGCACTTATCACATGCCGGGTCATTCTCGACCCCACAGCTCTTCTCTTTTGCGCATGTCGCGCGGCCCAAAAAAAAAAGAGACCGAGAGCCCTGGGGTCGAGAATGATGCCGGGTGTCCGGAGTGTCCGCCATCTTGGAGACCAGGTTATGTTATCAAGGCGCATGTGCATAAACAGCCAGAGGGGAATTGTGGGAAATAAATTCGAAAACAATAGACCAATTCCGATATATTAAAATTCATACTTGGCTCCGAGGCTTAGGGGAATAAAACAAAAGAAATCACATCGAGGTTCGGGTATGAATAATTTATTTATTTTGTTTTATTCCCCTAAGCCTCGAAGCCAAGTATGAATTTTAATATATCGGAATTGGTCTATTGCGAAACAAGTTGCAAAAGGGGTGTTACACACCACAACACCGTGCAACGCCTAGACAAGTTGCATGAAACCGTTGCGGAAAGTAGAATCAAGTTCTACTTTTTGCAACGGTTTCAGCAACTTGTCTCGCAACGATTTCGCGTGTTGCGGAGAATGTTACACGGTGCAATGGTCCGTGCAACTTGTTTTGCAACGCCGTTGCGAGACAAGTTGCAGAAACAATTGCACCGTGTAACAGCGCCTTAACTGAACAGTCGCGTAACAACCTAACTGTCATTCTACTGAAGATTAGCGAAGACTTAAACATTGGGAACATAACAAGAACAAATGAAATGTTTGTTTCATTTCCTCTTATCAGAAGTTGGTTTCTTGACCGCTAAGAAAATTGCTTTTCTATCCCTTCAGAAATTTTAAGACCGACGCACACAATTTTTTATCATCACAGCTTATTATTATTAACAATAATAATTAGTACAATAAATAGATATACACGGGCTACCTGAAAACTTTAGCACCTTGTGAGTTAAATTTCATACTTTTTCAGCCACTGAATTAAAAGTGGCTACCGTGTTTAAATAACAATAATTTCTAAGTTCTAAGTATACCGGGGCTAAGGTGGACTGCTTGCCAATTGATTTTACTGGATTATGTCGAAATAGAATTCGTATAACAAACTTCGTTCTTCTTAGCAGAAACCTTTTCCCCACAGAAGGTGGCTTGCTTACAATTTTGTAAAATGTTTGCGAAAATTGCATGAAAAAATGTTTGTCCTCAACTTTCTTCTTGCAATTCGCCTCTCCAGAAACTTTGGGGAGACTGGGCACCAAGCTTTGGGGCGTGGGGATTTCTGGAATCGTTTGGGTAACTAATATGAGCTATGACTGGTTAATGGTTGCCTTTGGAAACCATCAACCTATCATGACTAACGTTACCCAAAGGATCACAGAAAGCCAAGCGCCGATAGCTTGTGCAAAGTCTCCTTGAAGATTCTGGAGTGACAAACTTAAATATATAATCGCTGCTATGTATGATTACGCACATGGCGAAACAAAATATGCTGTAAGGGGAGCAAGGGTTTTGTAGTAGTGGTGAGAGCACTCGTCTTCCACCGATGTGGCCCGGGTTCGATTCCCGGTACCGGCGTCATATGTGGGTTGAGTTTGTTGTTGGTTCTCATCCTTGGTCCAAAGGTTTCTCTCCGGGTACTCCGGTTTTCCTCCCTCCACAAAAACCAACGTTTCCAAATTCCAATTCGATCCGGAATCATTTGAGGGCCACAGGTTTGTTAGTCTGAGACTATTAAGTGCTACCCTCGTAAAATAAAGTTATTTATTTATTTATTTATTTATTTATGTATTTATTTATTTATTTACTATGCGCGCGAAAACTCACAAGTTGCTAAAGCCATCAGACACGAACTGATTGGTTAAAATAAAAACAATTAAAGAAGTAGGTCAACTAATTCATCAGAGATACTGCAAACACCTTTCCCACTCAATGCTCGTTTTCTGGACGAAAATGGGTAGTTCACATGAAGCGACTTGTTGCCTCATATATACCGACCTTTTATAAAATGCAATGCAAATTGCGCGCGCACGTACTGTAAAATCGCCCTAACTTATTCGAAGTATTTCACGCAAGTGGGAAATTTTTCGAATTTAACTTAGCTCCTAATTTAACTTATCCCCTATACGAAACAAGTCCTGTTGCCAATTAACGCTTGTCTTATAAAACGAAAGCTTTGTCGACTCGAAAACATCCTTGCGCGCGCTTCTGTTAGTGACGCATTTCGAATGAGATTACGAAACAAAGGAATCCGAGTTCACAGATTTAAGATATCTCAATCATGGCGTCCAGTGACTGGGAGCTTAGTCAAGTTAGCAACTCTATCGAGGTGGATAACCAAAGGTACACAGAAGTTATTCATATAGCGGAACGCAGAAGAACCGCCGAAAAGTACATAAAAATTCAAACGATACGTGAGGAGTTCACGGTTGGTGTCAGGCTGACGAAGACTGTTTTGATTGGAAAGAAAGGTAATCAGTTCGGCTACAGAACCTTCGTATTATTGGAGCTTGTTCCTCCTCCACAACTGTATCTAACAGACAGAGAATTTTACATCACTTTTAAAGGAACACCATTCCACCTGCCGGATGGCTATAAATTCAAGTTTTATGAAAATGCAGTGGAATGTTGGAAACACAACACAGTGTTGGAAGATGAGAAACAAGTAAAAATTCTTGTAAATTCTTGCTATAAATTCAAGTTTTATGAAAATGCAGTGGAATGTTGGAAACACAACACAGTGTTGGAAGATGAGAAACAAGTAAAAATTCTTGTAAAAGCAAACTTTGACAAATTCCTTAGAGCACTTAAGAACCTCACCACACCTACAGCAACAACCAGCTCTTTTGACTACACTACCTGTATCAGCAGTATTTCACCCTATCCAGACTCTGACTCCGAGTACGAAACCGAGAGTGAATCTGAATCTGAACAAGAACCCGAGAATGACATCGAAGAAAGGTTTTTTATCACTTTTAAAGGAACCCCTTTTCACCTGCCGGATGGTTATCAATTTAAATTCTATGAAAATGCAGTGGAATGTTGGAAACACAATACTCTCCTTCAAGATGAAAAGCAAGTTAAAATTTTGGTGAACGCAAACTTCGACAAATTCCTCAGAGCACTAAAGAACCTTACCACACCTACAGCAACAACCAGATCTTTTAACTACAGTACCTGTGTCAGCAGTATCTCGCCTTATGCAGACTCTGACTCCGAGAACGAAAGCGAGAGCGGATCAGAATCTGAGGAAGAAAACGGTACCCGCGTCAACAGTATCTTGTCATTTCCATTGACTGACTCAGAGTACGAAAGCGATAGTGAATCGGAATCTGAGGAAGAACACAGTACCCGTGTCAACAGTATTTTGCCATTTCCAACGAGTGATCCCGAGCACGAAAGCGAGAGTGAATCGGATTCTGAGGATGAACACGGTACCTGTGTGAACAGTATCTTGCCATTTCCAATGACTGACTCCGAGCACGAAAGCGAGAGTGAATCGGAATCTGAGGAAGAACGGATTAGCTATGTCAACGGTATCTTGCCTTTTTCAATATCTGACTCTGAAAACGAAAGCAAGAGTGCAACAGAATCTGATGAAGAACACGTTACCTGTGTCAGCAGCATCATGTCATTGCCAGTATCTGACTCCAAATACGAAAGCCAGAGTGAATCGGAATCTGATGAAGAACACGTTACCTGTGTCAGCAGCATCATGTCATTGCCAGTATCTGACTCCAAGTACGAAAGTGAGAGTGAATCGGAATCTGAGGAAGAACACGTCACCTGTGTCAACAGTATCATGTCACTTCCAACAACTAACTCCGAGTACGAAAGCAAGCATGAATCAATATCTGAGGAAGAACACGTTACCTGTGTCAGCAGTATCTTGCCATTTCCAATAACTAACTCCGTATACGAAAGCAAGCGTGAATCGAAATCTGAGGAAAAACACGTTACCTGTGTCAACAGTATCATGTCATTGCCAGTATCTGACTCCAAGTACGAAAGCAAGAGTGAATCGAAATCTGAGGAAGACCAACAGAATAACGCTGAGAAAGAATACCGAAATACCAAGGAAAAAACGAAGAAAGGGAAAACAAAGAAAAGAAAAAACATTTTCGCTGGTTGGCTTTGTGCCAAAATAGTGAAGGCGGAGAGATTCCGCACACTAGAATTCACCGAAAATCTATCAACATAGAGCAATGTCGATTGTACAGCATCTTATTTGGAGACAAATGTCTGTGACAGGTATTTATAATAAATTTTAAAGTTAAGACATGTTATAGCGATGCACTATAGTGTGCCGGACTACGTTTAACTAAGTAATCGTCATTTCGAGGATAGCTTTCAGCAATCCAAGTTCACCTGTAGCCAAGTTTCCTTGAAGCTGTCGACATCTTTATATCTGTGGATATTCAACGATATCTTTCTGTCTGTTGATGCATGTATAGATATTTTACTTGGGTTAAATATCAACGGTCTGCAGACATTTCTGTGGGACCATTTGGTGTCCGTATTTGGAAGGTTTGACTGAAAATAAGATGTTTCTAAATCGGTCTTTCTCTCTGAGTTGAATAGTGTTCGTTCGTCGGCATATTTAAGTCTGATGTGCAGTATTAGTAGTAGGTGATTTTACGCCAATGCAACATGGTAAAAAGTGATGTTTTGGATGGTTTTGCTTCGTATAATGATATGGTGAAATTAAGGCCAGGGCCCAGGGGAGGTGTGTTCCATACAGTGGGTTATACGGGAAGGTTCCATCCGAAAAGGGTTGCCCTTTTCACTCTTATAGTTTACCAAAGGGCAGCGATATTCGAAATTTTAGTGTTTGAAACGGTCGCAAATATAGACTGAGAACTACAATGGTGGCAATTATATCTAAAGGATTATAGTAAAAAAGGCGTTTAAGGGATAGTTATCTGTTGGATTATGCTCGAGGTAAAAGAAAGGTGTACAAATTTTGTTACATCTACGGGTGTAGTCTCCCCGTCTGAAACGTTATTAGCTCCCCCCCCCCCCCCCGGGATTACTGACATCTAACGGATCGCTTCCATTCATGGGATTACATTCTAAATAATTAAGGACTAGAATGCTATTGTAAGCAAAAAAGGGACTAGAAAGCCATTCTAACTGATAAAAAATGCTTTGGCATGTATAACTTCCTAATTATGGGTTGTTTATTACGCTTTTCAACATGTTATTTTTAATAGCATGGATGTTTAATTGATAATCTTGAGTCTTTCCTCCCTCATTTTTGTACCAACATTGACAAAATCAAAACTAAAACTAATTGTGCCAATTGTAAAACTTACTAAAGATTATCACCATAATTTGTCATGTAACTGAGAGATAAATGCAAGTGTTATAATTTTCCTATTAAAAAATCATATTGTGTTAGTATTTTAGTGGTATTCTAAAATATTATCATGTTTTATTTTTTTGACAATTGTTAAACTTAGATTTTAATGTCATGCATGATATGTAATAATAATTATTATGATGATAATTTCACATTATGTAAACCGAAAATTTTTGTAATAAGAAGTATTTTAAAACCATAACTACACTCAAACAAGACCCATATGGTACCTTGTCAGAACGAAACTTCTTTAACGTTTAGTGGGTGTAAAATGGTTTTATCGCCAACAGATTTCTTTCTGTTGAAGTCATATAATACAGTTATAATATAATAATTAAAAAGGTTGAATTGTTAGAAAGACGTGTCTTCTCTTTGTCTCAGTACTGTCTCAGTACTGTCTCAGTATAGATTCGTGCGAATAGAGTGCATGTAGCCGGCAACAAACGCGGGAAACGCGGTTTTGGTCTTTCCTCTGATTGGTCGAGATAGTGGCGCGAGATTTTTTGGCCAATCACAAAGCGTTCTCAAAAAGTAGAAATACAAAACCACTGGTATAAAATAGCCCATCACAGACACTTGAAATAGAGAGAGTTTGAAAACCTCTTGTTTTATTTTTCAATAACATTTTCCGTACATCCGGTCCACCATGCAGAGTAACCGAGATAGGTCAGCAGTATGACAACAAGTTGAGTTTTAAATTTCTTGTAGTTCGCTCCTTCTGTACAGTTTCTGTACACCAGTGGTGCCTCTCTGGCTGCGGAGGATCGCACACGTCCTTAAAAGACTGCTGAAATGTCTGAAATATGCCAGCTTCTGCTCCCGCGAAAGTTCGCATTATCGTAAAATACACTTATTCATATAAGTTTAAAAAAAAACATAATCTTGCTTTAAAGACTTAAATGTTAACGGTATTGTCGTATTTGCGGCTGAATTTACATTTTGTAAAGCGGCGAATTTTGGCGATTCGAGACCTTCAAATCATGCAAAATCCCTCAAATCGCCAAAATGAACCGGATATTCAGGGTTTTTTTTTTTGCTAAGCCCCTGCTAATATAAAAATGCTTTGAATATTGCCCATGAGAATAAAATGGAATATTAAGGGCCGTTCATTATTTATGGGAGGGGGGAGGGGATGGGTGAGAAATTAACAAATTTTCCATTTTTTTCATGTCCCTCCCTTAGTGAATCTGGATTTTTTCAGGTCCCTATGTTCTGTTGGGAAAGAACTTCAATACCCCCCCCCCCCACCCCCACTGTTAATCTGATTTCTATAAAATAAAAGTTGTATTGTATGTATCCATACCATAGTTTTGTGGGGACGCGATGATGTAGTGGCTAGCGTGTTGGTTTTCAGATCTAAAGTAGGTGACTGTATTGCTGTCTTGATATTAAAAACTGTGCTTCTAATATCATATTTAGTTTTAAGCATATAGGTGTAAATTTGGGATATGATGGGCCTGGGGTATAATGGGAATGAGGATTTGATGGGAATGGGGATATGGAGGAGACATAAACCTGTATAAACCAGACATAATGTAGTATAAACCAGACATAAAAGCAACAAAACCATAACATGTTGTAACAGGAAATGAAAAAAAGTTTAGAATAATTTTCAGTAAATTTATTAATAAATAGTTATTACAACTTATGGTATTTTGACTCTTGTGTGGTTTTCTTTATTTAAGCAATTCAACCACTTGGTCCACTGTGCATTTGAAGAACTAGAGTTAAGACTTTAATAGTTGTTTATTACTATCACAACCAAGACTCAGCTGGGCTATATAAAGATTTATTGCAATATACAAAACCACTGCTACTGAGCAACCCAGAAACCGGGAGTGGTGCACGTGGGTGGGTTGACTCACTTACAAGGATGACAAAGGACGAACTGATAACTACAAGATACTACTAACAGTTCTTCAACTTAATGTCCACGTAGCAGATTTAAGGAAAATTCCATTGGCTAGGGTTACAAATACTAATTAATACTTTTAACGTCAATCACTAAAACCCTCAGTTTAAATACTGTTACAATCCAGTAATATGTTTAATAGTGGGTTAAAACTTTAAGTAATGTCGTGTGCAATTATATCAGTACCAAATAAAGAAATTAAAATTATGAATCATGCTCCATGACTGCACCAAAATACTGTGCAAGGCTGTGCTCTTTAGAAGAATCACAGAGAGCCCAAAGGCTCCCAGCCACGAAATCTGGGGTGCCCAGCTCTTATTGGTACACTGTAGTTATGTTTTTCGCTTTTTTATTTAAGACATCATCTGTAATAAAATTTCAAGACCCCCCTCCATAACAAAAACATTTCCCCAGGATCCCCCCTTTTGCAGTGACTAAAATTTCAGGTCCCCCCATTTTCTCACCCATAAATAATGAACGGTCCCTAAGTCAGTGCCTACACGATTTATTGCCAAAGAACAAAAGTCAGTCTACTTTGAAACTTGTTGCATAACAATTATCACAATTATTATCGTTAATAACAATTATCTAGTCTATCTAGGGTCATACGAAGCTTCACTTGATAGTGATTGTGAGTGGATTGTGTGGATGAAAGTAGATATCAAGGGACTAAAACCGATGCACATTGGCTAATATTACAGACCACCCGATAACAATTCGAAACAATACATATAGTCTCTACGAGCTTGGAAACTCCTTGGACAAAGTTCCAAAGCGTGGATCTTACTTACCCAATGTATTCTTGACGGGAGACTTTAATATCCCTGACGCATAGACTGGAAAACAGCCAGGCCAAAACTAAATCCTCAGTATGGCCATGAATTAATAACTACCTTTGTGAGCTTCTTATGGAAAACGGCTTGTCCCAGTGTAACTTTCATCCCACGAGAGCAAAAAATATTCTTGATCTTAATGTGTGCAGTACAAACCCAGACTTAATTAACAACATACATATCCATCCAGGAATGAGTGGCCATGACATTATCATAACTGAGATTAATATGAAAGCAACAATTGTGAAGAAAAAAACCTAGACAAGTATTTTTGTTTAAGAGAGGCAAGGTACAGTCCTGGGCCCCCTCATGTTTCTGCTCTATATAAATCGGGATTCCCACTTAAATAGGACTGACCTTTAATTACTTTACGGAAAGCTACAACTACAGTGGACCTCCCATAAGCGACCACCCAAAAAGTCAAGCCTAGGTGGTCGCTTACGGGAGGTGGTCGCTTAATACGAGAGTTCATACCATATTGGTCAAAATTTTGCCTTATTAGCATATGGTATGAGTTTCATGGTTCGCTTCTGTTAATTTACCTAATAAGGCGAATGGAACAAGTCTCACGATAGTTACAAGTTGAATCTTTAATGTTGTTTGAACGTTACAAGAGGTTCCAAATATAGTGATTTGACTTGGAAACTTTTGGTATTTTGGAAAACTGGTCGCTGAGGAGAGGTGGTCGCTTACGAGAGGTGGTCGCAACCGGAGGTTCGACTGTATATCTGCTCTGTTTTTACTCAAAAGTCACGTGACACTACACATGAAATCTAAAAAACGTGAAATTCATCCATAACCTGGGGTGCTTACCATTTGTAGGAAAAAACCGGTTGGGATGACCGTTACATAATGGTAAGCGATTTTCCAAATTTACTGACCAACCGACGAGATTGCACTTACCATTTAAATTTTCCATTTCTCCGTCCTGGTACCCAGACCGTTAACTCGATTTAGCGATTTGAATTTTTTCTAAATTCAAATGGTAAGGAAAATTCCAGTCGAATCGTCCCAACCGGAATCGCGGGACAACCTCTGAAGGTTGTCCACTTGTTCCAACCGGAATTCTCGGAAAATCAACCGTACCATTTGCTTTCCAACCGAAAATACCGGTTTTCTTGGCTTAATGGTAAGCACCCCTGATGTTCCTATATCAACTAATATGACGTCACTAACGCTTCGCTTCAGGCTATAAACCACTTGAAAATCCCAAATTTATAAGTCGGCCGCTTGGCTCGTAGCCAAGAGTCCGACTAAATATAGATGTAGATATCGATGTAGATGTGACCGTAGCCAGTATGAGGCAAACCGACGCACTTGCCTTAGTCATGATCCCAGTGTTTTGTTTAAACGTAGTCATCATAAAGACCCTAAATAGCTAGGCGGGGAATTTAACCATGGATATTGCCTCAGTCCTTATTTTTTTCTGGCTACGGCCCTTGTCCTATGAGCTGCATCATCGACTTCATCGATGATGGCATCGGAAATTACCTATTGTATGCCTATTAATATAAAAGGTTAGTCGTGTCTGAGATAAGCAATTAAATTGTTCCACTCGATTTCATTCTGAAAGTTCCATAGAAATAGAGAACAAAAAGCGACATTAACTTCACAAAGCGTGACACGTCGCGGGACAGATTGACTAATTATGGGAATTATATGTTAAGCTCTAGAACATTATCATTATTTTCTTGTCGTTGTTTTTCACGCAATTTTGAACCCGTTTAATACCGATTTTAAGCGATTAAAGAAATTTCTCTATAAACAAGAAGTATAAGTCGAATAGCCTTTGAGCAGCCGCTGCAGCAAATGAGAAAATTTCTGATAAGCATTTCATTCTCCAAATGTCAATCATAAATTATACATAGTCTCGATTTAATTCACCTTGGATACGAGCTTATGCCATAGATCCTTGTAAGTTCTTGGGCAAACATAACTGAAAATGGCTGCGGCCTAATCTGTATTCGCATTGTCTGAGAATGTGGAAAGAGAGATAAAACAATTGTGTTTTGTTTCCTCGACAAAATTAATTTCCTACACTGAAGGAAACACATAATCGGATAAATACGTTGGCAGGAAGATGGCGGCTGCGCGCGAAAGAACCGAGGTAAAAGTCATGTTTAGTTTATTTATGCAGTTTGTCTATCGCTTTGGTTAGTATATTTGATGATATCCTCGAGCTAACATAATCGTTTGTTGCTTCCTACATCGTATAAATGCTTATTTATTATGGTTGTGGTTAAGTCATTTATACTGCCCTCAGCTCGTTCATCCTGCTGCCATAACAAACAGAAAGGTCGAATTGTTTTAAAAACAATCGGCAGTTACCGAACATTTGTGTTTTAAGTACTGCGTGAAAGCGTATTTAGTTTTGTCTTACAGAAGCTTACTGGCTTTGAATACATTGCGGTAAAAATAGTTCGTTAGTTATAAACTTATCTAGAGGTCGATCGACGACGTTCATTTACCCGGGTTCGTATATTTAGCGGCATTATAAGCAGTCACCTCTGGCAAAAAAAAAAAACAATCAAAGCGAATGAAAGTTGAAATAACATGAGTGTCAGACTGTTATCTTTTATTTCTTCTTTTATCGTAGCCAGGAGATGCGAGTAATCGATTTTAGCTTTGTCCTGACGTGACAATGGGGTTTAAAATGAATTGTTTCAATGAAATAATTTGCTTGCATAATCTTGTGTTATAGTTCGCGCTTTTTTTATTATTATTTTGATGATCGATGTTGGTGTTGATAACCTCTGTTATCAAAAGGAACTTGCCAGTCAATCATCCACGGCTAGGTACTGAAGGTCATACAGGTCCCAAGGGACAACTTAATTTCCATAAGGACCAGTGCCCAAACGTATCTTGGAGTTGGGGAGCAAGGATCAATGAGTGTTTACCATTTACAAATTTCATTCGGTTCGAATTTAAATGGTAAGGCTATTTTAGTTTGCCCGATCAGAATATTTTTAAAATGTCTTGATAGGTAGTTGAAAATTACCATTGTTTTCTACCTGCAGGGCCTGTGCCAGTTTTGATCACAAGCTTGTCTACTCAGCTTGTTTCTAGTGGTCGATGGCAAATGGTACATGTCAATTGATCTTGAATGTAATTTCTCATTCTGAAGTTTTGCTTACCATTTAGAATACACAACCATGGACCAACCAGTTTTCTCTTGTAAATGATAAACTCTCAATGGCAAAGCATAATAATTACCATTGCCATGAAAAAATTGGCACATGGAACATTGTCCTATTGGTTTCTTGTTTCTACACATGCACTGTTCTTGATACTCAATTTTTGCAAATATTTGTCGATTAATTTTCTTATTGAACTAAACGATTGTTGTTTCTATATCAGGATTTTTTCAGTTCCTGTCAGTATTCTTGCTAATCTAAATCAATTAGACCAAGTAAATTGTTGGTGCAATCTGTGAGTTTGTTGTTTTATCAACAGCAATCGTTGCCTCTTCTAATTATTTGGAAATATTCATAGAAGCTCAATGGTACTGTCCTAGTTACTGGCCATTGACCATTTACACACACACACACAAAAAAAAAACTGTCAGAGTGTAACACTCCCAATGGTATATAAATTTGTCAAAAAGTAGGCAAAACAAGGGGGCATGAGGCAAGCATGAAAAGGACAGAGTGGTACATGGATTTACAATTTACAGTGGAATGAGCTGTCCCCTTCAATTCCCCTCTGGGAAAGGAGGGTACTCTGTAATTTTTGGGTGATGGTGTGCCATTTTGACTCTGAACCCCTTTCTCTATACCAGCTGACCATGTTAAACTGTATTTTGTGTGTGCATATACCTACAGGAGAAACTCTGCATCTCTTTAACATACCCTTGATATAAACTTATTAAACGATATCCACGGAAAAACATCAAGGGTTACCACTAACACTACCACTAGCATCTGTTTGAGATATTTTGAAAGGCCCTTTTTAAATATACCTAAATGGCAGTTTTCCCTACCCTTTTATATACCTCCAGCCTCAAAAAGGTACCCCGTTTGGGCGGAGCATCCCTGTATGGCCCATTATAGGGAGCACCCCCCCCCCCCTCTCCTTCCAGGTGTTTAGGCTCTTTCCCAGACTAAATTCTTCATACACTGATCAGTTTCCCAGTAAATGATACCCTATTCTGGACCTAAACTTTCTTATTTCTATAATCTATCCCAGACAAAACTGCTTGAAAACCAAATATTAATCCTTCATAGAATGTATGCAGCGCATCCTTCAACTACCTATATATAGCTTGTATGTGAGAGTACCCCTTCCCCTGGGAGTTTCTTTTGACAAATAGTAAACTGCCCTTGTCTAGCCCCAGTGTGGTCCAGGTTTGAATCCTAGGAGTACTTGCCATTTGTATGGAACATTGGTAGTTCCAAAGGGAAAATCAAAAAAGGTGTTCACTTGAGTTTTCTAACACCAAAACCATTAGCCAATCACAACAGGTGCAGACAATCCAATAAGCCAATCAGCACTTGAAGCAAATGCATGTAACCGGCATTGAGCTTCAACTGAATTTAATGATATCACTTGAACAATTTTTTACTTTCAGTTAAAAGAGCCACCTGACAGTATTTTGATCCGCAGACATCGGGATATTTTTGATCACCTGCCTCCTCTGAGTGCTCCACAGGTATATTTACAGTCTATGTGTCAAATACCGTAAAATAATGCCAGCTATAGTCCCCCACCTCCCCCTGCTTATAAGCCCCCCTCTCCCCCACTTATACAGTTCTGTAGGCTCATCAGTATGGTAACAAACCATTGTGGTTACAAGTACCCCCCCCCCCCCCCCCTATATGTATATGTTGTGGTTCAAAATAATTTAACCTTTAGTTTGAATTTTTCAAACCAGTTTCAATTTTTCAAACTGGTTACAAATTTTTAAACACATAGCTCATTCTCATTTATTTGTACCTCTGCCTGTAAAATAATGTGTATTGTAAATGTGTATTGGTTTTAAGCCCCCGCATTTCAGACTAATATAACTTATGATTGAAGACTTACTCTCACAATACTTTAAGCCTACCAGACATATTACAAACACATGCAAATAATCTATGTGTACTTGACATGGAGAAGTGAACTTTTGGTTTCTGTTAAACCTTCCTAAGAATTGGTACCCCACGTATATATAAAAGTTACAGAGATGCTCATTGGAAATCTTGAAAGAATACCTAAAAGTTACCAGATTCTCTGTTTATTTCTCAATGTGGCTCCAATTTATTTTTTTAATCCGTAAAAGGTACCAAAATAAATTTTCACAATTCAAAAAAAAAATACTGCATTATTCCAAATCATTCAAATTTATGAAGAATATTGTCTGCCGTGTTTCCCCAACCCAGAAAACCAATCCAGGTACACATGTGAGGCACATTCCATTCTGTTTTCTACCCCAATGAAGACATCGAATACAATATGATATTAAATGTTATGTACATTTGAATATGTTTATATCTCATAAAGATTCACTTCTTCATAACTGATTGTACTAGTTTATCTTGACCGGATCTTAATTTTTCAGCATTGATTCAGTTTTTTTTCCCACCAATTAACACGCCCAATAGTCTAATTTGTATCGATCCTATATAAAAGCAACAATGTGACTTAATTACACCTCTCAATATGCGGACCTCTTTGTTTTTTTTTGAGTATAGCTGTAGATCCCAGGAGAGGTAGGTTGTAGCTGTAATTGTAAGTGATTGTGTTTAGTGCCCGTTTGACTTTCTGGTGTTTTTTTTTTCTTTTAAAACTTTTGTCTTTTTGTATGCGTGAATATGGCTTCGCTAAAAGTTTTGTCGCTGAATGTAAGGGGTTTGCGTAATCCTACAAAACGCAGGGCAATCTTTTCGTACCTGAAAAATCAAAGAGCTTCACTTTATTGTCTACAAGAAACCTTTTCTAAGAGAGAAGACGAAAGATTTTGGCGCTCAGAATGGGGTGGTCAGATCATCTTTTCCCATGGCACAGAGCACTCCAGAGGCGTATGTATCTTGGTGAGTCCAAATAGTACTTTCATATTAGATAATGTTTGTACTGATACTGAAGGCAGGTTGATCTTGGCTAATTTGAAAATGGAAGAGAGTATCTCAATTGTAAATATTTATGCACCTACTGATTACCGTCAACAACCTATATTTATAAGAACACTGAGTGATCTCTTAGTTTCAAAGGCCAATACATCCAAAACTATCATCTCCGGTGACTGGAATACAGGACTTAGTCGTCTAGATAAGTGTGGGGGACTACCGTGGAAGGAGACGAATTATAGAAATGCTCTTTTAAGTCTCATGAAAGAGCTTGACTTGGTAGATATTTATCGCACAATGCATCCGAATACACGATCTTATACCTATGAATCAAAAAGTTTAAAAATTAAATCGCGAATTGACTTTTTTTTGATAGCAAAGTATTTTACTGACCACGTCGTAAAAACGGAAACCCACTCATCGATTGCGCCTGATCATAAAGCAATTTTCCTTAGCTTAAAAATTGATAACGCTTTTAGACGGGGGCCTGGGAACTGGAAATTCAATAATTCGTTGTTGGAAGATGAAGAATATTTAGAGCTGATAAAAGGATATTTACCCTTCATTGAACAGAAATATAAGGATGTTGAGAGTGATCAGTTGCTCTGGGAACTTACTAAAATGGAAATACGATCTAAAACAATTGATTATTCAAAAAGAAAAAGGAAAAGATTAAGGGACCGTGCAGAAATTGTTCAACAAAAAATTCAAGAAATAGATGGCAAAATATGCAACGAAGGGTGTTTAGACGATGTGGTTTTAATGGAATACGATCGGCTCAAAAGTGAATTAAATGACCTATATACAATAAGAGGGAAAGAAGCGATGTTTAGATCGAAGGTGAGGTGGATAGAAGATGGTGAAAAGCCAACAAAATACTTCTTTAATATAGAAAAAAGGAACTATGAAAGGAAAGTTATAACGAAATTAAAAGTTAACGGAGGCGAGATCATCACTGATTTCCGAAGAGTGAATCAGGAAATTGAGGAGTTTTACAAAACGCTCTTATCTACCAAAGTGGAACCTGGTGATGACGACAACAATGATAAATTATTTCAGGATTTTGTCAAAAATTTAAATTTTCCTAAGTTATCAGATGAGGAGCATCAAGACCTGGAATACGATATTTCAAAGGAAGAACTGTTAAATGCTTTAAAAGGTCTCAACGACAACAAAACTCCAGGTGACGATGGCTTTACCAAAGAATTTTATGAAACCTTTTTTGAGTTCTTAGGCGATAGGATGCTCATTTCTTTTAAGGAAGCTTTCGGTAAGGGGAAGTTGTCAATATCTCAAAGGAGAGGGGTTATTTCTTTAATACCAAAAGATGAAAACTATCTTGTTGTTTTAACCAACTGGCGTCCTATAACGCTGCTAAACGTGGATTACAAAATACTTGCAAGATTAATTGCCAAACGAATTGAGCCTAAACTACCCACCTTAATTCATACCGATCAGACAGGTTTTGTTAAAGGAAGATTCATCGGCCAAAATGTCCGCCTTTTAAATGATATTATGGAGTACACGGAGATGAATAAAATCCCTGGTATTATGGTATTTGTAGATTTTGAGAAGGCTTTTGATTCATTAGAATGGCATTTTATCCAAAATACATTAAGATTTTTCAACTTTGGACCTAACATTAGACAATGGATATCTACGCTTTACTGTGATATGGAAAGTGGAGTACTAAATGGAGGCTATATGACAAATTACTTTAAAGTATCAAGGGGAGTCCGTCAGGGCTGCCCTACGAGTCCCCTCCTCTTTATTCTAACTGCCGAAATACTTGCACAAAAAATTCGTCAAAGTCCCAATATCCAAGGAATTGTACTTCCGGGTTCGGTTGAGGCCAAGTTGAGTCAGTTTGCTGACGACACAACCCTTATATGCAAGGACGTTAACTCATTAAGAGAGAACATATCCGTTTTGAATGAGTTTGGAAAAATCTCAGGTCTTAAACTAAATAAGAAGAAGACAAAAGCCATGTGGATTGGCTCGCTGAAAGAAAACAAAACTTGTCCTATTGGAATAAGCACAACCAAAGATCCAATTAAAATTTTAGGCACCTTCGTATCCTATAATAGTGATAAGAATGACTATCAAAACTTTTTTATCAAAATTCAAAAAATGGAAACTAAGCTAAATATTTGGTTATCCCGTGACCTGACGCTTATGGGAAGAACTCTCCTCGCAAAATCTTTGGGCGTTTCCAAATTGGTTTATGCGGCCTCAATGCTAACTGTCCCTGAGGAAGTCATAAACATTGTTCAAAGAAAACTTTTTAGCTTTCTATGGAAGAATAAAAATGATAAGATTAAGAGAATTGTTTTATATCAGGCCCAGAGTAAAGGAGGCCTTAATTTTCCAAATTTCAGAACAACGGTCAAATCGTTACGTCTAAGTTGGATAAGTAGATTTTTAAGTGGTTCCAATGATGCGTGAAAAGCAATACCAAATGCATTCTTTAATAGATATGGAGGGCTGTCTTTTTACTTAAATGTAATTACAATACAAAGAAACTTAACAGGAATATTCCTCTCTTCTACATTGAACTTTTAGACTATTTTAAGGAGTTAAAGAGTCTTTACAATGATTGCTACAGCAGCACTCTACTTTTATGGAACAACGAAAACATAACAATTGAAGGGAAATCTCTGTATTGGAAGAAATTGGCCGACAAAGGAGTTCTTTTTGTGCAAGATCTATTAAATAATAATGGCAATTACCTTACTTATGAAGACTTCAAGCAGAAATACGAAATAGACATTAATTTTATTTACTATTTTCAACTACTTGCTTCTATACCATCAAGCCTAAAAACTGAGGGTGCATTAACTGTAAGACCGCTCGACTCTTACCTTGATGATTCCAATGTATTTCAGCTTTCTGAAGAAAAAAATATCTCACTCTCAAAGACGCGATGTAAGGACTACTATTCATTGTTTCGTAGTAATTTGAAAGATGAGCCTACCTCGGTTAAAACTTGGGCTAGGTATTACCCTCCTTTTGCTAATAAATGGGAAGAATTTTTCAAGGTCGTTTATTACCTCTCAAGGGACAACAAGCTAAAACAGTTTTCCTTTAAACTACTTCATCGAATTTTAGTAACTAATAAAGAGCTTAAAAAGTACAAAATTAAGACGGATGACAAGTGTTTCTTCTGTAAACTCCCTGACTCCCTTGAACATACATTTCTGGAGTGCTCAGTCATGAATGATTTTAGTAACTACGCAATACTACATTTCAACGAAGACAACAAAACACATCTAAACTTGTCAAAGTCTCAATTTTTGTTCAATGATTTTACTTTGCCTTCGAATCTGCGCTCACTACTCAAACGTAAATTTAATATATTAGTTGTACAGTACTTGCCAAAAAATATGTTTATTCCTGTAAAATAACCGAAAAGATACCCAGCCAATCAGAATTTCAAGAAAAACTAAAATTGCAATGGAAAATAGAGAAATGTGAAAATTAAAATGATCTTCTTTTCTTATAGCTCATGTAAACCCTATATTTCATAATTTTCTTTTCTTTTTGTGTACTCTTTTCATGTTATATTTATTTATATTTACATTTTATTACCTGTTACACTTTATTACCTGTTATTTTGTATTTTTATGTGTGCAAATAAATAAATAAAAAATATATAAAAAAATAAAAATAAAAATAAAAAAAATAACTGATTGTACATCAAGTGTAATCGACTGTCGCATTGCCTTACTGTGTGAATCCAAAAACCATGAACACTTTGATTTGATTTTGACATTTTCCATTGTGCAGCAACCAATCAGAAGCAACTCGAAACTGCAAGAAACCCAAACAAACGGTTAGTCACGAAACCACGCTTCTATGTTTCCTTGCAAAAGAATCGTTGCCGCCTCGCTGTAGTTTTTTTTATTGCTAGTTTACCTTTTGTCTTTCTTTGTAAATGAAGTAGAAATCTGAACGATTTTACTGTTATAACGGCTAAAAACCAGACAGATGTTTAGCTAAAAGTTTGCCTCATGCTCAGTTGTCGTGTTCATCAGTTTGTCAGTGTTGTGCACAACACTTGCCCTTCGTGGCAGTATAGCAAAAACATTTAGAAAAAAAAGCCGGACAATAACACACGACAGTTCCTGAGGATCAGTTTCCCTGGAAAAGTGAATTTTCGAAAAAGCTACTGAGCGATGACAAAATCAGCTGTTCTGGTGAATGAAAGTGTTAACTTACACATGCAAATATGTAACTACAGTACCGCTAACTAATGTCATAAACTTGTCAACTTTTATTCCCAGCACGGTAAGTTTTACAGCTACTACACAACGTTTCTTTTGCTTTGATCTCTCGCTGATCAGCTAGCTACATGTACTTTGCCGTGTGTGGCTAATTGCAATACGGCCTTGCAAAATTTGAAGGTGAGAATATTCGATGATATCTGATAATTATCACAGGTCACCAGATGAGGGTTTCTGTGGATTAAAAAATAATCGTCACCTGCAATAATCTTAATAAAGTTTGAAAACCTGACCCGCTTTTTTTCTTCTTTTGCTTCTATATAGTCTTTAAATTTCTTAACTTCCGAATCGAACCTTGACCGTTTGGGTGACTTTTTCTCAATGAAATGTCACAGGGGAAAGCTTTGTACGGCGTGACATGACCGTTGAGAAAAAAATCATGCGCAAACCAATCAACCGCGAAAGCAGAAAAAACAAAAATTTTAAATTTTACAATGGTATAACTGCAAAAAGAGAACAGAAGCAAGGGGTACTCGTTTGGGTTGGTTAGTTACAGAAGTGCCTTTAGGTGCAAAACTACGGTGAGGCGGTGATGATTCTTTTGCAAGTAAACAGAGAAGAGTTGTTTCGTGATTAACCATTTGTTTGGGTTTCTTGCAGTTTCGAGTTGCTTCTGATTGGTTGCTGCACAATGGGAAATGTCAAAATCAAATCAAAGTGTTCATGGTTTTTGGATTCGCACAGTAAGGTTTCCAATCAATTATTATTGATTATAATTGATGATGGGACACCACTAGGCATTTCTGAGCACTTACAAAGGTACACAGTGACAGATCTAGGGGAGAGGGCTGGAATTATTTTCGCAGCATTTGACTCATAGTTAATCCCTCAATAGCCCCCGTTTCCCCCTTAGCTAAAGGTCTGGATCTACCACCGGTATGCCTCGTGGCCAATGTGCACCCACCTTGATTTTGCTACCACCCTTCAACCATTCTAATAAGAAGTCCCTGTTATGACATGTCATTTACCTGCAGCCTGCCTATAGTGATAGACCAAAGATTGTAGAGTATGGAGCTTACACTCAAGCGTCACCAACCAAAGAGAAAAGCCATTACCGACATACAAGGTAGCAGATGGGGAGATTTTAATTAGTGATGTTTATATAAATCAAAAATGTATACTAATTTAATTGTCTACAAAATTGAACTTTTAATAATGAAGACATCATTTCAGACTAATCAGTTAAAATTGTTTAAAAGTACATCAGGCTTGGTTAATGCACATTTAGTTCTTCTGCAGTCCACTGATTATTTTAGCCGTCAAGAAGTCTTGCAGACAGCTTAATTGGAATAAAATACTGTACATATGCATTGACTGAAAATTGAACACGTGAATCACAACCCATGAACGTCACTTTTTTAACCCATTCTTTGTTTTCTGAGGTGTCTGCTTAAATGATTGATGGCAATGAAAAATTATGGTAATGTCAGTTAGGCTTTGGCCTTTAGACACTGAGTCTGAAGGCCAAACATTATAACCACCTTTTTTATGTATTAAAATGCCTTCAGAATGGCTATGCAATTAGAGCCTGTTGGTAATCATAAAAGATGCCCTATTCATAGTATCTGTTTTGCAGTGATGCAGTGGCTAATAACTATACACCATCAGCTCAGAGTCTGTCAACAAAGTTAATTTATAAACGACAAGGCAAGACGTCTCATCCTGGTAAGTTTACAGTTAATTCATAACTAAAGAGTAATTTTAACCCTTGGGAATACAGTGGGGACACCTCCTCCCCCCCCCCCCCCCCCCCCCCCCCCCCCCCCCTTGCCCCTCTCAGCTGTTTTGGACATTTCTGAAGAGGCTTTCATTTTGGGAAGCCATTTGAGGCTCTCAGTACTAGCTGTTCATTAATTTCTTGGAAACATTTTGATTTTTTTGTATGACATGTCAATTATGATGTTTTCGTGTCAACCAAGTTTTGAGAAGTATGTCGACCGAAATGTTGATGGCATGCCTGCATATATAACGTCACCATTGACACATGACCACCTTATCTCAGGGACCATTTTTTGGCATGCAGTCCCAATTTGGGAAGGTATGTGAGAAGGGTATGTGAGAAGGGTCCCCCCCCCCCCCCCCCCCTTTATTTCACTCGTAATAATTAAGATCAAATAGCCCAAATAGTCCATAGCCAGGGCACGAAAGAAGTGCTGTCCGATAGCCCAAGGCTGCTGGAACCACCTGTCGTGCTAGTGTATTTTTATTGCAGTTTGCCCAATGGGTAAGCAACCTTTGTTCATTAAGTTAAGAAAGAAGTGTGTGTACCAGACAGTTTTCGAACGAAAGTGAAATTAGAAACATTTTAAAAGTGAAATAAAATATCAAAGGTGTACAATAGAACTTGAATGATTATTACCTTTGTGTTAAATTGAATTAAGTTAAATATACTTGGAAAGTAACAACAATACTTAAAAAAAATCACCTCCTGGCATACAACCAGTTTTAAATTTGTGGTCGCCAATACTCAATTTTTAGTCACACTAGTGACCAGTTGGTCACAATAATATCGTGTACCCTGAATAAATTATTATTTACTTTTGGGCTAGCTTCTCAGAGCTCTGGGCTAGTAAGCTAAAGTAACAACTTGTCTGAGGGGCAAGCTGTTTTTTTTTAATATTTTCATCTCACCCAGCCATAGCAGTTCTTTGTTCAAACATCTTTAGTTAGCACATTTTCCTGAGAAATAGCCCGGGACAAGAATTTTAATTGTAGCCGAGTAAAGGTCCCTGTGTCCCTGCTCTGTATCTTGAAAAGGATGCAATGGGACAATTCTGTTGGAGGTAAAATGAGGTTTAAATATTGTAACAAAGCAAAAAAAAAAAAACAAGGAAAGTCCGGAGTTCCAACAACCCCCCCCCCCCCCCCCCCCCTACCCTTGTACCACACTGGGGGTTTAAATTTGCTTAATTATATACATGTACATCCAAGGGTTAAGGTAAACTGTTAGAGTTTGTTCAGACATCTGTTTTGACCCAGCTGTTCCTAAGATTTCAATTGCATGACTGTCTTTTTTTGTTTATACCGTATATTTATAGTAACCAAGAAGATAAGTCCCAAACAGCGCCACAGTCCTCCTGGAAATATTATTGAAGAAAAAATCCAACCGCTTTATGGTGGGCAATCCCAAACACCAACATCTGGACACTTTTCCAAGGCTTCTAAAGAAAATTTTGGACATTTTGTTACCCAGCAGGGAGTGCCCAGGGTGGGCCTCAGTAAGGGTCACACAAGCCCTCCACTTGCAGGCCGATCTACAAGTTTATCACCCCAACATGAACATGATACCTCTGAAGGAGAAAGAATAATTGATGTAAATACAAGTCCTTTGTCAAGTTCCAAACCACCAAGAGTTAGGAGAGCTCATTCTGCAGAGCAATTAAAATCAAACAGTCGTTCTCCCAGTCCTTCTAGCAGTAGCATGCATCATAATGAAGAATATCTATCAGACTCTCCAACCTCAAAAAAGGCAAAAGTTGCTTGGGGCTCAGCCAAGCAAGGCAGGCTGAAGGACCTAAATGAGGATGAAAGTATTAAATCAGAAACAATTTCAAATGGTCATACAGACTCAGAGATCCATGATCTTAGAGGAAGTTGTACTCAATCAAATTCACCACAAAACATTTCATCAGTATCTTCATTCAGAGAGCATGATGAGGACACTCTCTCAGTGTTGAATATTAGTTTCCCTCCATCTACAACTCCTACTTTTGGACTTTCCCGTGCTGTATCACCACCTGAATCACAGTTAGAACGATACAGTAGTCTTGTGGAGAATGCGATTGTTACTAACATGGTGGCACCACTGAGCAAGGAATGGAAGAAGAAAACCCATGATTTTCTTCCTAAAGGCCTACGACATGATTTTAAAGAAACTCTAGATGAGTTAGATAAGGTACTATACATGTACATTGTATTTCAATAAAATTTTTAAAAATGACCCTTTTTGGGGAGGATTTGACCAACAGAGGGGTCCTTTGAGTTAGAAGAGCTTTTGTTTCTGTATAAGGGAGCTTTTTCTTTATACATTTGTAGGTTTAATTTTTGGGAATCATAGTACCACAGTGGTTATTGTGCACATTAGACCACCCAGCTAGGGGAATTAGATTCCATGTTCAGTTAATGGGGACTAGCTGTGCTTGTTGCAATTTTGAAAGGAACCTAGAATCCTTTTTTTTGTGGGCATGGCTCTATTTTTTACTCTTTAGAGCCTTTAATGAAATTATTTGTGACCGATCTACAGGGAGGCCAGTGGTACTGGGGCACCTCCTAATAACTTTATTATTTAACTTTATTATTTCAGGAAATGGAGGCAGAATATGTGCACAGTGTGAAGCAAAGTATCCTGGATTATGTCCTTTTGGATCCTGCAGAACAAAGAAGACTTGGCCTTCTTATGCCTCAACCAGTGAGTTGTAGTAATTTCCAATCATTTTTTCAATATTAGTACTCTTGATTTTAAAGTTAATTGGAAGTTTTTTTCAATGTCTGTTAATGCCTGCATGCTCAGGGCTCGAAATTAAAAAAAATTCTCAATCGCAATTTGCGAGTAATTTCTAAAATTTAGTCGCAAGTTTGAAATTTTTGGTCACAAAAAAATAACTAACTACTACTACCGCTCCAGAAATGAGAAACAAGAAATTTCTGAGAAAGTCTGAAAAAGTGCACCTGTGATACACTTCTTGGAAACCGCGTTAATGGAGCATGAAATCGACGATTAAGTCACGCAACATTCAACATGAACTTCGCAGGATTTTTCAGATAAAATTACAACTACCAGTTACAAGTAAATGTAAGACACAAGACTGTTGAATATAATTCCTTTATTAGCTCGGCCATTAAACAGTCGCAAAATCGCGACTAATAGACAAATTTTAGTCGCAAAAGCGTAATCTTTAGTCCCAAATGCGCGCGATACATGCGCAATTTCATGCCCTGGCTTTGTATTGTCTTGTTCCAGAAAATGTCCATACCCATTCTCCCACAGTTTTTTTTTTTGGTTTGTTCCCCACCCTACCCCTCTGGGAAGTCAAGTTTAGTTTTATACTTTTTCTGTTTATTATGAAATGAAATTGAATAAACTGAAATGCTGTAGAAGAAAATTTTATGAATCAAAAGGTTTAATGAATACAATATCAAAAATTGAAGCAATACATTTACTTGTGTTTCATTGTTGATCTTTCAGATGCTTTATCCTGCTGGAAGAGACTATTTTCCATGGCATGCTTCAGTTATTACTGGCAGAGAGTATCTGGCGAAAAACCTATTTGTAACTCATGTTGTCCTGCGAGATCTGTTGTACCTTTGGGAATCAGAGTAAGTTCGTAAATGCAGACTGATAGGAATGCAGCAATCAAATTTTAATAAACAATACATTGTTAACTACAAGTAGAAATGGTGTTTACTAAAAAAATGATTGTTAAAGAAATGAAAAACGCTCCAAGTGCATTGTTGAGTTATAATTTTATAAGCAGGGATTTCAACAGAAGCCGGCAACCGGTGGTGTGCCACCGCCTACTTCGCCTCTCACCGCCGGTTACCAGACCCCCTAGTGGGACGGGACCTTACAGCCCCTTATCTATCACAGCCACCTATTATACAGTACCTTGGCCAGCCGTCTACTTCAATTCTTATTGAAAGCCCTGTATAAGCACGCAGGAATTTTTAAGAACACAAGAGAAGTATAGAAAAGCACAAGCTGAAGGTGAGTGCTTCTCACACTTCTTAAGTGTTCTTAAAAATTCCCAAGGCTTATATAACTCAACAATGTATGAGGAACAAGTTTTCTTATTTTTTTTTATAAAATGCAAACAGTTATAATGAACCTTATGCCATGCATGTGCTTTATTGAATTGTAATGAACTTGGTTTAACCAGTCATAGCGCGCAAGTATTTTAAAATGATGTATAGAAAGCAGGCTCACATTGGCAAAGCTGTGAAAATGAGCCAACAAATGAAAGGAGCTCCCGTAGCAAACAGTCTGGGGTCAGGCTAGTTAAAACAGAGGCTCATTTTTTTTCTTCACAATTGTTTTTGCTTTACTTTGCCAGCTCATTTTTATCACTAACATAGGTGCCAAGCAAAAACTGGATGACCTGAATAAAGAATGATTGACTCTGTACGTGACCTGACTCTGAAACATCTAATCACTTAATACATGTTCACAGATTCATCAAAACATTTCCTTGAGATGAAAGAAGGCGTGCGACTTATAAATATGTTTTCAAAAGTTGTTACTGTATGATCATGTTCTAAGCTGTTAGCTGCACAGCCACTGTTACTTGTGCATGTACATATTGTGGTTATATCCAAATTATATATCTTCAATCAATTATTAACGTTTTGTTTTTTGGTTATTTCAAGGTATTCAGAACTAAGATTCATTGACATTCCCAGTCTGAAGGAATCTCTTCCTCTGACAATAATTGATCTCAAGAAAAATGCACACAAAGCAACTCAGCAAGGTGTAAAGAGGCTCATGGAAATGTGGATTCCATCCTGTGTGAAAGTTATCAGTGACAGACGAGATGACATTGAGGAATGCATGCCAGAGGATGAGGTACTCCTTTTATTATCCTTTTAAAAAAGCATTATTAAAATGCATTGGTACAGAGTGGTTTTCAATATTATTATTGTGTGTTGTTAAACCAAAACAAAAGTAATTACTCTGGTGGCCAAACACAACAGACACAGACAATCCAATGAACCAATCAGAATGCAAGCCAATATATACATGTTGCTGGCAACAAGAGTGGGAAAACATGTGCAAACAAGTCACAATTGGCTTTTGTTTTACTGCTGATTGGTTGAGAAGTGCTGCAAGATTATTTAGCAATGCAAACCAAAGCAATCAGGAAATTACTTTCAACACTCATTTGAAAACTGCTTTTAATTAACTCCTAAACCAGTGACATGTTACAGTTGGACCATTTGAAAAGTACGACGGTAAAGTCTTCATGGGCCGAGTGGCCCACCACTGCCTGAGCTTAACAAGTATTTATTTATACATGGTGTCAATTCATAATACATGCTCTTCCATTGAGCCATGTTTTTAAATAAAACAATAGATTAAATTACTTATTAACTAAATTAAATTTTCTAACTAAATAAATTATCTGTACAGGATTATACTAAAAACTATTAATAAAAACTATCCTTTATTAACTATCATTAAATCATAGAAAGTAAATGCATGATTTAAAAGAGGCAAGAGTGGGCTCACTAGTATCTATAGCGCTCAAAGGCAAACTGTTCCAGAGAAAAGAACCGCGATATTCAAAACTTTGTTTGCCTGCTTCAGTACTCGGTCTAGGAATGAAAAGGTTGTATTTGGTGGTTTTTTTTTAAGTGACAAATAAAATAAATCTGCCAGTGTATGTAACTAAATGTGATCTTATACAATATACATTGTAGGAATCCAGAGTGGTCAAGATGGATCATTTCTTCTCTTCAGTTGCTGCACTCATGTCAAGAAGCCTTCGTAATACTGTGTATTCCTCCATCACAGAACTTGTGCAGTTTATCGAGACATACAAACTTGGAAATGATTTTACTGGGCCTTTTGAAAGATGTCTTCCCATATTACCACAGCCAATTATACTCACAGTGGTAAGAATCATGAAATCTTACAAGACTACAATGTACCGATTACTTAAAGACACTGTCCTGCCAAAATAGCAACATTTTGCTTAGCTTATTTCCACTTTATATCACCAAATGCAACCAAATGTGCAATTAAGATGGATAAAAACATTTTTTTAGCAAAACAGAAGCTACAGTAGTTTGGAGATAACATGGAGGATTGAAGTGGATTACAGTTCATAAAATTTGATTGATTGACAGGCAGTCAAGAAATCAAACTTGCCATTCTTGTGAAATTTTGACTTTTCTAGCTGTTATTCTGTCTATTTAGTTCATACTTCTTTGCTTCTATAACTTTTGGCGATGATGGAGAGAGACAATGTAGAGTAAAGTTTCTTGTCTAAGGAAACAACACAACAGCCGAGGTGAGGCCTCAACCACCCACCTTTGGATCTGAAGTCCAATACGCTAAAAATGACGGGGGTGCTCGTCAGAAATTTTCGAAAAACACCCTAAAAGGTACCAGAATCTCGTCTGATGGGCGTGGCTCAAAATACTTTTTAACCCCTAAGATGTACCAATTCTAAAACAACACATGTCATATTCTGTCATATTTTTTCGGCTCATACCCTAAAAGGTACCGTGATAATTCTAACGGTGGTCATTTTAGATTTAAGTACCCTAAGTGGTACCAATCTACAAATTTTGACCCCTAAAAGTTACGACGAGCACCCTCGTCAGTTTTATGTGGGAGTCCCCCCCCCCCCAGGTACACCACTGCGCCTCTTACCACATGTCTACCTTTAATACCTACATGTACCTTTATGGAGGCAAATTGTCTTTATATTGATACTTTTCTTGACGGTTTCTTTTTCTAGGTTCCTGATGCAGAAAATGTGACAGTTGAATTTGAGCCAAATTTCTCAGATGTGGTAGAAACAATTCATGAGATCTTTGATCACATGGTGAAGAGTGGCCAAGGCTTTGAGTGTGTTGAACATCGGTTGTTCTATGAAGATGAAGGACTTAAGAAACGTCATATCAGCAGTGTACAGCTTGATGAAGAAAGAGTTCAGTGGGCAAAGGAAAGAGTTGCTTGTGTGGTGGACAAAAACAGTGCCGGACCTCTCAAGTAAGATATAACCTAGACAGTTTGTATGCTGATTCACATGCACTTTCTTCCTGTCATGAGACGCAATTAAATTGCTGTGAATTTGCAATAAAAATTACAAGTAGTTTACACAGGCAAATTAAAAACACACCACCGATGTCACTGCTGAAATTCCCCATAAAATTGCATCAAAATTGCTTGTGTGGAATGAATGTTGAGAACGTTTAAACAGGTTAAAAGTTGAAATGTGTTCAATTTTGATTCAAGATTGCTTCAACATTTCATTTGTTCTTGAAAATGTTGGATTGTGTTGAAGCCTGGTTTGAATACTTCTTTCAACATTTGATGAATAGATACATGCCCTCAAAGAGAACTAAGAGCTTCTTCCCAGTTTTTTTGCAATGAATTTATTGAAAATGTTGAACGGATCTTGAAATCCTTTCACGGGCTTCCACCAAGAGAAAATGCTTCTGCTCAACATTTTTTTTCATCAACATACGCTCAACAAAATAATATTAAATGGTTGTTGAACAAGTGTTGAAACCATGCAGGTGGGCCAGGCGAGAGTCTAGAGTAAGAGAGAGGAAGTGGGAGTGAAATAAAATTGAATTTACAAAAAATTCAGTGCCATGGGCATTATCTTCTTGGAAATGTAAGAAGCTTGGAGTGGTTTCCTGGACCTCTGGGCTCCTCCCCTAAATCTATCATTAGTTTCACCACAGATGGGATGGGTTATGGCTGTGACAAAGAAGTATCAATCCCATAATATTCAGGAAAGGGGCCTACTCCCCCCCCCCCCCCCCCCCCCCCTCCCCTGGATCCGCCAACGGTCTGTGAATTATATCAGCTTTTTGTACAAAGCACAGGTACGTTATTTTATTAACTGTGCATTTCTTTTCTATTTAAGATTCCGATCGGTTTATGAACCACTTCACTATTTACTGACAAGAGAGTCTGACGCAAAAACAATGAGGTTCATTGCTAGTGATCGACATCTTTTGGAGTATGGAAGAGAGTTACAAAAAGTCTATGATCTTTCAAAAATGGCTGCCTCCATGGATCTTTTCATTCCTATGGAATTGTTTGTATTGGATTGCACCAAGATTAAGGAAGTATGCACACATTTAATTAATCTAGATAGCTATCAAAATACACTTGAAACAGAAGGAATGCCGGGCCATAGGCGATTTTCACGAGTGCAATGTTTTACTGCAAATATCAGAATTCATTTCGTTTTCCTTTCTTATTTCAATTTTGTAATCCCGGTGAAGCTTAAATAACAATAGTCCTAATTTACATGGGAAAACAAAAAACTAAAGGATTCTGGTAGTTCTGGTAAATGACGCCATCATGAAAATGTTCTATTTAGTGATGAGTTGTCTTAGAAGGCCTGTAAGTAATTTTGATCCAAAGCAAGATTGAAATTATGGACCAATTTTTTAACAAAGTTTAAATGGAATTTACCAAAACAGTGGTCTAATCTGATGCATATCAGTGTGGACAATCATCCCTTCGAGGTGGCATGCATCACAAAATAAAAAGCAATTTAGCATAAACCAGGTTAACTGTTTAAGCTAGACTTTAAAAAAGTATGCATGCCCAGCTGTGTGCCGATTATGTTCATTTGCAATTTATTGCTTCAACACCTCTCTCTTAGCTAGGCCTCTTGTGATTAGAACATGCCAGTTTGATTTTGTTAAGAGCGGTATTCAATTGAGTGTTGAAAGAATTTTTGCGATTGCTTTGGTTTTGCATTGCTATGCTTTGTGATTGGATAAAAATTTTTGCGCCATTTTCTTAACCAATCAGGAGTAAAACCAAAAACAATCCTGACTTACTCACACATGTTTTCCTACTCTTGGCACTGGCTACTTGTATTTGATTCACTTTGTGATTTCTGTATATGTTTTGATTGGTCAGTGAGAGTAATTACGTTGGTTTTGGTTTTACGACACTCAACTGAAAACTGCTTTTAGAAGGTTTAAACCCTTCGTATTTACACAGAGCATAACTATAAGTTTGTATCTCTTTTCAGTACCTTGTGTTACGTGCCAGTGATCTAGTGAACATGATGACATCGAAGCTGATCAGGAAGAGTTTTGACTTTAACCGCTCCATCTGCCAGCAGTATGATTACATTGTTAATCGCATAACATCGTCTGCGAAGACCACCGACGAACTAGTCGACCTTGAAAAGTACATAGACAACTTGAGATCAGGACCCTTGGTACATCTCAAGGTGGGTCATGAGAATGGGAACTTTGTTTGCGATTGTTGAGTATTGTTTTAGAGGGACATTCTCCCGCTGAAATAACAAAGTGATTACACTTACCTTATTTCCATGTTATATCGGCAAATGCCACCAAATATACAACCGGAAACCCATAAGTGAGTTGAAACCTGCAACTGTCTCTTGTACGCTTCAAAACAAGCTTCCGATTATTCAATTTGCTAATAAGTTGTTACAGCCACATATTTAGAAAATCAAGATAAAAATATTAACCAATCAATTCGCTAGAACAACTTGCTTCCAATCTCGAGGGACCGAGGGGTTTCCAAATATGGTACCAAGCAAAAAATGAATATTCGGAAGCTGTGAATGCGCGTTACACGTTTCAACCCTCTAATGAGTTTCTGATACAACTTAATTGAATAAAAAAAACAAGCAGTAGTTTAAAGATAAAGTGCTGGATTGCAAGGATAGAAGTGGATTACAGTTCATCAACTCTTACTCATGTTTGATTTGTTACTTGAAAATTAATTTGGTTATCCTATGATTACATCAGACAGAGCTGGAGGAAGCTGCAGATCTGGTTTTATTCCTGATGGATCACACTTTCTTGGCTGATGATCACTTGGCGCTAAACGAGACTACATTTACCTGGCCGAACCGCATTATTCCAATCATCAAAATGAGGTAGACATGTTTACTGTCTGTTTTGAAAAGTTGATTTTCTTTGAGTCTGAAATTAATCTTGAACCATTATTGCACTGGTCTCCATCCAGTTCAAACTATCCAGTGTTACAGCCTGAAAACTATCCAGTGTTACAGCCTGAAATTAGGTAGAATAAGAGATTGACCAATAGGCTAGCCACTTAAATTTCTCTGAAAATTTATTTTCTTCACCTCGTCATGAGGTGCATTTTTCAGGATCTCCCTTATCTGGATAAAATACCAAATGATACTTCTCGAAGAGCGAGCAGTCAGAGCAAAACGAATCCTGTACTTGCTCGTTGCACACCCTTCGCGCTTGCACATGGCAAAAAATGCTGGCTGCAAACTATTTACAATTAGTCAAAGTTGTTGAGCTTATATTCATACCCTTCATAAAGTAGTCTGTACTGTGTACAATTTAATGCAAACAAAACAATTTAGATGAATTTGTTTTGAAATTTCATAGAAATACTTGTAATTTAATATAATATTAAACTTATATTGCGCATGTTACATGTGACTATATTAACATGTACGTGCACATTATAGTATGACAAGGTAGGCTTAAAATCTTATAGAATATAAACAGCATTGCAAACAGTAGTCCATTTGACTTCCAAAATATTGACAAAAATTACTGGAAATTTCGCTCCAAAACTTGTCGAAATTGTTTGCATAACTTTTGTACAGTATTAGGAATTATTTGTTCTAAATTATATATTAAAGTATCCAATACTCTTTATGATATAAATGCCGAGAGGCTCAATGTATACGAAGGAGCAGGGGTGTGGTATGTGTAATGTATGGTTGTTTGTCTTATCCAGTGAAACTCGTATTACCCGCGAGCATGATACTGCTATGAACAAGCTGTTTGATTGGCTGGCAAGGTTTGAAATGCAGCTGAATGAAACTCTCGTGAGTGTTAAAGAGTTCCACACCAAAGATAGAATGTCCGAGGCAAAGACCTACTTATCACAGCTGAATGAGCTCAGAGATAAAGTGCAAGGATTTCTTGAAGAGGTACTGTCACTTTGAATTTTAACCCTATCACGCAATGCCCCAGTCAAACCGTATGTCTTAGCATACAGTTCTAACAAATGAGTCTGGTTGAAATCCAATGGGGTTACTTATCTTTCCCTAACCTTTCAACGCCCAAAAGCAGCCAAGCCCCAATCCAGGTCAGGCAAGGTTTCCAAATTTCATTTGGCAAAATATTGACAAACAAACAGCACTAGACGAAAGTACTGCTCCGTAGCTTTCAAATTGAATGATCATATGCACTTACATGGATTCAAGGGTTTCTTCCAAAGACTCCTCCAGCGCGCCCTATCTTTGTCAATCTTCATTTCTTCACCCCTGGAAATACCCACTCTTCCCTATAGTTATGCTTCAACCAATCGTCACTATGTCAGCCTGGGTCCTCCTCGTTTGTGCATTCCCTGGGGAATCAAGTACAGATTTTGCTTTGGATCCAGCAGAAGTTTTGGCCTACTCTCTTCTTTCAGGTGTTGTGAATGCTATAAAGGTGTCTCCCTATTGGCCAGGCATAGAATATTGTCGGTAATATTTGGACCTTATAAGGGTTTCTGCAATCAGGATAATTTTAAAGGAGTGAAGTGATTAACCCCACCTCAGATCATTTTTTACAAGGGCTAAAATAGTCATTTCACATGAAATGTAAAATGAAAGGCTTTTCAAGCTCTGGAAAACCTTCTTAACAAACCAAAACAGGTTTTCTAACAACAAGTACTTTTCTTTCATTTTATCACAGAGAAAGAGAATCAACAAAGAAGAGGACCTGCTTGGTTGTGAGACACGCAGCGCATTTCCTCAAATCCAAGAAATAATCGACGCCAAGGAACCATTTGACAAGCTGTGGCGAGCATTGGTGACTTTCCATGACAAGCAGGAAATGTGGCTGGCTGGGCCCATCTTAAAACTAAATGCAGAAGAAATCGAAGAAGAGGTATTTGTAACGTAAATTACAGTCGATGTTTTCATAGGTGACCAACTTGGGGACTTGGAAGACGTTGACGTAACTCTAGGCTAATGAATACAACTTCCTCTAAGCCGGACACCCTCGGGACAGGAATATGTTTAAAAAATGTTATTAAAGCGCTTTTGAAACTGAAAGTTCAGACGTTTCGGGACTTCTGTCCCTTCCTCAGCGAATACCCTCGGGAACGGCTCTAGCTGTCCGCCTTATAGAGAGTTTAGGTACAGACAAATAAGTGAAATTCGGCCAGGACCAGACAACCGTTGATGATCATGACGGCTGAAAGAGGTGTCCGCCTTAAAGCGATGTCCACTTTACAGGGGTGTCTGCCTTACAGGGATGTCCACTTTAGAAGGGTGTCCACTTAGAGAGAGTTGACTGTACATGAGGTAGTAATCGGCTTTGGTTTCACACCGTTATTGTTTGTGGTTATATTGCCAATCATTTGCTACAAGACTATATTCGGGCAGGTGCTTAAGTGTATATGGATACATTCACTTTTCTGTTGCATTTGCTTTGCTTAAGCTGTCATATTTTTATTGCCGCAGGTTTCGGAGCTGTGGAGAGTAAGTTACAAGCTGACAAAAGAGTTTGCTCATCCAGAGTTCCGCGGTCCACTCAGGGTGGCATCCACTACAAAAGCCAGGCTGGAGAACTTCAAGATCAACATGCCTCTTATCAACGCCTTGTGCACTCCTGGGATTAAAGACAGGCACTGGGAGGCAATGAGCGTGAAGGTATAATACAACATACTTAGCGGAGGAAGGGACACATACTACTTTCAAATACTACCTTTTTTAAGCCTATTTTCTACCTCCTTTTGTAAATTGAAGTCAAATAAAGGACTGTAGTCTAGAACTGGGCTTTGACAACGATTTTCTCGATCATTAGGGTTAGGGTTAGCCCTGAGGCAAATCCCCTTTTTTTCCAAACAGGTAATAAGCCCGTACCAGGGGCAGGGGCAGGGGCAGGGGCAGGGGCAGGGGCAGGGGCAGGGGCAGGGGCAGGGGCAGGGGCAGGGGCAGGGGCAGGGGCAGGGGCAGGGGGTTCAAGCCCCCCCCCCCCCCCCCCCCCCCCTCAAAGAATTATTTGAAATTAAAAAACAATTAATGTCCCACAAAAAATATAATTAAAACAAATTATTAAATGTGCAACAATCAGTCTTGAATTCTGACGCTCAAAGTGCCTTTTTCACAACCATTAATAACCTGTTTATTACCTGTCAGTTTCCCCCGCAAACAACTGACCAGTTCCAAGTTTTAAAAGACAAAGATATAATTTGTCGTCGTGTGTTTACGCCCTCCATAAAACGTGAAATTAGGAAATTACACGTCGTAGTCGTGCGGGGACGTCAAAGAAATGTACCAAAATGCAGAGTTGTTGTTTTGGTTACTAAACATATTGCTTTTTTGACGTTCTTGATGCCGTCGCCGTCGTTGTTGCTTAAAGTGCCCCTGCGATCAAATTTTTGATTTTCATTTTTTTACATTTTCGTGTACTATTAGATTTTCTTACTCATCCTACCAAATTTCAATCCATTACGAACATCAGAAGTCATTTTATTTTAACATTTATTTTCGAGAATTTACGGCCGCCATTAATCAACCTTGTTCCAATTCTTGGTTGCGAATGGGAGAAAGTGACGTCAAAGACTTAAACATACCTCACGGGTTGAAATTATAATCACAATAGGTATTGAAAATCACGCGAAAAGCAACAAAAACTTTGGACTTGTTCTTTTCCTATGCTGATTGTTATTATAATTTCAACCCGTGAGGTATGTTTGAGTCTTTGACGTCACTTTCTCCCATTCGCAACCAAGAATTGGAACAAGGTTGATTAATGGCGGCCGTAAATTCTCGGAAATAAATGTTAAAATAAAATGACTTCTGATGTTCGCAATGAATTGAAATTTGGCAAGATAAGTAAGAAAGTCTAATTGTACACGAAAATGTAAAAAATGAAAATCAAAAATTTGATCGCAGGGGCACTTTAACCTTCCTCGATGTCTATTGTTTGACGGAGGGTAGCTTTGCTTGGCCAATTCACTTGGCCCCACAGTTATTTTAGCCTTGCTACGGGCCTGTAACTAAAAACCATATGTCCTTGTATGATATACCATTTGAAAGGTTTAATTGAGTACAATAAAATTCATAACTTGTGCCATCGTAAATGGAGGAAGTTGTGGCTTTCATGGAAATGGGTTTCAAACATAAAATAAAAAAGTTCAGCGAAGTCCCAATCTTCACTCATGCTAGGTATACCACCGAACTTTACCTCATTTTGCAGCTCTCGGTGTGTAGAATAACACGAGTTCTATTGATTAAGAAAAAACATGGAAAAGTTTGAGGGGTGGTCAATCACATCACATAGAGTAGGGGGTATGATGTTGTGTGTTCAATGGGCCGGTAGATCTTTCCGAAACCATTTTGGTGGCCAAAAGTCGTTGAAAATAACCAGCTGTTGAGCAAGTTATGTGATGATGTGCCGCATGGCACTATCAGGCCGTTAACTCCTGTTTTGACTTTGTTTGAAAAAATTGACCCTTATCCAAAACTTCTTCAGAGTACCCAAAATTACTTTGCTTTAGAGTACCTAACCGCAGTATTGTTATTTAATGTCATTGTTTTCTGCTAACTACTTTTAAAACAGATTGGTTTCAACATTGCTCCCAAAGAAGACACCACACTGAATGAGATGCTAGTTCTTGGACTTGATAAGTTCGTGGATGATCTGACTGAGATAAGTGGTAGGGCGGCGAAAGAGTTCTCTCTGGAGAAGGTTCGTACATGTACATCGTATTCATTCCTGTTGTTTTAATTTGCTTTATAGCTACAATCTACGATCACAAGAATACAGATGTCAAAAAAAATGGGACACTTTAAAGATAATTGACTAACAAAGCACAACAGTTTTCAATTAAATTAGTCACACTTGATGTTAAGAATACTATATGTTAGAGATTGCAAAATGTTGAGCAACAATCGCCACCGAAAGTATTGCTTATTAACTTTTATTTAAAAAGTTACACCTTTGGTTTTACCCACAGACGCAAAAGTTATAATCAAAGTACATTAACTGATATTTGACTGTTGAAGTGGAATTGTTGAGGAACTATTTCTGGGGGTTTTGCTCAAACATTACTGTCGTTGGAAACAGCGTAGTGCCGCATGCGCGGTAGGAAAGTTTGTTTCTTGTTTCCTATTGGTTAGTCATAGAACATCACCTTCTGATGATCATTTTTGAATTATTTAAATTATGTTTTAGACTAATAAGGTTTTAGGGAAGGTAAAGATTGCAAGAGGGTTTTACTGAAAGGTAAATTTGACATGAGTATAAAAATTATTACGTGGTCACTGTTTTTGTCTCTCCAATCAGGCTCTAAGTAGAATGAAAGCGGAGTGGAAAGACATTGAGTTTGTGTTTGTTCAATACAAGGACACTGGTATAAGCATCCTGTCAGCTGTTGATGATTTACAAGTTAGTCTTTAGTAGTCTCCTATTTAGGTTGTCGCGCAACGTTTCTTCCCAATAGTGGCTTAGTGGGGAGAACCGTTGGCGAGATAAGACGATGTTAAACAACAAGATATGGAGCATTGTGTGAGAGGTTTGCACCGGGAAAACAACTTTACTTTCTTAGATATCCCCAGAAGTTCATAAGGATAACAACCTTCCAAGAGTGGGTCGTCATGCAATGTGCTTTTTTAAGGTTTCATCCTTAGACTCAGAAAAACGTACCCTGGGTGCCAGAGGCTTTACTCGCGCTCTCATCTCTCTCATGTTACACGCCTCTTATGTCTCTTATATCATTAAATTGAAGAATTATAAGACACTATTGGCAGTTTACACAGGAAAGTACTGATCAAGAGCTAATCCTGGGTTAGCTTAACCCTGTTTTGAATAACTTGGCACGGGTCAATAACATTTACTGAAAATAATTCCCCCCATTACTGACAATTAATCGCTGTTCCGATGGTATCCATTTTAGCGGTAGTTGACTGTACTACGCCAGTCGACTAGGCTTTCTCACACAGCACATGCTTTCAAAAGGCGTTTAATCAGCGAAGAAGCAAACTTTACAGTAAACTTTACGAGGGCAAGCGATCGCGCGCATATCATATCAACACAATAAGTCTGCTGCCCTTAGGTAATGCAATATGGTTATGATAGTAGGATTTACAGTAATGTACTTGTGTTTTTATTTGGCAGGTTTTGCTGGATGATCATATTGTTAAGACAATGACCATGAAGGGATCTCCTTTCGTTGTTCCTTTTGAAACCGAAATGAAGGAATGGGAATCTAAACTAGTAAGTTCAACATTTTCTTTCATTTTCATTTTCCCTTTCATTTCCACATAGCAAACGTCTGCATCGTTTTTTATTTCCATGCAGTAAAAGAAAAAGAATTGTTGCGGATTTTCCAAATTGTTTCTCCATTTGCTTTCGCATTCAACATTTGTTGTGGAAGCAAAATGTTTCTGAAAAAATTCAGAAACATTGTTTTTATGAAATTCCTAATTATTTCCATAACAATGTTTTCTCGTTTGCCGAATCCTTTAAAGGGACACTGTCCCGGCTGAAATATCGTGTTTTCATGATTATGGCCAGGAGCTTGCTTTAAGCGGCTTACTTTATTATCTTGAAGAATTGAAAGAAACCATCGCCAAAAGTGATAGAAGCAAAGAAATGTGAACTAAACAGACAAAACAACAGCTAGAAGAGTCAATGAATTTCACAAGAATGGCAAGTTTGATTTCTTGACCGCCTGTCAATAAATCATATTTCATGAACTGTAATCCACATTTTAATCCTTGCAATCCTGCACTTTATCTCCAAACTACTGCGTTTGTTTTGCTCTATAGGATCTTTTTGTTCAACTGTTGTATATTTGGTGGCATTTGGCGATATAACGTGAAAATACGTTAAGCGAAATTTTGCTATTTCGGCTGGACAGTGTCCCTTTAATGTGCATGATAAGTAACTATGATATCACCGAGTGTAGCCCTCTTGCTCTCATTCATTTACTCATTCTCAAGGTTGAAAGTTTGGTTTTATCAACTGAGTCGATAAGTTAAATTGGCCACCGTAAAGATATTCAAAAGCTGACATTTCGAGCGCTTGCCCTTCGTCAGAGCGAATGAGTAATAAACTCCTTTTGTCATTGTTTTTGTGAGGCGTGTTTTATTAACCATCAAGAACTCCCTTTTGTGAGTCTGTTTTGTGAACATTAGAACTTCTCTCCAGTCAGGCAATGGACCTAACAACACAAGGGCACCATGAATATTAATAGTCGCAATGCTGTCGCTCTGTTTCATGGAAATTTGCAAACTTAATTCTACACTAGTTGTTTTTGGATGTCGTCATCATTTTGTGACTAATTTGTCGTTTTTAACACGTGAATACGCGCATGCGTAATGAACGGGTTATCGGTAATGGTGGCTTAAATTCACTCTAACTCACTCACTCACTCCTTCCATCAGCTGTAAACTTGTTACGATTGCGTTTCGTAACAAGAACAACGTGAATCCAGCGATAACGATAACTAATTTGTTGTAAACGAATATAAACAACAATAAGCTTAAAGATGTTTCGCATTTGGAGTCTTTAATGCAACACTAAAATCGATCTAAAAGGATTTTTCAACCGAGACACGCGTTTTGATGCGTATCTACCTTAAAATAACAAAATTAGTCTTTACTAAGCATGTGTTCCTCGGCTGTCTTGTGGTTTAGTGTCGGGACAACGAGTCGGAAGGCGCGAGTTCAAGTCCAGCTCAGGACCTTCACTTTTTTTCTCTCTTTTTTCTTTCTTCTTCGGACTGGACATTATGAAAGTGGTATACTGTTTTTTTTTTTTTTTGCGTTCGTCAAAAATCCTTACATTTAATTTTAAAAAAAATATCGAACCGTGTTAGTGTGAAAACATAAGCTTACCGCAATATTGCGTTACGTGTTAGCATTTCTCATTCACGGGTTGGCTCTTAGAAGCCTTTGATTGTAGGTTGTATAAATGTTGTATAAGTACTACACGTGTAGATCTGTAAATATATTCATTTTTTATAGCTTCTAAACGTTGACTGAGCGTCATTTAAATGAACCCAGAAATATTTTCCAGTTGTTTTCTCCATAAACTTCTAGCATTCAGTTTTAATCTTAATAGTTGTTCTCAATCTTGTTAGCTCTTAGTCTGGTTTTATCTTTATTAAATATTTTTCATTAAGAAGTGATGCAGTCTCGCTCAAAAATATTCTTTTCTCAATTTAATTATATTCTGTTTTCAGAACTTGATGCAAGACATCGTGGAGTCCTGGTTGAAGGTTTGTGATTGTGATTTACATTCGATGGTTTCAATGTAATGCTTATTTTTTAATAATTACAATATATGGCTATTTGATTGCTTAAATTGCGAACAAAATTACGAGAATCATTTCTTAACTTTACATTCTCTATCCGCAGTTCGTATATGATTCATTTATATACTTCATTGTGTTTAAAAAGTTATATTAGATTGCAAACTATCCATTTCACAAACAAGATGTTTTCCGAACGCCGGCACGGACGTTAATAAAATGGTTGCACCGAGATTGTTTGTGACAGCATCCTTCATTTCTGTTTATGTATGTCTTGTGTGTTTAGGTTCAAGCTTCATGGTTGTATTTGGAACCCATATTTTCCTCTGAGGACATTCAAGCTCAAATGCCGGAAGAAGGAGAGAAATTCCGCACCGTTGATAAATACTGGTTTGTTGTTTCTAAAAATTGTATTGTTTCTTTGCATTGACATAAGCATAAGATTGATCCTCCATGCCTACGCTTATGCTTATGTCGAGCCCGTTTTTACTGGATATAAGCGGGAAGAGTCTAGATTCCATAGTTCAGAAGGAGGTCAGACACCTTATTGAGACTTACATAACGGAGTAACTGGTCAGCTTTCAGTTGAGGTTAGAGTTAGCAGTTTATATATATAAACTAGTTAAATTTAGGCGTAAGCAACCCGAGAAGCTTGGTGGTACTCTGGTATGGTAGTCTATGTAAGCCTAAGCCTAGCTGAGGTCACAGGTTCAATCCTGAGTGGGAATTTTAGATTTTCTTTTTTACACTTAAAAATTTATTGAAAATAAAATTCTAAGTGTCGACATTACGTTATATAATTCTCAATTAGTGTCCAGCCTCCTTCTGAGCTATAGAAGGTAGACTCTACCACATAAGCGCTGTTATGCTTCCGCTGTTTCCCTTCTATTCTTGGCTTTCACTTACGTCATATCAAAATTCAGAAGCATTAAAAAATAGATTTCGAATCCAAAATGTTTATGGAAATGTAGAGAGTTTAAAACTACACATCTTGGCCAAATTTTGAAGCGCAAAAGCATTTCGTTCAAGAGTTATAGGCGAACGAGTATTAGATATTTTTAGTAAGAAATGTATGGAGCGGCCATCTTTGTCTTAATTACACCAAAATCACATCCAAAAATATTGTATTTGCTATAAGCTCCATTAACTCGGCTTATAAGCACTTATAATGCAAACAATAACTTTCAGCTGATTCAATTTTGTTTATTTTCGCGGCTTATTTGAAATAGCGTGACGCATTGCGTGACACATTTAAAACCTTTGTAAATCGGAAGCAAAACATCGTTAAAACCTGAACCTTTTTGTGAAGAATTATAACACTTGTATCCACATACCATGTTAGAAACAGCTTTGTAGGACGTATACTTTAGATTTTTTAATTTTTATGACGTCATGTGAAAACCAAGAATTCAGGCCTTCAACCATCCTCAAATTTGGAATGCGTGTTGTGTTCAACCTAAAACGTCATGCAATGCAATGTTATCTTTTCAAACAATAATGTGGATTTTAAACGTCCCCTGCTACTAATCTTTATGTTTCTAAGTACACATATCCGAAGTCTGAAAGTTGTGTTACTGATTGAATAACACAGGAGAAAGATCATGACTGAATCAGTGAAGGACCCGCATGCCTTGGTGGTGACGTCACAACCCCAGATGTTGGACAAGTTACAACTGTCAGAGGTATCGTAAGTTTGACATGTCTCTCATGAACATCTCAACATTGCTAGAAAAATAATGATTGAAACAAAGGACACGATTGAAGTTTGTCAGGTGGTGTTTTTTTTACTGCTGACGTCGTTAATTATTCCGCCCCCTGTTTATCTAGAGCCTTCTTGAGGACATACAGAAAGGATTGAATGAGTACTTAGAGAAGAAACGCTTGTTTTTCCCAAGGTATTGTTTTAACTTCAAGTGTGTTCTTGCTGAGTGCTAGTGTTGTTGTCGTTCAGTACTGTTGCTATTTGTCCATATTGTAATACACTTCAATACACTTCCTCGGTCTGAATTGTAGTGCTGTGCGCCTTACCGTTGTCACGTGACAGAGTTATGTGCAAGCTTTTCAAAAACTTTATGATAGTTAGCGTAAACATTCCAGTGGCGCGCAGCATTGTAAAAATAGATAAACTGTTTGGCAAACGCCTTCCAATCTTCATTTTATTTGTCACTTCTCTTGCAGATTCTTCTTTCTGTCAAATGATGAATTACTCGAAATTTTATCCGAGACAAAAGATCCCCTGCGTGTCCAGCCACATCTAAAGAAGTGTTTTGAGGGCATTGCAAAGTTGGAGTTTGACGAGAAAAAAGAGATAAATGCCATGATATCTGCTGAAGGAGAGACAGTCAAGTTCGCCAGGAAGGTAGTACCGGCGCAAGCGCGTGGCTTGGTGGAGAAATGGTTACTTCAGGTAAAGACACATTCATAATTTATCACACAACAACCTTATTATGCTGGTTTTGATTGCCTCGAAAAGTATTGCAGTGTTGAATGTGATTTCTAAAGTACGGTTGGTTTTAGTTTTGTATTTGCACGTCTCTGTCATTTTCTTATTTTCATTTTATGCCTTTTCATACTAACCGTGATATGTAAATTAGCTTTTTAATACTTAAGTTTTGTAACACGACCCCACAAGCGTCAGTTTTAATTTTTATCGTGTTTAAATAAATAAATATATTGCATTGCATTGTAAAACAAACAAAAAACAATCAAGAGCAAAACTGAAACCAATCGTGTTTAAAACTGTTTTCAGATTAAGGTTAAGTGATGATGAATTGTTGTGTTTTTGCGATGTGTTATAACTAAATTGTATGATGCATATACCAGACAATTGAATCCCCGATTAAATCGCAGAATGCAACTTTTCTTAGCCTTGTTCCACTCTTAATAGTTATACAATATTGAAACGACGCGTAATTACAAGATAGTAAGATAAGCTTCAATTATGCTTCATTTAAGCAAATTAAAGTCAAACATAAACATGCTCAACACCAATGAGTAGCATATGTTTGCGTCGAGTTCTAATGTGTTCATTATTTTACCCTGATGATGAGCCCATCACCAGAAATGAATAAATCAAAGGCTCCTATGAATTAACTTCCTCCGACGCCGCCCTCTTGGATAAGGCAGGTGACCATAACTGAACATATCGTGGGCTCAATGTTAGCCGTTCGACCGAGTGAATTGCCGCCCACTGCAATAACTGCTATAACGCCTCGACTAGCGTCTTTTTTGCTAACTGCGTGCCGAGAAATTGTACATGTCGATAATTATGATAATAAATGTCTTGTCTTGTTGAACGCTTGGCGTATTCACGAGAAAAAAGAAAAGAACAAATTTAACTGCCTTGTTAACTCACTGTGACATTGTTGAATGTCAGATTGAACAGGTGATGAAACTCAGTCTTCAAGAGGTTATGTCTGAAGCGGTTACCGCCTATCCACAGAATCCCAGGACAGAATGGGTGCTGGCTTGGCCAGGACAAGTGGTCTTGGCTTCCAGCATCATATACTGGACTAAGGAAGTTACTCAGGTACGACAACAGATCCATTACCTACGAGCACCCCTATATTATCATAGACTTTTATATGGGCGAATATCTGCTGACGTCATTGTTTACATCTTGTCTCATTAGTATACGAATTTACATAGAGAAGGCATCGTGCTAAATACAAATTGACTTCAAAAGTTGAAAGAGCTTGTTAAACTTAGCATCTACCCAATTATTAGCTCTTTGTATGTAATATTGAAGAAAGCGTTAGCTGTCCAAAACTGCAAAATTGCTGGGTGGCATAAGTGTTAATGAGCCATACATCCTTTGTAAAATTGCGACTTTTGAAAACAGCATTACACAAAGAGTATCTAGTATATCGGACTGAAATTTCAGAGAAAGCTAATTGTGCTATGCCCTGAAGCTCGATTAGAAAATGAGGCGCCGATGCAAATGAGACAAAAATTGTAAACAAATATTCGCCTATATCACAGACAGTGAAGTTGGTCCCTGAAAGACCAAAATTCTTACAAAGTTTACCTCTATAATACGGAGACGGAATTCAGCTTTGTCTCCTTGTAGGAATGAATTTGATTTGATCGTGCTGTTTGTGTAAGTTACGCTATCCACTGATTTACAGCGGTTTTTAATTGAATGTCGAAAGTTATTTCGTGATTGCTTTGGTTTTGCATCGCTACGCTTTGTGATTGGCTTTCTCAACCAATCAGAAGTAAAACCTAAAACCAATCCAATTGTGAGTTGCTCTCACACGTTTTCCCGCGCTTTGTGCCGGCTACCTGTATTTGCTTCGAGCTCTGATTGGTTCATTAGAATGTCTGCCTCTGTTTTGATTGGCTTTGGTTTTTGGTTTTACGGCACTCAAGTAATAATAATAATTTATTATTTATATAGCGCACTTCATTGGTGAATTTACAGGTGTGACGTGACGGTGTGTAGCGAAATATTACAAGAGGAAATGAAGAGGGAATAGTACAGGGAAAGATCACCTCCGCCCTTCCTTGCCACAATTTTTAGACATACAGAACATTACACTTCATTTCACTGGTTAAGTAAAATTTCTCTATTTTGAAAAATGTCTCTAGGCGATGCCAGAGAAGAATGGTTTAGAGGATTACTACATAAAGAGTACTCAACAGATTGAGGACATAGTTGAGCTGGTTCGAGGAACGCTTTCTACCATGTCCCGAATTACGTTAGGAGCTCTTATTGTCATTGATGTACATGGTATGCCCATAAGCCTTGTTCATGTTGTCAATATTACGTTACATTTTCTTGTGTTATCAAGATTTCTATTTCATATTTTTTTTGTAACTGCGATTATTTTTGGTAGTTCAGTTTGTCATGTGGTTTCGTGCTTAAATGAAGATCATTGCATATTTGATAAGGATTAGATTAGTATTAGAATTTCTATTTATTTATTTATTTATATCTAATCATTGTTATGCGCATATTAACATTTTTTATGAAATTTGCACAATACAAATTGTATTAATTAGTTACTATTATTAAATCAACACATTTATAGCACAATAAAGTGTATTGTTGTCTAATCACTGCAGTGAAACGAAAACAAAACAATTTCTAACTTAGTACAAGTAATAAAGCCAGGCGTACAGAAGGAGACATCTCGTTTATTGATCACGCATAAACGACCCCATTTCAAGACATTTATAGCACAATAAAGTGCAGGTGATTCTTCAAGACTGACATGCAGTGAGATTGGGATTGTTATATCACGTTACTGGCGAATGTTTGTTGAAACTATGAATGAAGTGGGTCATTTACCATAGAAACAAGAAAAAACTGCCTTGTACTTTTTTTTTCAATGGTCACACGTTAGGATTTATCCGCCACAGACTCAGTCAGAACTTACAGTATAATAAACAGCACCACAGGAAAGTGCTTCTCAATGACTTCACTTCAGATGGTCGCACTTTACGATTTTTATCCATAGACTCAAAAGTTTAAACCACGTTAAATGTCTTGTTTGACTCATGTAATCAATCTAAGCAGCTTCAAAGTTGTCGATATCTTTGTCAATCGAGAGACGAGACGGCCTCATTTTTTTTATTTTTTAGCGCGTGACGTGGTCGCTAAGTTGAAGGAAGATGGCGTGACTAATCCAAGCGATTTCCAGTGGATAAGTCAGTTGCGTTACTACTGGGAAGTCAAGGCTGTGATCGTACGGATGATCACCACAGCAGTCAAATATGGTTATGAGTACCTTGGTAACAGCGGAAGACTTGTTATAACTCCATTAACAGACAGATGCTACAGGTTTGTAAAGCTATTTGCAGAGATTGCGAGAATGTAATAGCCTTTCATTGTAACATTTCATCACCACTTGGCATGACTACAAAGTAGACGGCATAAAATTTGAAACAGAAAGGTTTTAAATTTGACAGTATCGCCATTCATCGCAGCCAAAAACTCTGCGATCGCGCTATCGTTGGCGATCATTTGAAAGCCAGCTTTTCGAGTGTTACTATGATCATAATTTTGCCTTCCCCTTTCTCTCTAGTTTTGGAAAGTAGAAGTGCTGAATACTTCCCAAATGTTAATTTCAAATACCAACGAGAAGAGCGCTTATTTCACACGTAAATTTTCACTTCGGATTGTCTCCATTACTTGATTCAAATGGCCAAGAACGATTGGATGACGTCATATGCAATCAACCCAAAAATGGCTGCTTCGTTATGTGGAAAGGCTGATCTCGCATAGACAATGCCTTTTTTTATCTTAGTGGTTCTAGAGCTTGCTTTACAGCGAAAATGTTTTTGTAAACACATAAGAAGACACTTACACGTGACACCGCTTTTTAAGAATAATTACCGGCTTGAGTTTTGCGAACTGAGTAATGGCGAACGGGGTTTCGACAGTTTTTTGCCTGCTATTTCGAGGCTCAGTAAGGTTATACCATTCTAAATTATAGCGATTTGTGTAATAATGAACCCAGTTAATAAATTGAAGTAAAATGAGAAGTCGAAAAAAAATGTTCGTCTTAGTATCTGTAGAACTTTAATATAGCTTAGTTCATGTTCTAATCTATCACTGTGTGTCTCTCTCTTTTTGACAGGACTCTGATGGGTGCGCTCCTGTTGAACCTGGGAGGCGCCCCCGAGGGACCCGCTGGGACGGGAAAAACAGAGACTTGTAAGGATCTTGCAAAAGCTGTAGCAAAGCAGGTATAGATGTCACAATCTGTCTTGGATTCTTTTTTAGTTTTCACTAGATAGCAAAATGAACGTCAGCAGGTTTCTTCCCAGTTGTCTTCATATAGATCGTTTTCATCCTTGTAATCAGTTTGTTTTTTCTGGCGTTAAGAGCAACACCATAAATAAGATGTCGCAGAGAATGCTAAATGTAACGACTTGGCAAACTTTTGAAGCCCAACGATCTATAATAACTGAGTTGTGGGGAAAAGAATATTTAAAAAATTAGTGAACTTTGTATGCGTCCGTCATTTTGGTGTACCACTTGTACGCCAACATAGCGGCCTAATTTGCATTTTTAAGAAATTCTTGAAATACAGCTAAATTTTATAATTGTTTATGTTCAGTTCAAAGATTCAAAAGACCTTCCATTTGCATCCTCGCTTTTGGAAAGTCTAATATATATAGATAGGCTGAGCCTAACAGCGAAGCTCTCTGAACAGAAAGCTGAAGGTTCAACTTAACTAAGGTGAAAAGTCGGATTTACAAGAAAAAAGATTGACGACCGCGCTATTTTTCAATTTTAGCAATTCTCGAAAACAGTATTAAGCGACCGTCTCCACAGTACATTAAGACTGTACAAAAGCTCAGAAAAACACCTTTTTCTCGGTCTTGAATAACTAGTATAATCAATTTCCGAATAAAATACTCCTGTTTCGTATCGAAAATTGCCCGAAAAACTGATTTGGTAATCAAAATTGCAAAAAATACACAGACATCTTTGCATAAGGCGACGCGAATGAAGTCTTGTTTTGTTTACATAAAATCGCTTTTCAACCTATGTAATGAATGGACAAACACATAAAAATGGACAACAAAATCTTCTTTTGAAAAATTTTATGAAGTTCCTCGAAGCAAGATTTTATCCCTTACTTTTTCCACTATAGCGGCTTCTGAGTATTCTTTAAAGCTTTCTCTCTTTAAATGTGTGTTATTACTCCGATAACACGAAACTACGATTTTGAAAACTAAGCACTTGCGCGACGTCGTACGCGCATGTTGGGTGACATCGTACGCGCCCGCGAAACATTCCGCTAGCCATGACCATGAAAAATGACGGGCATGGTTTTATGAGTATGGAGCTCCGCGAGCGGGCCGAAGGCTATTACCCATTCATCAAGGGTACAACAGAGCCGATCAAGCGAATTATGGCATCAAAGTTGCCTTAAAACCCCACCAGACTATCGGCAGTTTATTTCCTAAACCGAAAGACTCTGTCCCGAAAGATCAGACTCGTGGCGCTATTTATTCAATTTCCTGCCAAGACTGTGACAAGAGCTACATTGGTGAAACAAAACGCAATTTTGCTTTTCGACTGAAAGAACACCAGAAAGCGGTAGAACATAAACAACCGCAAAAGTCATCGTTACGTTAGCCGAACATTGTTTACGTTTTGCTTACTTTATCTCTTGGGAGTCATCCAATATCTTACGCACGAGTGCAAATTGGCATCACAGACGCCTTTTGGAGGCATTCCCTATTTTCTAATTGCCCATAATACACTTTGTTTGCCCCCCAAATTTTGCACGAACTATTGTTTTGAAATGCTCTTGGGAATATGCAGTACTCCCAGGAGCATTTACAAACAATAGTTTATGCAAAATGTGGGGTCAAACAAAGTGTATTATGGGCAATTCGAAAATAGAGAATGGGAAATCAATGTTTGCAAGCATCCGCTCAACCAGGACGACGACATTCATTTGCCGCATGAGTATTTGAATTTAACTTTAAAGGTGGTCAGACACGAGGGGTCATGTAGCACGGACATGTCGCAGCGACATGTAGCAGCGACAAAAATTTGTGTAGTACACACTGAGGGAAATGTAGCAGGAAGTGTAGCGGGGACATGTAGCAGGGAAAAGATTATAGCGCTTTCACACCACATGAAAATGTCGCGGGACTTGTCTCAGGGACATGTTGCAGCGACACGTCCCCTCGTGTGAACTGATACTATCACAATTGTGCAACACCAATTTTGGGGACATTTTGTCCCCGCGACGTGTCCCATGAAGTTCAACAAGTTGCAAGCGCTTTGATTTTTCCCTGCTACATGTTCCCGCTACACTCCCTGCTACATGTCCTTCAGTGTGTACTGTACAAATTTTTGTCGCTGCTACATGTCACTGCGACATGTCCCTGCTACATGACCCCTCGTATCTGACCACCTTAAAGGCCGGCACACACTAGGGGACATGTTGCGGGGTCATGAAGCGGGGACATGTTGCAGCGACAGTTTTCCTCGTGTGACATCCCCGTTTTTGCGATAAAGTTCTGTTGCAGGGACACAATTTTGTCCCAGCAACATGTTGCATGAAATTCAGCAGGTTTGAATTCATGCGTCATGAAGCGGGGACAAAATGACCCCCATTTCGATGTCGCATCAGTGTGCACTGCTCTTGCAAACTGTCCCCGCTACAAAATAGAAATGAACCAATAAAAACACGTCATTGATAATCCCATGAGCCTTCAATAGTAGGTGCCCTCAATGATTTCTGTGATTTTTATACTTCAGTCCGCTTTGTGTGCACCAGCTTGCGTACTGTCCCTGCAACATGCGCCAATGCTGTGCACACGAAGGGGCTTGTCCCCGCTTTATGTTCCCTCAACATGTCCCCTAGTGTGTGCCGGCCTTAAAGGACAAGACTTGATTAGTTCAAATTTACATTTTTCTTAAGATATATATATTCGTGCTCTTTGTAAATTTCTTATCACTTTCCCCTGATGAAGGCTGAAGTTTTATCCGAAACGTTGAGATTTTTAACATATTTTATGTTTCGAACACAAGTTTTTAACCAGAGTAACGTTTTATTTGTTAAAATGAATCACATTTACACTCATAGAACGCATGCGCCACGAATACACTTAAGGTATTCCAGGTAAACCGAACGTTCGAATCCCGTTGTCTTTTCAAACGCTGTTTTTAATGTTAGAAAAATAAAGGCAATACTAATGACAAAACCTGCTGGAAATATTGATCGATATTCCTAAGTTTCTTCTTCACTTGTTAGTTTAGGAGCCCGCCGAAAGGCAGAGCGACGAAAAATTAGTCTATAGACTCATTCAGTTGTTCTCCTCCACGGAAATCTTTATACCATGCGCGATTTAGGGGTAACACTTATTCTTTTGTTAAAACAATAGAATATTAGAGCACAAAAGAACGACAATACAATAGAATACAATACCATAGAATATATTAGAATGCATAATTTTACCTAATACAATGAATGTGTACAATGTACAATAGAGCTAACACCCTAAATCGGGCATCATATGGAAATCTTTAGTAAAAGGCGAAAGATTTATACGTGTTGAAGGAAAACCAGAGTTGACGAAACAGTACAAACCAAGGTGATATGTTGAAATTGATGCAGGAAACCTTGTGGGACAAATGAATCACATTTACAATTATAAAACGCATGCGTAACGGACACTCGCAATGAATTTAAGGTAAAATGATTGTTTAAAATAGATAATGAAATAAATAATGGACTTTTTAAACGAAGGTAACGAACCTAAAATCGATCATAATTTTACAGTGAGTGAGACCTGAAAAAATTTGTTAAATATTTATACATCTGAATCAAACAGACTTGGTCAGCCTCCTCGCCGCTAACTTGATACAAAACGTGAGCCTGCTCCGGCGCAGGGTAGTGGTCAGCGATCGATAGAGGAGTCACTTACCATACCACCTGGAACCGCAGATGTGGACAACGACATTCCTTGGAAATAAACTGGACGTTGGAGAACTGTTTGCGCTCTAATTTAGCAACGAAAGAATCTCGGAGAACTGTAGCGGGAAACGGTCGTGTGCTTTTGATCCTTTTGTCGCCACAAAGAGAAAAGTTCTTCACTTGTTAGTTTAGGAGCCCCGCCGGAAGGCAGGGCGACGAAAAATTAGTCTGTAGACTCATTCAGTTGTTCTCCTCCACGGAAATCTTTAGTAAAAGGCGAAAGATTTATACGTGTTGAAGGAAAACCAGAGTTAACGGAATTAAGCGCAAACTAGGCATTTCTTTAACGTGACACGGGGAGACATGTGGGTCAAATGAATCTCATTTACATATCATATAACGCATGCGCCACAAACACACTTAAGGTATTGCAGATAAACTGAACGTTCGAGTCACGTTTCTCTTTCAAAGTTAGAAAAATGAGAGCAATACTAATGACCAAGCCTGTTAGAAATAGTGTTCTCGTGCTTTTCATTACTTCATGTGGACCATGCTTTCATGTCGAATCGGTTTACAAATAAACAAAGAAAAAAACTTGATCGAGGTTTCTAAGGCCCGGGTCAAACGCCGTACTTCACATGAGCCGAACCTAATTACAGTTTAGGAATCAGAGAATGAACTCTGTGTGTAAATTATAGTGCCAAGGTCAACCATAAATTTCCCTGTACTGAGCGTTAGCTCTAGTAAGGAAATGAGGGACCACACGAGGAAAAGAAAAAAATCTTATGACCTCAGTGGGATTCGAACCCACGACCTCCGGATTAGATCTTCCGTCGCTCTACCGCTTGAGCCACGAGTTAATTCTCTGATTCCTTGTTTGTATCACCAGTGCTACGTGGCTCAACATTTATTTGTACCTTCACATTCTCATTGCCACGAATTGCCACCTTATTACCCACGATCTGCTCCCGTACGGCCTCGTGGCTCAAGCGGTAGAGCGACGGAAGATCTAATCCGGAGGTCGTGGGTTCGAATTCCACCGAGGTCATATAATTTTTTTTCTTTCCCTCGTGTGGTCCCTCACTTCCTTACAAGGGCTAACGCTCAGTACAGGGAAATTTATGGTTTGACCTTAGCACTATAATTTACACACAGAGTTAATTCTCTGATTCCTTGTTTGTATCACCAGTGCTACGTGGCTCAACATTTATTTGTACCCTTCACATTCTCCTGTTAAAAGAAAAATAAAGGGCGTGTAGAATAAGCTGTTTAGGTGAACACTATCTATACATCACGGATTTGAACGTCATGCGCGCGCATTACTTTGCATGTATGATAGGCGAGGTTCACGTTTTCATGTTTGAATAGGATGCGTTTTCTTACAATTTTTAGCACTGTTTTTGCATTGTAGAATTCCTTTAAGGAATTGCTTTTTTGATTTCATGTATGATTCTATTTCATAATTTGAGAAACATTTCCTACAAATGTATTTTTGAGTTAATTCAACCTTGCATTAATCAAAGAGAGCTAAGCTACGTTCAAATTGAATGGATTAAACCAAGTTTTTTTATTCCTCAGTGTGTAGTCTTCAACTGTTCAGACGGGCTGGACTACAAAGCCATGGGCAAGTTCTTCAAAGGGCTCGCGCAGTCAGGAGCATGGGCTTGTTTTGATGAATTCAACAGGATTGAACTCGAGGTTAGGTAGCCTGTGCATTTGATCTTGAGGTTAGCCTCCATGTGTGTTATGAGCTGTCATTATGTATCAAAGACACAGCAACTAGTATGCACGTAACAACTATACTAATACTAATATAATATTGAACGAAAAGTTTTGGAATGGTTTTGGAATTTTTTCGAGTCAGTTTATTTTTTACGTACAGGTTTGAAAAAGTAGAAATTGAACTAAACCAGGACGGAGAATGTCTCGTAAAAATGTCCGTCTTCGTGTTACAACTTTCCGCGGTAAGAATTGTTTATTATACGGCAGTCATCTTTTTTCAAATCTGGATTTTTGGCAGTGTTTTTTCAACACGTGGTCAAAATAGTGTTGTAAGGTGCACTCGTTTTGTTTGTATTCGCATCCCCACATCTCTCAGCTGACACCTGAATTGTTGAAACACTTTTCTTGAGGTCTTTCTTTTGACTGTTGACTGTGTTTTTAGGTGCTGTCGGTTGTAGCTCAACAGATCTTGACAATCCAGCGAGCCGTCATGGAGCAAGTCGATAAGTTTGTGTTTGAAGGAACAGAAATCTCTTTAGATCCATCTTGCACGATCTTTATCACCATGAACCCGGGCTACGCTGGCCGCGCTGAACTTCCTGACAATCTTAAGGTACGTTTACTACCACCCCATAAATACGACTACTTTGTTTTACGGCCTCTACTTTTCGCCCAACCAAAAGCTGAAACAAATCCAGGATTTGTTCATTATGTTATGTCAGTATTGGATGTGATATGCCACATGCGATGATTTTAGTTTGAGTTAGACAGTGCAGTGAATAGTAGTTTAAGTAATGGCAGACGTCCGTTTGCTCCGTATTTTATTTTACTGCGGATACTTCACTTTGTTATCCTCGTGCCATAGTTAAAATTAAATATTCGAATGTGTACAAAAATGTCAACTGATTAGTGTTAAGAACTCTCCAAGGTATAACCTAGTTTACTATTAGAACTTCTACGTTGCAAAATGCAATTTGGGCGAGAGAGCATTCGTATCAACTGCCCCTCGTACTTTGGAAAACCTCCTTAAAAAAGCGGACGTCGTTGCCAGCTTTTAAACGTAGTGTTAAGACTTATTCGTTAGAATAACAAATAGATAGTTTGTGTTAGTTACCCCTATAATTAGTTTAGTTAACTCATTATTTTAAACCTTTTAAACATAGTAATACTTACTGTTTTTGTAATGCGCTTTTGATGATATTGGAATTTGCGCAGTGTAAATTGTAATAATAATTATTACTTCCCTTTGCAGGTTCTTTTCCGTACAGTTGCTATGATGGTTCCTGACTATGCGCTAATCAGTGAGATCAGTTTGTATTCCATGGGATTTGTCAATGCTCGCAGTCTTTCCGCGAAGATTGTGGCTGTATACAGGCTCTGCTCTGAACAGGTGTGAAAAAAGTTATTGTCTTAAGCCTGGTTTCCATATAACCGTAACTACCCCGTAACTGCCGTAAGCGAGCCCCCGGTAGCACTGCGGCAGTGACCGGGATGCTACCGTATACATACCGCCGGCAGCCGCAGTTGTGTGTTTCCATTTGTGACCGCATGACCGTGACGAGCTTTTAGCACGGAAATGGCTGCGATTTGATTGGACAGTTCTAATCATGTGTTGTCATAAAACAATGCAACTCCCCCTTGATGTCGCCGGTTCCCGCCTGCATGTGTTCCATTAAAATCTTATCAAGCCTGCGGTGCCGTAAAGCCGGAAAAAGTTGAACTCAACTCAACTTTCCGGCACAGTGGACATCGTGCCGCCGATCATTCCAGATGCCGGAACAGATTGTTTCCATTAAAAATAGAACTACCGCCGGTTCGGCTTACGGCAGTTACGGGGTAGTTACGGTTATATGGAAACCAGGCTTAAACCGTAATCGTCACTATTAGTAGAGGCCATCATGTTACCAACGTGGAACGAAGAAAAAAAAATCTGATTCCCTGACAGGAATCGAACATATGACCTTCAGTGCACCGGTTGGATGCTCTAACCACTGAGATACGAGAGACTTGTGGCGAGCTACAATTGCAGACAAAGTAGTTGGGAAGGTTGTAAAAATGAATAGCATCAGTGCTGAATTACATCAAAGTTATCTTAATGTAAAATGACAATAATTAGTTAATTTTCTGAGTCTCCCCACCCCCTATTCAATGTTGGGATCTCGGCGAACAATTATGCATTAAGCATTTCCCGTTATCATCATCATCTGTCGGCTGCAGAGCAGGCGACTACAAGCTTCCTCCAACCACAACGATCCTGTGCCAATTCAGACAGCTTGTCCGGGCCAATCAAGTTGTCTGTGTCACCCAAAAGGTGTTGAATGTATCTGAGAAACAGGGTTCGTTGCCTTCCTGGTTTCCTCTAACCATGTGATGGAATATACAGTGCATACTCCTTGCATGGCTCATCATCAGGCATCCTGAGTATACACAACTTTGTAACAGAGGTAGGTCACGTTCGTGACATGATGAAAATTACATCATTCTCTTATCGAACAATCGTTTCAGCCAATTTTGTTGCAGGTTGAAAGAAACAACAACAACGCTCAAGCTTGCGTGATATCGCCTAATTTTAGCCGACTCGGCCTACGGCCTCGTGGGCTAAGAATTAGGCTATATCACGCGCGCTTTCGCGCTATAATAGTTTTATAATTCAACACATTGATAACAAAGCACAGTTTGAAGAAAATATATCGAGGCCGGTCCGTCATTTTTGCATTCTCTTGTCAAAATGCGAAATTTACATCCATCGTTGGATATACGTCATGTAGACATAGCGTATATCGATAACTTTTTGACCATATTTGGGCAGTGTATCAATGTGTTGAATTATAACATGAAATAACCGAAAAACAGCAACATTACGAACTACGCTTTTTTGTTTCAAACAGCTTTCCTCGCAACATCATTATGATTATGGGATGCGGGCAGTGAAGTCTGTTCTGACAGCAGCAGGAAACTTAAAGCTGAAATATTCTGAGCAAGATGAGGATATTTTACTTCTCAGGTCAATCACTGATGTCAACTTACCCAAGGTTTGTCAAAACTGCAAAACTGTAGCTGCTAACACTGAGCTGGCGCGGAGGCAAAGAGGGACAAAGCCACGAAAACGAGTGGTGAAGCTGCGAAGGCCGCTCAACTTTGTCTTTGTGCGAACAATGCAGGGCGCCGCATTAGAAAGTAGAGTATAAATGGTGACCACATCAAATAGAAAACAAAGTTAAAATCAGCGCGTGTGATATTACCGATAGTATTTTCTTGTGATGAAGATGTTGTGGGGGAGGGGGGAAGGGTCTTATTTGAGAGGTCTATTTTCCGGGGCTGGGGTAGAGACCTCTATTCCAGTCCGTTGGTTTAAGAGGGGACCTATTTTCAGAGGCTAAAAAGCTGAAAACAAGGGACCGGATCTATCTGCTAACGAGGTTTTCATATCTTACATTCCATCCCTATGATACATTTGGCGTCTCAGTTTTAGTTATTTATTAGATTATTATCTGGTATTGTATTATGGGTGATGCTCTTTTGTGTTGTTGTTCTATACCAAGTCTATATTGTTTCCCTTCTATTGTGTTCTTTTTGACGTGACTCGGGACTTGGTATATGTCGCACCCCTTTATTATCTCTTATTTTGTTATGGTGTAAGATTGCAAACAAAGATCGTACAGATCAAATCAAATCCAGTGACTAGTGTTGCATGAAGACTAATAATTAAACCTAATCATTACTTTAAAAAATCTTTATTCAAGTGTCAATGTATTTAGGACGAAAGTACTAATTAAGGCCACTGTTTCCATTTCTACGCGGTCATCCGAGCCTCGTGAAGGTCTAAATTTGTGAAACAAAAATTGATGAAGAGCGCAGGAAAGGCAACATTTACGCTCTGCTTCAGGTTGAGTAACAACATGTTCTACAAATTCAAACAAGAACACCGACAACAACACGTCGACAAAGTTATTAGAAACCGGTAGTTTTAGTCACGTGGTCGTTTATCTTATAGTTCTTGTCCCAAGACTTGCCACTATTTGAAGGGATCGTGTCAGACTTGTTCCCAGGCATCTCTCTGCCATCTCCTGATCATGGCGTGCTAGAGGAGGCACTGAAGCGTAACATCAACAAGATGGGATTGCAGGCTGTCCCTTGGTTCATTGACAAAGTTATACAGGTACGTTTTACAGTAACTAGATGGGGCAACTATGAATATGAAACGGCCACAAGTTTTAACCGATAACTTGACAATCAGCAAACATCCTTACAAATTCTACCTGTTAATGTTTTTCTTTGATTTTTCTTTTCTATATCTATAATTCAGTTTTTATTTTTAATTATTTTATTTTTCCTTTTTTGTAAAGATCTTGTGTGAGTTGAGATAAAATATTGTTATTATTGTTATTGTTATTGTTGTTATTGTTATTATTGTTGTTGTTATTGTTATTATTATTGTTGTTGTTGTTGTTATTGTTGCTACGTAGGATCACCTTCACTGAATATTTTATCCGCATTTGAGATATACACCTCATAGACCAATTTCGATATATTAAAATTCATACTTGGCTCCGAGGCTTAGGGGAATAAAACAAAAGAAATCACATCGAGGTTCAGGGATGAATAATTTATTTCTTTTGTTTTATTTCCCTAAGCCTCGGAGCCAAGTATGAATTTTAATATATCGAAATTGGTCTATTGAAGAAACGTTGTCGGGAAAAAGCATAAACAATTATGACACGATGGAATTCTGGGAACAAGGCAAATAAAATTCGCTAACATTCCATCTATTGATGTTTAAGTTTTATTCATTCCTAAAAGTTTTTCAGAGGATTATTTGGAAATTGTTGCTATAATAATGTGCGTTTTATCTGAGGACACAAAAAATATTTTCCACTTCCTGGAAAACCTTTCGGTCGTATCGTTCATGGTTTACACTTTACACCCGACAACGTTATTTCAATCAGATGTATATGATTATTTTATATATTCACATTCAAATGACAAGTTGTTGGGTATTTTAAATGTCTATTTTCGAACTCATACGAGGTGAAGAAGGTTAGTAAAAGCGAACATCAGTGATTGTTGTGAATAAGTGGGATTTATTGAGATGTGATTTCTTACTTTAAATTAGCATTTAGCATCGTTTGTTAGTTGTCAGCAACCATTTTACAGTGCGACGCAACAAACGTGTTTTTTACACGTTAGCCAATCAGAGAACGCGAATTCAATTGACGAGAACGCCTCCTCGTAAAGTTGAGCACGATTTTCTTCACTTTATTGCTTCACGTATCCGCAGTTGCAAAAATGATGGTGATATCATGCAAACTTGGGTGCTCACGTAAGGGGCGTCGCACTGTTGAGTAACATGCATTTCAAATTTCTGACTTCATCTGTCAGTTCGAAGTTAAGACTTCAGCCATTTGGTATTTGCTAGGTGTACGAAATGATGTTGGTTCGCCATGGCTTTATGATTGTGGGTGATCCTATTGGAGGCAAGACATCAGCGTGGAAGGTATTGGCTGCAGCGTTGTCTGAACTTGGAAGAGACGATGATTCAGAAGAAGTCGCGGTATGTCACTGAAAACTGTTTGAAGTAGAGTTATTTTGGTTGTAGTAAATGCAATAAATGACTTACATAGCGCACATGTCTCATCGCACTTCTTTACATACACTTATGAGACCAGACGTCAGCTCATGACAGCGCCACATGCAACCGCTATTGGTCCATTGTTGATCTCATCTACCCCACCCCATCCGTGAACAATGTATGCATGGCACTGTGGTCACTGTGGTCACAGCCAAGATTTTGTTCCGTCCTCAATGGTTCTTTTACGTCCCCATCGGAGTCGGGACCGCCATTTCTAAGTGGTCATTGGAGCCACAGGAAGGTCTAACCATTTGCAGATGTCATAGCAAAGGTAGCAGCACCCTGAGTGTTGTCCGACCGGGATTTGAGGCCGCGACCTCCCGCTCTGCAGACTGCTGCTCTACCAACTGAGCTAACCAGGCGTAAAAATTTGATTGGGAAGATAAAAAGAACTAATGTTCGTGTCCTTTTCAGGTCCAGTACCGAATCATTAACCCCAAGGCTGTCACGATGGGTCAGTTGTATGGAAGGTTTGATCCTGTATCACACGAGTGGTCAGACGGTAACTTTATTTCCTGTTACCTTATTATAGAACCACAATAAATCATAACGAACGTTCTCGAAAGTTTGGTTTGTGTGAATGATGCTTCTTACATGGTACATGGTATGGAGGAAAGTCTGGTTTTACAACAACAACAACAAGTTTGTTCCTTTGTCTGAAGTCTGCGAATCTTTCTTTTTATGTGCTTTAGGTTTTTATTGGCTATTGCAAGTAAGATTATTTTAGATTATAACGAGTAGATTAGGGCAGGGGACCTCTCTCACACTTTTCCCAACGTCAGTCATCTCGCGAGATCGCTTGTAAAAGATTCTCTCTTGAACGATGTCCGGCCTAAACAAGTAAGCCTGACTGAGGCCATGCTACAACACATCTCATGCAATTGTCTCATCCAAACATGCAGCTTATCCCCCCCCCCCTCCCTCTCAGTTATATCAAATATAAAATGGTTGATTAATTATTGTTTGTAACTAGGTGTACTTGCCAACACATTCCGTGAGCACGCCAGCTCGGTCAGTGAAGACCGCAAGTGGATCGTGTTTGATGGCCCTGTTGATGCTGTGTGGATTGAAAACATGAACACTGTACTCGACGACAACAAAAAAGTATGTAAATTTCAACGGAAATATTATCAAGTCGCTATCTTAAAAGAAAGGCATCTTGCGTTTGTACAGTTTCCCAGTAGAATGCATGCTACAGAAAGTACAGTTACCTTTTGACAATTATGGGCGACTGGTTTCGTGAAACGTAACATCCCCAACACCCCTCCTCCCCAGCCTCCATCAAGAACATCCTTAGGGCTCCTCACGCGCTCTCCCACACAAACGTCTGCTGACCAGAACCGTCAGATGCGTTTTGACATAGTGTGCAGTGTATCCAAAGAGCCAGTCATCGCTGTGAGAACGTCTGCGTTGGATGCTGGTTCCCTCGCCCCCCTCTCAAAGCAAAACCTTGTAAAAACTCGTTTGAAGTACTCATTGAATAAGATCTGCGTTGTTATTGCAGCTGTGTTTAATGAGTGGAGAGATCATTCAGATGAGTTCTCAACAGAACATGATTTTTGAACCTCAAGACCTGGAACAAGCTTCACCGGCCACAGTTAGCAGGTAAGAACCTTTGATGTGTTAATATTATTCACAAAGTTTTGTTTTCTGACAATCCAGTTGTGTTTTCAAATTTTAAGATGTGGTATGATCTATATGGAGCCAAGTCAGTTAGGATGGGAGCCTCTTGTAACGTCATGGATGGAGAAAGAATATCCACCTAATCTCAGCGCTGCCAGCAAGTATTCCATTCAGGTCAGTCTGTAAAGGAAACTAGATCTTGTTCCTTAAGGACGTTCGCGCTAATTGTTTATGCGCATCCTTACTGCGCACGCAATTCATGTCGCAACGCCATGCTACGTCATGCACGAGCGCGCGCGCAAGAGAAGAAATCTAAGCACATGAAGGGCTGGTAGCCGTTTTGTTAACTTTGCTTAGATTTAACTCGCTTGGATGGTCGGTGACCCCCAATTTTTTTTGGATAGATAATTTTCTTTGCCAATTCTCGACAGATTGTAAAAAAATGAACAAAAAATCAATGTAGGAAGTTTAAATTGTTTCCATTTTTCTACCCGCGCGACATCGAATCCTCGCAACTTGCGGCTGTCAGAGTTTGCAAATGCTGTCGTTTACAGATTAGATTTCCTCTAAAGAACGTTACCAGTTGAACGAATTTGCTTGATAGACCCACTCATACAAAATTTGGCACAGAAAATTGCATTTTAGAGATTCATTAACAATATTTTTTAACTAACAGACATTGGGGCCATATCGAGTTGGGAAGGCCGATTTTTCGAAATTAGGGTCACCTTTCAGATATCTTATCACCGAAACGAAGTCGGTGACCCCCCATTTTTTTTGCATTTCTGATACGAGTAACTCATTGCCTAACTGCAGCAAAAGTTTTATAAAAAAATCAATGTTAGAAGATTTTCGCGCGAACGTCCTTAAGTGACCTGTTAAATCTTTTCCTTCTTTAAGTGTGACCATTAAAAGTGAAAGCTACTGAGCAGTACGTTCTTGTGAAACTGTTTATTATAGTTTTCAAGGCGTTTTAATCTGTGGATAGTTTTTTTTAAATCTTTAAGGGTTACGATTACGATGAGAGCGTTTGGACAATGCTTTCCTGTAACCTTGCTTATTATGCTGTGTAAGGTTCTAACTGTTGTATCTGTGTATGAGATCCTTACCATTCAAATAACAGCTCTTGAGCAGAAGCCTCCTGCTACGTTTGCTTTGGTTTTTCTTCTTTTTTTAAAAAATGTCTCATTTCTTTGTTTACCAGATGATGTTTGATTGGTTGATTCCCCCATGCGTGGACTTTCTTTCCAGACAGTGCCGTGAACTTGTACGAACCTCACCAATGCACATGGTCAACTCAATGTTAACCTTGTACTCGATCCTGTTGGACGAATTAAGGTAAATAGATTGTATGTCCTTCAGCAAAATGGCTGCCGTTGATTAAAACAGCTTAGCGAAGGGCACCTTTTCAGTCCTACAAAGTTTTATTAAGCCGATGTTGCACGCGACAATTTTTAGCACGAATTGATGTCGTGTAACATGGGCGCGCGGACGATTTTCATCGCAATTCTTGCATTGCCAACACGTTGCGAGTGTTTGAATCAGCCTCATACGTGCAACGTGTCGCCGCACATGTTGCATAATATGTTGCATAAATATTCGACCACGCGCTGTGACACGATGTTGGCTTATAACGCACGAATTTTGCGTGAGTTAAAATTGGGTTGTGTGATATCACTTTTACGGTAGGCACTGTCAGTCCAAAAATGCTCAAATTCTTAAAACGGTATTTTCAAACATTCCTGTTCTATTTCTAGTTACTCTCCTTTTGTTTTGTCCAGTGGAAAACGCCTATAAATGTTCCATTTTCCTCTTTAGGGAGCCACCCCAGGAGGAGAAGAAAAAAACAGTGATGGATGAAGAAGAATTTGAAGCAGGCGTGGATGAGAAACCTATCAAGACCGAGGCTGAGATCATGCAGTGGCTCCAGTCCCTTTTCTTGTTCTCTCTCTGTTGGAGCGTCGGCGGGAACCTGGACACTGATTCCAGGCTCAAGTTCAGTGACTTTCTTAAAGTTCTGGCTGCTGGTACTAACAAGCAACACCAAAGGTTTGTGCAAATAACGAAGTAATAAACAAAAACGGTAGTAAGAAATAGATTAGATACTGTGCAAAAATTTCAGTCGATAAAAAAATTGAGTAGTAATGCACACATGTAGACAATGGGCATTTTTCGAGTTGTCGTAAAGGCAACCTGTGAGTAGAGCCTTGTTTTATTTCGATGTAAGGGAAGAAAAGCTCTGCAAAAGTCGTGACAAGTCTTTTTGCGCAAGGTGTTGCTTAACTACAATTCAAAAACAGCCGAAAACGAGAGGCCCGGAAATCATTTTGCTCCCACACAGTGGGCTCAGGTTTGAACTTAGGTTGCTCAAGAAAACTAATGCTTACGCTGTAGAAAACAAGTTTGGTGATAATAAACTGGACTGACTAGTGAAATTTTGAGTCTGCGTTGCTTAAAAGACTCGACTCGAATTCGACAGAGCCTCTAACTTTTCTTCCAGAGTAGGGTAGGTAAAGAGGCTCTGCTGGCAAAGTGTCCTTAAGGAACTATGTCAATAATTTATGGTAACCATTTGAATAGCCAATAGACACATTTGCATCAATGGAAAACTTTTAAAAAAACAATGGTTCAGTTTTGTTAAAATTCATTATATTACTGCGCGGAAACTATTGATCGCTGATGTCCAGGGTCATGATCTTGTGTTATTAGACTTTGAAAGAGCCTTGTTAACGAATATCAAAAGTCGCGTTTATTGCTCTAATCGCTTATAGATTCCCTCGATTTGGAGAATTAATCAGTTTATGTTCACTTTTCAGACCCAGAGATCTAAAGCTCCCAAAGACTTATCAGTTTCCTGGCAAAGGTGTCATCTACGACTTCTTCTTCGATAAGTCAACGTTCGGCACCTGGCATCCGTGGGAAAAGAACGTGTTTATTGAGGAGATTCCGCCAAACGCGAAGGTGAGTATGGTGTAAACACAATGTGCTCCTCTAGGACGTTACTTCTGGCCCAGTTTATACTCGCCGCAGTTACCGTTATGTCGAATTAAATTGGCAAAAAAATATACCAATTTCTCTGATTCTTACTAGTCTTTGTCTGCCCACTGCAAAAACCCCTTCACAGTATACCATTTCACAGTTGTCTTCTTAGTGTCCTGGCCTTTGAGTGGAAACGAGACTGAACTTGAGGCTTGAAGCTTTTCAGATGTAAATTTACCTAGTTAGCATGGGGAAAGCGTTATTAACATATGAAAGGCAGAAAGGTTTGTATCAAAGCAAGGTCACCTCCAGCTTCGCTTCCACTGAAAGGCAAGGTCACCAAGCACACAACTGTAAAATGGACTACTGACCTTGTATCCTATCCTGAGCGTTTTTCTTCCAGGTTGATCCCTCAAACTTGACAATCATCGCTTCTCCAGCATGTTATAATGCGGCTCTTAGTACAATGCGTGTCTTCTAATCTTGGCCGCCAACGCGATTTTAGTGTGACTTTTAATCTCGTTGTTCCTGTACATTAAAACTGTGTTCTCAGTTTAACATTTTCCTATGTTTTTAATTGCAGCCGAATGAAATGATCATTCCCACCACAGAAACGGTTCGTCAGCGTTATTTCTTGGAGTTATTCCTCAACCACGAAAAACCCTTACTGTTAGTTGGTCCGACAGGAACGGGAAAATCTGCTATTACCAACAACTACATTCTGCGAATGCCTTCAGACAAGTACGTTGTGACGTTCAGTGTGGGAAGGGGGGTTGGCTTAGAACCCTGGAGCCATGGAACCCTAGGGGTAACTCAAGTATAATAGTGACGGGGAGGAACTTGGGAACTTAAAAACTTGAACCTGACTCAAGCCTGTCGACTGCTTTAGTTTTTTCCCTTTCTGGATTCTTTGTTTGTAATAGATCACGAATTTGTATAGTTTTGCGCCTGGATGTTGCTCCCAGGTTCTGATGAACCTCTAGACAACTGTAGTCATTTAATAACAACAATAGGCCATCGATATATATGGTCTATTGGCACAATAAACAACTTGGAATGTTGAAAGAAGAGGCCAAGTTTTATATGATTTTTGAATACGTCACCTAACCTTTGTGAAATGACTAAAATTATAACTTTCACCGGAGTAACAGTGAACAGCTTTTGAGCAATCATCTTAACAAAGAAAGTCGTTTTGGTAGAAAGAATGCAAGTTCAAGGAATTGTTGCAGTGAAAAAAAAAAAGAAATTCAACTTTTTTCTTTTTCAGATACATCGCTAATTTCATCAACTTTTCCGCTCAAACTACATCAAACCAAACTCAGGATATGATGCTGTCAAGATTGGACAGGTAAGGACTAAATATTATTATAATGGAGGTTTTGCACGGCAGCCATGTTGCATGGCAGGAACAATGAAAATGTTTTGCATTAGAAAGAACATTCTTTCCCATAGGGAAAAGAATCTATTGTTCCTGCCATGCAACAAGGCTGCCGTGCAAAACCTCTATAGTGAAACAATGAAAACATTTTATATTTTTTATAATTCTTATCGCCTGTATTTTTATTAACGCTGTGGATTTTTAATTTTTAATCTTAGACGCACGTACGTGTTTTAACGAACTGTAAAGTTCCATAGGGTTACGTGAATAAAGATACTTCTACTAGTACCACTACTACTACCACCACCTCCACCTCCTGCTATTCTCTGAAAATCAGAAACTTCGCCTTGTTTTTTTCTCGCTTGCCTTCCTGTCTAGTTTGCCGTGTGAAAGTGTCTTTAAAATTCTGAGGTATTACTGGTGGGTTCTAAAGCCTCTCCTTTTGTGTGGCGGAGGTGGAAAAGTGGTTGAATCTATGCTTTAGTAAATTATTTTTACGAGATACCTGCATGGTACCCGCATTGTTGTTTGTCACCGCTTGCTTTGCAGACGGAAGCGTGGTGTGTATGGGCCTACTATCGGTAAGAAAGTGGTGGTGTTTGTAGATGATCTTAACATGCCAGCTAAGGAGAAGTATGGTGCTCAGCCCCCTATCGAGGTCTTACGGCAGTGGATTGATCATGGATACTGGTTTGACAGGTAAACATGCTAGTTTGACAAATAAAGATACTGGTTTGTCAATCAACGATGCTCAGGTTTGACACTTAACAATACTGGTTTTACAGGTAAACATACTAGTGTGACAGGCAGGTTAAGATACTGTTCTGATTTGTCAAGAAATGTTACTGGCTTGACGGGACAGTTACTTGTTTAACTGGTAAAGATACTGGTCTAAGACATAAAGATACCGGTTTGTAAAGTAATGATATTGCAAAGACAGAAAAATGTTGTTGTGATAAATGATGCCACTGCATCCTCTCAAATAATATTAAAAACAAGCAAGAAAACAAACAAACCAAAGAATGTAGCTAACTAACACTTTAAGAGTTTTATTTCTTCACTCTTTACGGCAAAACGCTCATAAAATCTTTATAATTATCACCTCTATTAAGGGGACACTTCTCCTGGTCCCGGCCGGCAAAACGCTCATAGAATCTTTGTAATTATCACCTATATTAAAGGGACACCTCTATTAAGGCATTGTAATGATTATTTTGTGCTCGTTGTTTTTTATTTTTGCCAGAAAAGACACATCAATGCTGAAACTTGTTGACCAGCTGCTAGTGTCAGCCATGGGTCCACCTGGAGGAGGAAGAAACGAGATCACTCCGCGATTCCTAAGACACTTTAACATCATCTCTATTGACTCATTCAGCACGGAGACGATGAGGAATATCTTTTCTGTCATCATGGACTGGCATTTTAACAACCAGGGTTTTGAAATGCAGATACGGAGGTTTTCAAAGGTGCACATGTTGATAATTTCACTATAAATTTCGACGAAATTCGGGGGACATGAGGATTGAAGTTTTAAGAGTCAGGCCATTTTTGGCGATTTCTTGCCTTTTAATTACGAACCGTTAACCATATAAATATGAGTAGCATTTTCTGAGGATTATACAGTATTATAGCATTCTGCATAACTACAGTACCGCGCAAAAGTAATACAAACTTATTTCGAGAAATTTATTTCTCTGTTCTAGCGAAATTTGCCAAAATTTCGTTGAATTTCGCAGTAAACAATACACAATAGACTTCCGAAATTGTGGGCGAAAATTGGTTGAATTTTGGTTTGCAGCGAATGTTTTCGCCGAAAAGCTGCGGAATTTGTTACATTTCGTGTACTTTACTATACTGTTACACAGAATTGTAGCATAGGACAATCTAAAGCACTTTACAAGCGAGGAGATTTGATAGGACTTCAGGGTTGAACAGGGTTGGCAATGTTATAATTAATTCACCTTGTGTTTTCAGATCATCATCAGCGCTATTATTGAGGTGTACACCCAGGCTATCACCAGCTTTCTGCCCACACCTTCTAAGTCACACTATGTATTTAATCTCAGGGATTTTGCCAGGGTTGTACAGGTTCGTATTATTATGTTTTTACCTTATAGTGGAAATTTTCACCGCAACTTTATTTGTCAATATTTTACACTTTTTATGTGTACTGGATGTGTGCGCGTAGACGCTCTGCTATCGACGGTTTCACGGGAAGTTGTTAACGGGAAGTTCTTAACAATAGAACAGCCAACATCAGAATGACAGCTGTAACAATGATGCAATCCATTTATCATCGCATATTAAATTCACTAAAGTTTATGGCATAAGACCTTAATCACTCAAAGACCTTCCACACGTTCTGCAGACTAACTTCTGCAAAAACGGACACTTCAAACATTAAAACCTCTTAACCTTGTTCTTTTAAAGGGAACCTCCATTGTCAGAACAAATTGACGTTAAATTGTTGGAAATAAAGTCGAAATTTATAATTTTTAAAAGAACAGGTGCAAATATAATTTTAGTGTACAATAAAATGGATATAAATATCGCCTAATTTCGCTTTTAAATTTCCCGCGCGCCGCCATTTTGAATATTTACGACGTGTTACGGTTGCTGCTATTGTTAAAGGGATGGTTTCACGGTTCGGCGCATGTGCACAGATTAAAATGCTTTATTCGCTTTCTTACCAATTTTATCGGTTAAAAAACCTCTCGCATTTACTTCAATAATCACACACTATAATCAGTCCAAACAAAGCGAAAGATAACCAAAAATTACAGAAAATTTCAACGAATAACACGGACAAAGTCAACACTGAATAAAACCTTTGACCCGAAGGATTTATTCTACGCTCTGGTGGCTTTCATGGCGCACATAGGTATGCATAATCATCCATTCAATCAGCTGACTGACCGCGACATTTTCACGGGCAAATTTCCCGCCAGAGGCATCTACTCGCTTCCGATTGGTCTAAACAATAAAATTAAATGGCTTACGTCATAGCTTGCACATGCGCCGAACCGTGAAACCCTCCCTTTAAGAATCGAAGTTCTTTTGTATACAACAATCAAACAACCGTAACACGTCATAAATATTCAAAATGGCGGCGCGCGGGAAATTTAAAAGCGAAAACAGGCGATATTCGTATCCATTTTTTTGTACACTAAAATTATATCTGCACCTGTTATTTAAAAAAATTTAACTTAGGGCGCTTACCATTTGTCAGAACTGGACGGTCGGACCGCTCAATTCGTACATATTATTCCATTATTCCCCAGAACTGGTCGGTCAGACTGGTAAATTTGGAAATAGTATGCACCCTTTTGATGGACTTGCAGGAACAAGTCTTCAAAAAGATGCATTCTAGTTACAAACGGACCTGTCTGGCAGGCTAGTTCAGACAAATGGTAAGCGCCCTTAGACTTTATTTCCAACAATTTAACGTCAATTTGTTATAACAATGGAGGTTCCCTTTAAGACGTGAAATTGAAAAAATTTGAAGAAGAACAAACAAGACGATAATAAAGGCCACGCGTGACAGCGTGACGCGTGTCATCCGCGTGGGTTAACAATATCGTTGTTACCCACCATGTGACATAGTAGAGTTGGCCTTCAACGGGTAGACGCCAAAATTTCAAAATAAGAAACGGTTTATCAAAAACATTTAGCAGCGTGCAGTTCATGCTCCCCAAAGCATGTTTGGGACAGAATGCATAAATATAGGATCCCAAGACCACAGCCCAAGTCACACATAACCAAAACCCAGTGGACTGCATACTGTAAGGAAACAGAACCACATCACCAGTGAACGATGGAGATGCGGAAACTGAGCTCAGGGCACAGACAATAAGACCAAGAAAATGGAGTGATATATAATGCATGGAAGAAAAAGGGTAAAGAACGGGAAAAAGCATAAATTCATGATCCCACGGCTATAGAGAGAGCCCAATGAATCCGAAGCTCTCCAAGAACGCAGCCCAACACTTCCGCAGAACAACAATGTGCAGATCTACCCAAAGGGAGCCTATGTTTAATACCTATGGCTTTATTTGTTTTAGGGGATTCTTTTGTTTCCTGGAGTGAACGCTACTCATCCAAGCAAGTTAATGAGGCTGTGGGTGCATGAGGTGTACCGTGTGTTCTATGATAGACTAGTCGACTCTGATGATCGTCAGTGCTTCTTTGAGATTGTCAAGGTACGTACTGGAGCCAAGTGTGTTGCGTGTTGTAACGTAAAAGGTCATGATTGTTCTGTAAAACCCACAATAGGGCCATTGTTTTATTATTAACCACGGGCAAGGGGCGTGCTGGCCCTAAAACAGGCGGAAATTTATAACGTTTTCTAGTTTTCGCGCGCGTTTTTTCCCTACGGTCAGAAATAAAGCTACTTTTTTTGGCTGGCTCGGTGAAGAATGATATATATTTACCTCGCCTCTTCGCGGTTCGGGAAATGCCAACCACTATTTACTCACTTCGGTGCATCATTGTTAAATACAGTTTCGACAATTTGGGGTGGGGGGATTCAGTAATACTTGAAAATGTATGAGACAAATGGTGAGTGTTAGTTATATTAATTACAGAATGTGATGGCGTCCGAGTTCAAGGAAAAGATGAACAATGTGTTTGAACATCTGGCGGGTAGAGGAGGCATGGTTACTGATGATAGTTTAAGGAGGTAAGCTCTGTCGCCCTTGTTTCCTAACAGTAGACAAGTTGGAAAAAGTTACAAATCACGTTTTATGAAATATGGAAAACCCAACAGCACCATGAGAAAAAAAAAGGTAAGGTAAAGTGGCATACGAGCCACAGGTAGCCCAGTCAGCCACAGCCTAACCAAGTTTTCGTAGCATGAAGCAACCAGGAATATTGCTACTCCTCCCTGAATGGGATGCTAGACCATCGCAGGATTACTCCCTGTATTTTGTCACCGGTACCCATTTATACACCTTAGTAGAGAGAGACAATGGGGAGTAAAGTTTCTTGTCTAAAGCCTGGTTTTTACTAGCGACATAAACATAATCAGAATAAGCAGAAGCATAAGAATTTGCGTCAAGTAAAAACGAACATGGACATAAGCATAAGATTGCTCCTTATGCTTATGCTCATGTTAGGCCCGTTTTCACTGGACATAAGCGCTGTTATGTTTCCGCTTGTGCTTATGCTTATGTTGCTAGTGAAAACCAGTCTTAAGAAAACTACACGACGGTCCAACACTACAACACCGCACCTCCACCCATTAGAAGGTACTGCTTTTAAAATACCTTTCATTGTATAACGACAAAAATATATCACTTTGTTTAAGCAGGGTTATAACAGGAAAAAAATTGTGTAAAAAACAGAACCAATTTGGGTCTTCGTTTTGTAAAACTGCTATGAAAGAGGCATTAGTAACGAAGCGTAGTTTTATGTCACTCGCAATAAAGATCAAATAGAGCATCAATTTTAGCAGTTCTTTTTTCAAATTTCTTAACACTTTTTTTATGAGAAATAGACGGGGCAAGAATTGAAATAGCCAAGTAAAGGTCCCAGTGTCCCTGCTCTAAAAAACCCGTCACTTCACTTTAAGTGTCAATCTATTTAGCACTCAGTGAACATAAACATTTCTAAAATGCCAACTAATGGGAGGCTGCCCAGTTGGCTAATTACATGCCTTGGCTTAGCATTTGAACACTGGGGTACCGTGATACAAAACCATCCAGTGATCAGAGAGGAGGACTTCAACTCCGGACCTCCGGATTGCAAGTCCAGCGTCCTAACCACTAGGCCACGTCTACGATCATACTTTAGGATTTCTTCCCGCAAACTTAAAAAGTAGAACCACCTTGCACAGCACAATCAACGGTACCACAGGAAAGTACTGCTTAGTAGCTTCATATGAATGGTCACACTTTAGGATTTTATCCACGGAATGACAAGTTAGAACCATTTGCATGTTAAAATAATGCCAGCGTTGTAATACTGTTTGTGTTTTTATCCTCAGCTTATTTTTCGGTGACTATATGGACCGTAAGGCGAACCCTCGTCTCTACAATGAGATACAAGACACGGAGAGCCTTAGTATGGTAAGGGTTTTCCTCTTGTTATCATGTATAATGAACTTCTGCTGTTCAAACGCCTGGAATGTGTAAAGGCGCCTTCGCACGGCAAACTAAAGTTTGCAAACTTGTGTTGGTAAACTCAAGTTGCCGTGTGTGAACGTCACATCAACAGTTGGCAAACCTGTGTTGGTAAACTCAAGTTTGCGTGTGTGAACGTCATATCAACAGTTGGCAAACTGTTGGCGACAAATAGAACTTGTTTCTCTTCTAGCCAATTTTTTTTGCCAACTCTTTTGAGTTGGCAAACTCGCATCTGGCGTGTGAACGTTTGCTGTAACTTCAGCGTGTGTAACCTCGTTTCACAGAGTCCTCTCTCTTCCTCCCTCGAGAAGAAAGACCCCTGAGAACGACATTAAGGTGTGTGGAAGTGTGTCATGAAAACACAAGATTACCAACTTTAGTTTGTCATGTGAAGGCGCCTTAAGAGGATTATTTTTAAATATTTTATTTCAAAAAATGTTACAAACTTCCGCTCAGAAACTACGTAAAAAAAACACAAAAACCGGAAATGATGTCGGTTTTTTTTACCATTGACTGCTGTTAGATAGAACGCCCCGGGTCAGGTACCTGGTTTTTATAGCCTGCGTCGGGGAGAAGGGAACTGGGAAGAGAAGGAAAGGACGCCTGCAATAAAGACCCCCATTTGTTCATTTCTGCGGACGCTGGCGGCCGCAAATTCTGATTGGCTAATTCGCACTGAGTGGTAAACAAAGTAAATTCCCGCGTGAAGTCATCCATGCGTAAAAGCGCGTGCCAGTTTCTGATTGGTGAACGTATTGACAGTTGACGTAATTCGATTACAAGGAAATCGGTGGGCGTAATGCGAATAGCCCGGTTCATATAGCAGGTGTTCCTTCCCTTCTCCCCCTTTCCTTTTTCGCGCCCCCTCCCCCTCCCCATCCCCGTTTCCGCCTGCCACGCAGGCTGGGTTTTTATTGTAAAAAAAATAGAGATAAAATTGAAAATTAATCACTACAGTGGAAAAGTCTCATCTAGAAAATTGATAAACAACTGGGCCTTCATCATGTTAACTCCAAATCCGTAATGGGTTCCGTCGTAACTGTGAACTCCAAGAGTTAAGTTGAAAGTATCAAATATGGCAACTCCTTTGTGATCAAGAAACGCCGTCATGTCTCTGTTAAAGCGCGATATTTTCCTATTCCCTTGGGACTCTTGGTACGAAACAGGTTTAAGGCTTCCATGCGCATGCGTAGTGAGCCACACAATCAGTGGCCAATAGCTTCGCGCCTGTTCTTTCAGTTGTAGAATTGGTTTGAGGTAATCATTTAAGACCTTGTCTGCGTCTAGCCCCATGTGAAGTCCTACTCCTATCGCAACGACTGAGTTTTTCTTGTGAAGATTTGTCCGCACCTGGTTTAGTGCTAAATTAGCATGCACTAAGCTGTAGAATTCGTGAAAAGAGTATTGAAAGCTATGTTGTCCGTGACAAAATTTCCCTTTCGGCAGCTGGTAGATTTTTTGCGCAGTTTTCCCGTGACAAGTGGCTTTACCGCCATCTACAAATTGCATGTCGCCCGAACACAGTCCCCTGTATTTTTCGTTGATGTCTTTAATCAGGCAACCAGTTTGTTTATCGTCTGTAAATATAATCATCAGAGCATTATGAAAATGCCTGACTAACGAATCACCGATCAAGGAAAGACTTGATACGCGTTCAGACAGCAGCTGGCAAGCTTGTTTGCTGGTGAAATTTTTAAACTCGCATCCAGAAGAAGCAACAAATTCGTTCAACTCCGCGTCCACCATGTTTCTAAAATCCGTACACTTTTTGCATAAACAGTTCTCCTGTCCTGACCCGCATCGTCCAAACACGTGATTACAACACGGAGCGACACTGCGAGCATCACACAAAGCAGGAATTGGTAAACCGAAACCAGAGGCATCTATAGCGAACATGTTTCCACATCGCATATCGTCTCTGTGTAATTTCATTGGTAGACCCCGAAGCTTCCTGATTCTAATATCTTGCTCTCTTCTGTGAATTTCATCTTCGGCTAGAAGATCGCGGCGTGGCTGCCATTTTCCATTTCGCATTTCTCGCGTAATATCAACGCAGCGATCTAAATGATTAATATTTCTCCAACGTCTGACTAGCGAGTCAGTTAATTCCACTTGCTGGCGCGAAAAGGCATAAAATACAGTGGCAAAGATAAGTAATATGAAAAGTATCTTGGTGGTTCTCCAGCTGAAAACATGGAATGGATGCGGTGATTGTCGGTATCCAAACACTAAAAATACACACATGGAAAGAAATATAAACAATCTGGTTAATATGAAGGGACCATTTGATCTTTGCTGCTTGGTCAATCGCTGAATTGAATTAAGTAGATAACAATAGTTAAGGAGTTTCTGGAGCAGGTTGTTTGCTCCATCCCACCAGGAATATTTCTGGTTCCACCTGTACTTTAAATTGTTTGTCGGAATTAGCCGTTGTATGTAGCGCTTTAAAGAACAGACTCTTCTTCAGTCAATGGCGTAAAATTGAATTAAGCGAGTGAATAAATTTGCTTTACGAGATAAACATCATATTTAGGCGGAGTTTTTCAGGCGGAATTTTACAGGTGAAAAAACAAACAAACAATAAAATCTCCAGTTCACAACACGGACAATGAAATTTTATTAGAGATAAGTTATCGTATGCCAGTGTCTTTTACTCCCTGTTATCACTTCCAAAATGATCTGAACTCTTCAATATTTATGGAGGAGGTTAAAAACTATTAATGTCTTTACAACAAATTTTGTAGAGAATACAAAAACAAGTACAAGTGTTGAATTGTTGGCGCAAGATAGGAGAAAAATTAGACATTGACGCGGCCGAAGCGGAATAGAAATACAAGAACATTCAGCCGATATCTGAAAAAGGGGAAGTTCTCGCACCAAAAGTCTGTTGTCGGACCCAGAAATTCTGTTACGGCAGCGCGCTCACTCTTTCAGACGACCGAAGCGATCATAAGGAAACCAGGCTTTACATCCAGTTAAAACAAGCGCGAGCATAAGCGCAAGTATAAGCATAAGGATCAATCTTATAATGCTTATGTCAGTGTTCGTTTTCACTTGACGCCAATTTTTTTGCTTATGCTTATATGAATGCTTATGCTCATGCTTATGCTCATGTTTATGCTTATCCTTTTGACGCTAGTGAAAACGAGCCTCAATGTTGACAAAAATGATTTGTCATGAAATGCATTAAATCTGTTACTATATTCAAATGCTGTTAGAATTGCGACTCGATGTTTTTAGTTTAAAAGGAAAATGTATTTTCTTGATAGTAATTGTGCCCACTTTGGCAATTTTTACGTTTAACTACAAGTAACTTAAACGGGCAGTCTCGCAAAAAGGATGAATAAAGGAAAATGGTGATTGACGCGCGGCATAGAGAAGTGAAGGGAATAAAGTACTTACCACATCGAAGAAAGTAGCGCAGAAAATGTCCCACTTCAAATGATTTCTTAACGTAATTTAAAATCATTTTGAACCCTGTAAAACTCAAGACACGGCAATCTTGAATGATATCTTCAAAACCGTCTACAAGGTTTGTCCTGGCTGAAGGTTTTCCTGGAGTTACCCGGTAACTGTTGGTCAAATGAAAAGAGTTTACTTTATACATATTCATTTTGTCAACTTGATAATGAGGCTTAAAGGACACATACAAAAGGAATGAAAAAACATGTTTATTCATTTCGTTTGTTTGTGTCTTCTAAGCCTCATCGAGTGGCCTACTATATTCATCTTGTTACGAGCATGGGACGAAGAAAAACTCAGAGTCCTAGGGTCAATTCAATAAAACTTTTACAAGTGTAATTTATAAGTGTATCTATTGTTTTCAACTTCTAAAACAATGGCTACACTTGTAAATTACACTTGTAAAAGTTTTATTGAATTGACCCCTGGACGGGAATCGAACCAGTAACCCGTATGCTCGAACCAATAGACCATTTTCGTATTCTTGGTATTGAACTGGTACTAGCTTGCAGTCGAGGCTCATGCGGGGGAATCTTTTCACATGCAAATATTCTTAATGATATTCCCCCGCATTAGCCTCCATTGCAAGCTAGTACCAGTTCAATACCGAGAATACGAATATGGTCTATTGAGGCGCCGTTCACCAACTCTTAAACACTTTAGAAAACAATTTTAGTTGAAAGGGTTTAGAAAAAAATATCTCCAAACTTCATGACTTAAATTATCCGGCATTCCAAGTAGCCTGAATTTTGTACAGTTTAAAGGGTTCAAGATAAAAGATGAAAAAACTTGGCCAGTGAGCTTTTAGAGGTTAATAAGAATATTTGGTATTTACAGCTTTGAACTCGGATAGGAGCTGAACAGACAATTTTCGCCTTGTACTGGACTTTAAAGAATCACCGGGATCCCGGGACGAAAGTCATCTCGCCCGAGATCTTAGCAGTTGATCTCAGCCGAGCGTAAACGACAAAAAAACAATTTTTTTTCAATAAATAATGTAAGAAATAGGTTCTACAGAAGTTCTAAAGAAGTGTTGACTATCGTCAACTGGTAAAATTGAGCTCAACGTAACAAAATGGCTGAAAAGACTTTTGACATGGATTTTTTTTGTCGCGTTTCATTCCGGGATGACATTTCATCCGGGTGCTTAGGATAGAGATGAAATTGTCCCGGGATGAACCCGTCCGGGGACGAAACCATGTAAACAGCAAAAAGGAAATAACCAGATACCGAGATAAACTCATCCCGGGACAAAAACTCTCATGTAAACGGGCCCTTATGTTATGCTGTTCCGTTTATTACTGGCTCATCTGTCTTGTAGCAACAACAGTAGCGATAGTTCTCCGTGTGAATGAAATCTTATAGTGTGACATTTTAAATGAAGAAGTTTGAGCTTTTTTATAGTCCTATTCTCGCTTCAGTATTCTCCAACTGAATGGTTGGTCCGCCACACGAAAGACACTTCTAAACAGCAAGCTTTGTAAAATTATTGTTGAAATCTTTTGTCTAGATAATGGATGGATTTCTCGAAGATTACAACATCGCCAGCAAAGCTCCTATGGACCTGGTGTTGTTTAGATTCGCCATTGAACACGTGTCGAGAATCTGTAGGGTTCTCCGCCAGCCCAACGGACACGCTTTGTTAGTAGGTAAGCACTTATGCAAATCCAAAACCAAAAGCAGCTTGATGTACGCATATTTTCTGTGCTTGGTATCACTGCTGCGTGTTCATTCTTCGAGTTGCGATTAGTTTATTGTGTTAACGGTACCTTTGACAATTTATGGTTAGCGTGACATTTGTAAGTATTATAAGCTAGAGACGGCAATACTGCATTTTATCATATGACCCGTACGGCCCTGCAAACCTTATTTTTGCAAAACCATTGGTGAAAATCCCGTTTGAGCGCCGTACGCATTTGCGCGAGCGGAACCGGAAAAAGCCGTACGGCCCTACTACAAAAGCGGACGGCCTCGCGTCTTAAAATTTCAAGTAATTTTGTCTCTAAATTGGTCATATGATAAAATACTCATTGACTAAGTTAGGTCGGGCAGGATGGGAAAATATTTGGCTTTCGGTCATGGCGCACGGACCTCGCTGCGCTCTGGCCGTACGCCATGACCTCGAGCCAAATATTTCCCCATCCGGCCCTCCCACTTAGTCAATAAGTACATATTATTATTCGATATAGCATTTTAACCATGTAACATTTTGTTATGCTAGGTATCGGTGGCTCTGGTCGAGCTAGCGCTACAAAGCTGGCTGCATTCATGTCAGATTATGAGCTCTTCCAAATTGAAATCACAAAGACTTATACGTTCATCGACTGGAGAGAAGATGTAAAGAAGATGCTGAGAAAGGCGGGGTTTGATGGAGCGCCCACAGTATTCCTGTTTGGTGATCACCAGATCAAAGTAAGCGTTTATCCTTTCTATAGCCAAGACTGTCCAACTTTAGCAGTGATTAAAGGTCCAAATTTCGTATGACAAATTATCTAAAAAAAAGTGCACTGCTCGAGAGCTTTCAACATTTAAAGTGTGGTTTTCACTGGCGACACAATATGCATAAGCATAAGCGGAACGGGTCCGACACAAGCATAAGCGCAAGCGCAAGCATAAGCATAAGGATCAATCTTACGCTTATTTCATTGTTCTTCAGGCGCAAAGTCTTATGCGTATGCCTATACTTACGTCGCTAGTGAAAACCAATTTAGTCTACCCTATTTCCATGTTATATCGACCTATATCGCCAAATGCAACCAAATTTACAACTTAGTTGGTTAAAAAGATGCTATAGCGCAAAACAGAAGCAGTAGTTTGCAGATAAAGTGCAGGATTGCAAGAATGGAAGTGACCGAATTACGGTTGATCAAATTTGATTTCGTGACAGACGGTCAAGAAATTAGAAGTGCCATTCATGTGGAATTTTGACTTCTTTTTTAGCTGCTCGTTTGTCTCTGTAGTTACTATTTCTTTGCGCTCATCACTTTTGACAATCTTTTCTTCCTATTTCAAGATAATCAAACTTCAACTTGAACTTTATTAAGTCAGTAAAGCCAACAGGCATCACACAAACCGTAAAACTGTGTATACAAATACATAATAAAATACGATTAAGATATATACAATTATAGATAAAAAATAAATAAGTATAAATTAATGTGAACAATTATACAATAATAAATAAATAACAAAATAGAGATAAACAAATAAACAAGTAGGTAAAACTATTCAATTAAGATAATATCTTGGTAAGTTAGTCTAAAGATTTAAGATTAAAGCAAGCTCCTGGCCATAATCATGAAAACACGATATGTTTAAGGATTTTATCCGCATACTCAAAAGACAAAAACACGTTAAATGACTGAGGGTTTCCTTTGGCAGTGATAGTGTTGATTTTTTGTTTTAGCAGTGTCAAAGTCTAAACGTGACACGACGTTTCGCCGCGAAATGATGTGTGATTAGGTTCTCTCTTCTTTCATGTGGTTTGCCTTACATTTCACGACTGTAGAACTTGTTCTAGTGTTGTGTCACTATTTTCAGAAACCTCATATTTTCCTACAGACACCGAAGGAACAAAACAAAACTGAGTGTCTGTAATACAGACGTAGTTTCAAACAGATTCAAATAGTTTCATTTTTAACACTTTTTACAGCGTTAAACTTAACACTTTTTCACGTAACTATAATTAACGCAGCGCAGGAAACATATTTATATTTATCGTTGCATGAAAATAAATATGGGCGCAAGAAAGAACGGGTTGCGCGAGGGAGACACGCGAGGAGAGGATAGCCTGTGAACAGGCCTTTTTGTAGGCTCAGTCTCCAGCCGTGGGTGTCTCGATGCGCCCGCGATATCTCCCCACCTCACGGCTGGGCGCACGGGTTTGGTTATTGTTTACATTGACCAATCAGAAACGAACCCGCCGAAATTTGCGGGGCATAAATTAGCGGGTATTTGCATTTGTCATTCTACCGACTGGTTCGGGTAAATCCTTAATTTTTCAAGCTTTTCCACTAGTGTTGGATCACTTCGAAGGAAAGCAAAGTTCGCATCAATCTATTCTATTATGTAAATGACGTGTCCATTTTCCGCATTATTGTAATGACGTCATGGACAAGCAACCAAAGCCGTGCGCCCAGCCGTGAGGTGGAGAGAATCGCGGGCGCATCGAGACACCCACGGCTGGAGACTGAGCCTAGCCTTTTTGGGGAATTGGGTTAGGTTAAAATCGGCGAGCGAAGCGAGGACTGGGGAAGAGGGAAGGAAGGAAGGGCCTCTTCCCCAGTCCTCGCGTCACTCCCCGATTTTAACCTAACCCATTCACCCGATTCGCGTATAATTAACCGCATATAAGCGGGTGTAATTAACATCAAATTACCGCATGCAAGCGGTAAAATAAGCCCCATTTACCTAACAGTAGTATTCTTTATATTACTGACGTTAGACACAGAACTGAGAGAAAAGAACTCTAGTTTAGCACTGATCTGCAGCGTTTAGGGTTAAGAACTGATTTGAAAACGGTTAGCTTTCATTTATGGTTATGGGTTACTCTATAAATCCTGTCAGCTAGCCCTCGTTGGTGTAGTGGATATGGGTATTAGTTATGAAGCAAACGACTCGGGTTCGAGGCATACACCCTTCTGATCTTTTTCTTTCTTTTACTAAAAAAACGGAGTTTTACTTTATGTAAAATGTTCAAGTGAAAGACAAAAGCCAGTTTGAGATCAGCTCTATTTTCGTTATTTCTCAGTAGGTGAATTGGGCCTACTTTAACCGCTTGCATGCGGTAATTTGATGTTAATTAGACTCGCTTATATGCGGTTAATTATATGCGAATCGGCTGACCCATTTCCCCAAAAAGAAGCCTGTTCACAGGCTAAGAGAAGCAGCGCTTGCCCGAGAGGCCCACGAAAATCAAAAATTTTGACAGAAAAAAGATCCCTTCGTGTGAAAGCGCAAATCGCGGGAAATTTTGCTACATGTCGGTCGATAGCGGCGGTGAATTGCGATCCAAATCGAATCGCGGAAGAAAACGAGACGATGAAAATCCTAATATTTTCTGTTGTCTGTGCAAAAAAAAATTACGAATAGTTTATGAGCCGTGCGTTACAAAGAGGTCTGGATTTATGTATAACATGAATCTCTTTAAATTATGTGACATGTTTAGTTCCGTTTCCTCGGCACTTTCAGAAGATTCTAGCGAAAACGATGTTGGCGAGACATTTAAAAGAAAAATAGGAGCCGTCTTAACTCCGGGAATTTATAGTAAGAGTCCTGCTCGTCGCTTCGCCGTGTTTGTTTACGCACGCAATTTCAGCGGTCTGGGTCACATAACTCGCAGTTTAAAGGGAAAAAATATCCTTCAGGAACTGTAAAACAACTGAAACCGTCGGCGAAAATATTTCTAAAGCCGCTGGCAACGAAAAATAATTCATGAACGTTTTAAATCACGAACGAATTAGTCATTCAGCTGTCAGGGAGATAATCCCCGCATTTCTGGGACCCCAGAACATGCACTGCACATGTTAACTCTGATCGCTAACCCTCCGTCAAATTTAGAGCTGACCGAAAGAGTCGGATAAAATAATTCTGATAAAAAAGAAAAGAATAATTCAGAACAAATCGACAAAACTATTTTTAACCGAGCGACAAGATAAACAACCGATTAGAAGCAGCCGATTCGAGTCGCTCGATCGCTTACGGCTTCGCCGCTCACGGGTACCGCTCCTTGTCCTCCCCAGGTAAACCATCAAGAAACTTATCAAAAGGCGATTCAACTCTTCCAAGACATGTTATTCAAAACTTTACGAATTAAATGACGAATTCATTGACAAGTTGTTTACACACGCATTCGCCAGAATGTCTGGGATTCTGAAAAATATTTCATGTGCTCGAATTCAGATGGCGCAATGTACTTTCTTGTTCTCCTTTTAAAGTGAAGTTAAATCCCTTATTTTTGAGTGCTGCTAACACTTCTTCCGAACAAGATTCGTATTGTTGGTTTACAAACGATCTCGTGTTTCCTTTGAGTGACAGTATTCTCGCCCAACGCGACCACTTATTCCCTCGGGAGCCTCTCAACCAATAGGAATTTTCCGCTTTCTCAGAAAGCGGAAAAAAAGATTTTCATGGACCTCTCGGGCAGGCGCTCCTTTCCTCCTCGTGTGTCTCCCTCGCGCGCCCCGTTCTTTCTTGCGCCCACATTATTTTCATGCGCCTGTTACGCAGGCTACGTTTATTTGAAATTTTGTATCTTCGGGAAGAGGTTCGACTGAATTATTATTTTAACCTTGAAAATTTTTAGTTGACAAACTTCAACAAATAACAAAGAAAAAACATTTTAAACATAAAAGAGCTAAAGCTTATATTAAGAATATATTTTACGATATATCAAAAAGAAGGATTGAACGGATGTTTGGGAACAAATACAACATTGTGTTTTCAAACATTTCAAACTGAAGACGAATCAGTAGCGATTAATTACAGTATGTTTTTACGCGGACAAAACGCCATCTTATTCCAAAATGGCGGGCAATTTATTATTCTTTTGTATACATTTCAATTTGCCCTCTTTGCCTCATTTTCGCGTGAAAATTCTGTGGTATTTTGCACATGATGACGAGGCAACAAGGGCTAATTAACATACATATAAAATAATAATAAATTGGCCACCATTTAGTGTTTTATTTCTTTTTGTCCTTGTTTGCTAGGATGAAGCTTTCCTGGAAGACATCAACATGATCCTGAACACGGGTGATGTACCAAATATTTACGAGTCTGACGAAAAAGCTGAAATCACAGAGCAGGCAAGTGTATTCATACATCGACAACTAATTTTACAGTATAAAAGAGTTACGAACACAATATCTGTTTACAAACATTCTTTTTGTTATTCAAATGTGCCAGCCACTGGAACAAAAGAACCCTTTGTTTCGGCAGCCAATAAGGCTCTGGTTAGCACATTAATAACAATTGGTGACGTCATTGATATCTTCCCTATTGTCATCGGGCAAGGTATTTTTGTCAATAGATGGTTTTCACTCACGTGACCTTTAGTCCTGTGGGACTCAAATGACAAAGGCCATGGCGGCCATGTTGGTGCACATAACAAAAGAAGTTCATTTAAATTCTTTTGTAGGTGTGCACCAACATGGCCGCCGTGACGTAACGTGAAAACCACCTATAGACAACGGGTAGCGCCATTTTGAATTCATTAAATGATCACGTCGGCAATACCTTCCCGTCAAAGCTACACGTTTTCCCGAGGTAGCCACTACTCTACACGTTTGTACGGGTACGGGTACCGGTGACTTTACCCGTACCCGTACCGGGAATCGGGGTATCTTAACGTCTCTAATGTAAGGAAATATTTCCGGTGTAACAGTAGAATTGTCAATCGCAACCAATCAAAGCGAAGAACTGACGAAATCTGAAGTAGTTATGATAATTCTCTTACAATTCTTCATATGCTCAAAACTCGAATAATATGCCATCTATTCCCTTTAATTAAAAAATGAATTTCAGCTAAAGAGTAGGCTATCAAGATTTTAGAATTATCACTACAAAATATTTCAGCAGTCTAAAGCGAAGCGAAATCGCACGACGACTCATATCATTTCAGTTTGTTTACTTATACTTGTGACTGAGAGAAAATAAAATTCTTCATGCTTACCTTTGAGAATTCATAACTCGAATAATATTCCATCGATTCACTTGAATTAAAAACTGAATTACGGCTAAAGAGTAAGCGATCAAGGTTTCAGAATTTATCTGCCACTAGAATTTAATTTTAGCCTGTCGAGCCTATCAAGAAGGCGTTGAAGCTAGCCGAGACGCCAGCTGACGAGCGACGGTATTTTCTCTGTCGTTACACTCGACTGGGTTTGATGGATAGTTTAAATCCAGCACTCCTGCCAGTACATCTGCTCACCAGAAAATGCACTCAAATCGTTTGTCAAATAGCATTTGCTCGTATGCTGCACAATTCACGCTATATCAGCAGAACACACGGTCCCAGTGGGGCCCTATTTTTTATCGATGCTGACAATTAACAACTATTCAACGGAGTGGAGGTGGCTATATATTTAGTAGTAATCGGGGATTATAAGTGCGAAGGGAAGTAATTTTTGTTAGAAGAGTAAGTTGGGTGCTACACAGAAACTATCCCTCCTTTCCCCTTATCAAGGGAGAGATTGTGCATTTTAGACTATAAGTAATCTCTGTTTTGGTCTGGGGGCCCAGCATGGCTAATTATTGCTTTTAAAGTGCCCATAACGTAAAATTTTTTATTTTCGTATCTAAATCTACACGTCACGTAATGAATATCTGCGAAAAAGGTTTTTGATTTCAGCACAACGTGAATTTTTTATGATTTTTTAAAGTCTTCGAAATTTGCCGCCATTTTGGTCCACCATTCGCATTAGTCTCCTCTCGGTCCCTCTCGGTTAACAAAGGATCCGTGACGTACATTAAGGAACACATAACTTCAAACAAAGGAACTTGTGACTTCAAACAAAGGAACTGTGACGTACATTAAGGAACATGTGAGCCCGTTGGCCTTCTTAACAGCGGGACGGGTATACCACAAAAACATAGGATTTTGAAGATTTGAAATATTCATAAAAAATTCACGTTTTGCTGAAATCAAAAAATTTTTTCGCAGATGTTCATTGCGTGACGTGTAGATTTAGATACGAAAATAAAAAATTTTAGGTTATGGGCACTTTAAGTCCTCTTTAGCTTTATTCCTTTAAGCATTTGATCCAGTTATGTTGCTGAGATAGCGTGATATTTTAGAAAGAAAACAATAAGCACTGTCACTTTCTGCCATTTGTTGCAGCTCTACTGATGTAATATGTGCTTCTCCTGGATTCCGTTTCAGAAATATACCTGCTTGTTGCAAAATTCGCTTTCTTTGAATCATATTCATAGCCCCAGTAAGCAAACCTAGGGTGTGAAGCAAAGCGATCAAACCATGTACCATTTTTCTTTTCTAAATATTTTAAAAGGTGTTTGATTCTTTCTCCAAACTTTACATCTTGGTAAAGAGATAGGTTAGAAGGGTCGCCTCTTCCTTATAAATTTTAGGAAATGTTCGTGCTTAACCAATCAGAATAGCAGAAGACAACAGCTAATAATTTTGCTTCTTTGATGAACTTCCCCAAATAAGATTTCTTTTAAAAATTGCATGTTGTGCAATTGGGTCTCAAATTACTTGAAACCTTAAAAAAATCAGACAAAATGCACCTTGAACCTTAACTTTTTAGCAGTCTTGGAGTCTAGGCCAATAAGATCACTAGTTGAAACAATGAAAAAAGTTGACATTCCATCGTGCATTGCCTTTAGCACTTTCCTTCTCATGCGGATCATTACTTAATAACTAATATATATAGATAGCCTGAGGCTAACAGCGTCGCTCTTTGAACAGAAAGCCGATGATAAACTTAACTGAGGTGAAAGGTCGGAAGCACAAGAATAAAATTGACGACCGGGCTATATTTTAATTTTAGCAATTCTCAAAAACAGACTTACGCGACCGTTTGCACAGTACATTTAGACCGTACAAAAGTTCACAAAAACAACTTTTTCTCCGTCTAGAATAATTAGTACGACTAATTACCAAATAAAATACACCTGCTGTTTATAAAAATTGTCCGAGAAACTGATTTGGAAATCAAAATTGCAAAAAATACACACACACATTTGCATAAGACCACGCGAGTGAAGTTTACAACTATAAAATCCAAGTCTTGTTTTGTTTTGTTTACATAAAATCGCTTTTCAACCTATGTAATGAATGAACAAACACATAAAAATGGACAACACAATCTTCTTTCGAAAATTTTTATTCAAATCTCCATACGTTTATGTTTAAAAGCAGAACGCGAACCATTAAGAGCTCATCGAGGCCGAGATGTCTCCGATGAAATCAAAACAATGAATTTAATTGAGCGCGTTATAAACAATTCTCCCGAAAACTAGCGAGAAGACAAAAAAGTCAATCACAGATTGATATCAACATAAATTCCCATCGAAAAATGTATTTTGTTTTACCTTTAAGTCCCTCCACTGCTTGGAAATTGTTTAAATCTCCGCTTCTTCAGTTCTGAAACCCGAAGTGACAAACATCTTCCCGCATTGCTCCCATCCTTTTATCTCTGAAAGCTCTTCTATTTCCAGTAATAGCGGCTTCTGAGTATCCCTTAATTAGTATCCCTGTCTTGAGTAGCAAACCGCGAAAAAATTCAGGAGAATAACGACTTTAATTTGAATCGGTTTTCTCCGCCAAACACAGCAAAACGTCAAAAGTGTTTTCCCATTTCACGTGAAAATTGCAAAGATCCCGGATGTTGTGTGGCGTCATACGCGCATGTTTTGCGACGGTCTACGCGCCCGCGAGTTAGCCCTAAGCGACGGCGGCGGCCGGCGACAGCGGCGGGCACACAATGCGCCCGCGAAACATTCCACTAGCCGTGACCATGAAAAATGACGGCCATGGGTTCTCTGGTTCTATGAGTATGGTGCTGCGCAGCCAGGCCTTCGGCCCGGCAAGAGCTCCGCTATAAGTGATAAATCGTTTGGATATCTTGGTAAAGAACTACCCAATTCCTCTACATGCTGAGGCAAATTAATGCAGTGGCCTGAATAACCTCTTTGTCCTCCAAAATTTACATAAACTCGCATTATAGGAAAGGCACGTGCAATAAGCATTTCTTCTACTTGTGTGAGCCCTTGAAGTTGGCACTGCAGAAGGAACCATGCTATTTTCTTTTGAAAATTTCGTTGGGTGTTTCTCGTCACAGCTGAATCTTAAACACTGGTATTCAGACATTCTTTGACTACATGAGGATGACTTTAATGGCCATGCTTCCAGACACACTGTACACTGCTTCATCTTATATTCATTAGAAATGTGAAAAGAATCAATGTTCTTAAAGGCCCGTGTTCACCCAATCTGCTTTGCGCGCTTGTGTTTTTGTTTTGAAACGGTTCAATTGTTCAATGTATCATTATGATTGGCTGACACGTCGATTTTTCGATTTTCCGTCTGTGCGAAAATCGGCCCTGGCGCGCAAAGCAGATTGGGTGAACATGGGCCTTTAAGCATGTGTTTCTGGTTACTAATTGGAATCAAAGAATCAGCCTCTTTGTTTACACAGTCGCTAATTGATTCAAGACTATCTTGGCTTTTCTTTACATTTTCTTTAGCCCTTTGTTTAGTGACATTTTGTGTTGTGTTTGCTAATTTTTTCATTCGTTCATCGTTCATCTCTGAATATCTCATTGTATTATAAGCATTTCTTTTTTGATTGACCCTATTTTGTCTCTCCTGCCTTTTCTCTCTGTTAACATTTTGTATTTTTTTGGCTAATCTTTTTTGCCTTTCTTCATCTGTCTCTAATAATCTCATTTTTTTAAGCATTTCTTTTCTTGGCTAGTCGTCTCTTTTTGATCATCAGTTTCTAATAGCTTTCTCTTGAGATACATTAATCTGTTTTTGTTTCGACTGGTCTTGTCTGGTTCTGAAGTAACATGATTGTGTAGCTCATTTATGATGAAGGCAGCATTGCCGAAACGTCTGGTTTCATTTTTAACACTTTTTACAGCGTTAAACTGAACACTTTTTCACCCCCTAAAAGTAACCAAAGCCAACCGTTTCACACACGAGCAGCGAGCTGACGCGAGCGGCTTGTCCAACACTTGTCCAAACGATATCTGTGATTCGCTAAGAAAACAATAGATTTATCTCGCTGGGAAAGGGGATTAGGGATAGGGGCATTGTTCAAGTGATATATCAATTGTATCGTTCGCCAATCACAGACATCGTTTGGACAGCTACGGGGTCGCCCACGCGAGCGAAAGCGAAAGATGAAGGCGTCACCACGTAAGAACGCGCGTCAAAGCGAGGCTAATACTGAAAGCGAGGCAAAGTGTGTCGACACAGGGAAAATCTCAAATGTTTTCGCTTTACACACAAAATTAGGCTTGCGTTCCTCTTTCGTCGAACGCAATAAATATCCACCACTGGCCACCGACACTAAAACTAAAACATTGAGATAATATTGCACGAAAATGATGATTTTGAACACATTTATTCCTGTCAACGATAACAATTTTCGCGCGCAAATTGCTCGGAGGTGAATACCACTTGCTATCCCGAGTTACAGTAGCCAATCAGAGCGCGTCAACAACGCTCGGCTATCCACTGTTTTAGTATACACTAATCAACGCTATTTTCTAGATACTCTTTGTGCAATGCTGTTTTCAAAACTAGAAATTTTACAAAAATGTATGGCTCATTAACGCCTTTACCACTCAGCAATTTTACAAATTTTGATAGCTGATGTTTCCGCCTTAAAGGGGCAGTATCATGAGGGCGAAACTTGAAAACGTTCGGCCCATGTTTTCAAGTTTGATTCGGCAAATTCAAAAGGGCTGTCGAGAAGTGGAGGTATTTGTTGAATCAAAAAATCCGTTGATAGCCAGAAGAAAAACAAATCACTTTTAACAGTGATATGTCCAAAATTCCGGTGCAAGAACAATGAACAGTGCTGCGCGTGGAACCTCGTGATACTGCCCCTTTAAACATTACATGCACTTGCAAAGGGCTCAAAAACGCGTAGATTACTAAGTTTAACAAGCTCTTTCAATTTTTTAAACCATTTCATATTCAGCACAGTACCTTCTCTGCGTAAATATGAGACAAAATGTAAACAATGAGGTCAGCAAAGATTCGCCTTTAGCATTCGTGTCGCCAAAACGATCGTGCTGGATGTAGACATTTTGTTTTGTTTTTAATGAAAACGCAAACATTTGAACACGCATCTTTGTAGACGGGATGTATGATTAATGTACTTTTTATTATATTCTTTATCCAGATGCAAAACATTGTTCAAGAAAGGAACCTGAAGGTGGATTCCAGTCCATTAGCCATGTATAACTTCTTTATTGAGCGTGTTCGCCGTAACTTGCACGTGGTATTGAGTATGAGTCCTATAGGAGACGCCTTTAGAAACAGACTCAGAATGTTTCCTTCACTTATCAACTGCTGTACCATTGACTGGTTTCAGGTTAGACGGGTTTTACTATTTTTTTATGAGTGGTTTTCGCATCAGTGGCTTTCGTAAAACCAATGCCAGCAGATACAGTTTCCTGACCACAATGTTTTTCACTGCGAATCAGCTGCAAATCTTTTTGGGATTGAATTCTCTGTTTTGAGCTGTTTTCCTAACCGATGTGACATATAACGTATTTTCTCATATGTTAAGAAACGTTAAGAACTAACATTACGGGAAGAAATACATCTTTTTAATGGTGCAACATCGAGGCTATTGCTAATGCTATTGCTATGTGAAAACTCTTGGTAAAAGCCCGTTTACACAGGCGATTTTTGTGTGCAATTTTAAGGCACTTTGCGATGCAATTTTTGTCGCTTGTATTTTGAAATCGCTTGTGTAACTGAACTAGCGGCGATTTCCGTGCGAACTGGGCGCGATTTGTCATGCGATGTCGCAAGTTCGAAACCTGATGCAACCTGGCGGCGATTTTCGGGAAATCACAGCAAATATCGCACCCGAATCGCACAGAAATAGCCTCTAGTTTACACTTGCGACAAAAGTTGTATTGAAGAGTGCGACAAAAATCGTATCAAAAATCGCATGATTAGACAGGCCTTGACAGAGTGTTTTGGTGTATTTTTCAGGCTTGGCCAGAAGACGCCTTGGAAATGGTCGCTAATAAGTTCTTAGACGAGGTTGAAATGTCGCGTGAAGTCAGAGGAGAATGTGTTTCACTGTGTAAACACTTTCATCAGAGCGTACGGGGTCTTTCAGAAAGGTAAACACCACTTTTATCCACTTGTGATATTAGTCAAGTGACAAACATACGTCACTGCCGAAAAGAGGAATCTCAAATTTGCAAAATGCCCAAATTTGAAAGTCGTTATTTGTAAAGTAGATAAAGTGGCACGCAAGTCAAAGGTAGCCTGGTCGGCTGTAGCTTAACCCGGTTTATGTAGCATGAAGCAACCAGGAGTATTGGTACTCCCCTCTGGATGGGATGCTAGTCCATCACAGGGTTACCCCAGCGTTTTGTCACCGGTACCTATTTATACACCTGGATTTGAGGGGGGGGGGGAGAGACAATGTGGAGTTAAGTTTCTTGTCTAAGGAAACAACACGACGCCCGTCTGAGAGCAGGCCTCGAACCACCGACGCGCTTACCACTACACAACCGCGCCTCAACATTGTAAAGTAGCCAACAAATAATTCCTAAAACTCAGAACTTTTATTGACGTTTGTATGCTGGGAGCACAAACTTGTAGACCCTTTTAATAAATACCAGAATGCATCATATTCCGTTCTCGATGTCAAATGTATTAATTTGAATTGTAAAGAGAATTCAAAAGATATGTTTGACGTCATTAGCGGAAAATGATGCATCATGGTATTTATTAAAAATGTTTATACTGATAATTTCCTTTAGGTTTTACGCTGTACTTCTTCGGCATAATTACGTCACCCCAACATCATATCTCGAGCTGATAAAAACATTCAAGTCACTTCTTGGTCAGAAGCGATTTCAGATACTGACTCTGAAAACAAGATATCTCAAGGGCTTGGAGAAACTAGACTTCGCTTCTTCACAGGTGACTTTTGCGCTATTCTGTTGCTACTATCTTAAAACGCTTGCGCGATCTGAGCGGACTGTCGGGTCATTATTGTACGTTGTTTGCAGTCGTTGCTCAGGTGCAGACTTTTCTGGATTCAGCCGTTTTACTCCCAAAGTCAAAGTCAAACCATGACATGTGTAATGTGGTTCTAACTTTTGCCGGATTCTGTGGATGAAATTCTAAAGTGTGACCATTCAAATGAAAGCTGCTGAGCAGTACTTTCCTGTGGTACTGTTTATTATGCTGTACAAGGTGGTTCTAACTTTTGAGTCTGTGGATGAAATCCTACCGTGTGACCATTCAAATGAAAGCTATTGAGTAGTACTTTCCTGTGGTACTGTTTATTATGCTGTACAAGGTGATTCTAACTTTTGAGTCTGTGGATGAAATCCTACCGTGTGACCATTCAAATGAAAGCTATTGAGCAGTACTTTCCTGTGGTACTGTTTATTATGCTGTACAAGGTGGTAAGTTCTAACTTTTGTGTCTGTGGATGAAATCCCAAAGTGTGACCATTCAAATGAAAGCTACTGAGCAGTACTTTTCCGTGGCACTGTTTAATATGTTGTACAAGGTAGTTCTAACGTTTGAGTCTGTGCATTAAATCCTAAAGTGTGACCATTCAAATGAAAGCTGATGGCCACTACTTTTCTGTGGCTCTGTTTATTATGCTGTACAAGGTGGTTTTAATTGTTGATTCTTTGGATTAAATCCTAAAGTGTGACCATTCAAATGAATGATGTTGAGCAGGCCCCGGTTGTTGAAAAGGTAGGAAGCGCTATCCACCGGATAAATCACTATCCATTGGATAACACAATTGGTTTTGCTAATGCCTATCCGCCACTGGATAGAGATTCATCCGATGGATAGCGCTCTCCACCTTTTGAACAACCGGGGCCAGTACCTATCCTGTGGCGCTTTTTATTATGCTGTACAAGGTGGTTTTAACTTTTGAGTCTGGATTTGATCCGATGGTGTTCAAATGAAAGCTCTTCAGCAGTACCTTTCTGTGGCGCTGTCTATTATGCTGTACAAGGTGGTTTTAACTTTTGAGTCTGTGGATTTAATCCTATGGTGTTCAAACAAATGAAGGCTCTTCAGCAGTACTTTCGTATGACATTGTTTGTTTTTCATAACTTTACAAACTGAAATTTGATGTTTTTCGTGATTTGACTCCTGTGGGAGTCAAATGACAAAGGCCATGGCGGCCATGTTGGTGCACATAACAAAAGAAGTTCATTAAAATTCTTTTGTAGGTGTGCACCAACATGGCCGCCGTGACGTAACGTGAAAACCACCCATTGCTAGTGGAAGTGTTAAGGATCTGGATGAAAACTACCAGTGGGTGATGCGGCTTTCTTCTTAAATATCGCGGGTATAACTATCCTAATCAGCAGTTGTTTACTCTAACAGGTATCAATAATGCAGCAAGAGTTGAAGGAGCTACAGCCGGAATTGATACAGACAAGCAAAGAGACGGAACAGCTGATAACAATCATAGCTGATGAGACAGTGGAGGTGGAGGACAAGAAACAGGTCAGTAGTTGTAGCAATAAATGGTAAACATTTGCCACACTCCACTGTGAATTCATCCATCTAAATGGTCTTCAAAGTGTTCACTATTCAATATTAGTATAAATCTACTATCGTTCTATCACGAATGTTGTTCTCTTATTGGCTACGCTACTCACTATCTATTCTGTTGTAGAAAGTGAGTAGAGTGAGTAGCCTAATGGCGGCCGCTTCTTCGCGTTTTCGAAGTGTCTGTGAAGAGTATTTGTTGTTAAGTTTTGAACGTCTAGTAGATTTATCCTAAAACAATTAGATCATTCGCTCTTGATTTCTATCGCGTGATGGTTGATTCGGGCTTCGCCCTCATCAACTATCACGCGATAGCAATCTCGAGCTCAGTAAATAAAGTACATTGTCGTTTGTCTCACGGTTTAGTCACTTTAGGTGTAGATTGCTATGTTTCGACTGCTTACTGCTAGTCTTCATAAGCGAACTACAAAACACTCATTAATGTGACTTACCACGATGAACAATAACCAACTCTTTCCCGATATCCACTGTTCGTTTGCAGTTATGGTGAATTAATGAATTTAAATAGCTTTCCGATCACTATTCGTTTGTAGTCAACGAGTACTTGATAACAACAGTTTTGTTACTTTTGTAACTCTCGCCATTAGATACCTTTTTACATTAAACTTTTCCTACAATCAGAATTTCGCGAATTTGGAACGGGCGTAATTCGCGATACCAAATTTTCGCGATTTTGTTTCTTACATTTCCCCGTGTCATCACACAGATGAAATCCAAGTCTAACAACAACGAGAGAAAAAGAGAAAATGAGTGGGGGAAAACATAACGCTGTTTGCGTCAGTGAGGTATGGTTTAACATCCGCCACTGACGAAGAGCAAACGATCGAAACGGCGTCAGCTTTGGAATCCCGTTATTAAATCAATTCAGTTAATACCTTTTTTAAATGGACTGGCGTTCGGTTCACATGCCCCCTCCCCTCTTTCCCTGTTACTCCACATTGTCCATAATGTATTCTTTAATCCAGGTTGTGCAGGCGGATGAAGCTGTGGCGAACGCGGCTGCACAGGAAGCCCAAGCTATCAAGGTAAACAAACGCAGGCCTGTAACGAGATCACAACTAAAACGAACCAAAAATGTAGCAATTAACCAGCGATATGGTATTCGAGGGTAGTTAGGTATATCGACATCATGCCATCCTAGCAAAAGAGAATTTAAAATAAATTGAATTACTTTTTACGGCTAAAACCCTTTATTCTTTCATTAATTAGTATTATTTTTTTTTTTTTGCTTCCTAATAAATTAAGGATGAATGCGAAGAGCAGTTGGCTGTTGCCACGCCAGCGTTGAATGCGGCAGTGGCAGCCTTGGACACCCTAAAACAACAGGACATCTCACTAGTTAAATCCATGAGCAATCCCCCTGCTGGTGTGCGCATGGTCATGGAGGCTATCTGTATACTGAAGGTAACTCATGGCCTGTTGTATTCACAGCGTGTTAACCAACACTGGCATAGAAAGCCAGCAGCTAAAAAACTATTTCCAGGAATATGTCAAGGTCAAAGTTCACAAACCTTCGCAAATTTTGCGGTATTTTGAGTTGGGGAAATTTAAAAAGAAATCACAGCATAATAATCAGTACGGTTGGAAAAGGTACTGCTCAATAGCTTTCACTTGAATGGTCGCACTTGGGGATTACATTCACAGACTCAAAAGTTAGAACCACCTTGTACAGCATAATAAACAGCACCACAAGAAAGTAATGCTCAGTAGCTTGCATTTGAATGATTACACTTCAGGATTTTATCCACAGGCGCAAAAGTAAGAACCACCTTATACAGCATAATAAACAGTACTATAAGAAACTACTGCTGAATAGCTTTCATTTGACTTTAGGATTTCATCCACAGACTCAAAAACTAGAACCACCTTGTACATATAAACAGACCACAGAAAGTACTGATCAACAGAAAGTACTGATCATTTAATTTGTCACGCTGTACATATAAACAGACCATAAAAACAGACCACAGAAAGTACTGATCATTTAATTGGTCACGCTGTTCAATTTTATCCACAAACTCAAAAGTTAGAACCACCTTATGCGACATAAACAGCACCACAGGAAAGTACTCCATAGTAGCTTTCGTGCGAATGGTCACGCTCTAGGATTTATACACAAAATTAGAACCTCCTGGCATGACTCAAGGTCTAAACCCGTTAGCACTTTTTGCAGTTTCTCTTACAGTTTTTATTTCATTTCCCATAATGTTCCTGGGTAAATGTGTTTAAAGTCAGGGCCTGTAATAACTGTGTGCCCCACTCGCATGACCTACATAGCTGCTACATAGCTGTGTACATGACCTACACAGCTGCTACATAGCTACTGCTTTAAAACAGTTGAAGCTGCTTCACGAAAAATGCAGTTAACTACAAATGACACTATAATTTATTCTGCAGTGTATAGAATATTATGAAGATCAACACAACAAATAGAAGAGGTAGTGACGCAGAATTAACGTCAGTCAGGTAGACAGTTAAATAGCTGTAATCCTAGAAAAATGGGGTTTTGCCACAAATGTTTTATTCAACAAACTAAGTAATAGTAAATTGGTCGATTTGAAATTGCGAGCACGATTATCACTGAATTGTACGACACGAAGTTCAATTACTAATTAAACGCATCAATAACAGAAATTCGAGATTAAAAAGTCAATGTGGACTTCTTTGTACTCAAAACGTCAAGGATATTTTCTATCATTCATCTGATTGACGCGCGCGCAGCGTAGGTGTCCAATTACAGTTATTCAATTACAAAAAGTTGTAATCAGATAGCTGCAATTAGACAGCCACGCGACTGCGTGCCAATTATATAAGAAATATGCACGCGGATGACCAATCACAATTGAGAATTTTATTATTGATACGGTTATGCCTGAAATTAGTGACATGTTCAAGCCGATAAGTTTTGTTTCAGACTTGTATAAACCCGACCTGACTTGAAAAGGTAGAACCAATAATTCACAAACGTCCCCCACCTCCCACTTTCCTTGTGGTTTTCGTTTTCCATGTGTAGAGTAAATTTTATTCGCGTTATGGTTCTAATTTGTTCTATTGTGATTTGTCCGTATGTCCAAATGCCACGGTGACTTCTGTTTTATTCGTTTGTTCTGCAGGGCGTGAAACCTGAAAAGAAGATGATTGATGGTAAACAAGTGGAAGATTATTGGGCGTCTTCGAAAAAGGTCCATTGCTTTTGCATTAAATGTCGAAAATTTAAGCATCACAAAACATCTCGTGAATCATTCGCTTAAGTTACTCCTCTGATTGATTTTGTAGGTTATTGTGTATTATTCGCTTAAGTTACTCCTCTGATTTTGTAGGTTCTTGTGTATCATTCTCTTAAGTTACTCCTCTTATTGATTTTGTAGGTTCTTGTGTATCATTCGCTTAAGTTACTCCTCTTATTGATTTTGTAGGTTCTTGTGTATCATTCGCTTAAGTTACTCTTCTAATTGGTTTTGTAGGTTCTTGGAGACTTGAAATTCCTCGAGAGCCTGAAGTTTTTCGACAAGGATAACATCCCTGTTCCTTTCATCCGTAAGATACGAGAGAAGTACGTGACCAATCCGGATTTCCACCCGTCACTCATCAAAAATGTGTCGTCAGCATGCGAAGGACTGTGCTCATGGGTCCGAGCTATTGAGGTGTACGACAGGGTTGCTAAGGTAACCATATCGCGTTTAAAGGGACTATGGCACCATTCTCCTATAACATCAAGAAGACGATGAAGGGAGAGCAAATCATAATTATTTTTCAACGATTTTATCAAGATCAATACGGTAGAACTTTAAAGTTAGCCCAACTTTCTCGAGTTGCAATCTCGAGTTCTGCTGATATAAAAACACTTATTAATAGTTTTAGCTCGCCAGTACAGTGACTTTCAACAAAACTGGATTATTAGATGTAGGCTTCCATTGACGCAAGTGGGTTTTTTTTTGCTGTTCTCCGAAGAGTAAGAGTGCCAACGATAAAAATTCATATCCCAAACAAATGGTATCTTGCAAAAGTGCTGACGGAGAGGTTTTATTTGAATGGTCACACCATAGGATTTTGTTGACAGACTCAAAAGTTAGAGAAACACCACCACCACAACAACAACAACAACAACAACAACAACAGTACTGTAAATTATTACAAGAGCTGTCTCCATAATTGTCTGCGAGTGAAAGGGTTAAAAATAAATAGTCGCATTTTGATTTACTGTCAAGTCGTCCTTGTCGTTTGTGTTATATAGAAGAATATGATTATGAGGTTGCCTTTGATTAAAAACAAACGTCTACCCGTCAGGTGAAATTGACTCTCCAACAGGGAACACACGGAGTGTTAACAGTATAATAACCTTATTTGTTCTGTATGTTCAGCTTGTCGCGCCCAAACGCAAGCGACTGCAGGAAGCCCAGTCTACGCTGGCTCAACAGATGTCACACTTGAATGAGAAGCGAGCAGAGCTTAAGGAAGTAATGGACAAACTGCAGAACTTAAATGACGACTATCGGTCCAAAATCGAAAAGAAGAAGGTCAGGGCTTTAACATTTAATCCTTTACTGATTTTTCCGTTTGTTCGTTGTTTCGTTTGCCTGTTTGTTTCCGTGTATAAAAAGAAATTAACGTCATAATATATAACATCAACATCATAATATCCTAAACAAAAACATGTAGAAGATTATTTTCTTCCAAAGAATTATCAACAAAAATGTCCGATGACCGACTGTCATTACCTGCACTGTGCACTATGCACTGTACATAATGTCCATTCCACTGGCCTCGTGTGCTAGAACCTTTGCTTTTAAGCAAACAAACGAACTAACCGACCAGCCATTCAATAGTGCGGACAAATGAACAATCAATCAATCAAACAGACACTCGATTGATCGATCAAAAGAATAACAAATAAAAGAAATAAGTAACAAACGAACAAAATCTCAGTGATGCTGTTTCCCACAGGAGCTGGAACGAAATATCGCCTTATGTTCCCAGAAGCTATTGCGAGCGGAGAAACTTATAAGTGGATTGGGAGGAGAACGATCTCGCTGGACTCAGGTTAGTGGACCAGGAGGTGATCACACAACAGAATAAGGACTATAAAATTTAATCCTTCAACTACTAAGAGTGATGAAAATTAACATTAAAGAAAAATTACAATTTAATTTTGCAAACTATTGAAAAACAATGGTACCATGCAAGAGTTTTATTTGAATGGTCACACCATAGGAGTTTGTCCACAGACTCTAAAGTTAGAACTACACTACATGTCTTTATAATTGACTCTGGGAGTGAAAAGCGTAATTTCAAATTGGCTGAGAGTATCGCGGGGATTTGAGGTTTCGAAAACGATTACCCCTGAACTGTATGACAGAAAGTTCAAGTATTTTGACTTCATTCCTAGCACTGGGAGGGACATCTCCACCTAAAATTCCCATTCCTTACAGTTTTTTTTTTTGGTCTTAACACACTCTATTTCGCCCTATTACTCCTTTTATCGTACTCCAGTCAGTCCAATTACTATTCCTAATCCCTTACCTTCTCTATATATCAGATCAAACGGCAGAAACCTTTACCCTATTTCACACCAATACAGCTTAAAACTCTTGTTGTTGTTTGTTGTTTGTTGTAGGTTGCACAGGAGCTTGGTGAGACGTACAATAATATCGTAGGTGATGTGCTATTGTCTGGAGGCATCGTAGCTTATCTTGGACCATTTACTGTGGAATTTAGACAAGTAAGTTTATGTCCCGTTTAAAACCTGTTCAGGCTTAACAATTTAGAGCGGTTTCCTGATGCTTGTGTAAAACCAAAACCAATGTCGTCACAGCAAGAAAAGCAAATAATACAATTAACCAATCAATACTTGAAGCCAAAACGTGTAATCAGTACCAAGCTCGGGAAAACATGCAACCGGTACCAAGCGCGGGAAAACATGCAGACGGTACCAAGCGCTGGAAAACAAGCAGACAGTTCCAAGCGCGGGAAAACATGCAGACGGTACCAAGCGCGGGAAAACGCAAATCGGGATTGGTTCTGATTGGCTAACGAAGCGAGTTTGTTCGGATCGTTTAGACGACGTAGAAGGAGTTTTTTGCATCTGCTGTCATTAAAATGACTTTAAATCCTGCAATTCAGGCTTGAACGGTATTCGAACCCATAACCTTGCAATACCGGTGCAATACTCTATCCACTGAGCTACCAAGCCACATGAATAGATAGTCAATTGAGGTAATATGTAAGAACTTAAGTCATTCTTTGTGTTCCGTCGACAAAAAAAAAATAGAATATCGAATAAGCGGATTATTTTAAAAGAATACCATTTTCCAAAGAGGGATGCAAGGCAATCCTTTGATAACGATGCTAGCCAGAAATAAATCAATGTTTGTCCCAGTTATATTCAACACGTGTAACGATTTACCTTTCAGGAATGCATCAAAGAATGGTGGAACATGTGCCGAGAGAAAAATGTACCAGTATCAGATAACTTTTCGCTCTCTGCAACACTTGGAGATCCTCTCTCCACACGGGCTTGGCACATTGCCGGATTGCCCGTAGACAAGTAAGAAACTTTACTATATGTAATCTATAACGTCGTGTTTATTTACTTTACTTTGTAATATTTATGTTATACAGGACTCTAATCAAACTAGCCAACGCTAATTAGATGTTCCTGTTAAAATATTGAATTAAAATAAAATAAAAAATAAACTTTGACGAACTTTTAACATCACCTTCAGTTTTATTACTCTTCATTTTCTAAGATACATACTGTATTTTTTCAATAAACGCCTGAGGCGTTTATTAAATGTTCCGTTCACAGGAGGGGCGTTTATTAGAGAGAGAAGTTTATGTCATTTTTCTGCAAAGACTTCTGGTAAAAGTAGTTTAAGGCTGAAAAGTCTTCGTGAAGTCTTCGTTTTGCAAATTGTCTCTCGAGGAGGAGATAAGATAAACTCAAGAACCTACATCCAAGGCTGTGTTGAAAAAAATTGAAATGAATTAAAGCAAGTTTCATTCTTGCACCGTATAGTTTTTTTGTATTACTCATATTGTTTAAGCAGGATTTGAGGGTGGGGATGTAAGAGCGTTTATTAGAGAGGAGTGTCTATTAGAGACAGGGCGTTTATTACAATGAATACGGTAGAGGATTTCAACTGCCCGTGCTAACATTCTAAGCAGCAATGAACCGTGTTCTCTGATAGTTGAGGGTGTCAAGTTTCTATTTTTCCAATTTTTGTTTTAGTCGTGCCTTTTTTTAAGAAACCCTTCTCTTTTTCCTATTTTCATTGTTGATGGTGTACAAAGAATGAAGATTTTTAAGTGACACTTTCCTACATTCTAACTGGGCAACAGCAACGTGTCGCCTCTGTTTGAAGACTTCCTTGGTTTCTTTAAAAAAGTGGTCTCCACAGGTCCACATCTTGAATGACAAAATGTGTCGTCAAATGTTGCTCAAGCTTATGATCAGATTCCTTAAGACGTAAGCACATGAAAACAAGCGTGGCGTTGTGTTAGAGAGATTGTAGTTTGTGATCGTTGGTATCCGTGCTTTCTCTCACCCTCCCCTCCGGAACCCTTCATCTTCAGTTTTATTCCTATTAATTTTCTGAGATACAAAGATTTCGACAGCCAGTGTTACCATTCTGAGCAGCAATGGGTCACGTTCACTGTATAGTTTGACTTGTTAGCCCCTCAAAAAATTCAAGTTATGATTTCACGACCTAGAATCTTTACTTATACATATTTTTTGTTCTTTCAGTTTCTCACTAGATAACGCAATTATCGTGACAAATTCACACCGCTGGCCTCTGATGATCGACCCGCAGGGACAAGCAAACAAATGGATCAAAAATATGGAGAAACCCAACAATCTTCAGGTGAGAACATGATAAACTGAATTTGTGAAGGCGCGATGGTCCAGCAGTTAATGTTGTTGGAATGTCTATAGTAAGAGCCGCTGTCACAGTTTTGGTGTTCTTTTGTAAGACAAAACACTCTGATCCACATTGTTTCTCTCTACCCTGAAAAAGTCCCTGATGATGATAAATAGGTAATGACAACCTCTTCCCCAGACCCTTCTCCGCTTTCAAAATGGCGGGCTTAGAATCCCCTGGACGAGGCTGACAAAATAGTCCAATAATCGTGGAGTATTTTGTCACGTGACACACGATGAAATGGCGTTTGCGGAGGTTTGCTTGTTTTCTGGCAATCTGAAACCGTTGTTCAAACAAAGCGAAGTATTGCTATCCCTGCCGCGGGGTTTCTACCTGCCGCGGGGTTTCTCCCTGCCGCGGGGGTTTCTCCCTGCCGCGGGGTTTCTCCCTGCCCCGGGGTTTCTCCCTGCCGCGGGGTTTCTCCCTGCCACGGGGTTTCTCCCTGCCCCGGGGTTTCTCCCTGCCCCGGGGGTTCTCCCTGCCGCGGGGTTTCTCCGGCTCTGCCCCGGGGTTTCTCCCTACCCCGGGGTTTCTGCCTGTCCCGCCATTTTGAAAGCAGAGAAGGCCATGGGGACGAGGTTGTCGGTAATGGTAAACCTAAAAATATACAGGGTGACATTGCTATGGTTACGTCATGTTATGGTTACCGGAGATAAGCGCCGGCTTAATGTACCATCAATGGTTTGGCAAAAGACTTCACATTTACCCTTCGTATGATTTTACCGATCCTTTGCAAGATTACTTACAGCATGGAATTTCATCTGTTTTAACCCTATTCGGCCTGGGCATTTTTTGAGTTCCTGAGCCTGGGCGGGGGGGGGGGGGCACGATGACGATGACTTAGTTATTAGGTAATTAGTTATACGGCCGCCATCTTGGATTTCTGCCATGGAAACGTCAAGTCACGTGATCAAAAAATTGTCATATGAAATTGTTGCCAGATAAATTTTAGGAAAAGTCACAAAGTTTGATGGCGTTTGAATACATATTAAAGAAGTTATGAATGTTGAAAGTTAGCGCGGGCACTTTGTGCCCCCCCCCAAACGACTTGCTTCCTTCTGGCTTCGTTAGTTCGTAGCGTAAAAGGGTCTACATCACCATTTTTAGTGTCATTTTAAAAAGCAAAAAGACGTATTTATCTGAGTGGAAACTCAAAAATAATGGTCCAGTTTTGTTTCAAATTGCTTTACGAGTATAAAGAAACTATAAATAAGTATCTCTGACTACAGATGGTCAGGGTGGAAGTGGATTGCAACATTAAAAATAATAGGCCAATTTTTTCATCGTGTTTTGGAAAATGTGCTAAACCTGATTATGGTTTATTCTTTCTACAAGAATTCACTTGATATCTTGTTCTTAATGTGTTCTAAGAGCATTTCGTGTTTAAAGTAAGATGCTCAGTTTTAATTCTAACACAGCCTGAGACAAAAACATTTAACCCCCATGACATGTATGTAGAATTTAATCAAAGGGGGTCTGGCTCCCATTTGTGATGTTGTTTAACAACTTTATTCCTTTTAGGTGATCAAATTGTCGGATCAGAACTACGTACGAACGTTGGAAAACTCCATTCAGGTAAATATGATTTGGTTATGAATGTACGTGAATACACTTTTATTTTGTGTTTGGTAATAGACAATATTCGTATTCTCGGTATTGAACTGGAACTAGCTTGCAATGGAGGCTCATGCGGGGGAATATCATTAAAAATATTTGCAAGTGAAAAGAATGCCCCGCATGAGCCTCGCCTGCAAGCTAGTTCCAGTCCAATACCGAGAATACGAAAATCGTCTATTGGTAAGTGTTAGAAGAAGGGGCGACCCCGTAGCTGTCCAAACGATGTCTGTAACTGGCGAACGATACAACTGATATATCACTTGAACAAAGCCCCTATCCCTAATCCCTATCCAAGCAGGACAAATCTGTTGTTTTTCTTAGCGAATCACAGACATCGTTTGGACAAGTGCTGGACTACCCAGAAGAAGGATTCTAGACCGAACAAACTATTAACCTCTGTACTTCCTTGGAAGTCCAAAATACAATTTTGTGAAATTGTGTAAAGTGTGAAAATACGACAAACCCTAGAGGAAGGTACTGTCAATAATTTTATTTGTGTGTAGGCGCGGTGGTGTAGTGGTTAGCTTGCTGTACTTCAGATCCGAAGGTCAGTGGTTGAGGCCTGGTCTCTTTCATCGTGTTGTTTCTTTAGACAAGAAACTTTGCTCCACATTGTCTCTCTCCACCCAGGTGTAAAAATGAGTACTGGCGACATAATGCTGGGGGTAACTCTGCGATGGACTAGCATCCCATCTAGGGGGGGGGGGGGGAGTAGCAATATTCCTGGTTGCTTCATGCTACGAAAACTTGGTTAAGCTGTGGCCGAGTGGGCTAGCTGTGGCCGAGTGGGCTCCCTGTGGCCCGTGTGCGATTTTACCTACAGTTTGCTTCGAGCAAGTTGGAAGTTGTGCGAGCAAGTTGCAACTTTCGCGAGCAAGTTCCTATTTCAAACTTGCTGTCAGTTGCCGGATTTCTGAATTTAAAGTACTTGGTTTGGTTACCTTGCAGTATTCCACAAACTCTACGATGTCAGGAGTAGAAACTCGGTTCGTTCCTTCCAGCCAGGTTTACCGGGAAAATACGTCTCGTGTTGTAAAAATCTGTTTACAATATTGGATATAGTTTGCCTTGATAATCCAACAATGCGTGCGATTTGTTCTTGTTTTACACCAGACGACCATTATTCTCTCTCTTTTCTCAGTCGAGGTAGTATTATTGCGATGTACGTCGGCCATAATTGAAGAAGGACTGTTTTCACAAAATTCGCAATTTCCAACTGACAACAAGTTTGAAATATGAACTTGCTCTTGCTCGCGTATTAACTTCCAACTTGCTCGAAGCAAACTGTCAATCAAAATACCAATGTTGCGGCGGAAGTTTGCAAAGTTGCCCGCAAAAGAACATCCGGTTTGACTGTAGTAAGCCTTGCTCGAAGCTTGACTCGAGGAGGTTTCTAAGAGTGACAAGTCATTTCATGTCGGAAATTTCTTTACCAATTGCCATATCTTAGGGCACAGAGATTGCCTTGTGCGACAGTGTTCAAAGCTTTTTATTTTTATCCTTTTAAAGTTTGGCACACCTGTCCTGTTGGAGAATGTTGGAGAGGAATTGGATCCGCTGTTGGAACCCATCTTGTTAAAACAGACTTACAAACAGGTTTTTTTTAATTAAGTTTTATGTAACTTACGTTGACACTGAAATTGATTTATTGCTTGTTTATCCTAAATATCGTATTATTTCATTGAAATGGAAAAACGAAATTTAACATTTCATTCTTTTCAGGGTGGAGTAGAATATCTCCGAATGGGTGATCATGTCGTGGAGTTTAGCAGAGTAGGTGTTTTTGGTTGAATCTTATTTTTTTTAATTGTTAATGTAATGGTTGTATTTTGTTAGTATTAAGCATTACTTTGTTTATTTTCGCAGGACTTCAGGTTTTATCTCACCACAAAACTGAGAAATCCACATTACTTACCTGAGGTGTCCGTTAAGGTAAACTACTTAATAATGTCGCCATTTCATACTGTGTTGTACACCGTACTGTTGCCACCTAACAAAGTCTTTTTATTAGTTTTAACCCTTCGACCACGCCCACAAGAGAAGGCAAAATCGAAACAAATTCCAAACAGCACCATGGCAAAGTACCAATAAAGAGCTTTCATTTCAATGGCCACACCGTTTTATTTAATCCAAAGACTAAAACGTTAGACTGCATGACGTGACTAAGGTTTGGCTTTGCAATTGAAAGGGTCAGCCAACATTTTTATATCGTTTCACGTTCGCTTTCCGACAGCTCAACAAAGCGAGAACAATTCTATGGTGATCTTCCTGTTACAGGAGGTCCTCTTTGTGCATCTGTCAAAGCAACATGATTACAGGGACGATCGCAGATGAAATGGCGCGTGTAACCCTTCTCTCACTCCTAGTAACATGTCTTTGAATGAATAACCAGTTGAAGGAACGTAGAACTCAAATCTTCGCAGCTTTGCACGCTCAGATGCACCTTTCATGCAATGGCATTGGGTTGAGTCTATCTGTTATCTTGTACATGTTCCTTACTCTATATTTACATTATCTTAGGTGACCCTGTTAAACTTCATGATCACACCACTTGGCCTGGAGGACCAGTTGCTAGGGATTGTGGCTGCTAAGGAGAAGCCTGAATTGGAGGAGAAAAAGAATGAGCTGATCATCGAGAGCGCCAAGAACAAGAAGCAGCTGAAGGAGATCGAGGATAAGATTCTGGAGGTACTGTCTACCAGTGAAGGCAACATTCTGGAGGACGAGACAGCCATCGAGGTACTCATTTGATACTGAATTATATGCTCTCGTGTAAAAAGTGGTCATGCTAAATCATGACAGTCATGATAAATTCATGACAAGTCATATTTAGTCACAAACAGTCATAGCCTCACGACAACTCTCATGACCATGTGATGATCTGTCATGACATGAACATGACTGGTCGTGACATTTTTTATGAAAAAGTAGAATTGTCATTAAAAGTCATGATAAGTCATTATTTTTCATGACCACTTATAACATAGGCAATATATTGCCTTCGGACTGACCACTCTGATACACGCATTTGTACGAAAAACGGAGAAAATCGCAGAACAGAAAATAGCGTTTACTATCATGTAAAATGTGATTGATCGTCCTTTGCAGCCTCTAATTTTGTCGGCCAAATTAATACATGAAATAATCAGTGAATAACGTATTTCTGCTATCCATGTTGATATACCGTGCATTTCCTACGAATATCCTCAGGCGCTAGAAATGGGAGGGAGCAGGTGGATTTTGGGCGCGTGCTAAGCGCGTGGAATAAACGCGGAGTGCGAGAGGAAGGTGGTACCGTCGCGCTCTCTCTACGCGCTTCGCGCGCACGAACCCCCCAGGCTACTGCATACTCAGTGCATCAGAAGTCTGTATTTCGTTCGTTCGCGAGGTTTCATAACCTTAACCCTAACCCTAACTGCTCGCAGTGTTATTATATCTTCTCGTATCCACGGCGGCAATAGGTGCAAAGCAACAATCAATGGATGTCTCCCGTCATGTCATGGATATACCTGGACAGTTGCTATGCAATTCAGCAAAAGATAAAAAATTGGGTTTAGTTTGCGCCAAAAGTAGTTTATTGCACTATTTCTCTTTAATTGTTAGGTTTTGTCGTCCAGCAAGAAGCTGTCAGAAGAGATCTCTATAAAACAGGATATCGCCTCAAAGACCAAAGAAGAAATTGATAAGACTCGCGGTGGTTACAAGCCAGTAAGTTTACTATATACTCCTACTCCTTGTACCGCTGTTTCTTGTTGTTAACAATATTTTGTTTTTGTTGCTTGACAAGGATGAACTATTGCATTGTTATACAATAACTGAAGATAATGCGCGCGCTCTTGTTGGTCCATACCTATTGACTCGTATTATACCGGTTAACTACATGAAAAATGTAACATTTCTTTGGTTTATTAGTACAATAAACCACTTGGAATGTTGAAATAACACTCAAAAAGCTTGTAAATCCCTCGCCTTCAGCTCTTTATCTCTTGTGTTTTCCAACATCCTGCGTGGTTTGTTGAGCCGATAAACCACGGAAATGTGTGATATATTGCTTAAGTAATGTACAAACAGACTATTTCTAGTGATTGAGACCGCGTACTGATAGCTACTCCGTACTTAGTCCTCAGTTTAGCACGAAAGCACATAAGGAACAGCGCATGGTCTTTGTGCTTTTTCCTCATCGGTGATTGCTCATGTTTATTTGCTGAGACTTATGGAAAAACAAAATCATTCTCAAAAGGCTTTCTAAAATAAATTTTAAAAAAGACGAGTAACGGCGCAGTACCAACCATTGCAGTAGCTTGAGAGTGTAAAGAGAGAAAATAAAAGCGGCCAAACATGATAAACCAACCAGGTTCTGTAGCCGTGAGCTCTTTGAAACTTTTTACTTCGTGCTAGCATGTCATAATTGGACGTTTACTTCTCAGGTGGCTCAACACTCCAGTATCCTGTTCTTTACCATATCTGACCTGGCCAACATCGAGCCAATGTACCAGTACTCACTCACGTGGTTTATTAACCTGTACCTACAGGTGAGTGCCTTGTTTGTGTGATGGCTGCTTATCCTGGATTTGCGAAGTATGTTTATCAAGAATCAGGCCTAGGTGTATTAAAATGGGCTGCGTAAATTATTAGGCCAACCAGGCGTAATGCAGCGAAGTAACTTGCGATAGCGTAGCATCCTGCATAGGTAGCCATTACATGTACTTCACACGACACACTTCAGAAATATAACATGAATCGCTGGCGCGCTAATAAGATGAGTTTTGTTCTACGTCTATTTCGAATTTTTTTTTTTGGAATTATTCGACCTTCATATTAAAGCTGTTGTAGTTTTGCAACTCTTGATATAATAGTGCGGTATCATAATCTTCTGTATGTTGTCTGTTTGTAGTCCATCATTAATAGCGAACCATCTTCTGACTTGACAAGAAGGATCATGAATTTAAACGAACATTTTACTTACAGGTGAGACACGAAATCGCATTTTATGCTTTTGTCCTAAAATGAGAGATGTACGTAATCTTTTGTCACCTTTTTAAGTAGTTTGCTGAGTTCAGTTAAATTTATCACTGGTTGCTTTTCTTTTTTTATCGCATCAAAAGCTTTAGGATATTAGGGGTAACTAAGTTGTTTTAAATCAATTGACTTTTTTGTTATCAAAATATTTCTAATTGTTTCTTGATTTGCTTTCTAGTATTTACCGAAACGTGTGCCGATCCTTGTTTGAGAAGGACAAGCTTTTGTTTTCGTTCCTGTTGTGTATTGGTATTCGAAGGGGAAGGTAGGGAGCCATCATCTCCGCAAAATGTTGTTAATGGGTTACAACTCCACTCACAGCGCACTAAAGTAAGAGGGACGCCTGGGAACGAGACAGGATTACCTCTTTTTTTTACAACACCACTGGCCCGATAATGGAAGAAAAGATTTTTGTATTATCGGGCGGGTAAAGAACAAGAAAGTCTCAGGCGAAATTGGTGGTACAAGGTACGATGAAACCTCCTGTTAACGACCTCAATACATGAGGTTGATCACTTACAGTGATTGTAATTGTTTTGTTTTGTTTTGGTTTGTTTTGTTTTTGGGGGGAGGGGGGGGAGGCGATTTGGGGAAGAGGGGGTAGTTCGGTACTATTTCTAGCAGAACTGAATGAATGAATGAATGAAAGTTCGAATCTACTGACGGTTTACAGCGTTATTGTGTACGATGTTATGTAGATTGAACTAATACAACCTTTCCCTGCTTTTCCAGCGGTAAAATTGATGAACAGGAGTGGCGATTTCTACTGACAGGGGGAGTAGCACTCGAGAACAAATTCCCAAATCCCGCCTCTGATTGGTTGACGGATAAGTCCTGGGCTGAAATGGTTCGATGTTCAGCGCTGCCAACGTTCCAGGGAATCTTGAAGCACTTCACTGAAAATGTGAGTTTTGGAAGCTACATTGTGTTTTCGTTTTCAGCAGATATTTCGATTTTATCATGAAATTAAACGCTAAAAGATGTTTTTAAAAACATTTTAAAACTTTAAAAAACCGACGACGTTTTGACGCTACTTCACGTCATTATCAAGTCAAAAAAGATAAAATTGAAACATGAATATATATGAGATAAAACAATACGGAAATACTTGGTTCCAGGTTCCTGGCTGATTACAAAGATTATGATAGAGAGCCACGAGCGATTCCACCAGAACCGCCTGTTTACATAACATTGGCGTTTAAAGATCAGCGATCAGCCAGTCGCGTTCGCAAAGAAATCCATTCTCTGGTATCCATGATTGATGTTGACGTAAAACCCGTTTTCACAAGCAAAAAATTATCACAAATTCTCAGCGTAAAGTAAAACAAGCCCCCGGTCGTCAACACGCAATGCGTTGTATATTTATTTGAATGTAATCTGTGTGATGCAAATTATGTCGGGTATACTGCCCGACACTCACATCAACGCATAAGGGAGCATCGCTATTCTGCTGTCGGGAAACGTCTTGCAATGCAACATGGATTGCATGGAAAAGCACCGATGGATCATCTTTTAAAGTAGTAAAGAAATGCAGAAGCAAGTTCGATTGCCTAATTTACGAAATGCTGTTTATAAAGGACATCAAGCCTTCTCTTAACACACAAAATGACTCGATTCGCGCAAAACTGTTTATTTGACACTTTTTTACTTTTTAATTAGAATTGTATAAGTAGTTTTATCTTTTATCTTTGTAATTACCCATTTGACCACCAAATATTTCGGTATTGTTTTATCTTATATTTATTCATGATTCAATTTTATCTTTCTTGACTTGATAATGACGTGAAGTAGCGTCGAAACGTCGTCGGTTTTTAAAAGTTTTAAAAAAAATTTTAAAAATCTTTAAGCGTTTAATTTCATGATAAAATCGTTTTCAAAATCCCTCCTTTTACCATCAGCAGATATTTCAGCTCTAAATTTCCACTGTACCACAAAAAGATGCTGTCTGACAGCAAATAAGGTTGAAGATGACAGTATTCCGGGGTGGAAATGTTCCCAGACTGTTTACCTGTGTCTAGTGACAGGCAGAATATTTTTTCACCTGTCTCCACCAACATCAAACCTGAACAAAAATTTTGAATGTTTATTTTCATTTTTTAACAAAACTCAACTTTGGTTTAACAAACAATAAACTAGTAAAATAAGAAAGCAATGGCATTTGTTGTCAATTAACTTTGTCTTAGTCTGTTTAGACCTTTGGTTTTGCCCATAGGCATCCACTAGTCTCCTCCTCCATTTCTCATTGAACTTGAATACTCCTATAATATTCCGTTTCGTCGTCGTTGCTGCAAAATTCTCTGCAGTGTGTACTTCTCCGACTTTCGCTTTTTCGGCACATTGTTTACGCTTTAGAAAACGATCCATATCGTGAACTGAAAGAATTCATTTCCAGCTTGATCGGTTACATGGCATCTGCTATCTTTGTCATGCGCACTGCAACGATTGCAACATCCCGCTTTTATTGAGTAGTCTTCTAACTACCGCGCGAGAGCCGCGACAATGGCGTCCCAAACTGCACGAGTGCAGGTGGAAAACGGAAGAAATAAATTATTTAAATTTACAAATTCTGAGTTATTAAGATGCCTGAATTATTAAGATGCCTGTCGCCGGTTACTTCCAAAAAATTACATGAAATCGACAGGTAGACAGGCGGCCTTCGAACCCTGAAGTTTGAAGCCAAGATACATGTAGCTAAGAAATTTTCCTGAACTCACTTTATTCCTTTCATCATTTTACCCTTTTCCATTCCTTCATAAATTAAAAGATAATCAAATTTGCATAAACCTCTTGATAGACAACAGATTCCCTATAACGTAAATTTCTGCTTTACTGCACTTTTATCATCGGATTTCTTTTTCTAAAACTCCAGCATACGTTCTAAATTTTGGATAGCGTCGTCAACATACGAGGTAGTTCTGACGTTCTGACTAGCCCCGTTGCGTGGCATCACTGGCTACATAGAAAATGTCGCGTTTTTACACAAACCGGCTAGTTTATCAAAATCTAATTATTGGACGTTAAAACGTAGGTTAGGTATGAATAAAAACCTGTCTATTCTCGTAGTAAAAGCACATTTAGCACTGTGCGAGTTCTTAAAACATTATTGGGATATTGTGATTTCAAAACATATTTCATTGAAAAAGTAATTTTACTCAAATGGAAAAAAAATTTGGCGATGATTGATCGGGTTTCATTGTTTTAAGACCACCTAACAGTACAACGAAAGCAGAACTGAGTTTTGAGTTTAAAATGCGTTGCTGTGTTGCATCTTGAGAAGCTAGCCTATGGAGGCAGCGAGGATGATTGACCAGGTCGCCCACGGACTTGAAGCACAGAAGTCCTGTGTTCAGGTCCAGCTGTAGTTGTTTGACGGCAGTTAAACCTGCGATGCAGAACTTCACGAAAGTCGACATTTCGGAAACAATAGATCCATGGATTGACTGACGATGATACAAACGCAACTGCTTCAATCCAGGGCCACACAGAAACGTAAAATTTATAAATCGAGCACATGTCTTGAAATTGATGCGTAATAGAAAGAACTACACACGGCATCCATGTAGCAATAAAAACACCCAACACGAAGCCGACAGTTTTTAGCGCTTTATAGTTCTTCTTAGGCAGGCAGGCTGTGTTCCTTTCGTTCGAGTTTATCCGCCGTATTCTTCTGATCTGCCTTCTTGCGGCTTTAAAAATCCAGAAATAGCAGAACAAAACGACGGTTGTTGGAACCCAAAATGTGATAACTGATGTAGTAAGCCACAGTTTTTCCTCGTCTATACGGAATATCAGTGGAAACGGAAGTAAAATCGAAGCTAACCAAGCTAAAATTATCACTGAATGACATATTTTCTTGGTTAATATGACCTCGTAACGAAAAGGAAAGCGAATGGCAATGAAACGGTCTACAGAAACACAGCACAGGTTTAACGTTGTAGCCGCAGTTGTGTGAACCCACAACACTTGCACAATGTTCTCCAAAACGCTAGTTTTTGATGGCTGTGCCAAACATCGCAGAGCTATCCATGTAGGAACGATCACAAGCCCTACCAAAAAGTCTGCTGCTGCCAACGAGGTTATAAAACGATTTGAAATTGTTCGCAAAGACTCGTGTTTGTAGATTAACCACAACACAATTGCATTTCCAGTTATAGCTGCTAAACCAGTAAAACTAAGCCATACTGAAAGAATAATAGCCGATGCACTGTTCAGTCGTTCATTGAAGCACGTATCATTCATGTTGGGTTTCGTGTATAAGCAGCCGTATACAAGGTTAGAAAGTTCTTCCTGTGCGATCTGTTCTGGGCCTTCTAAACCATTAAGGAACTGATAAAGGATGTTCCGAAACCGGTGTTCAATCACAAGCTTCAAATTGTATGCTGCATATATTAAGAACACCAATACGACAATATTAATCGCGTTCAGTTCATCGTAAGATGTCTTCAGTTAAATTCACCAGTTAAGCCACCAAATGACACGCTGCCTCAATAGACCTCTTTAGCTTGTATGTTTTGTTTTCCCACAGTTCAGTTTTCACGGAATGCAGCATCACAGCGGATATACGTTTTCCTATTTCATTTTTCCACTGAACGAGAATAGTGAGGATTTGCTAAATTATTCACAAATTTGCAGTCCGTTTGACATTTCTCAGTTTGATTGACAGTGTATTTTAGGCAATGACTAATGGTGCACTTGTTGATATGATTATTTTTGCATATGTTACACGGTTTACACAGATACCCTTTGAATTATTTTTGTCGCACAGAGCCTTAAAGCAAGCCAATTCGGAGCTCATAAATTTTGCAGTGAATTATTCAAATACAGTCAACTCTCCCATAGCGACCACTTCTCGTAAGCGACCATCTCCCTTAAGCGACCACTTTTAAAATAACCGTTTTAATTCTCAGTCAAATACTGTTTCAAAAACTACTCAAATTTCTTAAGCGGCCGCGACCACTTTTTAGGCACAATCACGTATGATCGTAAAAAAATCATTACTCGAATGTCACAAAAGCCTTTCAGTTTTAATAGCGCGGATCCGGAATGCTGACAGATATGGCTGCGGCAGTACTAGAGTAGTTAACCCGGTTATTTGCAATTAGTTAATTAAAATTAACTGGTTTAACTGATGCGGCCGCGTATTTTTGGCGTTCACCGAATTTTAACTGTTAGCGGTTCCCATGGAAATTAATTAAAGAACAATAGATTTTTTTATCCGGGTTAGGTTTATTCAACCACCTCGCTAGGTACTTTAGTGCAAGTTAACTTTCCCGATTTGTCAATCATCTTCGCTTACGCGGTAATTTTTGGCTTCCTGTTGAATTCGTAAACCTTCGTAGGGACGACTTTCAATTTCAAATAGAGAAAGGAAAACCGTCGTGTGTTTATGCTCTCCACAAAACCTATAATTTGATCATTTGACGATGTTGTTTTGCTGGAAATAACAATATGGAAAATGCGCGTGCAGAGGCATTGTTTTCGCTCATTAATCGTATTGTTTTGTGCAGCTCTCACTAGCAAATGATAACACGATCTCACACGTTCAAAGTTCAACCTTCTGAAGTGCGGCCGCTCAGAAAAATAAACTCAGTTATTTCATTACAAACACCTTTTCACCGAGTTATTTTAACCGGGTTACCAGTTAACTCACCAAGTGCGGCCGCAGCCATAACAGTTTACTTACAAAAAAAGATAGCTCTAATAAGATCTGTAGATAAACAAGCGGATTGTTACAGTGATCTGTTGCAAAATGTTATGTACAAAGTTTCAACAGTATAGTGTACGTAGTTTGATAAGATTTTCCAAGCGCTATTCGATGTGAAATATTCCAGTACTTTCAATCTTTTCCCTTTCCAGGCAGAGAAAACGTTGTCTATTTGCCTAATTTTAGCTTATAAGAGGAAATTTCTTTATGTAATTACGTTAATCAATTCAGTTTGAGCTTATTTTGTTGATTTTCCCGTTAAGCCTGGTTTCCATATGATCGCTGCGATCGCTACGATCGCCGAAAAACGAGACCAGCGATCGTAGCGATCGTGTTGGTTTCCATATGATCTTAACGATCGCTAGCAGGATCGACCGCGGAAAAACACAGGAGAACTCTGGGATACATAAAGCGATATTGCAATGCTTTGTGGGATAGTTTCGGTCGCTACGATCGCCACGATCGATGAAAGTGATCTCGATATGATCGTTACGCTCGCTACGATCGCTGAGATAGAATTGTTTATAGCCCAGCGATCGCGATCGCTGCGATCGTACGATCGCTGCGATCGCCGGTCTCGTTTTTCGGCGATCGTAGCGATCATATGGAGACCGACTTAAGCGAGCACCTCCCGTAAGTGACCCTTTGTCGTGCACCAAGGGTGGTTGCTTGCGAGAGAGTTGACTGTATAAGAAACAAACTGCGCCCTCACATAAAATGAACAAAAATAACAAAGATCTATTTCCGCAATTTGTTATTCATATCAAAAACCTATGTTTTATGCCAATTGGCAATTCCAAACGAAAAATACCGTATTTGAACATTGTTACGATAGTTACGATTGCTGAAGAAAAAGTTGAGCGATCGTTATGTTGACTGGTTTCCATATAGTATGCTACGATCACTGATCGTTGACTGGTTTCCATATGGTATGCTAGGATCACTGATCGTTGACTGGTTTCCATATGGTATGCTACGATCGCTACGATTGCTGGAAAGTGGTTTCCATACGATGACTACGATCGCTGAACTTTTTTTGTAGCGATCATATGGAAATCAGGCTTTAGTAACCACAATAGCTGCATTAAAAAATAGTGACTGCGGCCGCACTTGGTGAGTTAACTGGGTTATTTTTTTAGTAACCCGGTTAAAATAACCCAGTTAATAACTCGGGGAAAAGTGAAATAACCGAGTTTACTTTTCTGAGCGGCCGCACTTCAGAAGGTTGAACTTTGAACGTGAGAGATCAAGTTATAATTTGCTAACGAGAGCTGCACAAAACAATACGATTAATGAGAGAAAACAATGCCTCAGCACGTGCATTTTACATATTGTTATTCCCTGCAAAACAATATCGTCAAATGATCAAATTATAGGTTTTGTGGAGAACATAAACACACGACGGTTTTCCTTTCTCTATTTGAAATTGAAAGTCGTCCCTACGAAGGTTTACGAATTCAACAGGAAGCCAAAAATTACCGCGTAAGTAGCCTGCGTAGCCGGCGGTTTTTTTGTTGGCGCGCGCGATAATTCGCGAGCGGCGAAGCCGCGAGTTTCGAAGCCGTGAGAAATCGTGGGCTTTTTGAGTAGTCCGTACGCCGGCGTACGGGCCGTTATGATTGGTTCTAAAACGTAAACACGTCAATCAAATGGTTATGCGATCTCCCAAGGGAGACTAGAGTTGCCACGCGAAAACCAAGACGAAGCGTTGTTCAAAGCTTTGGCATCTCTCAATATTCGACGAGAAGAAATCGTTCTTATTAAGAAGAGCAGGAAATAGCCGTAAAAAAATACTTTATGGAAGAGACGTCATGGCCATTTTGCCTACAGGTTTTGGAAAGAGTTTAATCTTCACAGTGTTTGTGCTTGCCATGGAAGAACGCTGTGGCGTCTCAAATAGACTAAATGCCCGGCAGTCAGAAATTTTCACTGAAAGGCTCTTTTAAACCTTTTGAGAGTATTCGACGTTCGTTTAGAAATGTCAAGCGATTCCAAAAATTATTTTGCTTTTCCGGTTGACGAAATATCCAAGCTTGGGCATACCATAAGATCGCTATGTTCTCGACACTTAGAAAATTTCTGCACAGGCTGCCGGGCACGGTCTCAAATAGACTAAATGCCCGGCAGTGAGAAAGTTTCATAGAATTTTCACTGAAAGGCTCTTTCAAACCTCTTGAGAGTATTCGATGTTCGTTTAGAAATGTCAAGCGCTTCCAAAAATTATTTTGCTTTTCTAGTTGACGAAATATTCTATGAAAATTTGTCACTGCCGGGCATTTAGTCTATTTGAGACCGTGCCCGGCAGTCTGCAGAAATTTTCTAAGTGTCCTGAACATAGCGATCTTATAGTATGCCCAAGCTTGGATATTTTGTCAACTGGAAAAGCAAAATAATTTTGGGAATCGCTTGACATTTCTAAACGAACATCGAATACTCTCAAAAGGTTTGAAAGAGCATTTCAGTGAAAATTTTGTGAAAATTTCTGACTGCCGGGGCATTTAGCCACAGCGTTTCTGAAATTCACCGTATTTAATTTTCAAAGGGAAACAGCACAATCTTCAGTTATCATTCGCGCTTTTCGGATTCTCCCTCCCTTGAAAGTTTTTTTCGGGGTATCGCCGTTCGCCATCAAAGGAACTTATGGAGTTTTTGTTGTTTATTGCCCGCCAGCGTAAGCCACGATTTTTCGCGCGATCGTAATTTACATGAAGTTTCGTATTACGATGCGCCCTGTGATTGGTTGGGTAATTGTATCCACCAAAAGATGTCAAAAAGGTCAAAAGGGGGCGGCTACTCAAAAAGCCCACGAAACCGAGCAGGCGGTTTCTCACGGATTCGCCGCTCGAAACTCGAAACTCGCGGCTTCGCCGCTGCTGATTTCCCTTTTGTAAACGGTCGATGCCATTTTTAACGGTCGATGCCATTATTAGCAAACGGTCGATGCCATTTTTAACGGTCGATGCCATCATTAGCATTCATTAGTAACCAAGCCTTTTTGTAATGGTCGATGCTATTTCTCTCTAGTTTATGCCGGGATTGGGACGAAAATAGGCTATCATTATTAGATCAAATTGAGCCTAGGTAAAGCGATTATTAGATCTAAGCTAGATTCACGGTTAGGTAAGATTTAGGGTTAGGGTGACCCGTTATTGATATATATTAAGAAAAGCAACTTTTATAATTAAATTTTTCTTGGGTTTGCCGGATCAACCCAGTGGTCTAGTGGTAAGAAAGAGATGTTAGCATGCAGAGGTTCCGGGTTCGATTCCAGGTAATTATATTCCATTTTTCTTTTTCTGATAGAAAAAATAATTCTAAAATTGGTGAAAATTTTTCTAAGTGTCGCTAAAATGGCAACGACCGTTTACGAAAGGAAAATGCGCTTCGCCGCTCGCGAATTATCGCGCGCGCCAACAAAAAAAACCGCCAGCTACGCAGGCTACCGCGTAAGCGAAGATGATTAACAGATCGGGAAAGTTAACCTGCACTAAACCACCTAGCGAGGTGGTTTAAAAAAACCTAACCCGGTTAAAAAAATCTATTGTTCTTTAATTAATTTCCATGGGAACCGCTAACACGGTTAAAATTCGGTGAACGCCAAAAATACGCGGCCGCATCAGAAATTTTGTTAAACCAGTTAATTTTAATTAATTAATTGCAAATAACCGGGTTAACTACTCTAGTGCGGCCGCAGCCAGTATCGCATTTTTCAATATCGAATTAAATGCAAAATAAAACCAATGAATAAATATAAAGGTTATTCAGCGAAAATTTGTGTAGTAAAAAATGGAAAATATATAAACTGAAAAAAAAAACTGTCGAGTGATCCTGTAGTGATTTTGAAATGGCCAAGTGACCTTGACTGGCTTAGAAAGAAATCGAGGAAAGAAGAATATGACGTGGACCCGTTACAAGTTGGATTGGTTACAAATTGTTTTATACCTTTTTGTTGATATGTGAAAAAAGGAAATTACAGAATTTAATTTGTTTACCAGCAGGCAAATTTAATATATTTTTGAATGGTTCCATTTAGACTACTAGCTGTACCTTTTGAGTCAGTCGAGCGGGCGAGCGAATCGAGAAAACAATCTCGGCGGGACTGGAGCCAGCCGATTCGCATATAATTAACCGCATATAAGCGAGTCTAATTAACATCAAATTACCGCATGCAAGCGATTAAACTAGGCCCAATAGACCATTTTACAGTTTCTACTTAGTAACCTGGTCTTTGTGTGGAAATGAGACTGAAGTTGACCTTGTTTTGATAGAAACTTTTCTTCTTTTCAGATGTAAATCTTGTTGTTCTTATGCTAACTAACATGATTTACATATGAAAAGCAGGAAGGTTTGTATCAAAACAAAGTCAACTCCAGCCTCACTTTCACACAAAGGCCAGGGTACTAAGCACACAACTGTAAAATGGTCTATTCACCTACTGAGAAATAACGAAAATAGAGCTGATCTCAAACTGGCTTTGTCTTTCACTTGAACATTTTACATAAAGTAAAACTCCTTTTTTTTTTAGTAAAAGAAAGAAAACGATCAGAAGGGTGTATGCCTTGAACCCGAGTCGTTTGCTTCATAACTAATACCCATATCCACTACACCAAGGAGGGCTAGCTGTGAGGAACTGTAATTAATTAGACCCGCTTATATGCGGTTAATTATACACGAATCGGGTGCTGGAGCGAGCGAACGAGCCGAGGGGAAACTGGGGGAGAGACGCATTACTTTCACTCGCTCGGTCAATCGCCGATCGCGTATTTGCTCCCCCGCTCGACTATCCAGAGAGGGACTGCAAGCAGTCAAGGTTCCATTTTATTGGGGCACCGTTCAATGCATGTGAAGACAATAAAAATAACTCGTTGGAACCTAGGAAAAGGTGACCGTGACCGCTTAATAGAGGTGGGGTTTACAGTAATTAAGGTTTTTGCTCATAAATAATAGTCTGCTCATGCGCATTGCAGTGTACCTCGTTTTGTTACATCATTCTTGACCCCAGGGCCTTCTGTTCTCGTGACCGCGGAAGACCTTTAACAGAGAAGAGCATTGGAGTCGAGAATCCTGTTACAAATAAAACGATTCAAAGGGAGCGCGCCTTGCCCACTACTCATCACTGGTTCGCACATAGTGACTTTTTCAGTTCTCGCAGATAAAGTATTTCCTTCTGCTCTTGGCGTTCGTAAATAATTGATTCCTTGCAACCATCAATTCACGATTTCTTCCATGTACTTTTTTCTCCCGTGAATACGCGAAGCGTTGAACGAGATATTGTATACGGGATGAGCACTCGATTAGTCGGCTGTTCATCTTTGTGATGCAATTTGTAATTCCCCACGGTATTACGTCAACGCATATTTATGTCACGCTAAGATGTTTTGGTCGTTTTAAATCTGTTTACACTTCAATTATTTGCCTTTAAACTCAGTATGGAAAATTAAAACCGATCTGTGGACTTCGAATGTATTTTGTAGCATTTGTAGTCCATGGGCCAAGACCTAAAAATTTGAAATTTCTTACCACTTAAAGGGAGCAGTGCTATCATACATTTTCTTAAACCTCAATTCCTATACTTTAGTTTGATATGTGATAGCAATGCTATACGGCCAGCTTTAATATCAAAATCACGTGATTAACTGACGTAATGACTGACACAAAATATGAGGTAACTATCTAAAAGTGGTTGATGACAACAGAGCTTTTTCATGCATATTTTGCATTATGGTAACATTTCGCTAAGAAAATTAACGAAGATTAATACACCTTGGTTGCCATAGCAACAATCACATGTTTCCATACGGAGAAATGTTGAACTCCCTTAGGAAACCTCGTCAGCTACTTGCTTTAATGTGTCAATGTACACTTTGCATCGAATATATGTGGTATATAATCAACGTTTTAGTCCCATTTCCATCGAAATAAATATTACAAGAGCAGCAAACTAGTGCTTGAGCTTTAGTTTATTTAGAGACACCAGAAACCCATAAGTGGGTTGAAACGTGTAACGCGCATTCACAGCTTCGAATATTCATTTTTTGCTTAGTACCATATTTGGAAACCCCTCGGTCCCTCGAGATTGGAAGCAAGTTGTTCTAGCGAATTGATTGGTTAATATTTTTATCTTGATTTTCCAAATATGGCTGTAACAACTTCTTAGCAAATTGAATAATCGGAAACTTGTTTTGAAGCGTGCAAGAGTCAGTTGCACGTTTCAACCCACTTATGGGTTTCTGGAGACACGCAGTAACATTGCTAAACACCTCAACACCTAATGATCATTTTTACTTTCCTGTCTGGTATTTTGCAAATAAAGTTGTCCACTACCCTACAACACTAAGAGATTATGTCAAGACACCGCGAGAACATTTAGAGTACTACAGTTCAATAATCTTCACATTCAACATCAGAGTCATCTGCAGTTAAATCCTCTGTAGCTTCCTCAGGCTGGTTTGTACACTCCTGTAACCGACACATGTCAGTACAATGCAATCCGTTAGCGAGACAGGTACAGCTCGGCAACTGGCAGACTCTCTTACACTGGCAGGATAGGAGCTCAAGCACAGCCTTGGGTGCCGGTTCCCCACTCATCCAGTCAGTAGTCAACTTGCCATCCTTTAGACACCATCCAGAGCCAATGGGCAAGGGGATTTGGGGTGAACTTTGCTGACTGATAGTTTGCTCTCTCACAATGCTTTCGTAACGTGTCCTGGCATGGTGGAAGGTGGTGCGGCTCTAACTCTCCTTTCCTGGCGCAGAAGAGACGGTAACGCAACACATTAACATCCTTAGTTCCAGGATTGGAAGAGTACATCAGGCATGTGAACTCTTGGAAACGCACAAATAGCTCATCCGATAATTCCCATTCCACGCCAAGCTGTTGGAATAATTCTTGGTATGCAGGACGTCGCTTTACTAACTATTACGTCGTCAGTTTTCCTTTTCCAGAAAATGCGCTGACACTATCACATCCAGAAAGCATGCAGACCAGGAAGACATTTGCAAATCCTAGAACCATGACGTTCGAAGACATTTGTAATGCTGACAAACCTTGTGCGAGTCTGTGTACCGCATTTCAAATGCATAGTAGCTGGAACAAAGTCGGCCTTAAATGCCAGGCAAAGTGCAAATATATCGGTAACGTAGGTTAGGTATGAATAAAACCTGTCTGTTCCCGTGGTAAAAGCACATTTGGCACTGTGCGAGTTCTCCTTAAGATATTATTGGGATATTGTAATTTCAAAACATATTTCATTTAAAAGACAACTTTACAGAAATGGAAAAAAACAATCTGTCGATGATTGATCGGATTTTATTGTTTTAAGACCACCTAACAGTTCAACGTCAGCAGAAATGAGTTTTGAGTTTGAAATGCGTTGCTGTGAAGCTAGCTTATGAACGCAGCGAAGAGTGAGTGATCCGTGAGGTCGCCCACGGACTTGAAACACAGAGGTCCCGGGTTCAGGTCCAGCTGCAGTTGTTTGACGGCAGTTCAATCCTTACCTTCGCTTGTAAATAGCCAACTGGTCTGCCTTCTGACAGCTCAGTTGTTTGTGGTGTTCGAATGCTCGGTCTTACTAACACTTACCCGAAGGGTAAATAAATATATTTATTTCCTATTTAATTTCTTTTTTTTTTTCGGTTGAACACATATCTCTTTTTCGTTTATAAGTTGGCGAACTATTAATAAACCGACATTTGACGGCTCTGATGCCTCTTTTTTCCAGTTATTCACGATGGAAACCATTTAAACCTGCGATGCAAAACTTGACGAAAAGCGACATTTCGAAAACAATAGATCCATGGATTGACTGACGATGATGCAAACGCATCTGCTTCAATCCAGGGCCACACCGAAACGTGATATTTATAATTCAAGCACATGTCCTCTGCTGCAAGTTGATGCGCAATAGAAACAACTAAACAAGGCATCCATGAGGCAATGACAACGCCTAACACGAAGCCGACAGTTTTTAGCGCTTTATAGTTCTTCTTAGCAAGGCAGGCTGTGTTCTGCTCGTTCGAGTTTACCCGTATTCTTCTGATCTGCCTTCTTGCGGCTATAAAAATCCAGAAATAGCAGAACGAAACGACGGTTGCAGGAACCCAAAATGTGATAACTGATATAGGAAGGTACAGTTTTTCTACGTCTATAAATATCATTAGAAGTGGAAGTAAACTCGAAGCTAACCAAGCTGAAGTTATCATAGAATGGCATATATTCTTGGTTAATATGACCTCGTATCGAAAAGGAAAGCGAATTGCAAAGAAACGGTCTACAGAAACACAGCAGAGGTTAAACGTTGTAGCGGCAGTTGTGTGAACCCACAACGTGTCCAAAACGTTCGTCAAAAGGCTAGTTTCTGATGGCTGTGCCAAACATCGAACAGCTATCCATGCAGGGACGATGACAAGCCCTACTAAAAAGTCTGCTGTCGCCAGCGAGGTTATAAAACGATTTGAAATTGTTCGTAAAGACTCGTGATTGTAGATTAACCACAACACAATTGCATTTCCAGTTATAGCTGCTAAACCAGTGAAACTAAGCCATACAGAAAGAATGATAGTCGATACACCATTCAGTCGTTCATTGAAGCACGTCTCATTCATGTTGGGTTTCGTGTACAAGCAGCTGTACAAGATTAAAAAGTTTTTCTTTTACGATCTGTTCTAGGTCTTCTAGACCATTAAGGAACCGATAATGGATATTCCGAAACCAGTGTTCAATCACAAGCTTCAAATTGCATGCTGCAATATTAATCGCGTCCAATTCATTGTAAGATGTCTTCAGTTGAGTCTCTTACAGAATAGACAGCTTTAGGGGTGTTTTAAATTCGCCAGTTAAGCCACTATAAAAACAGACCAAATGACACGCTGCCTCAATTGCATCATACAAGAAGCAAACTGAGACAGGCCATAATAATCCACGCTAATATTTTCTTCTTCACCTGGGCCGGGTTGTTCAAAGCACGATTAAGCTAACCCAGGATTAGCGTCAATTTTGAATTTAGTTAAATAACTAATCATTGAAAGTTGTTCCAAATTTTTTTTTACCCTTCAGTTTTGACTTTGACTTTTCTTTATCTTTAACTAAAAATTAGCTTTTAAGAAAACTTTTTTTATCGGAGAAATGAAATCCTCAATTAACTTTTAATCCTTGGTTAGCGTTAATCGCCTTTCGAACAACCGGGCCCTGGCGATCACTTTAAATACAAACCTTTCTCGTTTTGTTTACCACTGTTCGGGAGACGAATGTCTGTTTACAGATGCTTTACTACCACAGCCCAGTTTTCACGGATTGCAGCTTCGCAGAATGAACACAGCCGATATATGTTTTTCCTATTACATTCTTCCATTGGACAAGAATAGTGAATATTTGCAGTCCGTTTGACATTTCTCAATTTGATTGACAGTGTATTTTAGACAGTGATTACTGACGCACTTCGAGATACGATTATTTTTGCATATAAATAACACGGTTTGCACAGATGCCCTTTAATTTATTTTTGTCACACAGAGCGTTCAAACAAGCCAATTCGGAGCTCATAAATTTTGCAGTAAATTATTCAAATATAAGAAACGAACGGCGCCCTAACTTACAATGAACAAAAAAAACAAAGGTCTATTCCGCAATTTGTTTTTCATATCAAAAACCTAATTTTTATGCCAATTGGCAATTCCAAACGAAAAATACCGTATTTAAGCCTCGTTACGATAGTTCCAATCGCTGCGATCGCTAAGATTGCTGCAAAAAAAAAAAAAGTTGAACGATCGTTGCGTTGACTAATTTCCAATCACTGGTCCGATCACTGATCTTTGTTGCTACGATCGCTACGATTGCTGGAAAGTGGTTTCCATATGATGACTACGATCATATGGAAACCAGGCTTTGGTAACCACGATAGCTGCCTTAAGAAACAGTGTGATATTTTTCAATATCGAATTAAATACAAAATAGAACTAATGAATAAATATAAAGGTTATTCAGCAAAAAGTTGTGGAGTAAAAAAATACAAAATGTATAAACTGATGATTTTCTTAAAAGAAAAAACTGAAAAGAAACTGACGAGTGTTCCTGTGGTGGTTTTGAAATGGCCAAGTGACCTTGACTGGCTTAGAAAGAAATCAACGAAAGAAGAACATAACGTGGACCCGTCACAAGTCGGATTGATTACAAAGTGTTTTATACCTTTTTGTTGATATGTGAAAAAAGGAAATTACAGAATTTAATTTGTTTACCAGCAGGCAAATTTAATATATTTTTGTATGGTTCCATTTAGACTGCTAGCTGTGCCCTTACAGTCAGTCGAGCGGGCGAGCGAGTCAAGAAAACAAGCTCGGCGAGACTGGAGCGAGCGAACGAGCTGAGAGGAAACTGGGGGAGAGACGCATTAGTTTTGCTCGCTCGGTTGATCGCTGATCGCGTATTTGCTCGCCCGCTCGATTATCCAGAGAGGGACTGCTAGCAGTCAAAGTTCCATTTTATTGGGGCACCGTTCAATGCATGTGAAGACAATAAAAATAACTCGTTGGAACCTAGGAAAAGGTGACCGTGACCGCTTAATAGAGGTGGGGTTTTATTCATTTCATTTCATTCATTTATTTATTTTGTCATTAACCACATTAAAAATATATATAATAATAATAATACAATACACTAGGAATTTATAATAACTTAAAAGACGATAGACTACAAAATGTTTAAGGTGGTAGTGACAAGGAAGCGTATATAGAAGCCGGGGGCTTATGAACTATAGGCTTCCTGACAGTATAGAATACATCATACGAATTATGAGGACAGCATGAAATATAAAATGTATTATTTTAAAAATAAAAGAAAAGGAAAGGAAAGAAGAAGTATGTAGCTCAACAAAGAGTATTTTTGACTAAGAAAGAAGGAATTTTTTAAGTCTTTTGCCAAACAAATGGACTGATGCTTTCACTGTTTTGAATTTCATGACTTAACGAGTTGAAAAACTTAGGTCCTTGAAACCGAATTGAGAAGTTTCGAATATTAGTTCGACAGGGAGGTATGTAAAAAAGGTTGCAATTTCTAGTATAATGAGAATGTAACTGGCTTGCAAGAGTAAACATATCACGAAAATAATTAGGAAGTAAACCTCTTTTAAATAGATACATAAATTTACCTATCTGATATAAATAAATGTTAGAGAATTTCAAAATTTCCTGTTCTTTGAAAAGAGCATCAGTGTGAGAATCGAAAGAAACTTTAGATATTATTCTTATTATCTTCTTTTGCAGAATAATAACGCGATTTAAGTTACTCTGATATGTCGATCCCCACACTGAAACACAATATATTAAGTAAGGGTAAATTAGACTATAGTACAAACAGTGTAAGGAAGTTTTGGGAAGGCAAAAACTTGACTTAAAAATAATGCCTATAGATTTTGATATTTTTCTAGAGACGCTAAGAATGTGCGGCTTCCATGACAAATGCTCATCAAGGATAACACCTAAAAATACTGTTTCTTTCACACATTCAATCTTATTGTTGTCAATTTGAATAGATAGATCAAGTGTTTGCCTTTTTTGGCGTGGTCTAAAAACCATAAAATTCGATTTTTTAAAGTTAATTGACAGCTTATTAGCTCGACACCACTGTGTTAATTTACACATTTCAGAATTTAGGGTTTCCGAAAGTAAATTATAATCTTTGTGAGAAAAAAATATGTTTGTGTCATCAGCAAAAAGAACAAAGTCCACCACCTTTGACACATTGCACAGATCATTTATATAGAGCAGAAAGAGGAGGGGGCCTAGTATAGATCCCTGAGGCACCCCACACTTTATTTGGCAAGACTCCGAACAGATACCATTAAATTCCACATATTGTTGTCTATCGCTTAGATAGCTTTCAAACCATCGAAGTGCAGTGCCTCGAACACCATAATGCTCTAGTTTTGAAATTAGAATATGATGATCAACGGTGTCAAAGGCTTTAGACAAGTCTATAAAAATGCATATAAAAATGTATATTCCTTATTTTCAATAGCGGAAGAGATTTTGTCATACAAACAAGCTAGAGCATAAGCAGTGGAGTGATGTTTACGAAAACCATACTGATTATCAGAGAGAATCTTAAAATCATTGAGAAACCTTAGGAGACGATTGTACATTACTCTCTCTAGAATTTTAGAGAATGCAGGTAAAACAGACACGGGTCTGTAATTTGTAAATATATCCTGTTCACCAGATTTAAATAAAGGAATAACTCGAGCAATTTTTAATTGATTTGGTACAATACCAGAGGTGATGGATAAGTTAATTATGCTAGTAATAGGGAAAATTATTTTATCAATAGAATCTTTAATTAAGTTCATAGAAATGTTGTCATGACCTACAGCAGTACCTGAACGACAAGTACCACATATTTCAATAATTTCTTCCTCATTTGCTTCTTCTAGAAATATTGAATTGACTAGTTTTGGGGGTAAGAAAGAACTATGCGACTTTTCTGATGCAGGAATTTTGCTAGCTAAATTAGGGCCAATGTTAGTAAAATATTTACAAAAAAGATTAGCTATTTCTTTTGGTTCAGAAATTTCATGAGAATCTGCCCTAAATACAGATGGTAAACCACGCTTACCTTTATTTTTATTTAAAATTTCATTGAGAACTTTCCAAGTGGCCTTAACATTTGATTTTAGTTTCTCAATTTGTTTTTCATAATATAAACGCTTAGCAACTCGAAGAGAATGGGTAAGTTTGTTTTTATAAGACTTGTATGCATCTTCATTGGAAGAGTTAGGGTTATTAAGAAAACACTTGTACAACATATTTTTCTTTTTTACGGATTTGGTAAGACCTTTAGTAAACCAAGGCTTACAAAGATTGAACCGCCTCGCTTTCTTTTTTCTGAGTGGAAAACACCGATCATAAATTGAAACATACTTTTCAATAAAGATTTTATAAGCGCAAGATGGATCATCTAAACCAGGTATTTCAGCCCAGTTTATCTTACCTAAGTCGTGTTTAAATGCACTTAGATTATGCGCATTTTTTTCACGAAAGATTACGTATTTGTCCATATGATGCCCGATTTAGGGTGTTAGCTCTATTGTACATTGTACACATTCATTGTATTAGGTAAAATTATGTATTCTAATATATTCTATGGTATTGTATTCTATTGTATTGTCGTTCTTTTGTGCTCTAATATTCTATTGTTTTAACAAAAGAATAAGTGTTACCCCTAAATCGCGCATGGTATATATTTGTCCTTGTCACTAGTACTATTATTATTCAAAACAAGTGAAAAAATCGGTAAATGGTCAGATATGTCATTGAGAAAAAGACCGCTTATTGAAGGACAAAGTGGATCGTTCGTGAAAATGTTATCTATCAATGAAGCTTTGTTCGTCGTAATTCTAGTGGGACGTGTAATGAGTGGGAAAAACATCCTAGAGTACAACAAATCCAAGAAATCACTTGTCGCTTTATGACAATGGTGATTAATTAGATTTAAATTCCAGTCACCCATCAAAAATACAAGCTTATTTTCTTTGGTAATTTTTCCCAGTACTAGGTCCAAATCAGACAGAAATTCATCTAACTTTGAGTCGGGTGGTCGATAAATAATGCCGACAATTACATTCTTTTCTTTTGACTTATTAATTTCAACAAACAAAGATTCAGCACTTCCGTCGACAGGGAACGCTAGATCAGGACGTTCTTTGTAATTTAAATGCTCACCAATGTAAAGGCCAACACCTCCACAAACGCGAGTGATTCTAGGTTTATGCAAAAAATTGTAACCAGCAATATCGGAAAAATGATAACAATCGTCAAGCCAAGTCTCAGAAATCCCAACAATAGGAAGTTTCACTCGAAGTTGGCCTAAAAAATTTATAAGCTTATCAAATTTATTAGATATACTACGAATGTTCATATAGAGAAAAGCAAGGCCTGATTCAAGGCTACTGCAGTTTAAATTTAGGCGACTTTGCTCTTCGGCTAACATGTTGTTAAAGCTATCTTCGGTATAGTATTCACAGCTACTGTTTTCTAAATAAAAATTCGTGTCTAGATCATTGTCTTTACAAAGACTAAAATTTTTATAGGAATCACATAACAAAGGATTAAACTTTAAATGAGCCAATCTATCAGGATCAAAATTAATAGTACCGCCATTCATAAATTCAAACAGAGTTAGCCGAAATTGATCATAGTCTAAATTATAAAATGGTAAGGATGATAAACTAATCACTTGCTGGTTTATCACGAATGACTAAGCGATCGAGGACAAAATATGCGATTTTACCCGCCTGTTTAGCAGCTTTAAGTTTAGGAATTTGAGGCTCTCTCTTCTGTAAAGTTGCCGGCGATAGATCTTCGCTGATATAAAGATCGGTTGGCTGCTCCCGCCTAGCTTTGCGCAAAACCTTCTCCCTCTGTTTCCAATCTCTTAATCTGCACACGATGGTTCTCGGCTGATTCTGGTTTGCTTGCCCCGACTTGGTTTTCCGCCTTTCCACCCGGTGAGCCCTTTCGATGTCAACATCAAGGTCCAGGTTTTCCTTGATCGCTTGTTTAACCTTAACTTCTGCGTCTTCCCAAGTTTCATTGTCAGATTCCCGGATTCCATTCACTCGGATATTATTTCTCCGACTTTGATTTTCGAGATACTCCATCTTCAGGGAATGAGATGCGAGGTCCTTGCTAATTTTATCAAGTTCTTTGTTAACAACTTCCAGCTTAACATGAATTGGTTTCAACTCTTCCACATCTTTTTGAGTGTACTGCAAACTAGTTTTCATCTCCTGCACATCCTTCACCACACTGTCCACTCTCAAAGTCAATGAATGAATCGTTGACTCAAATAGAGACTTAAATGTGGATTCCTGCACCTTTAACAATTCGCGAACGGTGGCTAGAGTGGTTTACAGTAATTAAGGGGAGCATTTTACGGAAATTTTTTAACCGACCGCTTAATACAGGGTGACCGCTTTGTACAGGTTTTTGCTTATAAATAATAGTCTGCTCATGCGCATTGCGGTGTACCTCGTTTTGTTGCATCATTCTTGACCCCAGGGCCTTCTGTTTTCGTGACCGCGGAAGACCTTTCCCAGAGAAGAGCACTGGAGTCGAGAATCCTGTTACAAATAAAACGATTCAAAGGGAGCGCGCCTTGCCCACTACTCATCACTGGTTTGCACATAGTGACTTTTTCAGTTCTCGCAGATAAAGTATTTCCATCTGCTCTTGGTGTTCGTAAATAATTGATCCCTTGCAACCATCAATTCACGATTTCTTCCATGTACTTTTTTATCCCGTGAATACGCGAAGCGTTGAACGAGATATTGTATACGGGATGAGCACTCGATTAGTCGGCCGTTCATCTTTGTGATGCAATTTGTAATTCCACACGGTATTACGTCAACGCATATTTATGTCACGCTAAGATGTTTTGGTCGTTTTAAATCTGTTTACACTTCAATTATTTGCCTTTAAACTCAGTATGGAAAATTAAAACCGATCTGTGGACTTCGAATGTATTTTGTGGCCAAGACCTAAAAATTTGAAATTTCTTACCACTTAAAGGGAGCAGTGCTATCATACATTTTCTTAAACCTCAATTCCTATACTTTAGTTTGATATGTGATAGCAATGATATATGGCGTAACTGACGTAATCACTCACACAAAATATGAGCCAACTATTTAAAAGTGGTTAATGAGAACAGAGCTTTTTTATGCATATTTTGCATTATGATAACATTTCACTAAGAAAATTAACGAGAATTAATACACCTTGGTTGCCATAGCAACAGTCACATGTTTTCATACGTAGAAATGTTCAATTCCCTTAGGAAACCTCGTCAACTACTTGCTTTGATGTGTCAATGTACACTTTACATCGAATATTTGTGGTATATAATCAACGTTTTAGTCCCATTTCCATCGAAATAAATATTACAAGAGCAGCAAACTAGTTCTTGAGCTTTAGTTTATTTAGAGACACGCAGTAACATTGCTAAAAACCTCAACATCTAATGACCATTTTTACTTTCCTGTCTGGTATTTTGCAAATAACTTTGTCCACTACCCTACAACACTAAGAGATTATGTCAAGGCACCGCGAGAACATTTAGAGTACTACAGCTCAATAATCTTTACATTCAACATCAGAGTCATCTGCAGTTAAATCCTCTGTAGCTTCCTCAGGCTGGTTTGTACACTCCTGTAACCGACACATGTCAGTACAATGCAATCCGTTAGCGAGACAGGTACAGCTCGGCAACTGGCAGACTCTCTTACACTGGCAGGATAGGAGCTCAAGCACGCCTTGGGTTCCGGTTCCCCACTCATCCAGTCAGTAGTCAACTTGCCATCCTTTAGACACCATCCAGAGCCAATGGTCAAGGGGATTTGGGGTGAACTTTGAAGACTCCTGCGCCATATTGCTGACTGATAGTTTGCTCTCTCACAATGCTTTCGTAACGTGTCCTGGCATGGTGGAAGGTGGTGCGGCTCCAACTCTCCTTTCCTGGCGCAGAAGAGACGGTAACGCAACACATTAACATCCTTAGTTCCAGGTTTGGAAGAGTACATCAGGCATGTGAACTCTTGGAAACGCACAAATAGCTCATCCGATAATTCCCATTCCACGCCAAGCTGTTGGAATAACTCTTGGTATGCAGGACGTCGCTTTACTAACTATTACGTCATCAGTTTTCCTTTTCCAGAAGATGCGCTGACACTATCACATCCAGAAAGCATGCAGACCAGGAAGACATTTGCAAATCCTAGAACCATGACGTTCGAAGACATTTGTAATGCTGACAAACCTTGTGCGAGTCTGTGTACCGCATTTCAAATACATAGTAGCTGGAACAAAGTCGGCCTTAAATGCCAGGCAAAGTGCAAATATATCGGTAACGTAGGTTAGGTATGAATAAAACCTGTCTGTTCCCGTGGTAAAAGCACATTTAGCACTGTGCGAGTTCTCCTTAAGATATTATTGGGATATTGTAATTTCAAAACATATTTCATTTAAAAGACAACTTTACAGAAATGGAAAAAAACAATCTGTCGATGATTGATCGGATTTTATTGTTTTAAGACCACCTAACAGTTCAACGTCAGCAGAAATGAGTTTTGAGTTTGAAATGCGTTGCTGTGAAGCTAGCTTATGAACGCAGCGAAGAGTGATTGATCCGTGAGGTCGCCCACGGACTTGAAACACAGAGGTCCCGGGTTCAGGTCCAGCTGCAGTTGTTTGACGGCAGTTCAATCCTTACCTTCGCTTGTAAATAGCCAACTGGTCTGCCTTCTGACAGCTCAGTTGTTTGTGGTGTTCGAATGCTCGGTCTTACTAACACTTACCCGAAGGGTAAATAAATATATTTATTTCCTATTTAATTTCTTTTTTTTTTTTCGGTTGAACACATATCTCTTTTTCGTTTATAAGTTGGCGAACTATTAATAAACCGACATTTGACGGCTCTGATGCCTCTTCTTTCCAGTTATTCACGATGGAAACCATTTAAACCTGCGATGCAAAACTTGACGAAAAGCGACATTTCGGAAACAATAGATCCATGGATTGACTGACGATGATGCAAACGCAACTGCTTCAATCCAGGGCCACACAGAAACGTAATATTTATAATTCAAGCACATGTCCTCTGCTGCAAGTTGATGCGCAATAGAAACAACTAAACAAGGCATCCATGAGGCAATGAAAACACCTAACACGAAGCCGACAGTTTTTAGCGCTTTATAGTTCTTCTTAGCAAGGCAGGCTGTGTTCTGCTCGTTCGAGTTTACCCTTATTCTTCTGATCTGCCTTCTTGCGGTTTTAAAAATCCAGAAATAGCACAACGAAATGACGGTTGTTGGAACCCAAAATGTGATAACTGATATAGAAAGCCACAGTTTTTCCACGTCTATAAATATCATTTGAAATGGAAGTAAACTAGAAGCTAACCAAGCTAAAATTATCACAGAATGGCATATATTCTTGGTTAATATGACTTCGTATCGAAAAGGAAAGCGAATTGCGATGAAACGGTCTACAGAAACACAGCACAGGTTAAACGTTGTAGCGGCAGTTGTGTGAACCCACAACGTGTCCAAAACTTTCGTCAAAAGGCTATTTTCTGATGGCTGTGCCAAACATCGCAGAGCTATCCATGTAGGAACGATCACAAGCCCTACCAAAAAGTCTGCTGCTGCCAACGAGGTTATAAAACGATTTGAAATTGTTCGCAAAGACTCGTGTTTGTAGATTAACCACAACACAATTGCATTTCCAGTTATAGCTGCTAAACCAGTGAAACTAAGCCATACTGAAAGAATAATAGTCGATACACCATTCAGTCGTTCATTGAAGCACGTCTCATTCATGTTGGGTTTCGTGTGCAAGCAGCTGTGCAAGGTTAAAAAGTTTTTCTTTTACGATCTGTCAGTCTAGGTCTTCTAGACCATTAAGGAACTGATAAAGGATGTTCCGAAACCGGTGTTCAATCACAAGCATCAAATTGCATGCTGCATATATTAAGAACGCCAATTTGACAATATTAATCGCGTTCAGTTCATTGTAAGATGTCTTCAGTTGAGTCTCTTACAGAATGGACAGCTTTAGGGGTGTTTTAAATTCGCCAGTCAAGCCACTATAAAAACAGACGAAATGACACACTGCCTCAATTGCATCTTACAAGAAGCAAACTGAGACAGGCCATAATAATCCACGCTAATATTTTCTTCTTCACCTGGCGATCACTTTAAATACAAACCTTTCTCGTTTTGTTTACCACTGTACGGGAGGCGAATGTCTGTTTACAGACGCTTTACTACCACAACCCAGTTTTTACGGATTGCAGCTTCGCAGAATGAACAAAGCGGATATATGTTTTTCCTATTTCATTCTTGCACTGGACAAGAATAGTGAGCGAATTATTCACAAATTTGCAGTCCGTTTGACATTTCTCAATTTGATTGACAGTGTATTTTAAGCAATGATTACTGATGCACTTGGAGATACGATTAGTTGCATATAAATAATACGGTTTGCACAGGTGCCCTTAAATTTATTTTTGTCACACAGAGCGTTCAAACAAGCCAATTCGGAGCTCATAAATTTTGCAGTGAATTATTCAAATATAAGAATCAAACGGCGCCCTAACTTACAATGAACAAAAATAACAAAGGTCTATTTCCGCAATTTGTTTTTCATATCAAAACCCTAATTTTTATACCAATTGGCAATTCCAAACGAAAAATACTGTATTTAAGCCTCGTTACGATAGTTCCAATCGCTGCGATCGCTAAGATTGTTGCAAAAAAAAAAAAGTTGAACGATCGTTGCGTTGACTGATTTCCAATCACTGGTCCGATCACTGATCGTTGTTGCTACGATCGCTACGATTGCTGGAAAGTGGTTTCCATATGATGACTACGATCATATGGAAACCAGGCTTTGGTAACCACAATAGCTGCCTTAAGAAACGTGTGATATTTTTCAATATCGAATTAAATGTAAAATAGAACCAATGAATAAATATAAAGGTTATTCAGCGAAAAATTGTGTAGTAAAAAAATACAAAATGTATAAACTGATGATTTTCTTAAAAAAAAAACTGAAAAAAAAAACTGACGAGTGTTCCTGTGGTGGTTTTGAAATGGCCAAGTGACCTTGACTGGCTTAGAAAGAAATCAACGAAAGAAAAACATAACGTGGACCCGTCACACAAGTCGGATTGATTACAAAGTGTTTTATACCTTTTTGTTGATATGTGAAAAAAGGAAATTACAGAATTTAATTTGTTTACCAGCAGGCAAATTTAATATATTTTTGTATGGTTCCATTTAGACTGCTAGCTGTGCCCTTACAGTCAGTCGAGCGGGCGAGCGAGTCAAGAAAACAAGCTCGGCGAGACTGGAGCGAGCGAACGAGCGGAGGGGAAACTGGGGGAGAGACGCATTACTTTTGTTCGCTCGGTTGATCGCCGATCGCGTATTTGCTCGCCCACTCGATTATCCAGAGAGGGACGGCTAGCAGTCAAGGTTCCATTTTATTGGGGCACCGTTCAATGCAGGTGAAGACAATAAAAATAACTCGTTGGAACCTATGAAAAGGTGACCGTGACCGCTTAATAGAGGTGGGGTTTACAGTAATTAAGGGGAGCATTTTACGGAAATTTTTTAACCGACCGCTTAATACAGGGTGACCGCTTTGTACAGGTTTTTGCTTATAAATAATAGTCTGCTCATGCGCATTGCGGTGTACCTCGTTTTGTTGCATCGTTCTTGACCCCAGGGCCTTCTGTTCTCGTGACTGCGGAAGACCTTTCCCAGAGAAGAGCACTGGAGTCGAGAATCCTGTTACAAATAAAACGATTCAAAGGGAGTGCGCCTTGCCCACTACTCATCACTGGTTCGTACATAGTGACTTTTTCAGTTCTGGCAGATTAAATATTTTCTTCTGCTCTTGGCGTTCGTAAATAATTGATTCCTTGCAACCATCAATTCACGATTTCTTTCATGTACTTTTTTATCCCGTGAATACGCGAAGCGTTGAACGAGATATTGTATACGGGATGAGCACTCGATTAGTCGGCCGTTCATCTTTGTGATGCAATTTGTAATTCCCCACGGTATTAGGTTACAACGCATATTTATGTCACGCTAAGATGTTTTGGTCGTTTTAAATCTGTTTGCACTTCAATTATTTGCCTTCAAACTCAGTATGGAAAATTAAAACCGATCTCTGGACTTCGAATGGATTTTGTAGCATTTATAGTCCATGGGCCAAGACCTAAAAATTTGAAATTTCTTACCACTGCTGTCTTTTTTATTCTTTAGCTGTCTGAGTGGAAGGCTTTTTATGACTCTGCCAGCCCACAAACGGAGCCTCTTCCAGACCCGTGGGAAGATGAACTCAACAAGTTACAGCATCTAATTATTTTAAGATGTCTGAGACCAGATAAGGTAACTCTTCCCGGCTTTTATAAAGTGGATAATATATTTAGTACACACACTAAAAGCTGCTGAACCTACTGGCGTCATATTAGAAACATGCCTTACACAATTTATACAATGTACTGGCCGTATACGTTTGTTTTTCGTTGCTTAAAATAGCGCTTAACTAGATAACAGTACCAGTAAAACATGTATCAGACAACGCTTGTCTCGTCTTGTCAGGTCACACTTGGAGTGCGTGACTTCATCACGTTCTACATGAGCCCCACCTACATAGAGCCTCCCACATTTGACTTGTCCAAGTGTTATGAGGACTCGGACTGCTGTGTACCATTAATATTCGTGTTATCACCTGGAGCCGATCCTATGGCCAGCTTGGTCAAGTTTGCAGAGGACATTGGTAAGACTGTGCACAATTTCTGGTTACCCATCTAACTCCCAACAGCGACTAAAATTAAAATTCAGATTAAAATTTCAAATTTTATTTTGTAAAATACTGAAAACATACAGCACCATAGGAAAGTACCGCTGAAGAGCTTTCATTTGGATTGTCACACCTTGGGGTTTCACACACAGACTAAAGATCTGTTGGGTGTCCGGGTTAGTGTAGTCCTAAAAACTGAAATGTTGTTGTTGTTGACTGACGGACGGACGGAACGACGGACGGACCGACCGACCGACCGACCGACCGACCGACCGACCGACCGACCGACCGACCGACCGACCGACAACAGTTTTTTTCCAGAACTAAACCAACCCGGACGATCACACTCGACAGACTACTGGTACCAACTCCTGGGTTCAAACCATTTACAATACAGACTAAAGAGTTAGAACTATAGAAAAGATCATGCAAGCGAAATGCGTTAATTTCGTTCTTTGTTCCCGCGAACTTTCGTCGAAAGTTCGCTCGAAAGTTCGAGCGAAATTTTGTGGAAACAAAGGACGATATTTCCTCCAATTTTCGGGACCTCATCGAAAATTCGCGGTCATCAGCGAAATGTCGCCAGCAGAAAATGAAATTTCGCTAGGCAATACAATGGCAGTTCATCTGCGTTCGCGCAAAATTCTCCAAGCGATTGAGACGATCTACCGGTCATGTAACTTACACGAAAATTACCCAGCATATATAAATAAAACAATGTAAAACTCAAGTTCAGCTACCGACGTAGCGACATTAAAGAACTTACTATTTTACAAACTTGCCTGACTACGAACTCAGTTCATTCTACAAAACCAAACATCTTCGCTTCAAATAGTCTTTTAAAAACAAAACCATAAAGGATGTTGATTTGTTGTCTTTGCCAAGTTTATGCTCGATTACGTCAAGTTTCATCGCTACAATTCTCTCTTTTTGCAAAGCCACATCAATAATCGTTTACAGCTTAACGTGGCAGATCAAAGGCGTCCGAGTTTTCCATGAACATCTTATAAAGGTTTCCATCTTCAATGACACTGAAAAGCGTGAATCCCTTGAAATTGTAAATGTCGAACGCTCGCGAAACCAAACACGGCTTTTAAAACAATGTTTATTCCCAGCCCGAAGACACTCCAAATTTTTTGTGACGTTTTAGCGTGGTGGAATACTTGTAAATGAAGGCTGAGAGTTTAGAAAAACTTAATCTTAATTTGGCGAGCGAAACTACAAAGAAAACAGAGAATTTGTAGAAACGCATAGTCGTTTTATAATACTTGTGACTTTCGTGTATAGTGTTCAGTGCACAACTCGAAGGTTGGCTGCACAGTCTAAAAAGATTCTTGTAAAATCCAATAAGTTACTTGCTAGTTGTTAACTCCTTTCCTTATTTTTCGTGTGTTAGGTGTGACAAGGTCTCATTTTCAAACTATTTCACTGGGACAAGGCCAAGGACCAATTGCAGCAAAGATGATCAATCAAGTAAGAAAAATTGTGTATGCAGTAAACCCTCCTGATGGGATCAGTCCTAACTATCCAATAGAAAGGTTCTGCTTTACAGTTGTTTATTAGCAGTGAACCATAAATCTTCTGAGGGGAAGAGCAGGAGGGGGAGCAGGGGGGGGGGGGGGGGAGGGGGAGGGGTTGGGTGACCTTGGTTGTACTCAATATTTTTTCCTTTAGCTGTGTCGCTGCAGGAATTGTTTTTGCTAAAAAAAGAAACAGAACCTCGAGTCGGGCTTTCGCAGTTGCAGCAATAACTGAGAGTTGACTCGTATTAATTAAACATACTTTAGGGTATTTAGCTGTCCTTCTTTTATTTACGCTCACTTCAAGCTGGTGACAAGGTTCGTTTCTTCAGTGGATTTAGCAACCATTTGCTGTTTTACGGAGTGGGTTCAAATTTCAAATGATCACAGCTAAGGAGGAGTCGTTGTGTTTTCTTTCCAGGCCATTGAAGTAGGTGACTGGGTGGTCCTGCAAAACTGCCACCTTGCAACGTCATGGATGCCTATCTTAGAGAAAATATGTGAAGAGGTAAACAAAATCTATAATACAGTGATGGATCTAGGGGAGGGGTGGGGAGTGAATAAGGGGGAGGGGTGGGAAGAGGGAGGGAAGGGGAGGGGAGGGGTAGGGAGGGGAGGGGAGGGGTGGGGTGTTTAATGTTAGAGACTGAAAACAAATTTGTTTGTAAGATAAGGGGGGACCCTCCCCTAGATCCGCTAATCATCATTTAGATGATTCACGCTACAGCGGTTTAACCTCACAAGTACACACCGAATAAAGCACCATTGAATACAATAAAGTAACTTGAACAATTCAGTTTTATAGTATCGTATAGTATGTAATTTTCAAAATTAACTCAGTGATCTCAGATCTCTAAATTCGTTTATTGTTTATTGTAGTTCATAATTACAATTTCAAACTTATTTGTAATTATGATTTTTGTTTAGGTCATCGTTCCGGAGAAAACTCACAAAAGTTTTAGGCTGTGGCTGACCAGTTATCCAACGGAACGTTTTCCTGTATCTATCTTACAGAATGGTAGGTGACCAGTTATCCAACGGAACGTTTTCCTGTATCTATCTTACAGAATGGTAGGTGACCGAAGATAAATAACGAGTTTCCACTGTAGTTCTCTTTCCTCCTATTGCTACTAGTAATTTCTCCTTTTTTACGTCTTTTATTTTCCTTGGCCGCTTTCTGTGAATAATCCCAACACGAACGAATTGAACTTAAAGGACACCGTCCCGGTGAAATAAAAAAAAATTAGCCACCTTATTTTCATGTTATAGCGCCAAATGCCACCAAATATACAACTTAATATTGGATAAAAAGATTCTATAAAGCAAAACAGGAGCAGTAGTTTGGAGATAGTTACAAGGATGGAAGTAAATTACAGTTCATAAAACCTCAATTCATGACAGGCGGTCGACAGGCGGTCCAAATTGCCATTTTAATTCTTGTGAAATTTTGCCTCTTTTAGCCGATATTTTTGTCTCTTGTGTCATCATTACTTTGCTTTCATGCTTTCATTTTTTCTTCCAATTTCAAGATAATAAAGCAAACTTAAGCCAAGCTCCTGGCCATAATCATGAAAACACGCTATATCAGCCGGGACATTGTCCTTAACTATTCCGTTTTATCCAACGACTGCACGCAGACTACTTGATGCCATGTCTCTAACGTTGCCATGGTTACTTTCAGGAGTGAAGATGACAAATGAGCCGCCTATGGGACTCAGGGCCAATCTCTTGCGGTCCTACCACAGTAATCCCATATCTGACCCTGCATTCTTCAATGGCTGCAATAAAACAAGAGTAAGATAAAACGAAAGCAGGCTTTGTTGTGTTCACTGTTTTGTTCTATTTGTGTCCGTGTTCTTTACCAGGATAGCTTCTTTTATTTAAACAGGGTCACTGTGCGGGGAGCCAAGTTCACCCAAGGCTTTAGAAAGTCATGTTTATGTTTCTTTTGATGATTTTATACCGTTTAAACTTTAGGTTTCCAGCAACAGCACAGGAAAGTTCTGTTTAGTACGACTGTCTTTGACTCAAAAGTAGACTCACATTAGAGAAAGGATAACAGCGAATTCAATTTACACCCGTAATGTGCATTCTTGTCCAATACTCTGACAAATTTATGCATAGCATTGCACTGTAAGACATTGTGCTGTGTTTTGCCGTTCTAGAATGTATTGTTAAACTATTGTTATGGTCATATTTAAATACAATACAATGCTATGCATAAATTTGTCCCAGTATTGGACAACCCTCGTGATGTGTTAAGACATTTTCTAGGCGTTCTTTGCAAATCCTTTCTTGCAATATTATCACATTTTGTCTTTGTATGATCCCTACAGGTTTGGAAGAAACTGCTCTTCAGTTTGTGTTTTTTTCACGCGCTCGTTCAAGAGAGAAGGAATTTCGGTCCGTTGGGTTGGAATATTCCTTATGAGTTTAACGAGTCCGACCTCAGGATAAGCGTACGGCAACAACAGGTGACTAACTTGTCAAGGGTATTCCTTCACTATTATCTGAAATGTTTTTAAAAAATGAACAGCACCACAAGAACGTACTGTTGACTAAATAAAGTTATATTTATCTAAAAAAAAACTTACATTGCTCACATTAAGTAGTCCTGTGTCTTTTCTGGTCGTTTCTTTTCAAAACAGTCCACGCGATTCACATTCGTAAAGTCTTGGTAACCAAGCGTTTTTTCAAATCCGAGGCGCGGGCGCTAAGCGCTCGGTGTTAACTCATCAAAATGACTGCGTGGGAAAAGGTTCGGCCGTTGCTAACAGATCGAGCTATTGGTCAATCGTTGGGCCGAAAAGACATTGGCAATTGTTTTTCAAATTCGTCTTCAGCTGGTTAGAGCAAAAAGCCATGTCCAGTCCCATCTTTTCATCTAGGATTGCTATAAATCGAAACTGCGACAAAAAGGCGACTACCCACTGCGATGATTGTGGCGAAAAAGTCGCCGGATGATGTTTCTTCCCTTTTTTAAGGACAGAATTAAAAATCTGCATGGGTGCTGGTGATTCAAACATGATTGATGTTGGTCGCGAGTTTGGCGTTCAGTGTTTAATTCGTTCTAATCCTAGTAATCCGTGGTGTTGGACACTACATCCATTATGCACCATTTATGATGGGAAGATAACGTCGCCGATATTGAAACCAAACTGTGATAGTGGTTAAATCCTAAAGTAAAAAGGTCTAAATCTTTTAAAAAGTGTCAATGTCATTTACAACACAGTGATAGTGATAGTGGTTATTTAGTTATTTAGTTTGTGTGTTTGGACTGGACTAATGAAAAGACACATGCTGATCCATGTCGCCCTGCTGTTTTGTGCATAATATTACAGACTAACACTCGGGTTGTATTTACTCCGTAGATGTTTTTGAATGACTATGACGATGTTCCGCTGGAAGCTCTCACGTATCTCACTGGGCAGTGTAACTATGGAGGAAGAGTCACCGATGAAAGAGATAGGTAACACAATCCGAACATTTAGTGAGCTCTCTGCTTTCTGTAGGGATGTTGCCTAGTAGCATCGTGGGTATACCGCTACCGTGACAAATTCTCGTTCTTATTTACGTATTTCTTCCTGTCTCCCTAGATGCCAGAGGCTTTTCTCGCTCTCTCATATTACACGCCTCTAATGTCACTTGAATTTACGCCGCTCGTTGATCGTCGTTCGCGCGCCGCCGGCCTTACGATAGCGTGACGCGATAGCGTGATGCGCGTGACACGATAGCGTGATGCGAGGAAACCACTGCTACCCAGGGTACAAATTATTTTCCTGGTCATCCAATCGGTAGTTTTCCACGCCTACCGTATTTTCTCTATTAGACGCCTGAGGCGCCTCGCGGACTCGGCGTTTATTCGACGCCCGGCGTTTATTAAACAGGGTTAATTTTTCATCATTTTTCATTATTACAGTTCACGTCTAAAAGCTGAATTGATCAAAATGTTCCTAAAATCTTGATGGAAACAAGAACGAGAAGTGTCGAAGAGAATATAATATTACAGTCAATAAACTGTAACAAAATTTTAACCGGAAGTTCAAGTGATGTTTCCTGACCTTGAGACTTTTATGTGTCTTCATATAAACCATCAACTCGGATAAAGAAACGATGAAGCGATCCCCGGGTCCGCGTAACAAGCACCCACGCAATACCGAATTCAAATAAAAGTCGGTACCTCGAATAAACGCCTCTGACCTTGTCAACCTGGCGTTTATTTGAACCCAGCATTTATCCCGGGCCCTGCGTTAAATCGAGAAAATACTGTATGCCCTTTTTGTTATTTTTCTAGTTTACACGTTTACTCTTCTGATGTTCTATTTAATTGTTTCTACAGGCGTCTTATGTTAAGTATTCTGTCCATTTTCTACTGCCGAGAAGTAACTGAAGATGAAGATTATAAGTTTTCTAGCAGTGGTTCGTACTTCGCACCGCCAGAGGTATGTTATAGTTGATAAGTATAAGTTGTAGATCAGTAGATGCTGTAGTCTTGCTGTGAGCCTCAGCTCCCTGTGGCCGGATAAGGCCCAGCTTTTAAGCCACCCATTCGGAAGTAAGAATAAATATTTGTGCAATGGTTTCAGTTAAGATATTTAACGACGTCCTGTTTTGTAATTTTCGATTAGCCAAAATTGAACTTATTAGTCGGCACGTCGTCACATTTCTCTGTGAAACTGCAACAAGCAAAGTAAATTGTTTCTTTTATTGTATTAATTAATATTTGTTGATGTATATTTATCTGAACGCAGGGTCCTTATGACAGTTACTTGGAGTACATCAGGAGCCTTCCGCTTACACCACACCCTGAGGTACCAACTTCTGTTGTCATTTCACTGCTTCTTCGGTTTATTACCAACCTAATTATTACTTGTATGCAGTTCTTGCTGTTTATGGTTTGATTGACAGACGTTGATGTTTTGATTGACAGGTGTTTGGTTTGCACGAAAACGCCGACATCACAAAGAATCAGCGGGAAACTCAACAGCTCTTTGACGGAATTCTACTCACACTACCCCGGCAGGTAGAAAATGCCCATAGTAACTACCCCTCCCCACAAATCGTTATCGTTAGATCAAGAACACTTGCCCCTTCTGAAATATAAAGCGTCTTTCATTGTTATCATTAGTTACGATGTTGAAAATGTTCGCATTTACTCTTTGTTTGCTGTACTACTCTCTGTGACGTTGAGTCATGTGTGATGGTAATAAGTCTTCGACGAAATCCTAAACTGATATTCTCTATCCTTTGATAGACATCCAGTGGAGGTAAATCATCGCAAGAGGTGATCGAAGATTTGGCATCCGACATCCTGTCCAAGATTCCTTTACCTTTTGATACTGAAGTGGTACAGGTGAGCGCTGAATTCTTCTGATCCGATGAGTTTTAGATGAGTTTTAGATGAGTTTTAGTAATAATAAATAAGAGTAGTAATAATAATAATAATAAATAGTCCATGTTACGCGAGGCAACTTTTATTGTACATTGGTGGGGTAGCGGGCATGGTACATTATTTGTACCCAAAGTTCTCGTCAAAAACGTTGTGATTTTTGTTACTTGTATCGCTGTTAAAATAGCCTGGTGTAACATTTACTCAAACCGGTTGGTTTTACCCAGAACTTAACTATAGAAGGATTATTGGTAAGACGTTTACAAGAACGTTTCAAGAATTTCTAAAAATTACGAAATTGCGTTGTCGCGCAAATGTCCTTCTATAATAAAGAAAAAGTAGCTATTTTTAATTAATGTAATCTGGTATTTCTCTACGCGCATGATGATTGTTCCCTTAGTCTGATAATTCTTATAAATAAAGATTTTGTATTACATAAACATGTAAAAATAAACGGTAAAATCATCGAACGACGTTTCGGCGTCGTCATGACTAAATAGTTCGCTGAAGATTAACATAACTTGAAAATGGCGTCATGACGATACCGAAACGTCGTTCGATGATTTTATTGTTTATTTTACATGTTTAAGTCTGATAATTTCAATAAATATTCTGATAATTCTTAATATATTAATTAATTATTCCTACAGAAAAAGTACCCTGTGTTGTATGAAGAATCTATGAACACTGTACTGCTTCAGGAACTTATCAGGTACGAAATACAATTACATGTGAAGTGTTTTCTTCGTTAAAAGGACGCGCTATTTAACAATTTTTGGATGAGGTTGAGCATGATAGCGATAATTATCAAGGCCAAAGTTTGTGTTATCTGCCGAAGCCGAAGGCTGAGGCGGATAACACAAACTGAGGCCTTGATAATTATCGCTATCATGCGAAAACCTTTTCTAATAATTGTTTTATTATGCATATTCCTGAGCTGCACTTGTAAAGACAAGAGCGCGCACAAAAAAGTGATCAATGCACAGCAGTCAACTTGTAAGTAAACAACTTACGTCACTTCTGCATGCATAAAACTATTGTCTGTAGGTATGACGTCACTTCTACATATATGAAATTCATTGTCTGTAGGTATGACGTAACAGAAACAGCAAGCAATAATTAGCTGCGTGCTTATAGCCAATCAAAATCGAGCTAGTGACACCAATGTATAATAATACAAATTATTGTACAAACTACTGTGGAAAACATAAGGACTGAGATGAGTGTTCGTATTATGTATTACGAACTTCACTAACTACCTGTCGTACTTCTGTACTTCTGTACTTCTGTTGACTTTTACAGCGTTGCATAGCCTTGCTCCTTGTTATCTACGTGGATATTGTAGAACACTACAAGCCATCTAGATGTATTAGATCTTCATCTCATCACCTGCTACGTGTCCCCACTAGCAAGTGTAAATTCATATGGTAACAGAGGTTTTTTTTATAGCAACGCCATCTCTATGGAATAGTCTTCCTGGTGATGTTAGATCTAATGTATCAGTGACGTGTTTTTCATATTGTATTCAGCGATATTCATACATATTAGACGTTGTACATTAGATTTCACTAGTTCTTATTTTTAACTGATTGTAAAGCGCCTAGAACTGTACTGTATACGCGCTTTATAAGTGATCTATTATTATTACGGAGGTATGCGTATTACAGCGGTTTGCAATTGCGTGCCAAAATTAAGTAGTTCACGTTTGCTTTAGTCGTTTGTTTTATGCTTTGTAACTGGTTAAAAGAAATCGCGCCACTTTCTCAACCAATCAGAAGTAAAATTAAAGCCAATCGTGTCTGGCTGACAGGAGCTTGTCGCCGGCTTCATGTTATTTCCTCAGAGTCATGATTCGTTCACTGGATCACCAATTGTTAGTGTCACTTTGAAAAGCCAAAAGGCGTATTTACATCAGCGGATGATGTTGAAGAATGGAGTACACTGAAACTATAAACAAGTGTGTCTGACTACAAATGCGTGGCCAGGATGGAAATTAACTGCAACATGAAAAAATTGGTTACAATTCTTTAGTTCGTTCCATGTATTTTGGAAAATTCGCTAATAGCTTATTATGGTTTCTTCTTCCTTCAAGAATTCACGTGAAATATTTTCCGTTTTGCCGGAGTAGGTGGCTATCAACTCGCATTTACTAGTACGGGTCCCGCCTTTTTTTCCGTCCCCTTCAAGAACAACGGAGTATACTAAGGTCTTTATTTAGCGTACTGTTCCTTTGTTTCTTTCAGGTTTAACCGTTTGACAGGTGTCGTTCGATCAAGTCTTCAGAACATTCAGAAAGCCATTAAGGTGAATAGGAATCTCACTGTGATGACTTTGTTGGTTTTCTTCTTAGTAACAGTGTCTAAAAAAGGAGTAAAAAGAATTATGTTCAATAGCTCGTGACTAAAAGCTAATACCAGTTGCCGACTTTCGGCTGTCGTCCTTTTCTAACGACTCTCTTTATTGGCCTCAAAAGATGTTTCCATGCTTAATTGACCGCTGACAAAACCTGTATGTCAACAAGTCACGTGATATCAAAGCACATGCTACCTGTTTCACACGCGATTCACTGTTTTGGACGGTTTCGAACTTTGTTTTTGCGAAGTCATTAGTTAAATGTTTTAAAAAGTCGCTACTTATGCAAATATTTTTAGCACAGTTAAAATTCACTTAAATCCCCGTGACACAGTTTCTATAAGATCTTTTGAGCCATTTGTTTTGTTCACGCAGGGTCTCGTTGTAATGTCGTCAGAACTGGAGGATGTATTCGGAAGCATGATGGTGGGCAAGGTGAGGTTATTTTAAAACAATCTAACTATCGATGCAAGTCATGTTTTTAGAGGGGCATAGCTGTCGATCTTGCGGAACAAAAAATGTTAAACTCCTTGAAACATTTGGAATCAGTGTGAAGAAAATATCCAATGAAATGCCTAAGTTTCCTTCACAGCAGTCAACAGGCCGCGAACAAACTTGTAGCAAGTCGGTTCATGAGTATATATCGATAATCAAGATATCGATTTTTATACGTACCGCAATTACTTGCTCACCAACTATGCCTTCTTCTTTTACAAAAGCCCTAGAGTGTTTTGGTATCCACCCTTTGTTATAAGTCAAATTGGCGTTCCGTCATTGTGCACGCCATTGCGCCAGCGTATTGCCATCTTGGTACACTTCTGACTGTAACCGGGAGCCCACTTGGCCAATTCTTAAAGTAGGACTCGCTGAGGGTACTTTTCTCTCCTCCCCTGCCCTTCCTGTTCCCCCTTTATCCCCCCCCCCCCCCCCCCCCGCCTCTTCCTCATCCACTCCCCCACCCCCCGAACTGGACAGTAGTTGATAAATTAAAAAAGATGGTAAATGTTGAGCTCGATGATGAAATGAAATGTCACGAGCGTGGCGTTGTCCCACGCTCGTTATATGATGAAAATTACATCTCGGACAGTAATTTTTATCTACTTGTTGTTTTCCGTAGGTTCCCAGTATGTGGGCGGCCAAGTCTTACCCGTCATTAAAACCACTTGGCAGTTACGTTGCCGACCTTGTTGCGCGCCTTAGATTTTTCAAGGTAATTTTTTCACTGCTTTGATGATTTCATTAGGATATATTAAGGAAATGTTAATTCTACAAATGACCGCTACAATCATTTTCCTGTACAGCAGAGGTGTTCTCGTGTAGTTTCCTTAAGCCTGGTTGAATATGATCGCTGAAAAATAATGTTCAGCGATTGTAGCGATAATATTGATAGAAACCACTATCCAGCGATCCTAGCAACCGCAAAAATACCAGAATGTACTGCGAATTCCAGACTCATTCCAATATGGCGACCATCAGCGATCATATGGAAACCGATCAACGCAACGATCACTCAACTTTTTTGCAGCAATCGTAGCGCTCGTAGCGATGATAGGGAAACCGGCTTTAGACAAGAAACTTTGTCCCTTATTTTCTTTCTTTACTCAGGGGTATAATTTAGACCAGTAAACCATTAAGGAAACGTAACGAAATGCAGGGCGGTGAAGGGTGGGGGGGGAAACTTCCTACCTTTTTAGCCGTTAGATTGGACACGGACCTGACCCTTTTAACCAAAACTTTGTGGGGTCTTCTTCAAAATTAAAGCCCTTAAACACGAAGTTCCGGAGGAGGAGCCTGGCCTGACCATTCTCACCTCCAGTCGTCAATCAACCACTGAAGCATTAACAAGTGACAAAAATCTTGCGTCATTACTAAGACCATTGCTAACACAATTTGGAAAAACTTAATGAAAGTTATATCAGAAGTCTTTATGAACTTCTATTTCTTTTTTTGCTGAAGTAAAATCTTGGTTTAATTAGATTTTTGAAGCAAATTATATTAAAGGACGCGCAAGTTAACCGCGTTTTGTGACTGAAAGACGCCTTAATTTGTATTTCACACCCAAAAGGTGTGAAATGGGGGAGGAGCTAAGCCTTTCATACCGGAACTTCGCGTTTAAATTTAATGTGGAGCCATTTATTAAAGTGCCACTACGACGAAAATTTTTGCATTTTTTTTTTTACTTTTTTTTTAACGCAAATGTATCTAATAGGTTTAGACAAATGTGAATTGCTATAAATTAGATTGATATATTCTTACACAGACCAGAAATAGCTGGCCGAAAACCCATGAAAATCACGTAAAATCCGTCCGCCATTACTCCGTTCATAAATCCGAGCCCACGTTCTACTGGTTTGCGATCTGGTACACGTGACTTGATTTGTGACATCAGTGACTCAACGCGGTTCCCTCCGGGTCACAGACAACAAAGCCAAAAGGCACGTGTTGTCATTGACGTCACAAAATCCTTAGGCCAACTCGATCCAACTCTCAGGGTTCGGTCCCGGTCATTTTTTAATTGGATAATGGCGGCAACCGTATTCGAAATGTAAAGTTAAAATAATGGCACTTCCCGTACGAGTTTTGACTTGAAACTTCGCAAGGTAAGTAACGAGTACTTAATATTTTCAAAATATGAATAGAACAGAAAATGTATATTTTTGATCATAGTGGCACTTTAAGGTTTACTTATTAGTCCTTCTCTTTACACTTTTTTTTTTCTCTCTCTCTCTCGTTTTAATTGATTTTATCAAGTGACTGTTTGTTTTTATGTTTGACCAGACGTGGATTGATGAAGGTTCTCCTAATGTGTTTTGGATCTCAGGATTCTACTTTACCCAGTCCTTTCTCACAGGTTAGTGTGTTGTTCTTCTGTTTACAATGTCGGCGGTAAAGGAAAAAACTGAATGCAGGTTTCTTTGGATTAACTGTGAGCAATAGTTAGCTACTGGCTATCTGAATCCCGGGAGAAAAAAGGTACTCCCCTATATAAGCCACATAGGTATGTTCCGCCCCAAAGGGTGTGGTTTTTGAGCCGCTTTAGTCTGATTTTGGGTATGGATTTTAAGGGAACCGCGAGAGCGTATAAACGTCATGATTTCTCTTTTCATCTTCAATCGAAAAAGAGAGAAAGACAAGTAACCAAAATATCATTCGATATAATACAGCGCGATTTCACGCTTCAGATACGCTAACGAGGTCTGAAAACGAGTGTGGAAAATGGCGTAATTTGGTCTGAAATAGGGTCAGGATTTGGAGAACCGGGCGGCACACCTCCACTAAAAGTTCCGAGGAGTACCCGCCCTGATATCTGAATCTCTCGCTATCTCGGACAATTCTTCATTTCCCTTGAGTGTAAGATGCCGTGAGCCGTCCACATTAGGGGGTCGAGACGTTTAACTCACTGCTACTGTGCCAAAACTTCAGCAAGTGATCTGAATGAAAGGTAGCCGTCAATGCAGGGGTCACGCGCTTCGTGGGGAAGATAGATTGCGTGACAACTTACGACATGATATTTCGTGTCACGAATGCTTACAACCGCGACTGAATTTGGTCCCACTTTAGACTTAAAAGAATGTTTGGACATTTCAATTCAGGGGCGATGCAGAATTTTGCTCGACGCTGTAAGATTCCGATTGACCACTTGGGCTTTGAATTTGAAGTGACAGATGAGGAACAGAACATGAAGCACAAACCTGTAAGTGATAAGTATACTGTTAACCCGTTCACTGCCACAATCGAACTTCCTCTCAGGACCAATCAAGTTAAAGCTCTTGAGCAGAACGTTCGTTTGCTGCTGTTTGTTTCTCAGTATTTTGCAACTATATCTGTAATGTCTTTTTTTTCTCCTCAGTTTCCATCTTCGGCGCTTTTGGGAGGGAAAAGGTTAAGTAAAAAAAGCTGCGTATAAGAACCTAGATTTTTCCAAATTAGCATAAAAAGGTTCTTATATATTTGGTGTCTACTGAGAATTTAGGCTATATAGGTACATAAATAGGTTCTTATTTTTTAAGAGGAAAGGGTATTTGCTGCAGGCCGTTTGATGAGTAGTCCCTTATTGTAAGATGAGAACGTTACGGTCTCTTACAAAGAGGAACTGTGGTTCTTTACCCGTTTCTCAGTGACGACAAGTTTTTTTAAAATTTCAACTTGTTAAATGTACAACTGAACTTACGTGGTACTATCGTCGCAAAAGGCACAAATGTGCTTGCGCTTTTATAAGGTTCACGCTCTGACGTCACGTTGCTATGTTTATATGTCAATCAACGCTTAGATACCGAGCATTGCGTAGTTGGAAATCCCCATTTAAAACACAAGTTTCAGAGCGAACCTCTCATGTAAATGATAAAACAAAAGCACAGTAACATTTAGGTCTTTACAAAGATCGTTTCCCGCATTAAGCTGACTGATACATACAACTCAAAAAATGCAGAAAATGCAAATCGTAAGATATGATGCAGTTACTAAAAGTATTATATAACAAGTCACTTAATTGGAACCTGCCCATGTCGTTTACTTAAAACTTGTTTACAAGAGAAACTCGTTCTATTAAAAACACTTTCGTTCAAATACAGCCATTGTGAACGTAACAAAAGATCTGCTTGTGACTTTGTACTGAGAGTTAATTAATAGCGAAAACTTTATTATTCGGAAAAGTTGTCAAAATGAGCGTAGTTTTAGTGAAAGATAAGAAAACTGAATAAGAATGAGTTCCAGTTCACGATACTTCTAATTCCAGGAAGAGAGTTGACCTGTTTTTCTTACCATTGTTGAGTAAAATCTCTGTTGATCAAAATAGTGGTTAACATAGTTAAGTTTCCTACGAAACCAAGTTGAGGTCAAATTATGTTTGCATAGCTGCTGGCACAATGTTGTTGAACGAGATAGCTATCAAAACAAACACTTATGATCACAACTTATCCTAAAACAAAAATTATTTGCCTTACAAATTTGACACACTAGGCGATCTTTGCAAGATGATCAATTTCAGTTTTTTATACCAATTTCTCTACTCAAAGATTATGTATAACGAACAGAATTATGTCCAAGCAAATACACACCCTGATCTAGGCTTAACAGGTTCTTATGTAATGGGGGTTTAAATGCCACAGTTTTAGCCTACAGGTTCTTAATCCACTAGGTTCTTATACGCGGGTTTTTCTGTACACTGGAAAGTAGCGACTCCCCCAAATTAACAAAAGTAGAAGATGGCTAAAATCAAAACTGTTGGCCATCAACCTGTACGTATTACAGTACTACTAAATGATAATTCTTAAGCGATTCTTTCTGCAAGCACTTTTGTATTCCTAGTGTTAACGAAGTATTGGTCACTTGTTCTCAGTACTTTACATCACAGTTGCTTTGTTTATTGACAGAATTGTATTTTCATTGGCAGGAGGATGGTGTGTACGTGAAAGGTCTGTTTATGGAGGGTGCCAGATGGGACAGACAAAATAAGGTTTGATTTATCTATTATAATACACCCTTTACAAAAACATTGCAACTTGAAAATATTTATATACTGGTTAACCGACTGCCTCGCTGAAATGGAAGGTGGGTGCCTGGGGTATCCAGAGGCTTCCACTGTGGCCAGCCAGCCCTTAGATAAAATACTGCCCCCATGGCTGGCAAATCCCCGCAACCCAGCCAAGAGCCCCCATTCCAGGCACCCGTCACACTGATTGAATCGGGGAAAGGAAAAAATTAGAGGGTGGGTGCGTTGGGGGAACGCTGAAGACAACCACTACAAAACCGCTAACAAAAACCACTACAAAAACCGCTCGAAAAAACTTGCAGATCCTAGCTGAGACGAAGCTGCAAAGTTCCACGTGAGCCTGCACTAGAAAGCTTGACCGCTGACCGGAAGCGTCTGCTAAGCTCGTGGTGGTTAACTTTGTTAAATTGACATTTAACTAAATCTAAGAGAGTTAAAACTAATACAACGAGCGGATCCGTACGGATAGTTCGCAGTTGTTTCTCAGAAAGTAGTGCTATTTTGTCTTCGCTGTTACTGTTGTTGAGTTGAGAAATCGGGAGCAAACTGCAGTGGACATCACAGTGGATTTTTGTTTATTACATGTAATAAACAGAAACAATCTCAAAATCATCTTTTCTGTTCGCCAGACTGCGTGTCGCCAGATGTTTATATAAAAGAAGACAATAAGCATTTGGCGACACGCAGTCTGGCAATTTAATTGGGGGATTGTCAGACCAAAAAGTAGTTGAATGTTTCGAAAAACACATCAAAACGAAAATTCTTTGCCTTCAATTGCAGCAAGGTCCACAAAGAAATTTTCCTTTAGCTCTTTTATCACACGTCGGAATGTCTCATCATATCTTGTATCCACAGTCACGTACTACAGTGTTACAGTAATCAGCCATCAATTCCCTGCTTTGTTGCCGTATAAATTTCGGGATAAATTTTTACCAAAAGCAGTCCTCGAAGAAATAGCGAGGCAATAATCATGTTTGCTTTCCAACAAGGCTGAGAAATAATATTCTGTCGTGACAGTTTGAAAGTTCTTTACCGAAGAAACAGCTCCAAACTTTGAGAAAACTTCTCAAAAACCTGCCTCAAACGTACACCACTTCACGCTCAAAAAAAAGTTTACGCATACACCGGAACTTTACGCATACGGCGGAAGTGACGATGATAGCTTGTTCAAGTAAGCTAAAATATTGTGTCCAACAGACAACAATACAAAGACACGTTGGGCTCAAGATATACTATTTCGCTTACATGAACAGCCGACCGCTCTCTCGAGCGCCCTCTAAACTTCGTAGTTGCTATAGCAACTACGAACTAAAAATGGACAAACAAACAAAATAAATATATAATATAAGATATATATATATATAATTAAATAACTAAATAACTGAATAAGGGAAAATAAGCCATAGGATGTTAGCAGTTAGTCTCCCACGCAGCCGTTGTTTGTCTCGTCACGCAACGCTCGAGGAGCGTTGCGTGACGAGACAAATAACGGCTGCGTGTGAGAAAAATCAGACCAGAATAATCCTTACTATAGGCCTCTACTGCTTTCGCCTCTTTAAGCTCGTGTCCCAACAAAACACTTTTAACCCGCTTTCATTCCCAGAGTCAATTATGTACCTCTTTGGCAGAACTTTCGCATGGTACCAAAATTTGGGATTTTTCTTGAATTTTGATCTTTGGCACTCTTGGAAGTCAAAGAGTTAAAATCTCTGTTTGTTCTGTTTGAAAACGTCGATGAACGAGAACCAACCAAAGACGGGTTTCCCCAAAAGAACACAAAGCTGCCCCAACCAATCAAAATGGTTGATGTCAATACAACACAATCTAGAATAGCCTTTGAACATGCTTTTGTTGTTGTTTGTTGTTTAACGTTTTAAATGTTAACAGTTTTGGATTACAATGGCACCTCATCTTACGGCCACCTCGTCATTACGGCCACTTTATTTCGGCCTGAGCGAATGCTCAGTTATTTTCACTTGTAAAAACCCTTTTAATCCGGTCACCCCGTTAATACGGCCAACGGCCACACGAAGTAAAGCCCGAGTGACTATGTTCATTGTAAATTAACCCCGCAATACGGCCACCACCCTTCAATACGGACACCCGGCAGTGCAAATGCGCATATATTAAATATTATATATCTGGTTCTGTTTTTCGTCATTAATTTTTACCCTTTTTATCGTCTTAGTGTTACAATTGGTTCCAGTTATTATAAAAATTTAGGTTCAATGTCTATTACATGTACTTTAGCTGGCCGGTGTGCTTCGAGATGAGATGGTAATAAAACAGAGGGGGAAAAGGAGGAAAAAGAACCGAGTCATGTATGCAAGGCTGGCAAGCCTCCTTAATACCAGGCCAGATTTTCGTGGCCCGTTGGTGACCGGATTAACGGGGTTCAACTGTACATCTAGGATTTTAAGGTTACACTGGTTGCCTGGAAAACGATCCGCCGAGATCCGTCTCTCTTAACTAAAAATGTATGTGTTGTATGTTGCTTTATCAGGTGGTTGGTGAATCACTTCCCAAGATCCTCTATGATCCTCTTCCAATTGTATCCTTTGTTTGTAAACATTTCACAGTCGATACTCCCAGTATTTGTTAGATTTCCCGAGCTATTCTCTGATTCCCATTTATGTACCTGGCCCCGGTTGTTCAAAATGTAGATGGTGCTACCAGATAAATCCGGCATTATCCACAACCTCGTTCCCAGGGTCTCTCTTCTTCCCGTCCCCGGGCCTACAGCAAGAGGGGACGTGAAGAAGAGATAGCTGGTGAATAAGCTTTACACAACCAATTGTGTTATCCACTGGATTGCGATTTATCTGGTGAATAAGCATTAACAATACTAACTGTGTTATCCACTGGATAGTAATTGATCTGGTGGACAAGCATTACACAACCAATTGTGTTATCCACTGGATTGCGATTTATCTGGTGAATAAGCATTAACAATACTAACTGTGTTATCCACTGGATAGTAATTGATCTGGTGAATAAGCATTACACAACCAATTGTGTTATCCACTGGATTGCGATTTATTTGGTGAATAAGCATTAACAATACTAACTGTGTTATCCACTGGATAGTAATTGATCCGGTGGATAAGCATTACACAACCAATTGTGTTATCCACTGGATGGTGATTTATCTGGTGGATAAGCATTAACAATACTAACTGTGTTATCCACTGGATAGTAATTGATCCGGTGAATAAGCATTACACAACCAATTGTGTTATCCACTGGATAGTAATTTATCTGGTGGATAAGCATTAGAGTGGTTTTAATAAAACCGTGAAACACTATCTATTTTACGGGTTACGTAAAATCACTCTAACAAAACTAATTGTGTTATCCACTGGAGAGTGATTTGTCCCGGTAGATAACTCTATCCACCTTTTGAACAACCGGGGCCTGGATTGATGGAAAGAAACAATGTAGAACAACGACTTGACGGCAGAGGCGAGGAGTTGAGCCGTCATACTTCAGTCTGACTTGCTAACTACTACACTACCAAACCTCACTTACTCATACACTGTCTATCTAACTTTATACAATATACCCAATTCTACCATGCCTCATTTACTCATACACTGTCTATCTAACTTTATGCAATATACCCAATTCTACCATGCCTCACTTACTCATACACTGTCTATCTAAAATTATACAATATACCGAATACTACCATGCCTCACTTACTCATACACTGTCTAGTATTGAATATATTGTATAACGTTAGATACCATGCCTCACTTACTTATATACTGTCTATCTGACTTTATACAATATACCCAATTCTACCATGCCTCGCTTACTCATACACTGTCTATCTAACTTTATACAATATACCCAATTCTACCATGCCTCATTTACTCATACACTGTCTATCTGACTTTATACAATATACCCAATTCTACCATGCCTCACTTACTCATACACTGTCTATCTGACTTTATACAATATACCCAATTCTACCATGCCTCACTTACTCATACACTGTCTATCTGACTTTATACAATATACCCAATTCTACCATGCCTCACTTACTCATACACTGTCTATCTGACTTTATACAATATACCCAATTCTACCATGCCTCACTTACTCATACACTGTCTATCTGACTTTATACAATATACCCAATTCTACCATGCCTCACTTACTCATACACTGTCTATCTAACTGTCTACAAAATACCGAATTCTATGCGTATTTCGATTGGTTATTACCTATGGACTGTAAGTGGTTATTACCTATGGACTGTAAGTGTACAGACGCACAGCTGACGTCATGGAGAATTTGTTTTCTGTGTTTCGTCCAACATGGCGGACAGTTTTGAAAGTGTTGACGAGATTACTGTTCCGGAAAGGGCAAGTGAAGGCATCGAAAAAATGTTTAGCAGAAGCTATTGACAATTAAGAAAAAGACGAAACCGACGCGAAAAGTAGTCTTGTTGACGTGGAAAATGCCGGAATTAGAAAAAATCGTCGAACAATCATGATCACTGTCGAGTGCTACAAGGCTAATTTTTCTTCCCTGTTATTGACAGTTTAAAACAGGTCCGACAGCCTCCACTTTAGTAATAAATTATCGTAAACATTGACACGATGTAGAGTTTCCTTAACAACAACAGATTTGGTTGAAACCGGGTAAAACAGCGGATTTCGAAGAAAAGGCGACATATTCTTGTCCAGGTATGAGCGTGTGTAGGAGTATGTGTGTAGATAATACTGTCAAAATATAAGAAGTGCAGCAGAGAAAGGTGCGAAAAAAGGGATGAGAGGGGAGGGAGGATAAAGGCCAAATGAAATGGTGAAAAAAGGAGAAGTAATATATTGACGAGAAGAAGTGGAATACGACTGAGAAAAAGACTATTACTTCACAGCCTACAAAGAGAAGGAAGTGATATAGCGCGACAGAAAACGCCAAGAAGCCTCTTTTGTTTGTTCTATTTTGTGTCTATGCTTAGGGTTGGGTAAACTTAGAATGTTTAGCCCAGAATAAACATTAGTGGATCGTTGTCTCACCACTTAAAAAAATTGGTAACATAGTATAAAATGTAACTTCGTTCCCATTCGCCAAATTTGTCCAATTAACCCGTTCACTCCCAGAGTCAATTATGTAGTTCTAACTTTTGAGTCCGTGGACGAAATCCTATGGCGTGAACATTCAAATTAAAAAACCCTCATCAGCAATACTTTTGTATGGTTCCATTTGTTTTAAAGGCATTTTTCTTGAATTTTGATTTCTGTCACTCTTGGGAGTTAAAAAGTCGAAGTCCACACAAGCATGTTAAGTAATGCTCCACATAAGAACAACGGCAAACTTTATTGTTCTGCGGCATTGGTTCTTTCCCACATAGAATATCTTTGGTTTCAAGAATAGAGGAGGGGCTGATGGTTCATAATTATATTTAATTATAAAAATAACGAAAATCCATTTGCGTCAAAAACATTTAGGAAATGTTCGTGCTTAACCAATCAGAATAGCAGAAGACAATAGCTAATAATTTTGCTTCTTTGATGTAGTTCCCCAAATACAATATTTTTTAAAACTTGCATGTTGTGCGATTGGGTCTTAGATTGCTTGAAACCTTTAAAAAAAATTAGACAAAATGCACCTTGAACCCTAACCTTTTAGCGGTTTTTGAGTCTGGGCCAATGAGATCACTAGTTGTAACAATGAAAAAAGTTGACATTCCATTGTGCATGGCCGTTGGCGCTTTCCTTCTTGTGCGGATCATTACTTGATAAAGTGATTTTCTTTAAACCTTTGTAGGCACTAGTAGGCACTGTTACTAATTCCATTGTTTTCTTTTGTTTAGTTTTTACTAATTTTGATTAATTGCCAGGTACTGTTTCACGGTCTAGGTAAAATCACTCTAATGGATTATTTTGTTGTTTTAGTTTACAAAACAAGTGCTCGCCGTGGCGTCCTTTCCACGACTGGACACTCTACAAACTACGTCCTATCAGTGAACCTGCCTTCTGATAGACCAGAGACGCATTGGGTAGTACGAGGAGTCGCCATGCTCTGTCAGCTGGACGACTAGTCACCGTGCAATATAGACTCGTGTTAGACTAATGTTAAACAGTGTTAGCTCAATATCAAGCCTGTGTTACTTTAGGGCTAGTCCACTATAAAATGTAAAGCACCAGGTTAACCCTTTTAGCTCTGATGGTGATCAGCATCTAATTTCTCCTTCAAATATCAATACAAAGTCAAGCAGGTGATGAGACTCAGGAAAATGATCACCTGGCAAGATTGTCTTTATCTATAATTTGTTTCCCTTAAAAGTCCAATATAAGAAAAGCATGAGTAGAATGGGGGAGCATTATGATGTTGACTACATTGACCCTAACCCGTTAAGGATGATAATTGTGCACAGACTCGATTTTTCTTATTAGGAGGAAATTATAGCAATCAATTGCCGTACAATACAAAAGATTCAAGAAATTATAGCAATCACTTGCCGTACAATACAAAAGATTCAGGAAATTATACTGAGCAATCACTTGCCGTACAATACAAAAGATTCAGGAAATTATAGCAATCACTTGCCGTACAATACAAAAGATTCAGGAAATTATACTGAGCAATCACTTGCCGTACAATACAAAAGATTCAGGAAATTATACTGAGCAATCACTTGCCGTACAATACAAAAGATTCAGGAAATTATAGCAATCACTTGCCGTGCAATACAAAAGATTGAGAAAATTATAGCAATCACTTGCCGTACAATACAAAAGATTCAGGAAATTATAGCAATCACTTGCCGTGCAATACAAAAGATTGAGAAAATTATAGCAATCACTTGCCGTACAATACAAAAGATTTAGGAAAGACACGGTAGTGCTATAGAATCATGCACCAAATGTGCAATGTATTTTTACACTTATTTAAACGAAATTTTTATATTATTTGGAATTCTATTCAAGCAATCAGTCAAATATTCTTTTTCCATGACACATGAACCTGTGTTCAGATTGCTGAGTTATGTGACTAATGATCAGTTTAAAAACCCACGCTGACTACACATGACTTGGTGAAGCACTTGTTCAGGTAGGCAAGTTTCGTGTCAGTTAGAAGAGAAAGCAAAATTCAGTATATAGTACTATTGAAATGATTTGGGTTTCGCTATCGTTTTCAATAGTTCTGGTAATTTTTAATTCGTTTTAATTCGTCCAATCAGAGAACATGTGGTCGCATTAACTGTGAGCTAGGTTAATTAATTTTTTTTTTGGTTTGGCCAGCCAAACAACGGGAATCCATTAAAATGTGCCCATCACGTGATCGGCGATCGACCGAGCGAAAGTGATGCGAGCTGTTGGCTCCAGTCTCGCCGAACTTATTTTCGTGATTAGCTCGCCCTCTCGATAATAATAATAACAACTTTATAAAAATGTCAGGGAGAGCATAGCCGTGGGTGGGAACCCTGTAATGGACTGACTGAAAAGGGAGAGTATAGCCGAGGGTGGGATCCATGTGCTGGACTGACTGAAAAGGAAGAGCATAGCCGAGGGTGGGAACCCTGTAATGGAAAAGAGACAGCTAGCAGTCTACCAATAAGGACTCAATAAGCTGAAAAACTTGAAACTGTTGATCAGCGACGTGGTGAATTTTACCAACAGAAAAGTGTCGGCTCACTTGTGACAGACTTGTTTTATGTCATACACGAATTCACAAAATGTAGGTATATATAGGCTGTATAAATATGATTTTCATTTTACTGAGAATTGTCAAATTAAAGACAGTTTCTACAGTCAGTGCTCATTATTGACAATCGCTAGACACAGGACACTTGTTATTACACAAATGTATATATTTATGATTCAAATTTGAATTATGAACAAATAGATTATTTCTTAGTATTGTTTAAATATATTGTAGGATTATGCTAGAGGGTGGCCTAAACGCCAGTCTAGCGGCACATGCGATTTCTGTCGCGCCCTCCAATGCAACTTTTGTCGCAAGTGTAAATAAGCGTTGATTTCTGTGCGATTTGAGTGCAATATTTGCCGCCAAGTTGCATCAGGTTTCAAACATGTTCGAAATCTCTGCGATGTCACTGCGACAAATCGCGCCCAAATCGCTGCCAGTTTACGTCCGCGACCTTCATCGCGAGCTCGAGCGCGACAAAAGTTGCATTAAAAAGTGCGACAAAAAAATCGCATGTATATACTGGCCTTAGAATCAGTACATACTCGTATTAAACTGTGAATCTTTTAAATTGCCTTTTAAGACTAAGATAGTTCTTTGTTTAGGCCTCAAATATTCGTTATGTGCCAGCAAAGACACTGCTATACCGCTGGAAGGCTTATATTTATTTTCTTACATTAAAGCGCAGCTACACGAACGGTTGAATGATGCACTTTGCACAGGCCACGCGACAGTTGAAAAACTGTAAAAAAAGTGGAGAGAAATTTAAAGATTTGCATTTTTGTGTCAAAGTACGGTTTTGACGCGTGTCAGTGCATCAAGTCAGTACAAGACCTCAGGCTCGTCCCCAGGCCTTCTCCACAAAACTCCAAGAATCCAACTATACATTGTTAACACTAATCGACGCTACGTTTCGTCTCTCGTTCACTGTTAATAATTTACACTATATCAATATATACTGTATGTGTAATGAAGTTCCTAAAGACACACTTGATCAATAAAATATTCACATCACACTCGTTCAAGAGTCTCGGTTGTAAACTTTTTAAGGTACCTCATCGAATGATATAATCAAAACGATACTCTGTGTCCTTCAGCACCGTTAGAACTTATCGAAGGGTGTTGAAAGTACGTTCAAGTTTTGTTTCGACGTCGCATAAACATTTTCTTTGTTCTTTAAATTGTTGGATCGTGTTGAAGCCATTTGAACAGTTGTGAAACAAACGCAAACAAAATGATATTAAAATGGCGGCCATAAATTGCGAAGCTTCAAAGAAATTATCGATAGGCTTCCTTAGTAACTATCCATCAACAGCATCGCAATAAATTAAATAGCGCGTAAACTTGAACTTGCGGAAGAGTTTGTTGCATTTATTTGAGACGTCAATTAACTATTTAACCCTTTCTGAAGAAGAGTGGTACGTTAAAAACTTGACAGGTAAAAATGCAAGAGAAAAATTAAAACAGATGAAATACTGATTGCAAATGATTCGCACGTAAATTTACTTGAAAACTTGAAAGTTGATCATGCTCCATGCAATAGATGTAGTTTGATTGTATAAACTTTATCATTTTAAATCGATCCCATTAAACTCTCATTATCGAGTCACCTTGAAATTTTGCTTTAGTCAGGAAAATCCATTTTATCCTTTGAGGAAAAAGACAAAAGCCGTGAGTTCAAGGGGACGGGTGAAGGTATGGTTGCAGGACGATTTATATCTGGCTGTCGCATTATAACGACTATAACAAGAGTGCTGAAACACATAAGTGTATACCATGCGCGATTTAGGGGTAACACTTATTCTTTTGTTAAAACAATAGAATATTAGAGCACAAAAGAACGACAATACAATAGAATACAATACCCTAGAATATATTAGAATACATAATTTTACCTAATACAATGAATGTGTACAATGTACAATAGAGCTAACACCCTAAATCGGGCATCATATGCATAAGTGAGTACGGACTCGTGAACATAAATAAATGGAATTGCTTTCGAACTTATTCAGAAAATAACGTTTTGAGTGTTCTTGACGGTATTGAAACCCACCACTTTCGAATTCCCGTACTAGTTGGATTTTTAGTTACTGAGCTATGGTAGAACGGCAATGAATATTGAAAGATTAAAAAAAAATCAAGGCACGTGAACAATAAAATGTCATTAAATTGTTAATAAAAATCGATTTTGATAAACATCTTAACAAGAAAATTAACGATACGAAAACTACATGACGTTTCGATGACTTCATGTCATCATTGTCGAATGAATAAATTGAGGGTAACGGTTAAGCATATTTATAGAAATAAGGGTGTGAGAAAATAATTTAAATTAGAATGCGTGGCATTCACGTGAAACTCTTTACTTTAAAGTAAAAATGCTTTCATGCCACGCATTCTAATTTAATTTATTTTCTCACACCCTTATTCCTATAAATATGCTTAACCGTTACCCTCAATTTATTCATTTGTCATTTAACAATGATGACATGAAGTCATCGAAACGTCATAGAGTTTTCGTATCGTTAATTTTCTTGTTAAAATATTAAATTGTTGCCAGATAAATTTTAGGAAAAATCACGAGGTTTGATGGCGTTTAAATATTAAGTTAGCGCGGGCAATCCCCCCCTCCCCTCCCACCCCCAGACTAAATAGTGTTGATAAAAGTAAAACCAGTGTGCGCTTTAGAAGTATTTTTCTTTTACAACGAAGATGTCGCTATTACAAAGACCTTTTACTAGAAAATTGGTTCGTTAAAAATGATTTTAAATACTTGGTCGGTAAGAGACATTTGCACGTACGTTAGAATAAATACAGTCAAAACACTCGTCCTTTCAAAACTAACTTTTGTCTGCGGTGTAATTAAGGCTCCCGATTTCTTTGCGAAAGAAATAAAATAGTTTTTAGTTTCATATGGAAATACAAACCACCTAACATTAAAAACTCAACAACTATAAATAATAAAGAAGCATTAGGACTTGATATGATAGATTTCTCTGTGTTTATTAAAACGTTAAAGTTATGCTGGGTAACTCGACTATGTTCGGATGATGACTCTCAATGAAAAGCCATCTCAAAATCCCTTAACAAGTGGAGTAGCGCGCGTATTTTTCATCCCAACTATGAAATTAAAGTCCCACCTTCACCCAAAAGACGTTGCGGTCGTTTGTTTGTTGTTTTGAAATGCTCCATTGTTCATACGCGTGATCTGATTGGTTGCTCGCATTCAAGCGTGAAAAGTGATCTCGGTGCACACAGCATTTTGGGTGAAGGTGGGCCCTCATGCGTAAAATTAGACAACTCGATACTATAGTGGCTAGTGTGCAACATTACCTTTACCTCGTAACCTTATATAAAATAACCTTTCCATGAAATCAAGACATCATTAACTAAAATATTTTTATATTTCAACACGCCAAATAAACAGCCATAGCCGGGGGTAAGAAAAGCCTATTCAAAACACCTTTTCTCTTTGTTTTCTTCAGCACTATATTCACCGTTCTTTATTTTGGGTTTACCGGCTACATACTTTACAATTGGTTTAACCATTATATAACAGTTAGTAGTTTTTGTAATATTAAGGAATATGCTACAATATGCCGGGGATGTAGTAGCAGAAGAAGTAGTAGCAGCGTTGGTCGTCTGGAAATCCTTAGTCGGAATGGGGGTGGAGAACTCCGCTTCAAGTTTTGAAAGTTCCTCCTCCAAATTTCTTCCCGGGAGCAGGTCACTTTCCTTTGGAGTGACAGCGGCTTTGTCCTCTTGGGCATCCTCGCCTGATTGCCGAAGGCAGGAAATCACGCGCCGAAGGAGGATTTTGTGGCCTACAACAAAGCCCATGTCAGCCAAATCCTGCTTCGTTACGGCCGCCAAAAATGACTTCGATAGGATCTGGTTCCGAGCCAGGTTGCCATTACATCTTCAGGAATGTCATTTGGACGACAAAATTTGGATGGAGAGCCAAGTACTCTCAGGGGTGGATTGCTTGTTCACTTTCTTGGGGTTTTTTCCTTTAGGAGGCACTGTAACCTTTACATTTTATAATTAGCGGTCCTGAGTAATGATATTCAAATAACACAAAATCTGTGTTGTAAATGCGTAGAATAGTTACTATCACATTACAATTTATCATTGATCAAGTTGTTAACTATCCCCTTAAGCGGTCCTAGGTAGTTATAACCAAACAGCTCAAAATCTTTGTTATAAATAATTTGTAATTGCTTTATCCTGAGCAAAGAAAGCGAAGAGTAGTACTTGTGTATTAACGTGCTGGTGTTAGTGGGTTGCCATTCCGGGAAGTCAACTCGCTTTTCCAGATTCATTTTCCTTAAAATAAAGAGCGCGTCTTCAGCAAGTGTTTCATAATGGCCGATGTAATCAAACTGTACTCTGCATGGCTGACATAAGTTATACTGTTCTCGCCAGTGTTCTTGAAATAAACCGCCTTTTCTCCATCGAAGAACCAGGTAGGTTGCAAATTGTTCAAACGTTACGTCACCAGGAAATGTGTCGTTATGACGACCACTCTCTCTGACCAAAACTTCTTTTATATAATTGTGATAACCTTTCCAAAACTCTGTTTTTGATTTAAACTTTCCCCAGAAGCAATCTCTGTAGGCGGAGAGAAGACGCTCGAAGGGTTCCCGAACAAACATGAACTTTTTATATGTCTTGAGAATTTTCTCGCGCTCTTCCAAGGAATAATTGCTAAGGACTTTAAGTTTGCCTCTAGTGTTCTTGTGAACACCCTTTGTTATGTTAAGGCCCTCTAAATTTGCAACTATTCGCTTCCAAACTGTACAAGCGACCTTAGGAATCGAGCAGTAAACAAGTTTGTACTTCTCCGAAACAAAAAAGTTGGACAAGTCTAGTTTTTTTTCAAGAGAATCTGTTCCATATTTCACACAATATTCCTTGATCTGTTTTGTTGCTTTCCTGTGCTTGTAACCCATTGTGTTTTCGAATTCATCTTGAAACTGCTGAAACAAAACAAAATTGTCAGTAGCTTTGTTTTTGTCGGATAACATGCACCTTTGGCCAGCGTCAGAGAAAATTAGAAATTTGAAAAAAGAAATATCGTTTTTACTTTTAGGCGGCTTTATATAAAAAATTGAGTAATGAGCTGCAATAAAGATAGTGAACTTGTGAGCGGGCAAATACTTTAGAAAGCGGTAGTTTGGACTTCAATCGCTTGTTGGGCAAACAGAAGCTTTTGAGAGCGTATCATTGTGGACATAGATGTATCGTGGAATGAAATGACTTTAATTAGAATTCTACTCAGATAACACGTGAGTAAAGATGCATTTTAAAACATTTTGAAACCGGTATAGTTACGATCGGTCAACAGCTCGACTTAAAAACGGCGGTTTAAAACTGTTATTAATATTTCCTTTTGCAGAAAGAAAAAATCAAGTTAAATTAAAATATCTTACTTAGCAACAAAAGCATGAATTTCGCTCCCGTAAGTAAACATTTTTAAATGCATTCAAGACAATGTACGAGATATTAAAAATTCTTGATACCAGCATCAGGCATTTGAAAGAATCGAAAAGATGGGACAATTGTTAATTAAAGCCGAAAAAAATAAATATGTTCCCCTAGGATGTTATAATGTTTGGGTTTAAATATGGAGTTTTGGCGTGATATGTTATTTAAAATCCTCTAATCTCCGAGACTGTTAGTCCGACAACAAATTGCATGAAACCTTGGGAAAATTGGCGAAACCAGCAACCCATAAAAGTCGGAGTCTTTAAGACTTATAAGTTAGAATGTGTTTCCAAAATTTTAAGGAAACCCGTAATAACCCGACTGTGTGGTGTGGTGGTTATTAAGATTACCTGATCGCCAATAGCAGTTTGATCCGTTTTTATCACCCACACCATCACCGAAAGCAAAGAAATGAACGAGAGAAATATGGCCAATAGTTGAATAATACGGTGCCTGGAGAGATTTCTCTTCATCATATCAACTATCCTCAAGAAAATACTCCGAGAAGATTCAGGAAAGATGAAAATTCATACGTCTGCACAGCTTTTCAAATGGTCTCCCAAGCTTTTTAATATTCATCCCTCAACTGTCCACTTTCATAAAAATGCGTCAAAAGGAGAAAGGTGTGTAAATATTGACTACCGGTGGTTTAAAAAGGTGGATGAAGAATTTGCACATTTCGTTGACGGGTTTCTTTTTCTTCCTTTTTCTTTGCTTTTAATATAAACGTTGTTAAATTAACACTTCAAACTAAAATTAAACCCAAAGAAATGGAAATTATTCTTTTACCTCAAGAAACTTCACCTTACGCTTTATGTAATAAACGGAATAATAGTAGATCACAACGAATAAAAGGCTGCTGAAAACATTTAGGCTTGAAGACGCTTTAGTTTATTTTCAGTGAATAAGAAAACATGTACATTTGTTTCTAAGAACTTCTTGATGAATGTGAATAAAATGAAATAGTTTAATTTAAGACTGGGTTGATTATGATCGCTAACAATTGCTGAAAAAGTACGAAGCCATTGAAGCGGTCATACGGAGAAATGACTCGTAGTGACTGCATGTGATGCAGCATTATACAAAGTTTGGTTTCCTATATGTTTGCTGTAATCGATCGATCACTCCCCTTCAAAGATCGGGCGATTGTTGAAAAATATCATAAAATATAGGCTGATCAATCTCTAATAGAAAAAGTCATTGGCCATAACATCATATCACATGTTAGTATACAGCTGCATACCAAACCAGTGGATAGTTTTGATTGGCTACTTAATCTCTGCCCAGATCGTTCTACATCCTTGTGGTGTTTGTAGAGTTCTGGAAAACTTCCTCTCATCTGCTATCTTTTGCATCCTGTTGGTGGTAGCGGGAAGAGAAATAAAACAGGCGTAGTAGTTTGTCGTAGTTTCCAAATATGACACAACGTTTCTTTGGTTATACACCACATACCACGATGTCCACGGTATTTCAAACTATCGGTACTGGAATTGGTGGGCGCCTCGAAACATGCGTACGATGGAAATTTATTGGAATTGGAACTTAAAGTACCGTAATTCGTTTATTTTCACATTCGATGACAACATAGGCGAATCATTAGCATGCGAATTTACTTACTAGGCATCGTGCTAAATACGAATTGACCTTTTAAAAGAGAAAAAAAAAGAAAAAGAAAAATTAAAAGAGATTGTTAAACTTTGCAGTAATCTACGCAATTTTTAGCTCTTTGCATGTAATGTTTAGGAAATATCAACTATCAAAAATTACCAAATTGCTGGGTGGCAAAAGCGCTATTGGGTCGTACATTCTGCGTAAAATTTCGAGTTTTTAAATCAGCATTACATAAAGAGTATCCAGTGGATCGGGTTCAAATTTTCAGAGAATGCTTATTGTGCCATACCATACAACCATTCGGATTTGATTATTTTGGTAACTCGATTGAGATGGATATGCAAATGAGGCAATAACTGTAAACAAAGAATCACCGAGACTGTAACCTCCTGACGGGACGACCTTTTCTTGGAACTTGACGCTGTTACCTCTTTTCAGGCTGCGTGTTTGTGCGTTATTTGCACTTTGGCAGTTTTTTAATTACACTGTACTAAATGTTGTCTTTCTAGTTCTCAAAACTGATATGCGAATTTCGACGCTTGTTGTTATAAAAACTTAAAAGAGAAAATAAGGTAGGATTCATGGTAACCGACCTGTATTTATTTCATGGCAACTTTGCAATTTCTTTCTGTGGTTTTCTATTCTTGGAACCTTTGCTGATGAGAGAAAATAACCAGGGTATTCGCCTAGAAAGGAACATCTTTAAGCAATTAAAGACAAAGGTCGGATTAAGATGTGTTTTAGCGGTTATGCCCTTGTTTTTTTTTTAATTTCCGAAATCGGTATTTTAGGAAGTTTACAAAAGTTGAAGAAAACGCCGCATATAAATAATACTGATTTTCGGCAAAATTAGTCACATAATGTATTGTTGTCTACGCGTGCGTTTATCAGCATGTTTAGACGAAATGTGAACTTTGCATATTCAGCTGTATCTTCACCATTAAGCGATCTGTATATTGAATCGTTGATCAAACAATTTTGGCGAATTAAAGAGACACGAGCACGGCTTTGCGCAAATTGAAGAGACAAAACGCCGCCTATAAATAATACTTATTTTCGGCAAAATTAGTCACACAGTGTATTGTCATCTGCACGTGCGTTAGACATGTTAATAAGCTTATTTGGACTAAATGTGAACTTCGCATATTCAGCTGTATGTTCTGAGACCATTAAGCTATCTGAATATTAAATCGTCGATCAAACAATTTTGGCGAATTTAAGACACAGTCACGGTCACGGCTTTGCGCATGCGTCATTTTTGAACAAGCCATTTTCTAAGTTGCTTTGTGCTTCCCATTCTCGTCCCCAGAGCCTTCGTTTCGTTTGGTCAGCGGAAAAACGAAGGCTCTGGGACCAAAGCCTTCCGGATGTCGTAAAATCCACGACATCCGTTAGCGCATGCCTAATGCATTAATGTGCTATTGCGCTTGCTCGTTTAGTTGAGCTCTGGAAACGAGAATGTTGTGTGTGTGGAAATGGCGTTCGAAAGGACTGTACAACTACAGGAAAACATCGCGCTGAAAAAGAAAGAAGAAAAGCTTTACGTGCTGCTGTTATTAAGAAGAAATATTGTCTTTGTATTTTGCCTACTGGTTTTAGAAAATCCTCGATAAGTCAACCAATTTCTTTCGTTTGGGAGCTGTGTATTTATCGTTTCGCCACTGAACGCTAATAAATCATATCCGACCAAATCAGTTGATGGGACAGCTAAGTTTCATGATGGACACGCTGTGGTCATTGATTAGGCTTATTTCATCGAACAGTGGTAAGAAATATCGAGGAATTTTTGTTTTGCATTCGTTTCATGTTATTTTAATTGGGCTTCGAGTGACCTTCGTTTCCCTAGATTTGCATTTCAAGTTGTAGCAAAGAGTACTATAAGAAAATATAACTTGCTTACGAGAGTGCTGATAGCGTTGTTGTTGTTATTTAAAATGGGTAACCTAGTGGTAATATTTCTTTTCACCCTCGGGCTTTCTTCAGGATTTCTGCCTCTCCGTTAATTAATACTCGTCCCTGTTGCAAGCAACATACTTCTTTAATATTCGTGGCCGCTTATAGCTTCGTCTTCCAAGACACATACTGATTATTTTCAGAAACGAATCGCTCATATTTAGCGACAATCAGATCCCGTTATACTTTGAAATTTAGCAGCCGTATCTTTACCTGCTAAACCAAACAAAACTGGGTGACATTGGTCGTTGAATGCGTTGAATTTAAAACGTTGGTTTTGTTGATATAGTCGTCATAGTCAACTTGAACTTCAACCGGAAGTAAAACCTTATGCATAGAAGGGTAATTTTTTTACTATGTTGCGCATTCATTTATAAACGGCCAATCAGAAAATTCAAATTTATTTCCGTTACCAGAGCTACACGAGACACAATTTTAAAAAAAACCGTGGAGCTCTGGGGACGAGAATGTGTGCTTCCAGTTACCAAAGTAATTGTGATTTGCATGCAAAGCGTTAGGAAAACCCATATTCATATGAAAATATGCACCAGGCCTCGCTTTCATAAAACCTGTATTTATAGTGTATTATTCTGCCTCGGTTATTGTCATTAATGAGGTATGGAAAGACAACTCAGACCGGAAAAGATCCGGCACGAAGAAGCAGAAAGGACTGGATGGATCAACCCCGGCTGAAACAAGGGTGGGTGGGTGGGTGAGCGCCACGACTTAGCATTTCGGATTTCTTGCTCAAGGACCTCAAGTGAAATTACGAAAGCGTCCTTTTCCTCTTACATGACCCAGTAGCCAACAAGACGAACCGTTGAGCCCCGCAAACAACAATCGCACGGGAGGAATGTCATTAATGACACCACCTCGGCAGAACATACATATTCAATGACTTTGCATAGCATTAGGTGGTTTGCAACCATTCCTTGAGGATAAAAAGACAAACGCGCAGCGGCCATGCTGGTGTATGGAACAAAAGGAAGTACGTGAAGCTAATGAGAATGTTTTGTTTCGTGTACCTGCGTGACGTCAGGTGAAAACGTCCTTTAGGTTAAACAGAAAGGAATTCACAGTGCAAGGGAGGATGTTTTTTCGTTGACTCTTTCATAGGTTTTTGGCCGCATATTAATAAAAGCGGTGAAGTATATGATTATCATTTAAACATATCTGTTTGCGTGATGGGTTTGTCTATGGGTGGGGCATTTGCACACTTTTGTAAGCTCCACCGTATCGGCAGTGAGGTTTTTGTATATGTAATCATTTGCAATTGTCCGAAGAGAAAATGACAAATGCCCAACAAATGCCCGGAGGGGTGGGGTGCTCAGGCAAGGAATTGACTGAACCATTGATCCGCTTAACTTTGCCGTGTTTTGGGGCCATCCTCCACCGTAGTGGAAATTCTGTGGAAGGAAAACACTTGCCGGGATAGAACACAGAAAAAAACAAGTTTATAAAGTTACACTCTGGGTTGTGTAAATGTACCTCATTTTCGCGTTTTTGTAATACTGATAAAGTGTATTAAGAAAAATACACCAAATCATGGGCTATAGGAAAAATGCATTTCAACTTAATATCGAAAAAAAAAACGCTTGGTTACCAAGACTTAACGAATGCTGGCGCTATTTATGAATCGAACGCAGCGTTCTGCAAGCTTTGTCCACAAAATATATGGGTAGAAACGACCAGAAAAGACACAGAACTACTGAAATGTGTGTTTTTACGTTTATTTCAGATAAATTAAACTTTATTTAATCGAAATGCACTTTTCCTAAGACCATGGTCGGTGTTTCTTAACACTACAACTGTGTGACCAGAACACTGCGGAGATTTTACACAGTTTACATGTAATTTCACGCTAAATCGTGTACGTTCAATACCAACTTTGTGTAAAATACTAAGTCACTGAGCCTAAAAACATCTTTTCCTACTGTAGATCTACCAGGCGTTTGCCGCCGGTTGTTGTTGTTCATAGTGCCTAGACTGCCTAAGGCCTCGATCTATACAGACACTGTATACTCTTTTGTTTACGAGTCTTGGAGTCGACTGAAACAAGTCGACATAAATTTTGATGTTTTTTACATGAGCAATGCTGATGCGCAAAAATGTATTTATGCTCGATGCGTTTTCTGCATTGGTATTTAGGTTACGCAATGCGTAGCGCATTGAGGTGTGTTTTTCACGCTTTATTGATTGCCGTTTTACATAAATACGTTCATCACGTACTTGCCTTCACTTTAGGACAGTTCAGCGCCTATCTTTCGACCGTCACTAAGTTTTTTGCTTATTTATCATGCCCAAAGACGAAGAAGTTTCTGAAAATTCCAATGTTGCCTCTGTAGGCTCACTTGATGAGCTTAGAGCCTACTTCGACCAAACGTTTTCTCATCTAAAGCGCGAGCTTTTAGACAACGAAGTCAAATCTTCGTCTTCTTTGGTCAAGAAACTCAAGTCCGAAACGAACTTAACCTTTAAGCCGTTCAGCGGGAACAAGAAGCAATTCGAGTTTAATACCGACACGCTCGAAGACGCTTCTCAGAGTTTTTCATTTGTGCAGTCGCTGAAATCTCTCGTCGACCTGGAGGATTCCGAGAATCAAGAAGTTTCAGCGTTGATTCTCAAACTTGACGATCCCCTCAACGCCGCTTCGAAGGCCATTAAGCGACCATTGGAATTGCCGACAAATCTGAAGCTAGTTGGGCGGCCGTTCATGAGAATTTGTCTGACGAAGTCGCTTCTGGTTCTGATGACGAAAAGAAGATCCGTGCTGCCAAGCAGAGAGCTTTGAAGGAAAAGAAAACTGCCCGTATTGCGTAGTCAGGACAGAAGTTGAGTATTTTGTTTGTTACGACATTTTTCTTTTGTTTTTCGCCTTACCCGTTCTTATACCATCTTTAGCGTTTTGCAGGTCGAATATTATGAGCACTGCTGTACCTATTCATTCCAAATACAGTAAATTCATTGTTTGTGTGTTTCATGAGCGAGAGTTAAGAGCATAAATAAGTTATTTTCGTTACGGAGATTAGAAAATAAATGTATTTACGCTCGATGCGTTTTCTGCATTGGTATTTAGGTTACGCAATGCGTACCGCATTGAGGCGTATTTTTCACGCTCTATTGTTTGGCGTTTTACATAAATACGTTCATTATGTATTTGCCTTCACTTTAGGACAGTTCAGTGCCTATCTTGTGACCGCCACTTAGTTTTTCTTTCCTCCATTCCTACAGAGGTCGTCAGACGTTCAGTGCAGTCATCTGGCTTCGCATCTGTCTTCTCTATTTCACCGGGAAACTTCAGGAATCATGTTTCGTCCTCAAACGTCGAAGAGCGGTTTTGGAAAAAGCCGGGATGACATCTGCTTCGCCTGCGGCAAGACCGGCCACTGGAGAGTCAATTTCCCAACACCAATTCGTATTTCACAGCCGGATCATCGTACAAGCAGCTCCCCAACAAAATCAGCGGCACTACTGGGCAGCAATAACTCCATTTTTTAGCATAACGCAGTCAGCGCAGTAAGAGAAACTCTTGAAGGTATTTCAGATTATGGCCCTATTTTTTAGGAATACTCGAGGAATTCTCCCAGCAGTATTCGAATAGTTAAGGGTAGGCTCAGAGCTCATGATATTTTTTGGTCTCAAAATTTAGGGGCAAGTGATATAATTCTTCGTATTATTGATAAGGGTTATGCCATCCCATTTATCACTGTTCGCCAGAAGGCTTCTCTTGGCAACAACAGCTCAGCTCTAACACATGCTGATTTTGTATTGGAAGCTGTTCAGGAGGTCCTTTATTCAGGCTCGGTCATTGAGGTTCCCAGTCCTCCCCATGTTGTTAATCCCTTATGTTTCCATACAACGTTACGGTAAGAAGAGGTTCTGGACCTCAGTCATGTCAATAATAACATTATAATTTGGAAGGAGAAGTTCAAGATTACGGATATTGGGGATGCTTGCATTCATCTTCCATTTGATCATTTCATGTTTAAATTTGACCTAAAATCTGTCTACCATCATATTAATATTTTGCAAGAACACCAAACCTTTGTAGGGTTTTCTTGTGTTGTAAATGGTGTCCGAAAGTGTTTTGTCTTTACAGTTCTCCCCTTTGGGTTATTCTCGGCTCCATATAGTTTCACTAAGGTGGTTCATGTTCTTGTCAGATACTTGATGATAGACTTAGTTCCGCCCGCGATTTCGCCCGTAATACGTGCAACAAAATCGTGCAACTTGTTGTGCACTTTATGTTGCGTTGCAAGTTGCAGCCCTGATGTTGCGCATATTACCACCTACGCGCGCAACAAATTTTCATGTTTCAGAAAGTAGAAACGACGTCTACTTTCTGCAACATGCTATTTATATATTTTTACATTGTATTGGCCATGTATTCGCTGAGGGATGGTTCTGCCTTTCCTCACTTTCTTTATCGCGACAACGACATGATCTTTCAAATTCTTTGCCTATTACTCATGGTCACGCGCCGCTGTGACGTGGGTCAATTGGCAAACTTTTGAATTTGAGCTCATCTGTAGTCATAACCACGTGCGATTTGGCAGAGAATTGGCGTTCGCGGTAGTTTTTCTATCTTGTTGCCGCTACACCGCGCTGACGAGACCCAACCAGTTCGAAACAACTGTCCACGGTTGCATTTTGGCTTTCAGTTTGGGCTCTATCATGTCGTTGTCGCATTCGTAGTATCAGCCTCGCTTCATACTTTGATTTTACCCCTATTTCAAATCCGAATGGTGTTACCATGGCAACGCCAACCTCGATACATCTGTAGCAAATTAATATTGTAATATTATCTTGATTTCATGGTAAAATGTGATGGCGATCCGCAAAGTACAACTCTAATTGTATTGCCTCCAAATATACTATATAGGGAAACCAAAATACTATTTCGAGCCACCTTAAGTTTTCTGGCGTCCTTCCCAATGACAGTAAATCGATTTGGCAGCCCACCTCGTGCTTAGTATGGTTGGATTATTGTATTGATTTGTCCAGTCACATTATTTTTATCCGCTTAGAGGGGATTCTCAGTGCAGAACAGGTTACCGACTCAATTTGTTCTCAGTATCCTTCTAGTACCGCTAGAAAACTGGCCCAGTTTGTTGGTAAGATTATCTCTATGGGTTTTGTTTTTGGTGAATGACCAGATATTCCCATTTTGATATTTTGCGGAGAGTTCTACTTGGGATTAAAAAAAATTCTCTATCGGTTTCAATTCTGAGTGAATTATGTTTTTGGAAAAAAATATCCCTTTGCTTAACAGTAGGCGTCTCTTGTCCTAACATTATTCCCGTGTATGCTATTCAGACGCGAGTTCTACGGGTTGTGCCAGTTACATTCTAGAATTTAAAAACACCATTTCTCACAAGATGTGGAGTGTTGTGGAGGCCAAGAAGAGCACCTCTTACAGAGAATTCAAAGTCATTTCCCTAGGTCTGAAGTCTCAGTTACATTTAGTAAAAGGGCACTATTAAAATAATGGTAAACTGACAATCAGGGTGTTTCTAGAGTAGTTGAAGTGGGAAGTGTAAAAGAAGACTTGCAATATATTGTTTTACACATTTTTAGCATGTGTTTGCTTAATAACATCGGGTTGGAAGTTGAATGGATCCTGAGATCTGCTAATGACAGAACCGATTTTCTGAGTACAGTTATGGATAACAGTGATTGGCAGGTGAAGAGGGATTATTTCCTTATGGCCGAGGAGAAGTGGGATCCTCATTCTGTGGACCGATTTGCAAATCATGAAAATACCCAGTTGCCCCGTTTTAACAGTAGGTTCCGGTACGCGGGAACAGAGGTGGTCGATGCTTTTTCTAATTCTTGGGAGGAAGAAATAATTGGCTCGTTCCACCCATTTTTCTTATCCCTAGAGTCCTCAACCACCTTGTTGTTTCTGGGGATCGCGACACCCTTGTTGTCCCCGATTGGCCGTCCCTTTTTCACCTTTGAATTTTACAGACGAGGGCTTGTCTCGCATATTCTCTGATTTTTTCGAGATCTTCATGGGTACTGACGTTTTCCTTTTTGGAAACTATAAAGATGTCCTTTTTGGATCACCTAATTTCCGTTCAGGGGTTCTGTTTTTGAGACTTGTTAGTCAGGACTTGACATTGCCCGTTTTTGCCATAGCTCTGCAGTTTGATGAGTGCAGAGGACTTTTTCAGAGTGCTTCTTGTGTGTCTTATCTTGAAGCGTTTTGACCGTTTAGACCCGACTTGGTCTATCCAGCTCATGTTTTCAGACCACTTGGTCTCGTCCTTTCGGTTGGGACTACTTGGACCCTTAGTAGAAGTTTTGCAGCGTGTTTTGTTCTGAAACCACCTGGACCCTTGATTTTTTTGTTTTTTCTTTGATTTGTTGTTGGTTTAGTTTTCTGTCATCTTATTCTCTCTGTTTTCCCTTCAGATACTGCCAGTTGGACATTTGGTATTCAACCCTGCGAGAAGCTTTGGCTCTCTACTTTTAATGCTCGAGCTGATAATACAGTTATCAATTATTGTTTAAGGCTTGGTGCTTGCATCGTACTTCATTAAGGGAGTTTTCTTTCTTCCAGCTACTCCGATTTCAGTTTCCTGATATCTCCATAACTTACTTGAAAATTCACTCGGTAGCTCTACTGTTCACAGCGCTCTTTACGAGATTACTGATTGGATACAAAAATTAGCAGGTTTTGAAAATGTTAATCCATGTGACAAGTTTCTTGTTAAATCTTTTGCTGAGGCTTCTAGTCGTATTCACTGTGAGCCTGTCAGGAAAGCGGAGCCTATTACCCCGGAGATCCTTGGCTTGATTTTCAAGCAATATGTGGAAAGTAATAACTTGCTTGATATCAGGTTTGTTTGTATGTGTTTACTTACATATGCCATTTTTTCGTATTTCTGAGCTTCTAAGCATAAGGAGAAATAACACTGTGATTGAGTACGTTTATCATAAGATTTTTGTTGAAGTCAGTAGGCTGGTTCTCACTAGAGCTCTTAAGCCTGGTTTCCATATAATCGCAACGATCGCAGCGATCGTTACGATCGACGATCGCTGCGATTCTTGCGACCCTTGCGATCATATGGAAATCAAACGTTGCGATCGCAGAGATAGAAATTTTTCTATCTCTGCGATCGCAATCGCAAGGATCGCAACGTTTTGGTTTCCATATGATCGCAAGAATCGCAGCGATCGTTGCGATTATATTGAAACCAGGCTTTAAGTGCACTTGAAGTGTGCTTGGTGAAATTTTAAGAGGTTTAAAGAAGGAAAAGAAGAAAAAAAAGATTTTTGGAACACCAACAGACAGTTGATACTCACACAAGAGCACCCCAGGTTGCTAGTGGACTAACTTGGAGTCCGTCTATTAATTATTAACTACAAATTCTAATTTTAAAACTTCACTGAATCTTCAATATTTCTTATTTCTCTAAATTTTACAAATCCTTTGAGAAAAACTATTTCCTCCCAAACATAGCCCAAAACAACACCCCATAACAACGAGATATTTTCATTTAAGCCTGGTTTCCATATAATCGCAGCGATCGTTACGATCGACGATCGCTGCGACCCTTGCGATTGCGATCGCAGAGATAGAAATTTTTCTGTCTCTGCGATCACAACGTGTTGGTTTCCATATGATCGCAAGAATCGCAGCGATCGTCGATCGTAACGATCGTTGCGTAGTGGCGTAAAAATGGCGTTCAGGCACGAACAATTTCCCAAAAATTGAAAAGACCATTTTTTGCTGAAATAAGTTCAAATAAAAACTTGACTTCATAAGAAATTATTTTTACTATCGACTTAGCGTACTCCTGCAACTTTGTTTATCAAGCTTATCAATTGCATACCAACTTGTGCTCGTAAAGCCTGGTTTCCATATAATCGCAGCGATCGTTACGATCGACGATCGCCGCTGCGATTCTTGTGACCCTTGCGATCAAATGGAAACCAAAACGTTGCGATCGTTGCGATCCTTGCGATTGCGATCGCAGAGATAGAAAAATTTCTATCTCTGCGATCGCAATCGCAAGGATCCCAACGTTTTGGTTTCCATATGATCGTAAGGGTCGCAAGAATCGCAGCGATCGTCGATCGTATTGATTTTCAAGTGCACTTTGGTCCTTACTGTCCGGGGGGGGGGGGGGGGGGGGGGGGGGGGGGGTACTCAACAAAGTTTTGTACGGGGATGCTCCGCCCCGAGGTCCAAACCCTTACCCTTTCATATACCATTTTTGACAGAAAAGGTACCCCTTTCATATACCTTTCGTTGAAAATGGTACCCCTTTCATATAGCCTTTGCGTGCGTCCGTTTGATATATTTTGAAAGGCCCTTTTTATAATACTTAAATTGCAGTTTTCCCTACCTTTTTTATGTTTCAACTCGTGTTTTCGCTACCATTCCCTATTCTTCGTGAAATCTCTACCCTTTCACATACTTCAACTCGTGAAATCCCGACCCTTTCAGTAAACCTCGAGCCTCAAAAAGGTACCCCTTTCGGGCGGAGCATCCCCGTATAGCCCATTATAGGGAGTACCCTCCCCCCCCCCCCCCCCCCCCCGGGCGTAGTGTGAACCGGCCTAGTAAAACTGTTAAGTACAAGGAGCGTTGTTGGGTGTATATTGCTAAGACTGTGAATTTTACATGCCCTTACTTACCTTCTTAAATATTTAGAAGTTGCTGAGATTCCTCCGTTTTCTCAAGATTTCATTTTCAGATCCCTAAGGTACGACAACAAATCTAAGGAAAATGTTCTATCTTCTAAGCCTCTAAACGTTGGCAGAGTGGAAGAAATTCTTAAACAAAAGTTGGAGGCTATTGGAGTGGACTCTTCTTGGTTTAGTAAGCAACTTCAGCCGCAAATCCGAATGTTCCAGATCGACTCTCCAAAGTTCATGGCAGGTGGAAATCTGACTCAGCTTAAGACGACAATGTTCGCGACAAAGTCGACTCGCGTGTGCTTGTACCGTTGAACATCGTGATTTAATTCATGTAGTTTTTGACATAGTTGAGTTTAGGCTTGTTACAATGACGTAACTATAGCGTTTTGCAGGTCGAATATTATGGGCACTGCTGTACCTATTCCTTCCAAATACAATAAATTCATTGTTGTTGTCGTATGTCTGTGTGTTTCATGAGTGAGAGTTTAGAGCATAAATAAGTTATTTTCGTTACGGAGTTTAGAAAATAAGGTTCCCTACCATGTGCCCAGGCAATGAGCAGGAATAGTCAGGAACTAGCGAAACTTGGACATTTCCCAAATTATTCCTCGCAAATCGAGACGCCACTAAAGTTTCGACCGTGCGGTGCACCCTCCCCCAAGCTTCGCGAGTTTCTGCGCGACCATGTATTTCTAGTTAACTCTAAATATGACTGCTGACACGCTCCAGTATTTACATATCCCATACGGGAGTTTAATACAGTTTTCGATTTAGATTTAAAGTCGGGATTGCGTCCAACTGGCGAACTGGAGAAACATGCGAGAACACGCGAGCGTAATTTGTGTCGACATGCCTCCGCGATTTATAAACTTCTTGTGTGACGCTTGTGTTCTCCTTCCGAGTATCATTAAAATTTTCACAAAAAGAGTTTCACACCTAAAATATATGAAGTGAATTTTGATGCACACAAACCAATCAGATGATACTTGAAGCTTTTTCTCATCGCTCATGAGCGTGATGGATTTATAGTGCCTACAGTTTCTACGGTCAGAGGCTTTATGTTACGTGTCATGCGCTGTTGACCAGTTGAGTGAAAAGTGCGCTGAAGAGCGCTCGATTCGGTTGCTTCGTTCAGCTACGTCGGCATTGATTTGCTTTCGATTTAACCGTTTAACACCACTGTATCTTAGTTTGTATCATTACGATCAACTACCTGGTTGGTGTCCTGCTACTGCGACCCTCGACACGCGGTAAGTGACTTCATTTCATATTTTTGTAATCAAAACAAATAAACAAGGACATGTTACAACGCGAAAGGTCAATAAGTTAAGCTTATGCTTTTTGTTCTGGAATTACTACGACATCAAAACCACCAGGTGACTGAAAAAGAAATACGTTTCTTGCGTTGTAAATAAAGACGAAACTCGTCTTTGAAAGGTTTTCTGATTTTCGTGAAGCCTGCAAAGCAGAGGCGTATTTGGACAGATACCACGCAGCTCTTTACAACCTCTTATTTCATTGGACCTGGATATCACGCAGCTCTATTGTTTTTAGGGCTAGGGTCCATTGTTGTGTTGTTTGTTCTATTGTTTTCTCGGCAAATCAGAAAAGACCTTGTAAGAGCTGCGTAGTGCCCCTATTTGGGGGGCGAATGAGGCAAGTCAAAGGACGCCACCAAGGGTGTGGGAGTCAGGCTGGAAGGCGAAGGAGGGGGGAGGGGGAAGGGGGAGAGGTTAGAAAAATACACCTGCCCGTACTCATTGTTCATTTGGGAAACTCCGTTCATGAGTTCCAGATTGGTGGAGAAGGTCGCATATCAATTGATGCCTGTCAGTCTTTGGCATGTTTTCCTTCCATGCAGATTCAAGGAAAGAGATGTTTCCTCATCAGTTTACTCTGCGGCAAGTTTGGCAATGCCTGGACAAATCTTTACACACAAATTGGTTTTTAGCAGTTTGAATATAAAACAATCGATATTCAGCTGTGTTTGATCACCCGAGGAGACACCACAGGCCCGAATTGTACATTTTTGATAGCTTCAGGATGGTTTTTTTCATCTGGGTATTTTTATTATTATTTATTATTAATTTTATTATTTTATCTTCTGAACATAACCTTTACAGTTACAACTGTTTGAAACCCCCAGTGTTATATTTTTGTCATAAATACTCCTGCTATCAGATGCTTGTCTGGCTTTTGGGTGCAATTACGCAAATAGAAACACGGATGATTTAATTACAACGGCATGGCAAACCACAATTTTCCCCTTTGGCAATAGAGGCAATTCAAATAATGTCTTGGTGATTCTATTTTCATGAAGAGGACAGCAATGAAATTAAGTGATGCTCCACATACTGTAAGAACTACAGTACTGTAAACTTCATTGTTCTGCCACATTGGCTCTTTCCCACATAGAATATCTTTGATTTTAAGAATAGAGGAGGGGCTGATGGTTCATAATTATATTTCAGTATAAAAATAAAGAAAATCCATTTGCGTCAAATAAATTTTAGGAAATGTTTGTGCTTAACCAATCAGAATAGCAGAAGACAGCAGCTAATAATTTTGCTTATTTGATGAAGTTCCCCAAATACAATATCTTTTAAAAATTGCATGTTGTGCGATTGGGTCTCAAATTACTTGAAACCTTAAAATAATTAGACAAAATGCACCTTGAACCTTAACTTTTTAGTGGTTTTCGAGTCTAGGCCAATCAGATCACTAGTTGTAATAATGAAAAAAGTTGACATTCTATTGTGCATTGCGTTTCAACACTTTCTTTCTTATGCGGATCATTACTTAAAAGCCTGCAACTAAAACTGAAAGAAATCAAACACAGCTATTTTGAATACAGTAGTTGCATATGAACTGTTCGTACCTAGGGATAAAGCGCGGTATGTGATGAAATGGATTATGTAAGCGGGGGTGTTTCCTGATTTCACAGGCCTTGTGGGTAGATGTTTCTTCTTTCTCTTCCCAGCCTCCTCCCCACCCCTTTCACTTCTCCCAGCCCCAACATTTTGCAAATTAAAACCAAAATGACGACCAAACATTACATTCAGCACTCGCCCGCCAAAAACCAAAATACCTGTACTGCAGGCTAGGTTTTCGTGCAGAACAGTATATTAGTGGAATGGAGTCGATCAAATTACAGTCGGTTAGAAATTTTGATTGTTTACATTGTGTAACGCCGATTTAGTTCCCTTTGAATAAATGCCAACATGAAACACATTTTTAAATGTAATAAGTTATATTACATGTAACTTGAGCAAATTAATCCATAACGAAATAGACGATCGTGAAGGTCAAACCTGTTTAAAGTTACATTTTTGATATGACAATTTGGGCGTCTAAAAATGCATGTTGTGATAATTTATAACTTTATACCATTTTGACGCCAAAAGTCATGGAATTCAATGTCGTGCTCTCTTTCACATTAATTTGAAGTGTGCCCTCAAATAGAGTAATAATAAATATTATTATTGTAAACAGAAGCAACACTGATGTTCCACGGCCTTTTGAATGTTAATTTTAAACAAAAAATATTTTGCTGAAAGGAGCTAAAGATTATTGCAAGAATTCATGATTTCATTGCAGTGGAATTGTAGACTACGGAATTTGAGACCGGAACACCCCCGGAACACCCTCGGTACCTAACCAGAACATCCTGGAACCAACAAAACATAAAAATAGAACAAAGGCTCCTTTTAAAAAGATTCTGCAGGATCATGAGCGTTGCGTGATGACTCAAACAACGGCTCTTTTATGTACGGTTTGCGAGAAGAAAATTTTGTCGCATAAGCTTTACCGGCCAATTTTGCATGGTTTCTTAAAATGTGAGGTAATGTGAATATGAATCCAGAATAAAAGTCATTTATTGGGGCGGGGAGTTGGACGTAGTGGGTTGGGGGATCCGTGGAGCAAAACGCCTAGGAGAGGAGAGGGTCCAAAGGTGTGCAGAATCTTTTTCAAAGAAACCTTTTTTTATTTTTAGTGTGTTCCAGGGTGTTCTGGTTAGGTTCCGAGGGTGTTTCAGCAGGTGTTCTGGGGTGTTCCGGCGGTGCTCCTAGTAGGTTCCGGGTCGATTCCTGGTTTTACAGACGCACCTTTCTCACAAGTCTTGCACACTGCAGATCATGGCCTGAGAAATTTAATGATCTTAGCGCTGCTTTTAAAGTGATAACAAACTTAGCCGATAAGTATTAATCTTGCAACAAAAGTGAGCCAAAGAAATTGCAATGTATGCCAATAGAGCTTGCACCGAACCTCGGCATAAATAATATAATTCAACGGCTCTGGACAGCATGAAATCCTCCTATCAATTTGAGGATAATCCACCAAGATCAAAAGGTCAAATGAATATAATTGAAGAGAACAAATTCATAGCTGTGATTTAAAGGCGCAAATCTCTCTGAATTCTCACTGGGAAAGCGAGTGGGAGTCCTGTTCAGCCTGTCTATTTTTTGTCTACAGTAGCGCAAAGCATTATGGGATATGTTGACATGTGAAAAAATGTTCTTGAATGTGATCGAGATGTCTGTTGAATGTGGTTGATAATTTACATGTGTTGAATGTGAATGTGCTTGTTGAACGTGATGTGTGACCTTGAATGTGATCGAGATGATTGTTGTAATTGATTAATTTAGATATGTTGAATGTGATTGTAATCCTTGAATGTGATCAAATTAGAATTCTTGAATTTTGCACCATTTGACTTTCCATATTCATAGCTGATTTCTTCTTTACAATGCCAGCAACATAGAAATAACAAACAGAAACTGCTGTTATTCACAGGTAAACATTATGGGCCAGAAATATTTTTCTAGGTTAACTGAAACTAATAAAAGGTATATATGAAATGATAAAATCCTTTTTTTTCCATAGACAATATCACATTGTTAAATCACATTGTTAAATCACATTGTAATTATTGCAAAACAATGGCTGCACTCCCATCTGGGCTACTAACTATAGTTAAGACGGGGATGACTGTAGTTAGCTATTTCAATAATGTGACCGCTTCTCTATTCGCTCTAAGTGTAGTTAGAAAATTGACGCCTCGGTGATCCAAAACAATACAGGCTAACTATAGTTATACCCAAGCAGGGTTCATGGGTTAGTCTTAAGGTTACAAACAAACAACCAATCAGAATGTGACAATTCTTTTCACTCGTGCGAGATGAGCATATATAAATATGCAAAATAAAAACCAAGCGTGAAGTGAGGGGGAAACCAAAAACAAAAAATTTACATACAAGGTAGCAACACGTGTACCCGGCGTCAAGCATCCGTTAAAATTCTCAGCTTATTTCTCATTTTTTCTCCGACGGTTTGCCGCACGAAAAAAATGAATAAGAAGAAAAACTAGACACACTTTACGTCGGTCAACCATGTTGACATTTTATGGATCAACAATAAGGGCCGTCACAAACCTCTTTTAATTCTGACGTCATCCATAGGCTAATTAGAACTAACTGTAGTTAACTGCATGGTGTGACCGCAAAGTCGACCGAAAGCACTAACTACAGTTAGGTATGACGTCATGTAACTTGAGACTAACTTAAGCCATTCACTCCTGAGAATTTTTACGTTTTTGAGCGATTTTCTGCATTCACACGCCCCATAGGATTTCGTGACTCCATATTTAAAGTTACCATTGAAAGTGCTGCTGTTCTAAAACACTGAAGGCTCGAGTTTACTGGAAACGTCATTGTGACGATCTCATTTTGCTTGGTTGATTTGCAATAAAGGGTCCAATATGAATTATCTACGATTTTTGGTAAGTTCACAGCCATTTTTCATCTTTGGTAGCTGCCTGATGAGCATCATTAAGCTTGGAGGTAGTTCAGAGTCCACTTCTCAATGAAGCGAGTTAGGTGTTGTACTTCGTTTACGAATTTGGCTCGTTGCTCGTTGAACTGGAAAAATGGCCGCCTGGAAACGAAGTGGCTTTGGGACTCGACTCTGGATGAATTTCTCGACCTACCGCGGCATATTTTGGAAGTTGCGACCACAGGAGAAAACAACAAGCGCGAAATTTCGGCGGTGGGTCGGAGTGGCTGTGGACTTAGTATAAATATGAAATGTGTGCGGAAAGAATCGAGCGCTGTCAAAATTTTTGGCTTTTTCCCAGCATGCAGTGCGGTGGTGATATTGAAAATCAAGTCAAGGTCAGTATGCATTAGAACGAGAGGCTAAAGCTCGGCCCGAGCAACGAATAAGAGCAAAAAAAATCACTGCTAAGCTAGGACTAGGACTGAATTTTGCTGTGAATGTTGACTTTTGGGTTTGTCATGATGATTTGAATAAAAAAAAACTAAAGGCAAAAACGTGATTTTTGTTGTTTTTCTATGACGTTAAAAACGGTCATTTTTGTTATTGTCCAAATTCAAACGCTGATATTCTGCAAAAATCGCTGACTTTTTTGTGTTTATTGGGTATCTCAATTTGAGGGACTTTCTAGTCAATGCTCAGAACTGCTAGTTAGGGCAATGTTCGCGCGATTGAGAAAGTTGCAATTTTTTAAAGCAGTGGAGTAATGTACGGCCGGTTTTGGCCGGTGTAGGAGCGAATGGGTTAAGTTAAACTTTAGTTACGTCGTAGATGTGAACTCAGCCAATATATCTGTTTCTGCAGAAACAACACTTTAAAACCATCTTTTAATGTCCTTTTATCAAGAATCAACTCAATTTATCAACTCGAAAGTAGGATCGCCAAGTTAAAAAATTAATTAGCTCTGCATATCATGAAATGAGGTGAATATATTTTTATATATATTGCACTAATGAATATTAATCAACGAATATAAACTTTTGAAATGCACACGACTTGTTTGTAAATGTAAATGGTGTATGTGAAGTATAATGTAATATACCCAAATAAAACAATAAACAACTTTAAAATACAAAAAATATACTAGCAGTAATCACAGATTATGGAGACGCGTTCGAAGGAATTTCTGGTGGAAATGAGCCCCTGAAAAAAACAATAGGGGCGGCCATTTGGAAGACCGTCTACCAAAAAATCTCAAATTTTACTGCATGTAAACCACAGGACAACCAACACAAAATTAGGATTGCGTTCTTCGAACGCGATAATTATATGAAATGATTTCAATATTTCCTTCACCTTGCTAACATAGATGTACCACCTTGATGGCTACAATTTGGCACCGAATAAAATAACAAGAACAGTGATGATAATATAACAACTGCAATAATAAAACCAACAATTCACTGTTTAGATTAGTTTTAGATTAGTTTTATATGACATGCTCAGCTTCCGGGTCCTGGGGTGCCTGTGACCCCCCCCCCCCCCCCCCCTCCCCTTTTTGAGATAATTTAAGTAAAACACGGCGTGGATGTCGGCATGAAAATCTGGTTAGTACCCTGGGTGTGACACAGTGTGACACCTCCCCCCCCCCCCCCCCCCCCCAATGCCCCTGAATTTAGTTGTATCTTCGAGACAAACACGGGCAAGTTGAAAACAAATAGCTGCAACAGTTAATTTTAATTTTTATCATAGTACATGTATTTACCAGTAATTGGATGTAATATGTAATAAGGGTACATTTTGTAACTGGAGTTTTTATTCAGAACATATATCAGTTGTAACTTTTCTTAATGTCTTTCTTATCATAATATAGTGTCACCAAAAATGATGGGGTGCGCAGAATAAGGCCCTAAGTGACTTTTGATATAACATCAAATTCTCCCTATACTTCTCAAATGAGTACAAGGCAATTTGGAATGAAAATGTAGCAGTTTATCAGAAGTCATTTAGGGCTTTTTTCCAGGCACCCCTTCAATTAGTGTGTAAACGCTAGAACCACTGACACTTTAATAAAGTTTTACTGCTACTACTACCACTACCACTACCACTACCACTACCACATTTTTAATATAAGTACCTCACAGGTTCAGCGCCCTTCGAAGTTCACACTTCTCTGAATAAGTTCTCAACTTCTCGATTGAGTGTAACCTCGTCCCAACCCCTAAGACATCCCACACATCAATGTATATGTTCTTCTGGATTAAGTTTATTTTAACCTTTCCTCGAGGCACAGTGTCCCATGTAGGACATGGCAGAAGGCAGATGTCTTTGTGATAGGTGACTTTATCGGTTACTTTTGTACTGCTTATTCATTAGATTTTATATACAGTCAACTCCCAAAAACTCGAACCTTCAAGGGAAATAGAAAAAGGTTTGAGTTATTGGGAGTTTGAATTACCGGGAGTTGAGAACAAATGACCGGAAATAAGGAAAAAAACGGTGTTTACTGTGTATTTCTGTTCATACAGTGTACATTTTAACAAATTTTATTACTGCATGGAATGGAACAATGGTTCTAAATATTATGCAATCAGAATGTAATGTAACGTGAAACAAAGCAAAGCAGCAGGAAAAGACTAGGTGCTGTAATGCGAACAATGTCGGGCTACTGCTACAGAGTTCATGCGATTTACTTTTTTAAAAAGACAATACGCGGCTGCTTCAAAATAAATAAATAATGTTTTGGACTACAGTACTGTAGTTTTTGACCTGTCACATCTTAACAAATGTGGTTCGAGTTATCAAGGGTAGAATTATATAGAAAATGACCAGAAGGGAAATGAAAATTGCTTTGAGTTGGCGGGAAGGTCGAGTTATCGAGGGTTCGAGTTACCAAGGGTAATTAATTACAGTAAATATATATTATGATGGAAATCAATTTTGGTTCGAGTTAGTGCAAGGTTCAAGTTAGCGAAGGTTTGAGTTATCGGGAGTTGACTGTATTTCGATTTCTGTTTTGTGTTTTGGAATTCTATTTTTGAAGTAAGTTCATCGCCCAGAATCCAGCGACACATCCGGGGCCTTTTGTGTAGCCAACAGCGCTAAATTTGAAATCTCGTCGTTTGAGAACATGCATAACAATAGAGTAAATGGCCTGAAATTGTCAACTAAGGCTTGCGTTTTTTTATATTTTGACGAAACTGCGTAACATTTATTAGTTTTAGCATATGGCTTTTATAGAAAAGGCATTAATAGAATATATTTTACAATAGCAGAGTTTCCAGCCCTCCTATAAGTTCTGGCTATTTCACTTTAAAATTGGGTTTTTTTAGCCATACTTTAATATGGAGACATCAAGGCTAGATTTCTCATGAACTGAATACAGATTTCCAGTTTTAGCTTATGGTTATGATAGTCTGACATTTTAGGAAGTCTCATACAAATTTTCGAAGGATTTTGACGGTTGGAAGTTCTGGTTTTGATTAAAAACCTGGAACGACTTCTAGTCACTAAATCTTTTTTGCCCTTGTAGATTCCCAGGAGAACTCAACTGCCCGAGTTCAAAACTCCCGCAAGTGCATTAATTTATGCAAAACTCCGCCTCTGCAAACAATAGTGCATGTGGCATTAAAGCTGACTTTGCACACTTTGACATGTTGTTCGAAAGTAGATTGTAACAACTGAATGGTTGAAATAAAACTTGGCCTTTTATACATGTACTGACTACACGTATGTTTTGATAAATTAAAACTGATCCAAATTTGAATGATTATCTCAACACAAACAATGCTCCCTCAGCCGTGAGAGGTGCTTGCTTGCTTTTTGCTGCTTGTTCAAGTTAGGATTTCAAAGAGAAGTATCATTTATTTCACTTTTCTTATTGTCTGGCAAATAGAAAGGCCTATATTATTTTTTAAAACCTCACTTAATGTACCCCAGATCTAGACTGCGTTAACGGTAAAAAACTGGTCGAGTTAAAAAGTGCAATGTACAAGCGAGTGACCTGCACATCGTGCTCGCTATTTGGCAACTCTTTTAACTGAAAACTCTGTTCTGTGGAAAATGTTTTGGCCATCGTGCTATAACCATTGTGAGTCTAACTAGTCAAAAAAAGTCTTGCTGCACACGAATTTGTTGACAAAACGCTTTGCAAAGAGCACGGCCCGCCTTTAATTAGAGCGCCATTGTCACAGAAGACAAAGGCATTCTGGGCAATGTTTGTTTTATTTATTTTCAAAGTTCGACGTCGAATATGGAAAATCCCATCACTAGTTTGCAAAACTTGGTACATATTTTGTGGTGTCAAAGGGAAAAATAATAATTATTAGACTTCTGTTTTTGATTCAGGTATTTTTGTCTGCAACAGAACGCCATTCTCTATTTTCAAATTGCGCATAATACTCTTTGTTTGCCCCCCAAATTTTGCATAAACTATTGTTTTGAAATGCTCTTGGGAATATGCAGTCCTCCCAAGAGCATTTACAAACAATAGTTTTTGCAAAATTTGGGGGGGGCAAACAAAGTGTATTATGGGCAATTCGAAAATAGAGAATAGAGTGCCGCCTAAAACAATAATTCAACCCATGATACCTTGCAGACCGTGTCCATCCACATAAATCTATGACTCCAGCTGACTTGACCATGCACTCGCACAGAATGCGCGAGGTAATGCAAGCTGGTAGTGGCCGGGAAAGGGGGATTCTCGCCGGTGTCTGCTAGCGAATTTAATACCATAAAACAACCCTTCCCCCTCCTCACCCCTGCTTATAAATGTTAACTGCGGATTACAAGGGTTTGAAGCCGGTCGGTGGTTCAAGCCTGGTCTCTGCCACTGTGTTGTTTCCTTAGACAATAAACATTGCTTTGTATTAATGGGTACCGGCAAAATAATGCAGGGGGGTAACCTTGCGATGGAATAGCATACCATCCAAGGGGAAGTAGTAATATGCTTCATGCTACAGAACTGGGTTGTGCGTCGGCAATTGTGATCCATTAGGTTTGTGAAGTCTTTCTGCCTTGCTGGCTAAAACAATGGATAATTTTTCCAAGTTAAAGGATTATCAAAAGCTTGAAACTTAATTACAAAACAGCAAGAACAACTAAAATTAACTGTTTCGTATTCACTAGATGGCTCTAAGAGCCCTTTGATTTGTTTTAATCCCCGTTCTTTTTCGTTCTTATTACTTTTTTCCCTTCACTGTTGGCCTTTCACTGGCCTTTTTTTATGTAGTAAAAATTTCCTGCAAAATGCTGAAAAAAGGTGAATTTTTTTAACAAGAAGTTTTGCAAGTGATGGGAAGAATAGATTTTTCTTTGATTTTGCCAATCAAATCTCTCTCATTTGGACACTTTTTGAAAGAAAGCTTCCTTCTGCACGAGTTAGTTATAAAAGACATCTTTTGTTGTAAAGAGGGACGATGTCACAAGTGGTAGGACTGTCGTCCTGTCATGGGCTGTTTCGGGCATTTGAGGTGTCAATGGGTCAACTGCAATCATTATTATCAAAAGCAAAAACATCTCCTTCATTTCTGTAAACTCAACAACAAGGCTTTGTTGAGAGACTAAAAAATACATACCAAATTGAGCACTCCATAGCAAGTGAGAAAAACAAACTCAGCTATCACTATCAGAAGTGGGAGCCCTGACTCCCCCTTATTCTCCTTAGATTATTGTCACCCAAATATACTATCTTTAGCTTATTAAGCCATTATTGAGCAAATAAGAACATACAGCAGCAACAACAACAACAATCAAAGGGCTCTAAGAGCCATCTTGTGAATACGAAACATGGTAAGGTTAATTTCAGCTGTTCTAAATGTTTTTCAATTAAGTTTCAAGCCTTTCATAATTCTTAGCTTGACTTTTAGTGGCACCACTGCAGTAAATAACTTTAAACAATGAAAACATCTTAGCGTGACATAAATATGCTTTGTGTGAAATGAGACAACTGGATGATGTAACACACTAAGCAATTACCAACAAAGGTTTACAGCCAAGTGAGCTAGTGATAACAGCAATCGAGCGACATATTTTTGACATTTTCCCCTAAATGCTACACAAAGTCCATACTGAGTCCATTCCATTCCATACTGAGTCCATTCCAAAGTCCATTCCATACTGAGTTTGAAGTCAAAGGATTGAAGAGTAAACAGATTTAAAATGACCAAAACATCTTAGCATACCATAAATATGCATTGTGTGAAATGAGACTGTCAAGATGACTGGATGACATACTGGGGAATTACAAAAACATTTACATCCCAGTGAGCCATCAAGTGCTTATTTGCATATCTGTCCCCGAATACAATCTCATTCAACACTTTGTGTGTTCACAAGTCAATCATAGTCATGAATTTATTGACACTATACTGTAAACAAGGAGCCCGATGGGCTTCGAAACTGGCTCGTTTGGCCTCAGTTTCCACCCGGTTTTCATTTTAGAGTTTTATATTAGCAAGCCACAATATACAATTTAGAATCTATCAATATGCACAGTCCAGTCCAGTCCACATTTACATTCCACAGCCCGCTTCAAGCACTCCTTAGGGACGGACCATTTTATTGTTAAGAGGGGGGGGGGGGGGGGGGGGGGGGGGGGGGTTGGGCAATTACTAAAAACAAATTCCTGCACAGCAAAAGTAAAGAAAAAAAAATGCACAGCGAGCGAAAGGAAATAAAGGTATGGAGCAATCCCGAAAAAAATTCTTGCACAACATCAAGACGTAAAAAAATTTCATGATCAGAAAAATTGCCGAACACCGCCACCTGCCCCCACCCCCCACCCCACACCCCCCTTTAATAGGCTACAGTTTCAGGTCTATATTTTTTTCTCTGATTGGCTTGTTACTGTTAGAAAAAACATAAGTTTAGAACTTTGTATATTTTTTTCGCTTTAAAATCCTTGATACCACCTACTACAAGGAATCAGGATTGTTTAAACACAGGCATTTTGGAGAATCAGTGATGGGGTTTCAAATAAATTAACAATATCAACACGATCAATCAAATAGCGTGACATGAATACGAGATGTGTGGAATTTGAATGTGACTGCACGGAGTAATGCTTGAGAATTGTTTACTCAGCAGTTCTGTGACGTGCCGGGACGTGTTATATTCAACTATTTATTCGATCTAAACTCGACTGTTTGACAATTGATTTGGTTAGAAAAATTCAACCCGCTTTCCCTTTACCAAAAAATAGATCACATCCGAAAATCACAGAGATTTAATTTTTAACAATTCCGTCGAAATTAGAACGGTAAATATTTGAATTATAGTTGCTGACATCACTGATTACGCCATTTCTGAAAACCGGAAGTAAACTAGGTACGGTGTTGGCCGCAGCAAAAGCGATTCCCGGGGCAGGTGACCCGACAGGCCGAAAAAAAAAAAAAAAAAAAAAAAGAGGGTATTTTAAGAACTGACTCGTCGCAGAGCGACGAGCCAGTTAATTGTCATATCTACCTCCCCCTACCCCCCACAAAACAATGTTGTACATACTCAAAAAGTGTCCCTGGTCTCTGAGCAACCCTTCTAAAGCAACATTGAACAGAGGAGGGCTTCGATAAATGTGTTTTTTGACAGGATATTACACTAACGGTTGTCTTGCGCGCGGAAACACTACTGTCTCAATGAGTTCTGTCTGAGATTGTCTTTGATTTTGGATTACTATAACTCCGCGATAAAAAATGGGATCCAAATAATTTTTTCGGAAGACATTGTACATGTTTAATACTTTGTGATAAAGCATAAAAAAGCGAAATCCAGTAATTAGAGCTAATCAATTATGAGGTGTATTCGTGCGCGACAACTGTACATCGCGCATTGCGTGACAATAATATCAGCGTTATATCGCAGTTCTAAAAATACTTAGTGCATGAAAGCACAGAGCCTTTTAAAATGCCTAAATAACTAACATCTATACGGTTTACAGCGAAGTCAAGTTTGATTTCATACGGTTCACAAAGACTGAGAATGAAAATTTAACGGTTCACAACGGTTCACGCAATATATTAAATAATTAATATCATACATATTTTTTAATTATGTGAACCGTGTGAACCGTAGCCGAACGAGGTTGTTTACAAATTCCTTTTCCTATGGTATACAGTTCGCCTTGTGAACTGACTGAAAACTGACATAATATCCTCATATTCAACTAGTTAAACTGTGGTAGCGGGAGGATGTATTATAAGCTCAGAAAAGCATTTGCCACATGCGGGAATTTCCCTTTGCTTCGTGCGTGGGGTCCAAAAATTCCTTTGAGGATAGCCACCGCTGTTGATTGCGATCTTCCTTCAGGCCTATGTGGTAATGCTCTCCGTATTTTCTGTGCTTTTCACGGCAACAACACCAGTGTAGAATTTTCGCATTGCCATTGGTGAATGACCTAACAACTGCTAATGCAAAATATTCGCGCGAAGGAAACGTATCCACATTCGCCCAGCTATAGGTTAGTAGATAAACACTCCAAACCCCCTTCGCACCATGTAGTTCACCCACTGATTCTGAATTATCGAAAAGAACATTCCTCACTATCATAACTCCTTAAGAGATCCATTTAAATTGTCTTTTAGATGACATCACTGATTTCTGAAAACCGGAAGTAAACTAGGTACGGTGTTGGCCGCAGCAAAATCGATTCCCGGGGCAGGTGACATGACAGAAAAAAACGAGGGTATTTTAAGAACTGACTCGTCGCAGAGCAACGAGCCAGTTAATAAAATGATGAAAACATTTTAGTGTGACATAAATATGCATTGTCTGAAACAAGACTTGTGGAATACGTAATACATTGAAAAATTACAATCAAAATTTACAGCCCATTGAAGGAGGGAGTGAGTGAGTGAAACTGTCCCTGTATACTCTCATTCAACCCTTTGCATATTCATAAGATAAAAAGCAACATCTAAATCTGAAAAACAATTTTAGAGACTATTTTTACAATATTAAGATATTAAAAAATATATATAAAACATGCTGACCACTACTAAAGCAGTTTTGTACATTAATTTTTCTTCTTGGCATAATAGGCCTTTATATTATCACGCCCCGCCATTTTGTATAAAAACAAGATTTTTGCCCGCTCAACCTCGTTTTCAACTTTTTCACTGCGAGGCTGGACGGGCAAAAACAATGCATTTTATTTGCCGGGGAGTCAACATGGCCGCCGTGTGATAAAGGCCTATTAAATATGAGGAGCCCATTTTCTACAAGCTTTTTAGCTTCCATTGGGCTTCCTTGCCACTCTACCTATCAAAGTTAAGTCACTTAATATTACATTTAATTTTGAACTATTTTTGTAGCTCTTCCTGCTTTGTAAATTTGCAATTTTAGTAATATTCTTTTTTCTTTTTCTTTTTGTAATATTTACTCTATGTGGCAAATGTAAAATAAATAAATAAAAAATAAATAAATTGTTTTTCATTTTTCATCACTGTTGTTCTGTAGTTAGCTATTGTTTAATTTCATTATTTTCTTGTTAACCCGTGAATACGCAAAGCGTAATGAACAGGTTATTGCTAACAAGGACAGTTTCACTCGCTTGCTCCTTCCATCAGCTGTAAACTTTTCTTGGTAAATCTGCTAACCTGAGCATAAGGCTTTCGTGGCAAAGGAATAGTTGATTGCCGAAAAAGGGGACATGTTGAACATGCTGCTCTGATGTTTGTATTTGGAGTCCTTTAATGGACCATTAAAATCGATCTTTTTCAATTTTTCGCTGTGTCAGTATAAAAACAAGCTTACCACGATATTGTGTTATGGGTTAGCATTTCTTATCCACAGGTTGGCTCAAGGTAGCCTTTGATTCATTTTTTATGCTTGTAGGTTGTTTTAATGTGTTAGTTTTTTGTTAGTTAATTTTTGTTTAACTTGTAATTTTCGCAATTATTTTCATCATGTATTGTTCGTCTTAGTATTTATACAACCTAGTTTTTATACATTTTTTCGACTTGATAATGATGTTACGTTAACATTGAAACGTCGTCAGCTTTTTAGCTTTTTTAAAATTTTATGTTTTTAAGAAATGTTTTGTCGCAGTTTTTTTTAATATAATATAGACAAAAACTAAATATAACACACCAAAAAACTTGCGACTTGCCAGGAAAATGAACCCTGGGGTCAAAAATTTAAAAATTAAGTGCCAATGTGCGGAGAGGAAAAGAGCTACATTGTAACTTCTCAACTTTTTGCTGTCTTGCTGTAGCTTTTTGTTTTTAGCACTTTCACCATATTTATGCCTAGTCTTACTGTTAATAAATATGTTTTTACAGCCAGCAAGCGAAAAGCAGATTAAAAAAAATATGGCTGGCATTGGTGATTTCCAGTCAACTCCAGGCAAGTAGTAACAAAGGGCTGACTTTCAGATAAATAAAAATTAAACCTTTTAATTAAAAGGTAAAGATTAGTCTGCTGGCAACAGATTGAGCAACAGTTACAGAATCTCTGCTCTGTAGCACAATCATACAAGAATAATACAGATATATCATTTGATCACTATTGGAAAAGCACTTAACTAAAAAGTGTGAGTGACAAGTGAACCTTAAAGCATTTTCAATGGCTGATGATTGTAAACAATAATATTATTATAACTTTTTTACATACCGGTAGGTTTCCTTAAGGGCTTTCACCTCCATACATGGGATAACTGAAGGAAAAGTTAGGGTGGTGCGAGAAAAAGATGACGCAAAGGATGCATGGGGAAGGCACCATAACCGGCCCAAAAAAATAAAAGAGGAGGTTAAACAGAAGGTAAGGTCTTCAATTACTTAAATGGTTGTGGCCCTGACAGGTTTTATGTGATGATCCTCTTTTAACAATGAATTGAGTCATAAAATTGTCAAAGTAGACTGGATGCATAGCTACTTTGACAGTGTTATTACGAAATTCAGTGTCAACGTTTTTTTTAACTAACAAAAAGTCAAAACGATCAAGCTGGCAAAAGTGCAAGAGAAGCTGAATTTATTTTAGCCAAAATGATTCCAAGAGTCACAGCCTCGTAAGCACCAAACTACTGTACATACAATAGCTCAAAAAGAAATTTCGGAAGAGACAGTAGGGCCTTCCCGCTAATAAGATATTTACCTGCCTGAGACAATAATAGTAAGTATTATCTTATTATGAAATGATTGATTTAAATAAAAAAATTAATGGTTTAAAAAGGTCGGCTTGATATGAACACTTGTTTTAAATTTTTAACAAAAAATGTTTTCATCTATTTTAAATGTGCCAAGTGTGACTAACTGCACATTCGCATCAAATCAGAATCAGACGAGGAGAAAATTGCCACCATTACAATTGAATTCTTGACCCACCAAGAGGAGGCAGAAATGGGTTTTAAAAGCAAAGGAGGAGATAAGGAAGCCGCTATCCACAGCTGGTTGAGGAGGAAACAAGTCAATCGTGGAATCCAGCCACGTACCTTGAATGCCGTCGACATGGTTACGTTTGAAATCCAACAAAATCTTGAGACGCCAATCTACACCACCGTGACAATGACAGTGTTTTACTCCCACCAGTTGTGGACCTCAACTTCGAGGCCCATAACTGCGTTGAAAACCAGGGATATATGTGTACAGCTGTATCTATGGTCTGAGATGACAGCAAAGTGAGGATCATCAGAGGTAGCCTCATGCCTTGATGTTCATCTGCCGGAAAATGAAACAGGAGCAAGGCAAGTATCAATTTACTATAATATAAAATGTGTATGTAAGTGCAAGCCATGCCAAAAAATCCATGTCGATTTTGTATGGTGTCACAACATTGTTGCTTGCAATGTCGCTTGCAACATTGTTGCTTGCTTGCAACATACCTTACATAAAGCATCATGAAATGTCACCAAAAATATCATCAAATAAATGCCCGACCACTCATGTGGTTGTGGTTAAAAGCCAATATTAAATATACAGAACATATACACCTTATTTGATGGTTTAACAGATAATACGTGTGGATATTTTTCAAGTTACATAGAATTTTTTCGAGTCCTGCAAGGCAAGAAAAAATGCAAGTGATGAGTAAAATGGCCGCCCTTATTTTTCAGTTGGCTCGGTTTTCTTTGTTCTTTTCGGGTGAATATATTCAATAGCCCCAGACAATTGTTAACGGTCTGAAAACCTGATGGCGGCTTTGATTGTTACAGGGGAGTGCGGGGCTGACACAATAGCTGATAACAATAGCGAAACAATGGAATATATTCCCCTCAGCATATTCCCCCCCCCCTCGACATATTCAGGTCGACTTATTCCCCCGACGTAATCCCCTCTTGCTGGCACCCCTGGAGCAATTGCAGAATACCTTGCAAATTTATCATTTAAGCCAGATGGCTCCCTAAGTGAAGCAGAGGCATCACTTGCAGTGGAACAATGCATGAGAGCTGTAAGGGCATGGATGCTGGTCGACAAGTTGAAGTTGAACGAGAACAAAACCGAGGTCATGCTAATCGGAACTCGCCAGCAACTAAGTAAAGTTAGCCTAGATAGTTTGTCTATTGGTAACACAAGCGTTGGTACCGTTAACGAGGCGAGGAATCTCGGAGTCTGGTTTGATGCGAAATTGATTTTAATGTTCACATTACAAGAACGTGTAATTTAGCCTTTTACTCTTTGCATAATATCAGGCGCATTAGAAAGTATCTCACCTATCAATCTGCACAGGCATTAATTCTAGCTTCAGTTATTGGGTGTCTTGATTATTGCAATAGTCTGCTCTATGGCTTGCCAGGCATGCACATTAATAAGTTGCAATGGGTGCAAAATGCAGCTGCTAGGTTAATTTCAAATACACCACGCTTTTGCCATATTTTTCCCATTATGTACAAGTTACATTGGTTGCCAGTCAAGTTTCGTATTATGTTCAAAGTTGTCATAATCACTTCTAAGGCCTTACATGGTCATGCCCCTCCCTACATTAGCGAATTAATAGTCTTAAAGTACGATCAAAATATAATTTAAGATACAACAATGAACATCTACTTGCGGCACCAGCCATAAGAACACGGAAGACAATAGGAGACAGAACTTTCATCGTGGCCGCACCAGCCTGTGGAACTTTTTACCGAACCAACTCAGAGCAGAGGACAATTTTGATCATTTTAAGTCAGCTCTTAAAACACACTTTTTCAAATTAGCTTATAATCTATAGTTTTAATCATGATATAATTATAGTATGCTTGGTGTCTCGATAAAAATCTTGGTGCAATCGATTATATGTCAAACAAACTCTTGAAGATCTTCTAGGTTCCCAGAATTTTCCTTCCACAGCTTCCTTCCCTCTTTATCTTGCGTTCCGCAGGGAAGAGAAAAAGTTGGAATGGAGGTTTGCAATGACAATTTTACGTGCCATTAATACAATCATGAAGCTCACATTGGGATTTTGTCCCTTTGTTTAGCCCTTTCCTACTGTTTGGGCATCCAACAAAAACACAATTACGGTGTCCAAATCCCATCTGAAGAAGAAAAAATTGTTTCTGCAGTAAGTTTGCAAAGTGTGTAAGAGTAGTGTTAGACCTATAATGAATGTAAATGGAATTGAAAAATTTGCACACTCAAGGGCCCTCTCAGAAGGCAAAAACAAATAAAATATACACTCTTACCTCTTAAGGTGGCTCACAACAGTTCCCAGAATTTTCCATCACCTATACTTTGATGGATCAATACTATAATTCTTTATCAGTTGATGCTTCAATAATGGTATCAAACAAATGCCCAATCATTGGTGAACAAGTTGTGGTCTCTTTTATGATGTAATAGGTTACCATAGTAACAGTGTAACCTGTTAAAGTAGAGCCACCTTAAATTTTGCTCATTACTTGAAGAAGACTCAAAAGAGCTATTCAATTCACTCGTACTTGTTGCAGCCCTTTTGTTCACAATGCATGGCAAACCTCGATCCCAGGGTCTTTTGGGTAATTATCAAAATGGCGGCTAACCGGCAAAACACGTTTTTTCTGAACACGTGACATATCAGGAAGTTACGATGACGTCATTTCAAATTTAATCTTATTATTCTTTTTCAAAAACACGGCCCTATTATTTGAAAAGAAATTCCCGAATAATGTACGGGTCCCTACTCTTGATGCATGTATTGGGATGCGCCGCAATACCGTAAGTTTACCAGATTTTGGAAGATGGGAAAGAAATCTTACTGGAAATCCAGGACGCCCTTCATTCATAATTCCGCCAGCAGGATTTACAAGTTTTGCATCACCATGGTGTATATAAATAAGAATACTTAATGTATTACAGTGTCTCCACTAATTGCTATCTTAAAGCTAACACTTAAAGACAATAGTTCTCATTGTCGTCATTGTGTATAGAATGACATAACATTTCAGTCTTATTTTTATTATTAGATGAGGGTTTTGTAAAAACTATAAAACAATTCAGTCAGTTTTGTTGTTGTGTCCCATTAGACTAATCAGATATAATAACCATTCAGTCAGTTAAAATTCACACACTATTGGTTAACTAGTAAGTAAAGTAACACAAAATGCACTGATGGCTAAGATGGAGCCACAATAATGGTACCACAAATTAAGGCACAAAGAGTGTTAACAGTCATGGCACACTGGCAGCCACAACTGTTTTGGCCATGTTTAGTGTGCCCCATCAACATCAACATACTATACCTAACACTTGGTCCCAAAAAATAGAAATGATAGAAAGGTGCCTGTCTGACACCAAATTTATTTACTAATTCACTCCTTGTTGGTCTAGCCTGTGTACAACCGCCCACTCCCCTGAAGAAAAATCGGGTAGGGACATCTGTGTGTTAGCATCGTTAATTGTGACCCATAATATCATTAATTGAAATCCACCTAATTTTCTACAGTGTCACAACTATTGTAAGAATATGTCCCAGGGTAGAGGCAGTTTATCATCTCATATGGGTCATTTGAACAACTTTTTGCCCCAGATGGGGGAGGGGTGGGGGTGATTTTGAACTTTCGATATAATTGCCTACCTCCAAGGCCAATGGTATCCCCATCTCAAGGATTTCATCAATTGAATCTTGAAGTGTTATATGATTTTTCCTGACCCCGGCCAAATAGGAGGCATTATAATTCAGGAAAATTGCACTTAGGGTGTGAATGTCCTTGTCATCATCATCAACAACAAGTGATGACTGCTGACTTGATCCTGGTCTTGGTAAGTTGCTTCCTGAGGTTCCTGAACTGCAGCCAGCTTGTAGGGTTGACATATTTACAGGTACCTGTGAGGTGGTAGATGCCTCTGGGGAAACTGAAACAGAACTTGTGCATGCAGATGAACCGGTGCATGTAGATGTTGCTATCTGAGATGGTGGTCCTATGGCTGCCTGTTTTTTTTTCCAACTGGACATACAATTTCCCCTGACCTATGGTTGCTTTTATTTGGGGAAAGTCCAACTTGTGCCCCTCCATGCAGGCTGGAGTAGAAACAATTTTCCTTGAATTTTAAACAAAAGAGAAATCTGACGTTTCGATACCGCTTATTCTAGAGCTGAAAGCTTCCACTAATTTGGACCTTATAACTTCTTCTTTGTCATTGGTCATCGGATCTACTGTTCTGGTAAACAAGCCGAGATGTCATCTTTTCCAAAGCATAGTTAGGAATAGCGATTGGATTCTTCCCATCCTCATCCACAAAGTCCATTGGATCTACATAGTCGATCACAACTACTTCTCTAGTTTTCAATTCTGGTTGTTTTAGCTTTGCAATTGGCTTAGCATACTGATGGCCAAGTCTTCTACGTTTTGGCTGCTGTGATAGCAAACCATGTACAGCATCTCTTACCGTCAAGGCATTAGCCCAAAGTAGATCATGAGCTCATCCCACAACACCGGCGATTCCAGTTGCAAATGAAGTACTGTGGCTTGTGCTGGTTGTGGAATACGGGACTGTCAAACCTGCCCAACATGGATAAGAATATCTCAATCTGGTGCAAACTTGGGTAACATAAATTTAGTGTCAAAAGATAAAGCGAAGTGAAAAATTCTTGCCTACCATCACTATCACTCCTGATGACAGCAATCCCTCTTCTAATTCCTCTTTCCATTGCTTCTTCTTTTTCATTCAGCATTGGAGGCTGGCTGGCCATGTTGGTTAATACCACATGGTTAAACAAGCGGAAAAACTCCACTGACTGCATTGGACGGCAGAAATTATTGAATATAAATTGGTTTTGGTTGCATTGAATGCAAATTGGTTGTATTGAATATAAATTGGTTGTATTGAATACAAATTGGTTTTATTGAATATAAATTGGTTGTATTGAATACAAATTCGTTTTATTGAATATAACACGAGAATTTAGTTTTATCGACTGAGTCGATAAGGTAAATTGACCACCGTAAAAAGATTCAAATAGCTGACGTTTCGAGCGCTAGCCCTTCGTCGGAGCGAATCAAGGAATTGTGGGTAGTGTGTGGTTTTATATAGTAAGCGGTGGAGCTACGCTATTGGTGGAAATTTGGTGACGTGAAAAACAAATGTAGATTAGTTGAATGAAAAGCGTTCGTTGATTCCGTGGGGTTTGAGAGTGCCGATTTGAAAGATGATTTTTTGTTCTAGGTTTTTACGGCTTTCTGTGTTACCCTGGTGTAGGGAAAGGCCGCAGATTGTCATGTGTTGTTTAGAATGGTTAGTAAGATTAAAATGGCGCGCGACTGGTTTGGATGCGTCTTTGTCATTTTTTTCAACGTCTCTGAGATGTTCACGAAAACGGTCGCCCAGTCTCCTCCCTGTTTCGCCAATGTATATCTTTTTGCAAAAAGTACATGTAATGCAGTAGATAACATTTACGGAGGTGCATGTAAAACGATCAGTGATTTTAATAGATCGTTTGGGTCCTGTTATTTTGTCCGCGTTGTGAATGAAAGGACAAGTGTTACATCGTGTGCGTGTGCATTTGAAAGTTCCCGGTACATCGTCAGATTTCAGTGCGCTCGTAACTAGAAAGTTGCCTATGTTTTTGTCACGTTTGAATGAAATTAGTGGGGGTTGTGAAAAAATTCTGCCAGTTTCGGGGTCGTTTTGGATTAATTTGAAATTTTTTAAAATGATGCTTTTGACTGTGTTGTTGTGTGGGTGGAAAGTGAGGGTGAATGGAATTCTCTCGTTCTCTTCCTTCTGTGGCGTTTGTAGTGCTGACTGTCTGTCGATCTGTTGTGCACGTTGTTGGCCCGTATTAACAACAGAGTCAGGGTACCCACGTTTCTTGAAAAACTGGCACATTTCTTCTGATTTGTTGGAAAAATCAGAGTCATCACTACATAGACGTCGAAGTCTGAGAAATTGAGAATACGGAATGGCGTTTTTAACGTGCGATGGATGTGAGGATGAATGTAACAGATAACTGTGGGAATCTGTAGGTTTGTAGTGCACACTTGTGGATAAACTGTTACCGTTGATTGAAATATTAATGTCAAGAAAAGCGACTGAGGTTTCGGAAATTTCCCAGGTATATTTTAGAGCTGGATGAAAAGTATTGACAGAAGTTATGAATTGATTAAGTTCCTCTTTACTGGAAGAGGTAGCGCCAATGCAATCATCGATGTAACGGCCGTAGAGTTCGGGTTTGGTTCCGTGGTACTGATTAAAAAATTTGTCTTCGATGTGGCCTACAAAAAGGTTAGCGTAGCTTGGTCCCATTTTGGTGCCCATGGCGACTCCATTTACTTGTTTGTAGTAGTTTTGGGAAAATGAAAAACAGTTAAGTGTCAAAACTAATTCGGCTAAGCGGAGCAGTGTTTCTGAGCTTGGGTTTTGAATGGAGCGCTGGTCGAAAAAATATTTTAGTGCTTGAAGTCCTTCGTCATTGGGGATGACGGTATATAAAGAGGTAATGTCCATAGTGAAAATTAATTTGTTTTCGCTGGCAAAACTGAAATCCCGGAAAATTTCGAGTGCGTGATTGGTGTCCTTAATGTACGAGGGTAGTGATTTGACAATGGGGGCCATGATTTTGTCTAAATAGCTAGAAATTAGTTCGGTAGGACAGCTACAAGCGGAAACAATGGGTCGGCCCGGATTGTTTGGTTTATGAATTTTAGGTTTGAAATAAACGCGTGAGGTTCTAGGAGTAGTGATGATGAGATTGTTGGCGGTAACTGGTAATTGTTGTTTAGTAATGAGGTCTTGGATAGTTTCTTTGACAATTTTTTGGTTGGTAGAAGTGAGATCTTTATCAACTTTGGCATAGAAAGCGGTGTCAGAAAGTTGCCGAAAAGCCTCTTGTCGGTAAAGGTCGGTCCGCCAAACAACTACCGCCCCGCCTTTGTCGGCCGCTTTGATAACAATGTCGCGTCGTTTGCTAAGACTTTTGAGCGCTGCCCATTCTCCTGTTGAAAGGTTGGAAATTTTGGTGTGGCGGTTAAATTTAAGTTTTTGGACATCGTGACGACATTTTTTGACGAAAAAATCTAGAGAAGAAAACTGGCCCTCTGGGGGAGTCCATTTTGATTTGCGAACGTTGAGTGTTTCAAAAACATCTTTTTCCGAGGTGTTAGAATTGTCTTCTTTGTCGTGGAAAAAAGCTCTTAATTGCACGCGGCGAAGGAATTTTTCAACATCTTGTTTGACTGAAAATTCGTCGGTTTGTTTCGCTATAGGAACAAAGTTTAAACCTTTACTAAGAACGGACCTCTCTGGGTTAGAAAGCGGCAAATTTTCCGGAATGGTAACGACGCCATTGTGACTATCGAATGAATGGTCGCCGGATAATTGAGGACCTATTAACTGTTCAAGTTTTTGGGTCTTGATTTGGTTAAGGCTGTTGAACAGTTTAGCATTGAGTTCTTGAATTTTAGCGCGAATTGATTGTACTAAGACAGCTGGACAAATTTTGGAAAGTTCGGAACGGTATTGGATAATTTCCTTTTCGAGATTGTTACGTTTAAGGCACATGTACCGGGAACTTTCAAATGCACACGCACACGATGTAACACTTGTCCTTTCATTCACAACGCGGACAAAATAACAGGACCCAAACGATCTATTAAAATCACTGATCGTTTTACATGCACCTCCGTAAATGTTATCTACTGCATTACATGTACTTTTTGCAAAAAGATATACATTGGCGAAACAGGGAGGAGACTGGGCGACCGTTTTCGTGAACATCTCAGAGACGTTGAAAAAAATGACAAAGACGCATCCAAACCAGTCGCGCGCCATTTTAATCTTACTAACCATTCTAAACAACACATGACAATCTGCGGCCTTTCCCTACACCAGGGTAACACAGAAAGCCGTAAAAACCTAGAACAAAAAATCATCTTTCAAATCGGCACTCTCAAACCCCACGGAATCAACGAACGCTTTTCATTCAACTAATCTACATTTGTTTTTCACGTCACCAAATTTCCACCAATAGCGTAGCTCCACCGCTTACTATATAAAACCACACACTACCCACAATTCCTTGATTCGCTCCGACGAAGGGCTAGCGCTCGAAACGTCAGCTATTTGAATCTTTTTACGGTGGTCAATTTACCTTATCGACTCAGTCGATAAAACTAAATTCTCGTGTTTCATCCCCCCACCGACGCAGCACCACAGTTTCTCTAGAAACTAACCCCATTCATTTATTGAATATAAATTTGGTTTTATTGAATGTAAATTTGGTTTATTGAATATAAGTTTGGTTTATTGAATATCAATTTGTTTTATTGAATATAATTTGGTTTTATTGAATATTGCAATAAAACGGCAACCACGCCATAGATTCTACACTAAAATCTATTGTATTACTATTTATTCTATTAATAAAGAACTTTAATGTTTAGTAATACCAATGCAAATCTTATGGTAACCTCAAAGTTGTTAAGTTTAAAAGATTTCTTTTTAATAACACAAAGTTATAATTTGCACTATAAACATTAACTAATATTCCATTTTTCTATTTGAATTGTCTCACTCACATAATCAGTGAAATAGTAGGCAAAGTAATAGTTATTGGTAAACTTTGTATGGACTGTTAGTCACAATTAGATTTTTCTGGGTTAACCCTTTATTTACCATGATGGGAAATACATGTAATAGTGGTGAATCCTTCTAGGATTTTATTAAAATCGAGTCACTAAAGGGAAATACTGCACTTGTTGTTGGAAAATAGATGGTTACCATGGCAACACAGTAGGTGGGACTTGAAAGTCCCGACATGTCATACCAAACATGAAGAAAAAAACAAAATATTGAAAACAACTCTTTTAATTTGCTTTCTTTTACTTACATGAATTTCAAAATGTTGTCAGGCAACAAGACACATTGTAAGCCTTTTAAATCATAAATGTATATGAATTTACAATTTTGTCAAATTGTAATACTTTGTATCTAAAGATGGAAATAAACTACAGTGTTGCAAAACACAAAACTAAAGATGAAATTGCACAGAAACTCATACTGAGGATATCAAAAGTGAGAGTCTTCAAACCCTTTGCTTCCTAAGAATGCCTGGTTTGAGTCTGGGGCAAAGATAGAACATCTACACCTGGCATTTGTGGCAAAAATAATACCTGTGTGTGTGTCTACATTAGTATATAAGCTCTTCATTACATAAATTGTATTTGTTTAGTTGTAAAAGAAGTGATATATGTGTTCCTTGCACTCAAAGAAAATTCCACATACTGTATAAATGGGTGCCTATAACACGACGGGACTTACAAGTCCCAAACAAACACTACGATCTCTTATATTTATGGAGTAGCCTTGCTCTGAAAAAGGTGGCAGAGGTGTTACATGTACTGATGCTGGAAAAGCATCTACAATTTTTTTCCATTCTGATGTTGCGAAGTTCATCTTATACTTTTGGAACTCGAAAGTGTTGTGAAAAAGCCAAACCAAATGTTGACATTTCTTTTTGTAAGCAAACAAAGAGCAGCGAGTCAAATCCTTGGTTGAAGTAACAGTTTCTTGGTATCCCATTGTGTCAATTACTTAGAATTCAAATTGTGTCATAGTGCTTTTTTACTCCAGCAGATCCATTGTTATATTATCTTTGATATACTTTCCAAAATATCTGAGCTGTTCTTTAGTAACTGACCTAGTGGTAGTGTTATTGTCATTCCTCACTACAGTTGGTCTTCTTTTATCCTATCTACGCATGTCTCGAGTATTGACTTTTTAATCATGTTGGGGCATTTCAAAGTTGGTCAGGGACTCTAAATGGTCTGTCATTGTATTGGCGTTTTCAGCAATATAATGAATCGTATTTGAACATGCATCCGTGTCTTGTTTGAGTTTTTTTGCAGCTTCTCAGTTCTGTCAAATGCCGTTGGTCCTTCGCCAACAGTTTTTAGACCTTTTACTTGATGTCTGCTGCTTTAAGAATGGCACTGGAACATTCAGCCGTAACAATGTCCAGCAAGCGTTTTCTATAACTGGAGGCACTAATGGCCTTTGAATTTGCGACTTCTGCAGATGATGCAGAACTTGTTGAAAATGTTTGCCAACTGATTTTTCTCCTCCAGCACCATTTTTTGAAGCTGACCATCTTTGTTGGGTTGGTGGAATGCTTTTCAATAAGAGAGTCAAAAGTTTTGCAGATTTTGGAACCTTCTTCGGCTTGAACACAAGTGAGGCATTGGATGCATCAGACTTTTTTTAAACTTTTGTTAATTTTTAGTGGTTTTAAAAAATTTGAGATGAAGATTAATATCTTGCTTGATATGAAAGGCATCTGAAATTGTTTTGTTTTTGGTGATGTTGCCCTTAGCTTTACAGAAACCACTCTATAATGTTCCACTCTCATCACGAACATATGCAGTGGGTTCCAAACCTTTGCCAGCAAAGTCATCTGGGTTAAGACCAAAATCATGAGCTACCGATGGAATAATTCTGTTAACTGCATTGTCAAAGGTGGTCACCATCTAGGTAAAATGTTGTCAGAATTTTCTCCAGGCTTAGGAGCAAACTAGCTAACAAGTTTAACATTCCTCCTGAGTGTGGGTTAATACATAGTCATTTTGATTTTGGTGAAGTCCTTAGCATGACTCTCTCAGCCATCTAAGATTACGGGCTCTGTTACTAGCCTAAGAGTTATTTGAGCTGCAAGGCATATTTTTTCCCTCTGTTCCGAAGAGACGATATAACCAGCATAAAAAGGGAAACAACGCTTTATTCTCCAAAACTTCCAGCCATGAAAAACAAACTAACTTGACCCGGCGCTCCAAACATTTCACATGCTCCAGTAAAATTACTGGAATTCTAGTAAAACCGGTTTTAAATTCAAGTTCTCTAAAAATGTAACACAATACAAGTCACGCTCTCCTAAACATTCCCCCTCCCCGCACTGAGGGGACTGCAGTGTGTCCAATAACAAAATGTAGCAGCAGTTCTGAATGTTTGCATCCTAACTTCTGTTACGCTGCACATGTGTGACTGTTTATTTACAAGAGTGGGACCAAGTTTTTGTATTGTTCGGACCACAGTCTTTTCTCTGCATTGAATCTTTGTGACTCGAGTGTGTTCATCTCTTCCGGGAAAAGTTTCCACAATGCGCCCCAATGGCCACTGCTCCCGTGGTAAATTCTGATCCAGGACCAGCACGACATCTCCCTCCTTGAGATCCTTTACAACTGCACTCCACTTTAGACGAATGTTCAGCAAGGGTAAGTATTCCTTCAGCCACCTGGACCCATTCTTGAGAGATCAAGTCTTGAACCTTGTGCCATCTCTTTCGAAGGTTGAATCTGGTAGTATTGACACTTTCCGGTGCAAACTGTCCCCCCATTTGCCCATACAGAAAATGGTTGGGTGTCAGAGGCATGTCATCCCTGGGATCTGCTGACTGATAAGTTAGAGGCCTAGAATTCAGCAAACTCTTAGCACCAGCCACAACTGTGATCAACTCTTTGTCTGTGACATCACTGCTACTCAGCCTAGTCAATGATTGAATCCGGTATAAAATCCCTTGAACGGCTCCAAAATCTTGAAAATTATGGTGACAAAAACTCCCAAAACGATGCGAAACGATGCCAAATCCTTATTTTTGCAGTACAATAAACCTCCACAAAAATAACTGACGATAATTCCTTTAACTGTCGATAAAACTTCAGTCATGGTCGCCAGAATGTTCCGAAGAGACGATATAACCAGCATAAAAAGGGAAACTTAACGCTTTATTCTCCAAAACTTCCAGCCATGAAAAAAAATAATAACTTGACCCGGCGCTCCAAAAATTTCACATGCTCCAGTAAAATTACTGAAATTCTAGTAAAACCGGTTTTAAATTCAAGTTCTCTAAAAATGTAACGCAATACAAGTCACGCTCTCCTAAATAAAATGTAGCAACAGTTCTGAATGTTCACATCCTAACTTCTGTTACACTGCACATGTATGACTGTTTATTAGCAAGAGTGGGACCAACCTCTATAATCAAATTTTCATCTAAGCATTGTTTCAGAAAGTCTTCCCTGAGAATGGAACAGCTTCGATGTCAGACCCTCCTGGACACGTCTTGTTGTTGATTGAGCTGTGTGAAAGGACTTTTAAGTGTCTTTTATTACTGTATTCAATAGCCACATCATTTACTTCTTCTGCACTTTTGCCACTTAACAATACCTCTCCCACTTTTTCAATTTGAGTTTCGGTCCGGTTGTTATCGTTGGCCTTACAAGGAGAATCTTTTCTATTTCTTCTTTGTCAGGTTTTTTTTCATTCACCCATGGGGTACAACTATGTCTACTAATATATATAACTCATTTCTTTGTGGCAAGGATTGTTCTCCACATACTTGCATGCACAATACTCCACCGATTCTGGTGATTGTTTACAATGAACACATTTTCTGTTTCAGGTGAAGTCAACTTTGTCCATTTTCTGGTGGATTTTTCTCAATGGACACTTTAAATTAGGACACTGCAGTGAGCCCCGACAAATCTGAAGGGTTCGCCTCTGCCCTTGGCAAAACCCCTTTCTTTTTCAAGGCTGGACACGCCCCTAGTTCCAGTTATCAGAAACCGATGCTGAAGGGTCTTTTTCATTGTAACTGACAAAGTTATTTTACTGGACTCACTGGAGTTGGAGGAACTTTTTCAATTTCTGTCTCTTTCATATTCTCAACACCCTCTTGGTTGAGGTAGGACCGACTACCCTTTGTATGAAGACAGCATCCCTAAAAAGAAAGAGAGAAATTTATTAAATTAAAAAAAAATTAAATATATGGTGGGGAGGCTGGGAGAAAAAGTATAAAGTAACAAAGCAAGAATGGTTGAGTTGCATATAAACTGTGACTAACCAGGAAGGAAGATTACAGCTTATTAAACCATAACTGAGCACATGTTTGCACTTTTGTTTGTTGTCAATTTACAGTGCTGTTGACAATGAAATCAAAATGCCTTCGTGTGATGCAATCCCATCTTTGCCCAAAGGGTAAAGTTCGCCAAATTGATTTTCCAAGTTTACAATTTGTATGTGAAAGAACTGAATGTTCAAGAAACATTGAAAGTAACATTTGAAAAACAACAAGACAAAGACAAAACCATAATTAAAACAGTAAAGCAGCTATTATCACAAAGAAGAATAATATAAAGAACGAACTACATGTATCATTATCCAAACAGCAGGATACTAAATAAAATTGCTCAATGGATTCTGATATCTCAAGGACATCTTTCACTTCAAGGAAGTCAAAGTGTGGCTTTGCTTCCTCATCAACGTAACCAATATAAACTAACAGCTGCTCGATGGTGGCACAATCTGTCACTTCATCGACTAAGATGCTAAACCATTTGGTATCCTTGATCCATTAGATTAGCTTCTCCTTGATAAGTTGACCAAGGAGGAGGCGCATCTCTCGCTGGCTTCATTCACTTGTGTTTTTAAATTCATTCATTTCTGTGACACCAATATGCTTTTGCAAATTCATTAAGGAAAGTAACTTCCTTCTTCCTTTCCAGTAAGAACTAAGGAAGGCGTTGTAGGTGATCTTGTCAGTAACTTCATGAGCCACCTTGTGCTGCTGAGCCAAAGATGAATTTCTTCTCTCCAGCTCGCAGAGGATGGTAGAGACGTGCCCACTGGCTCGTGCATGGTCGCTAACAGCACTGTGTTTGAAGTTGGTGGACGGTGCTAGGTTGAAGATGTTCTGTTTGTTGAACTTGTTCTTGGTGTTATGAAGACGGCACAGCAGACAGAACATCCCTTCTCCTTCACAGTATGCCAACCACCACATACCTAGAAAATAAAGAGATCTCTTCTTGTAGAAAGCCAAACTGCACATCATCAAAGACAATGGGTTACCTTTAATCATGGAAATAGTTACATATACTGGGTAAAGTGACGTAAAGGGTATTTTATTTACATGTTTTTTTTTTAACAGAAGGAAGTTTTCCCATCCCTTTCTTCTTGCCTTGGTTTGCTTTTTTCTGGCTTTGAATCCTGGCCTTTTCAGATTCAGGCAGATCCGAGCATTTTCCAGAACAGGTGTAAAAGCTGTGCAGCTGCTTCTGTTCCATTGCATTTGAAAAATACTCCTGCAACAGAGCAATGGCCTGTGGTACTGGCAATGGATCTGGCACTGCATGCTTGCTCGTCTCAAAGGAAAGGGAGCTACAGTCAGCAGTACTGCTGGAGCATTCTTGTTGATGCTGCTCATCGCTGGTTGTGTCCTTAGGAGACAGTTGTCGGGTGCATAACTCAGCTACGGTCATTTAATTTGGGGTAGGGAAAATATGACCTTTAGTATTTACTTACTGAAATATGTGGCTGCATCAATAATTATTGTTCAGAAAGTTGAAATTTACTATTTCACTTTTTTTTTAAACTTAAAGGAAATTTTTCCACTCAATTATTTAAATCACTTTTGAATTTTAAAACTCATGGCCATGTAAGCAAAAAAAGATGGGAAGAGACTGTGTCCGACTTCTTTTCAACGTGGCTGCCGTTTTCTTTGCTCCCGTGTTTACGGCCAAGTAAGGAGCCGTAAAACGCAAAGCCGTGAAAATTCGCCTTGGCTTTTTATCAAAATGCGTCCTTTTAAGTATCAAAGTGTTCACAAATTTGAAAGTCGCTATGAAGTAAAATTATTTTGAACAAACCAGCAAATTTATCGATCGCGCCATCAGCTGATCGAATGGTAAAGTACACAAACTTAAACTCGGTAATGAAAAGCTTGGACTTTACCAGTTACTGTTCGTTCCTTTGTTCGTTCCTTGGAAAAAGTCTTATTTTTTTTCTGTCTTTCCATCTTTTTAATCTTCCACAGGTTTTTGCTTTGACATCTTCTAGCTTGTCTCGAATGTCAAAATGGTTCGCATGTGCTCGATCTTCGAATGACGAAATACTCCCGCGAAAGCCATGTAAAATGAGACGTTGGAAATATGTGGATGTTGCAAGAGGTCTCGCTTAAATTGACAGCTAAATCCGGCCAGTGTACTTCTATCAATTAGTTTAATGGGTGTATACTCATCTAGTGGTAAATAAAATAACATTTCATACGTTCCTTTCTGTTTAGAGAGCTTTTATTTACGATAAGTTATCATTTTCGTTCCCATTTTGACCCTTCTAAAAGAGTCTGATAAACACAAGTACAATTTTTTGTTGTTTTGTGTAATAAAAGTAGCTTTGGAAATGAGTAGTGGGGGGGGGGGGGGGGGGGGGGGGGGGTAGGCGAAAACGCCGGCTGCCGGCGCTTCTGGAGAACACTGGTTGTAGCAAGTATGATTGTCCTTCCCTGTGGATGAGGGTCCTGGTTGGAAAATACCAATCTCTTCCTTCGTAAGTGAAGGGGCAAAAGTAAATGTTTTGAGCCATAACTGGCTGTTGATGGCTGACCATTTAAGAGACTTATAGGCAGCAGCCTTCTGTCAGAATTTGATGTCATATACACACCATCCCAACCCCCTATGGTACTTAGCTGCATAGCGTATTAATGACATGTATTCCAGCATCTCTGCAGCACAAGATGGGTACTTATTAATGATGACACTCATGTAGGCTGTAAAAGCTGAGGTCCATTCACCAATGTCAGTAATAGAAGTGGCTTCGGTCTTAGTCACTCTCAGAGTTGTTTAAAGTAAGGGTTAATGGCTCATCATGCACAGGCTGTAAAGAAATAAAGTTCTTCGGTAACAGTTTGGATAGCTCCATAAACGCACTAGACAGGATCTTCACCAGTTAGCTGGAAGTTCGTGCACTGAATCAGTTACAGTTGTTGTTTGGTCCAAGTTGATCGGAGGTAGCAGACTAGCATCATTCCCTGCCGTGGGATGGAGTTGCCCTGTGTGGTCTACAGGTGAGACGTTGTTGTCAGCCGACCCATATCTCGGTGATGCAATTGAAGTGGAAGGCGATGTGCCACTGAAGGCACTCACTGCAGCTTGAGCAGCGGTGGAAGCAGCTTTTTCAATGGTTTCATTTAGGGTCACCTGGATCAAGGACTGCACTTGCATTAGCTGTGCTATAGCTGTGCTATAGCAAGCGTTCGTCGGAAGATTGCCGGTCTAGCATGTCTTGCATTTGTTGCTGAAGGCGACAGAATTGCTGCTCAGGTTGGTCAGGGTCCATGTGCTCGTCACCATCTTGATTTGTGGGTGAAGTGCCGATAGTCGTATCTCCTGCGCTCTCTCGAGCATCCTCAAGTCCTTTAATCAGGGCAGCACATACTCCGGTAGCGGGGAGGTCATTCTTGCTGCACAAAGTCCGTAACTCTTTCACATAAATTTTATTATAGGCCGTTGAGGTCGAGGTCTGCGGGAATATTGACCTGGTCTGTTGCTTCACTATGTGTTCTTCGAGTTTTTGGCATAGTGAATTGATTAAACTCTGATTTAAAGCTCCATTTATGAAGATCATCTGGAGCTACGAGCGGCTGATGACGGCTAATCTACATCTGGAGATGTTCATGACTGAGCAAAACCATCGTCCACGAGGGACTTGCAAAAGAAAAGCTTATTTTTCTCCCAAATATTCTGCCTCACAGCTCCTGTTACCAAGAAGGCAAGGCACATTTTGATTGGACAGTCAGATGACAGTGGCTCCTAGGATTCTCACGTGATATCACATGCGGTTAATCACTGGACAAAGTTCATAGCTCAAACAAGAGTTGTTGATTAATCGAAATTTATCTTAGATGTTTAATAAATTATAATAGTATGGAAAAAATGTTTTATTTCCCCTTTCCCCTTTTGGGCGGAGGCTCCCTGTTTTGGCCATTGTAAGGAATACCCCCCCCCCCCTCCCACAGGGGCCTTAAAGCAGGATGACAAATTAACAACTTTTGTAATTATAGATATAAATAAAACTTAATGCTGATATGTTATACTTGTCATGTGAATGACATTTAATGTTATCCTAGACATGCCTAGGGGAAAGAAATCAGTATTAGTTACATAGTGGATCCAACAGATTTACCAAACTGGCACAAACAGTTACAATGTCATCAATAACAGGAAGTAGTAGAACTGGCATTTCATTCTTAATAATTCTAAACTCCTTCATTCGTTTTACAGCCTGTTCTACATAGATCCTCACATTGGCTATTTGTGATGTTTCTTTAACTTCCTGTGAAAGCATCTGTCTACCTGTCTTCACGCTGGGTGGAATACCCAGTCTTGTAGAATGAGAAAGCAAGTCATTCTGTATTTTGAAACGTCGATCTGCCATTACGTGGTCAAATGGCTCCAATTTGTTTTAGGAAGCCACTGTCTCGTACAATGTGAATATCCATTGCACGCCCCCCATAATAGGATGAAATGTATGAAGAGGCACCATTGTATTTCTTAACAGTTTTCAGTTTATGAGTTGAAGTTTAGATAATCTTGTTACAAATTTACCAGATGAAGCATTCAAATATACATGAGAAGAATTCAAAAGTGAACAGCTAAGTCTTATGAAGAAGAAAAGTGTATATCCTTATGATTTTATGGATAAATTCGACAGATTTGAAGAAATGCAATTACCCTTCAGTGTTCTTAATGATGAGCATATAACAGGTGAACAATATCAGGATGTAAAGAAATGTTTGGAATACATTCAAGCTGAAAAACATGGATGAATATCATGATTTGTATTTGAAGTCAGATATATTATTAATTGCAGATGTGTTTGAGAATTTTAGAAAGACATGTATGCAATATCATAAATTAGATTCATGTCGTTGTTTTTCACTTCCCCTTCCTCTTAAGAACTTGCTTCCTAGACTCAGGGCTTCTCACAACATTACAATTTGGGCTTTGGTGGCCTTGATTACAGAACTAGCACCACACACGGGCAACTTTCTTATCCTCAGAACTTTCAGAGTACAAAGCTGATGTAGAATGGAATGACTCACCTCTCTGACTCGAGGTTGAGGGCCTCACTTCCTTGGCATTAAGAAGACATTGTTTTCTCAGTTGCAGTTCATTGTGAAATTCACTCAGAATATCCTTCAGATCCCAGGTCGCGTGTGATAACGATTAGAAACTCCTCAGGTAATTTCTGCATGATAATTGGCGTCAAGAAACAACCATACATATCTGGAGAGATTTCCATGCTTTCCAACCCACGCACATGTGACTCAACTATGTCATACAAGCTTCAGAGCCGCTTAACTTTGCTAATCAATATTATCTTGGGGATTTTTGTGAGTGCTTCCATGTGACTAGAGATCACCATTTCTTGATTTCCGAATCCTTTTTGAAGCAATTCAACTGCCTTTGCGTAGTTGGCACTCTTAAGAGCTAGACCAATGACAACATTTTGGGCAGGACCCACAAGCAGCGATTTCAAATAATTGAATTTATTCACTCCTGACAGATTTGGATTCTTGTGAACTGCGGATTCGAACAATTCTCAGACACGCCGGGCTGGGAGCTGGGCATATCGCGCCATTTCAGAAAATATGAGCCGGCGCAAAATTGGTCAGCAATCACTATATTTAATCGTTTCCAAAATGGCGGTCCTTTTGGTGAAAATGCACGAAACTGTGAAAGACTACATTGACTCCAGTGAAAATCAACCTCTAGCTACTGAGATCGGCAGCGAACTTCTTCAGTTGTCCAGAGCCATCATCAAAAAGCACACATTTGACGGTGAGAGAGCTTATAAATTTCATTTAGCCCAAACAGCAAGAATGTTATCGAGAAGTTTCACGTACTGGCACAAAACTATCCTGAGAAAATTGAAGCGAATTACACTAGCTTCAAGACCATGGACTGTGTTTTTCTCCTGGAACTTGCCTTTGGAGGTATTTGATTGCTTCAAAGTTGTAGCTGTAACACCTGAGAGTGGTGGTTCGATTGTAAAGAACACACGTGCTGTTCAAGAAATTCATATTACTGATATGGGAAAGTTGAAATGTCTATTTCTCAGAGTGGCAAATAAATTTGCAAAAGGATGCATCAATGAAAGTGATATCTTCATGAAAAAAGAAAAGGATGGATCCTACAGTCACGTTCTGGTAACTAAAGATCATCCAGTGATATTCAAATATTCAAAGAACTTAGAGATCATCAGAGTCAGCTTAAGATATGGGCACTTCAACAGAGTAGGAGTTCCTCAGCACTCCTTGGCATCAAAAAATTAAAAATTAAATACACAGTACTCCTTTGCTCCTAAGGAGGGTTAATTTTTATTTTCCTTTGTCCCAGATTCATTAACATAATCTCAGACAAAGGAAAATAAAAATTAACCTAGTTTGAAACAATTTTAACCTAAAATAATTTTAACCAACAACATATACATGCATTACTTCTTCTGTGATCAGTGCTTCAATTTTCCTTATTATAGTAATTTTTACATAAATACTTACTTGGTATGCAGATTTTATATAAGGAATAGGCTGAATACCACTAAATTCTATCAGCTACAGTGTAATTTTTTTCGTCAGAAAATAAGAACCTATTTAAGAACCTAAATAGCCTAAATTTCTGCTAATCACCATTTATGTAAGAACCTGTTTAGGCTAACTTGGGAAAATGCAGGTTCTTACTTGCGGGTGTTTACTGTATTATCTTCCGTTGTCTCAATACACTGCTTAAACAACAAGTGGGGAGAAGTTGTAGAACAATCAAAAATTAATGTTTACACATTTAGCCTGTATGTTTGATCTTGCATTTGCCTTGCAGTACAAAATTTATGACTCGCAACGATAAATGAAGAACTCTACAATGAAAATGACATGAAGACTTCTAACTTGCTAGTTTTACTCTGATAGCACACTAAGAAGATTAGCAAGGTAAGATCAAGTTCCCCCTCTCGAACACTTCTCTCTTTGCTTTGGTACAGAGCAGATGAGCAAAATTCACACTTCTCCCCACCTGCTACCCTCTCTAACCCACAGTGACAAAATGCTTCATTACTGATTTCAGGCTCATACACTTCCTTGTTTTTGTGATGTGGGACACTTGAAGGATCTTGCATCCTTAACCAGATCCCTGTGATGTAGTCATGCCTAAACTTCTTTATGTTGATGGCATTTCCTCCAGCAATTAACTCTGCTGCACTATCTATAGTTTTCCGAGCCAAGCTCCGATGACTGTCGCAGAATTTCCTTAGATTCTTTACGTTTCTTCTTTTCGAGATCAAGTGTAAAATGACAGGTATTTTTAGTGCTTACAAATAGATTTTGCTAGCTTGATACATATAACACTTGATATATATATCCTGGCCTAACTTAACTTAACTTAACTAGTCCCTCTGGTTAAGCCGTTCCTGTTTAGAAAGTAGAGAACTTAGGGACGGACTATTATTTTTATGACGGGGGGTGTTGGGTTTGGAAAATTTTGAAATAAATTGTTTGCAGAGGCTATAAACACTGAAATAAATTGTATGCGAGCAAAAAATAAAGAAAAAAATTGTTTGCTCAAAGTGTGGCCTATTAAACTACCAATGGCCCCCTACCCCACCCCTCTGGAATTTTCAAATTTAAAATACAATCCTTATTTTTATGTAAAAAGGACCTGAACTCCTGGAAAAGAAAGGAAACTGAACCTCATTCATCTCGAATTTTCATTCCCTATAGGGGAGGTATGGATATTTTCTGGAGTCACACAACTTTAGTCAGTATATAAGAAACAAGTTACAGTAACAATTCTGTAATCTATTTCACTTGAGAAATAAAAACTTACACTTCAGGTTCTTGTTAATGACTGTGAATAAGAACCAATAATCATTGAGCCCCAACTAGTTGTTACTTTACAATTAATAAGTAAAAGGCATTTCAACAACCTTATATGGGATTACTGTAAGCAACAAACATGTAAATTTTGTTAAGCTATGGAAATTTCATATTGTCCAACGGACAAATCTGTCTTCAACGTTTCTATATGGAATTCCTGTGAACAGCAAACTCCATGTGTATGTGGATGTGATTAAATATTAAATATAAATGAAAAGCTAAAAAGCCTATTTTTCTTTTAACGTGTTTAAGGTGGCCCGCGGCTATTTAATGGCGGGAGGCTCCCTTTTATAAATCGAACTTTTAACATGTAAGCATTTACTGATTTCTGTAAGATTTGGTAGGGTAATTAAGGAATCTTGAAATTATGCAGAACTTTAAATTTTAGTACAAATGAAATACGCGATTAAGGGTTACAAGCATTGTTAAAAAAACATTTTTTTAAGAAAAAAAAAACATTTTTTCATTTAAAAACATTTTTTAAGAATTTTTTTATAATACGAGAACAGATTTTTTCTAATTAAGCTCAATAAGTTCCAAGACTTTGAGCTTTACTGTGAGCAAGTTTGCACAAAATTGGCTGCACAGAAATTACTGCACAGTCGACTGCTGTATTTAAGCTTCCAAATATTATGTTTGCGTATTTGACTCAGCTGTAGCAAAACACTAAAATATGACTACATTTGACAGCTCAATATAACCTAAGACTTTGCTGAATATTTGGAAGAGATTGGAAACTCCCAGAGAAAACTATTAGCAAATAAAGAACAAGACATTTATAGTGCGTAATTTGTGAATTTCAAGATATGCAAGTTAGTTCGACTCGTGAAAAAACTACTGATTTTTTTCTCTCTTATTTTTAAGTATGATAAAACTCAGTACATGTATAAATGGCCTTACCTACAGTCAAGGACAAAAGGGTTGGGACGAATTTGCATTTACGTTGTTTTCCTATGCGCAAACGATGAGTGTCCGTTTCCCGACCCCCACCCCCCCCCCCCCTTACAATGTTGAGCCCATGTAATAAAAATGATTTGTGGATTTAAACATTGTCTCGGGGGGAGGGGTGGGGTTGGTAAGATGCACTTTAAACAAAAAACATGGCTTCATTGGTCAGTCACACTAAATTAGAGAACTTTTGTCCTTGATTGTATGAGAATGTATAATTCGAAACGGAACCGTTTTCTACTTCATTTGCCGCTTTTTAATGGGAGTTAGCAACCAGATATGACAATTAATGACTGATGAACGATTTCTTTTGAATTTTGGAGAAAAATTATCGCGTTTTGGGAATCGATGGGTAATAAAAGGGTATACGTCGACACGGATAGGGTTTATTTTGCACATTACTCTAAATAAGGAATTTGCGCGCGTGGATTGTCAGTTGTTGTTTGTCTTCGTGTTTACAATGGCGTCTGATAATTTAGCCACGCAGAGAATTATTTATATAATAACCTACAGTCGGGCAGATAAGGCAAAATTTCCTATGCGAGAGAGCTTTCCTAAGGCCGTAACAGAAGCGTGGCAGTGTTTTGTTGCTCGATTCATTTTTAATACGCAACGCCTCTCAGTAATCTGACATAAGTCTATGTAAATTTGTTTGTGTAGTCAACCGGAACTGAAACACTGAGTAAAGCCGTCCGCACAGTACTCAGCGACAAAAACCCTCTATTCTCAGTGTTTATGAATTATTTTAGTATGAAAACCATGAAACCATATTGTGTTACAAAATATCCAATGGATTTGCCATAAATTTGTGGATATGAGAAACCGTGTGGATTGATTCCAACAGTACTCACTAGGTTCCATAGCAAAGTGTTAAAAGATTGTCACAAATACTTCAGCTACGTTTCTAACTGAGTACTGTGATGAAATAGCTAAAAATTCCGATTATCCAGGATAAAAGAACATTAGAAGATGTAATGACAGATGTATTTTACATCAGCATGTTTTTAATGAGATATACCTTGAAAATAAGTACATTTTTTAAGCTTTGGAAGTGAGTACTGTTGCTGAGTACTGTTGTGATCTGTAAATACAATCATTACCAATTCAATGTCTACAATGTAACAAATGTCACGCAATCACAATTTGCAACAACTAATGAAAATCGATAGATTATAATATTTGCAGTTGGTATTCAATATTTTCTTCTGTAACCCTTTGAAGAAGTAATGGCATCAATCGTATTTTTCATGCTCTCGATAGTGCGATCAATAAAATCCACCGGTAGTCCGTCCAATTTCCTTAAGACTTTCTCACGAATTTGTTCAAATGTCTCTGTTGTTATGTTCTCGGAAATTGCTTTCTCCTCGAGCTCGCACATCAAGACATGGAAAATTGATTCAATAAAACTCAAATCGAACAAGCGCGCTTGTGACCGTTAATTTCACCAAAACTGAAAACACCGGAAAAAACCGTCAAATAGCGGGGAAAGTGCTCACTAGGAGGCCACGTATTAACACAGACAAGGAATTCGCAGTTTTAAGGCAAACAACACGCAAAAAAAGACATTTTTGTTTTGACCTCCCAACTAGACAATGAAGGACAAAAGGGTTGGGACAAATTTGCATTTACGTTGTTTTCCTACGCGCAAACGATGAGTGTCCGTTTCCCGACCCCCACCCCCCCCCCTTACAATGTTGAGCCCATGTAATAAAAATGATTTGTGGATTTCAACATTGTCTCGGGGGGAGGGGTGGGGTTGGTAAGATGCACTTTAAACAAAAAACATGGCTTCATTGGTCAGTCACACTAAATTAGTAGTTAATGGGAGGACTTTGTAACATTTGTCCCAAGAACTTTTGTCCTTGATTGTAGTTTCATGTGTATAGTCTCGACTAAGCATGGCAAATTTGGGTCACAAACTTTGCAACTTCACATCTTCCATTTTCGAAGTGCTGTGAAAACCCTTTGTGTTCCGTAAATTATTCAAACTTGTCGCATGCTGGAATTTATTTCCCACTTGGGAATCACAGATCATCGACAATGAAATTAACAATGGTAATGGGACTGAGTGGAGTCCAATTCGGTCTGCAATCATACGAGTGATTAACAAAAATCGTGGGAGTCCGATTTGTTTAATCACAAGTATGATAAGAATATGTAATCACATGGGCCCGAGTAAAATTAAGGATTAATATCACGCGTGTTTTCAGAAGCTGTAGAAATTGCCCGAGTCGAGAGTCGCAAACATAGCAGGCAAAATTATAGGGAAACCTTTCAGACTTTTTAAGAGTCACTCAGACTTGAAACTACCCGAAAGAAAATACTCTCTCGCAAATTGACAAGAAAAACTTTTCAACTCACTGTGGTTGAATAAATTTCTAATCGGTCAAAGATACATTTGACTGTAATGTACATCTGGAGAACATAGCCTAATTTTTATCGATAAAAGACACTTTACGACAAAAACAAAGCAAGTTTTATTTAAGTGTACCTGTGTTTGAAGTTTTTGCCGCTTTGATAACAACAACAAATGGCGAGTTCAAACTTGCTTGCACGTTTGGCAATTTAATTGCTTTCTTTCCTTTTTTTTAGCCTTATTCTTTCTCCTGTTAAACGTATATTGTCCCTTTCAGCAAAATCTGTCAAAGTTCTTTCCTTTGGTCCACAGAAATCTGCATATATTCAATAAAGTGATGGAATTTTAAAACCTTTTGCTGCCATGAATGAATTTCTTCGAGGTCTTCAACGTTGCAAACTGGCCTGCAGGCGCCTGGTTAATCCACGTTTTAACACAAATCGCTTCCTGTTTGGCGTAAAATGCTGTAATTGACCTGTAGAATTTCTTTCTTACGTATCCGATTTGCTTCCTTTTTTATCGAAAAATCCCCGGCGAAACGTGTGAGTGCTCCGTTTGTAAATTTTCTTCAAAATCCCGCTAAGCTAACTGAATGCAACGAGAACGACGCGCTCAACCAATCACAAGTGAGAAATGTTTATGCTCGACCAATCAAGTACCAATTAATGTTAACTATAACAAAATTTGAGAATAAAACGTTAAATGGTAACACATTTTGATGATTAAAAACATAACAATTGAGGTTTTTTTTACCTAGATGCACGCACAGAAAAAGGATAGCGCGCGCAAATGACGCGTGCTGTCCAATTACACCGTCCAATTACAAGCATGACGCGTAAACTGTCTTATTAATGCTCTCATCGGGCCTGCTGATTTTCAATCAGATTCGAGAATATTGTTATAGTTTTGATTAAAATGGAAATGATATTGCAGCTGAGTGTCATCATTTCCAACAATGAGCAAAAATTATTAAATGAACTGAAATAGGAAGAAGAGGATGATCTATAATATAATTACTGTTTAAACTAAACACATTTATATGCCTTATTTATAACTTATTTATATACAACTATACATGATAAAGTATACAATGTCATTTTTTTCAACTGTAACAGTTTTAACTTCATTTTAACAGCATGTCTGTTAAAAGTGATTCATTTCCTGAATGGTGCATATTTGAAAATACAAATAACTTGGAATCACTGGCCCTTCTTGAGAGAGAAGACGATCTTTTATAGAATGTCAGCGTTGTTTGTCACTCTAGCTCTGTTTTGGCCTGTACCAGCTAGTAATGCAACAACCCCCCTTGTGCTCAAGCTGTCATGTACCTTCACAAGAACAGGGTGCGACAGACCTGCCTTAGCCATTTTATCAACCATACACTCTGACAAAAGTGACTTGAGATTTCCTTGGAATTTCATCGAACATTGGAGAATCTCATCCTTGTCCTTCAAATCCTTCACTGCTTCTGCAATGTGAACAGCGTTTTCTTTAGTGACCACAAGACATGCTCCCAACCTCCTGTTTAGCATGACCTCCTGCAGTGCGTTGGAATCATCAAGAGCATCATGGGCATTGAAAGAATGGCCCGTAACCTCCTGAAAGATGGCTCTGAGAGATTTTGACTTAGGAAGCAAAGTCTCTTTTCTGATGAATGGTAGGCTGTCTGCCAAATATATTGGAGTGTTCAATGCCCTAGCTAGCGCAGGTTCACATGTGGACAGTTGTCGTAGCAGTCTTGGCGTATCAAACACTCCAGCATTGTGGCCGATGCGTATGCAGGCGCCCTGGTTGCGGGTAGAATCCAGGAAATCCAGAACTTCAGGAAACGCCTCTTCTTTCCTGGAACTTGAAAAGAAAACTCCATTTTTTGAGACATTTTTCACCCTTGGTATTGTATGCGACGGATATGCCATGAACAGCCGTTGCGCTAGATGCAATTGTTTGGTTTGGAATGATATGCCTGGTAAAGGAAGACTGTTTGCAAACTGCTGCCAATTGTACAATCTCACGGTCTTTAGACCTACTTGAAGTCTCTAAATCAAAAAAGAACACCTCACTATCCGATGGAGGCTTCTTTGTTGGCGGGGAAGGTTCGTTATGACTAGTGTTTGGAAGAGATGCTATTTCCACTGCCTTTTGGACGTCTTCTGGCTGAATTTTACCTAGGAGGTCTTCTACCTCGTCTTCTAAAGAGCTTAGCTCAATGGCAATGCCAGATCCATTAGTCAACCCTTCCCTTCTTTCCTTCAGCTTCCCCTTTGCCCGACCAGCGAGCAGCAGCTTTCGTCTCTGAAGTTTGAAATTCCTTTTAGATTTCCGCTGTTTATTAGCACCTTTTCGTATAGTGTAAACCCTTTCGAATTCCACATATCTAGATTCGTTTGTAATTTTTGCACTTTCAGGTTGAAGTTCATCTGGTTATTACCTTTCTCATCATAAGAGACTTTGTTGGACTGTTCACCCATTTCATCCCTAACGGTTTGGTTCTATTTTTTGACCATTTTCCTAGCCAGATGGCTTTTGTTTTCTCTATGTTAAGCATTAATCCGGAGAATTTACCAAAGACCTTCACTGTGTCTATAGCTTGTGTGACCGATGCCAAATCATCGCAGAATAAGTTTGTGTCATCTGCAAACTGACTTAGTTTGACCTCAGAGCCAAAAATACGAATTCCCTTGACGGTCAGGTTTTGTCTTATTTTATTTGATAAAATTTCTGCGGTCAAGATAAACAGAAAGGGCGAGAGTGGACATCCTTGTCTTACTCCTCTAGAAGGCTTAAACCAGTCCATAGCGAAGCCGTTGTTCAAGGCTGCATTTTCAATATCTGTATAGAAGACTTTGATCCATTTTCTAATGCTATCACCAAAGTTGAATTTTTGGAGAGTGCCCTGAATACATGACCATTCCAGCGAATTCTCATTGCTATGGCTTTTGATGCTATTTTGAAATCTATGTTGAGTAGAGTAATGGGTCGCCAGTTTTGTAAGAGCAGTAATTTAGCGTCTTCTTTGGGTAAAAGAGTAATTATATCTTGACACTGGGAGATTGATAACCTCCCAAGCTCACAGACTCTATTCAGGCTAGCTAAAAGATCTAATCCTATTAAATAAAAAAAGTGCTTATAGAATTCTACAGTTAGACCGTCCTTTTTTTTTTTGTAAAGTCACGACTTCGCCTTGTGGCTTAAGAATTTTACGATTATAGGACTGCTGTTCTTTCATTTCAGCTTATGAGATATTTCTATGCTTTCTGGGTTAATATTGACGTTCACAGCTTCTCCTATGCGGATCACAACTTCCCCTGTGGATGTATATGCGCTTTTAGGGACTCCAACAATTTCCAGAGAACTTTTGCGCGAATATTGTTCCAGCTCATCCTATTTTTTGTCAAGTCTGTTTGTCTCTTCTATCTGTCTGTAAAGCTTGTGTCTTGCTTGTTCCAGCTCATTTCTATATGGAATTCCTGTGAACAGCAAACTCCATGTATATGTGGATGTGATTAAATATTAAATATAAATGAAAAGCACAAAAGCCTATTTTTCTTTTAACATGTTTAAGTGAAATAGTTTGAAAACACGTTTCCTCTGCAATTTTCTTACAAGTCTCTTGACTTAAAATAACTGAGAACTTATGTCATGTGAAACAAATGTTAAAACCGTGGCCCCATAAACATTGCACATTTTCTAGCACAGGATTTTAGTACATGTAATTTCCTGCGCGTATTTTTCATGGGTGTTCTGTTGTTCACACCCTAATAGGAACGTGATTTGTACTACAAAGGTTTAGTATAAAATTAGTTCCATCTATTTATCTTGTACTTTCATCCTGATGAAGTCTCACTAGCAGATGAAACCGGTCTATTAATAAAGATAATAAGATAAGTTGCTGTGTGCTGCCCACAAGTCGTTTTATTTTGTAAATTGTCTTGGTCACTACTGACAACCTATATTGAAATAGCTGTATACCAGTTAGGTACTTACATTAGCATAGGCACATAGCAATAGTGGAGTAACATTGAATATTTTTCATCATGTTCACTACATTGTAGATTGATAATCAAAATAATCATGACCAGAACCCATATCATCTCTACCTCAAATTCTAGTGTGCCAACCTCTTTTTACCCCAATCATGTTACCCAGTGATGTTACTCCGACTTTATTATGAGTTGTGATGGCCCTTTCATTAAAACCTCAGTTGGAGGGGGCTCTTCCATTGCTAAAAATGTTTGGTGTGTTGCCAGGCATGTTAAAAAGAAATATTAAAAAGTTGACACTGGCTAAAAATGTTGTGTTGGACGTTTCGGCAACTACTGTTGCCTTCTTCAGCAAAAGATAAAATGCAAATGTCTAACGGCGTCCTGATGGTATACGATGTATGCAAATATTAAATAGCACCTCGAAAGAACATTTTGAGGTGAAACAAAAGTCTCTAGAGCATTCTTAATTATCTCTACAAATATTATTCTTAATGTTGTTGTAAACATTTGGGAGCGCTATGTGTTCGTTTATAGCGTTCGTGTTACGCACAGAATGCCAAGCCTCAAGAATTAGTCTTTGTCGCCATGCCGATGATCTATCAACAATTTCGACATTCGTCAAATCTATTTGGAGCTTGGCATTCCGTGTGTAACACGAATGCTATAAACGAACACATAGCGCTCCCAAATGTTTACAACAACATCAAGAATTTGTAGAGATAATTAAGAATGCTCTAGAGACTTGTTTCACCTCAAAATGTTCTTTCGAGGTGCTATTTAATATTTGCATACATCGTATACCATCAGGACGCCGTTAGACATTTGCATTTTATCTTTTGCTGAAGAAGGCAACAGTAGTTGCCGAAACGTCCAACACAACATTTTTAGCCAGTGTCAACTTTTTAATATTTCTTCTTTCATTGCTAATGTCGGTGCAATCTGCTTAGGGTCAAAGTCATTTCTGTCTGAAGGTTGGCTGAAACTCCCTTCCATCTGAGAATGCCTTTGCAGATTAAGAAAGGGAAGTAACTGTAGGTCTTCCATTCCCTCAACCTCGGCATGGTATTTCTGTGATCGCTTGGAATATTTGCGATGGCCACATTCCCCACCATCCTTTCTTTGTGCTGGCTTCCTGGAAAGGTGAAAATTATGATCTATTGCAGCCAGTGTCACCCTCATGATGAAGTATGCATACCTGAAAAAAAAAACATACAATGATTTACAAATTATACAAGCAGGTCTTACAAGAAACCTGAAAGTCATAATCAACCATCCATGTTTCTGATTGCTAAATATCACACGCTTATCAAAAACAAACCCCTAAGTTTAACACTACTTACGCGTAGTAAAAGTAAAGGTTGCAGGAAAACATAATATTTTCAAAAGGTGTTTACTTTCACTTACTCAAAGGCCATCCGAAGACATTTTCTCGGTGACATCTGAAGCTCAATGCACAAGAGAAGAAAATTGCTGTGTGTGTGAATGAGGGTACCAGACGGGAGAGGCTATTTTTTTCTCGGGTTGCTGCCTTTGCATGTTGCAGTTTCACTGCTCACGCGCATACCACCCTACTAACTTTGAAGAAAAATAAGAGACTGCTCGCAGTCTATTTCAAAACTTTTGCACCAGTCATTTGAAACCTCCAGAACATTTATGTCTGATTTATATTTCATTGTATAAAAATTGATCTGATCGAACACTCAATGATTCAGCGATGTATGTTGTTCCGAATAGTCTTACGCATTTGTACATGTAGATTTTTGATAGATGTTCCATAGAATAGACGCCTTCCAGTGAACACTTGCGTCGCTGCACTTTGAATTTTATAATTCGGAATACCGTATAAACATTTATATTACTCGCCAGTCAGTGCCGATCGAGTCAGTATATTTTTGTAGGCCTTACTGACTACAACGGCTCTCCAGTCGAGCCGAGGCTTGAAGGAACTTCCAAACAGGATATGGATTGGGAAAGCATAATTAAACGGCCTCACCGGCCGGAATGTTATTTTCTTTTGCAAAATAATATTAATCTTAACCGCAATAAGCGCTTTCATTGAAAACAACATCCCTTGATGTACCCTTTCCGATGTCTGCGAACAAATTTCGTGTATTTCGCCGGCCTATTTTCCTCTGGAGCAAAATAAAGCTTTGTAACACCCTCTGTTATCGAAGAATTCTAATATCTCGTATGTTTGAGGCCGCTCGCCACATAATATTGGTCCACCTCTATCGACGTCTTTTGTCAGCTCTCTTGTTCTCTATATTCCCGCAGCAGTTTGTACAACTATTTACGTCACAGTGTAATATGACACTGGTTTTGGCCGCGCACAAATTGGAGCCACTTTTTAGCGTCAACAACCTAACTTTGAGACCATAAAATAAGCGTTTTGCATCGTCCCCAACACTTTAAAGCTTTTATTCCAAGGTCTAAAAAGGTGAAACTTTCGATACATCAAAAAATAAATTACATTTCCTAGACACTTTAACATCAAGCACAATTCATTTAACACATTTTTAACAACTGGAGCTTTCACGGGATTTTTTTCATACCATTGAAGTCAAGGTAACTTATTTGTTTCCCTTCCTCTTCCTCTTCGTTTTCTTTTTCTTCTTCTTGCAGTCTATTGAAAAATAGAACAAAAACATCACTTGTATCAATACTGCACCCAAAGAAGACCACTGTTTAGGCAGATTATGACATATTGTAGCACCCCTGATAATGTATGATAAACAATTTTCATTAGGTGAATACTAACAAGAACAAAACCGTTTTCCTGGTGGGACTGTTTCCTCTGTCATCCCCACACACAAGTATTGGAACCACTTGATCCTGCTTCCTTAGTCGCCTTCGCACCACACCATTGACTTACATGTGTATCATTTGGTTTGCCACTGGACAGTATGGTGGCTCAGTAACATCGTCATCCTCAGAGACATTTTTCCTTGAACAAGGGATGTTGCCTCCACCTCTGTTGCTCAAGACAGGTACTGTAGTCTTGTTCCTCTATGGGGCACCAGCACAGAATACTGATACTTCTCATCGTGTATGCGGAAGGTTTCGTAAACTGAGGAAGACTAAATCCAATACTCTTGATGGAAGAAATAGTTCGGGAATGTTGTTTCATGGGCCATCCACAAGGTCTCGCCATCGTTCGTAGGGGAGGTAGTGCATCTGCCCACCAGTCAAATACCATCTTACATAGTCAGGGACCGGCTGGAGTGTGTGGGATGTGAACAACAATGAGTCGTTGAATATGGTTGTTGTATATTTATCTTTCCATGCTGTCATAACTTTTGAACCAGTTTCATTGGTCAGCATTTGATAATCCTCTGCATAGTTTCCCTCGAATGTATCACTTCCCAAATGATACTTAATTCTTTGCTGATCAAATTACTTTTTGACTTGTATCCGAGTAAACATTCTAGCTTTCTCTGTTCAGTCAGTGAGAGGAAGTTAGGTAAGGTATCTTCATCATCAAAGACAAAGTTTTCTTGTCCAGTTAAACTCCTGACGCACAGGATTGGCTGACCGCCAAATTTTGCACGACTGAGAACATCTCGGACTTCATTTGTCATATCTTCCGTTGCCTGTCTGTGTTCCGCTGTGTTTGGCTGTTGCATAATTCTTTTGAATGGTCCATGTTTTGCCAGCTCTTTCTCTTCTGGGGCATGCACACATTCTACAGGGTTCCGCCTAATATGATATTCAGGAAATGATACCTGTGTGATCTTTTTAGTCCTAGGTATCTCCGAAGGTGTACAAGCAGTATTTGTACCAAAGGACTTCGCGGCATGTTCACACCATTGTCCACTACAAACACAAAATTTTCTTTCAGTTTTCCAGTGTTTGGGTCACGGAAATACGAGTCAAGTTGTGACAGCATCATTAAGTACAGGAGTTTACTGATTGAACGGGATACCGTTTCATTTTCGTAATATGATAACCTCAGGGCAGGTATCGCCTTTCCAGTTCTCTTTTGGTGAATTAGAGTCTTGTGTCTTCCAGACAACCTGAAGAAATCATCTGATACATTTTGAGATATTGGTTGATTAAATTTATTCTGCCAATGCGATTCTTCGGTCTTTAGGAAAAGGTGGCTCATTGGTGTCACTGCATTATTCCTTGACTGGTCATAAATGTAATCTTTGTACTCACACTGTCTCCAAGTTTTCATGTTGTGCCTATCGTTTGGACACACCACTTGTCTCCCATTGTGAGAGTTGACAAATGTTTCGCATGGGTTCTCAGCCACTTCATCCAATATGACGTTCACTTTGGCTGAACTCCAGTAAACGTTGATGACCAACTCTTTTATTGGAGCTGTGTCAGGTAACTTACGGCCATTGCTTCATAGCTTGATAACCCCGCGTATCGGGAACTTGTCAACCAACGGTGTGTGCTACATAATGTTTACTTGTGATGGTTCTTTGGATAATAACAGCGCTTTTCAACCGAATCATTTTGTACCACTTATAGCTTCGTCTCCTACCGAACCATCATCTACATGTACGTACTCCAAAATCGTTAAATGCGGGAAGACAACTCCGGGTGGTTCCACTTTGTTCGGGAATTTACCTTCAAGGGGGAAGAAATGCATAATAGATGACCGATTGCCAGAGTCGTTGCAATTCACCAAAGACCCCCGAAAAAAGAATCAAAACAGGTACAACTTAGCTCTCATGTATTAAGGAAAAGCCTTGAAAGACAACCGAACCCTCAGCCTCGTTTCTGTCCATTCCCAAACAAACAGAAAAAACTGAACAATCGACAGAGTTCTGAGCATAGTTCTGGCGGTCTAGTGGTTGTTTACATTCAGAGCGTAATTTCGACGCCATTACAGCAGATTGGCCATGAGAATATGCGACCGCAATACACCTGACCCGCGCCAACGACATGAACGAAAATACTGTTATTTACGCACGCCTGGCTCGCTTATCAATCGCGAGATCGCTACGGAAAACACATCGTCTGTAGCATGTGTATAAGCCAATATGTTTAAGGCCCGTCTGGTGATTGAAGGACCACATTAAGTCCAGAAATCCGTAAGTTTCTGACACCTCAAAGAAACGAGTCATGTCCCTTGTTGACCTTGTATCCGAAGTGCTATTCAACACTCGAGGTTGAAACGGCCTTGGTGGACAAAACGAGCCGGCAGGAAAGTCTGAAATCACTTTGGATCAGAAAAGGGGCAGCATTGTGAGTTGTGGGTCATTTCCCATCCCATGTTGTGGTCGAAATGCCCAATATCCTAAGTGCTTCCAGACTTATAATATTTTCCGTATTTCGTTTGGCGGACATTCCGTTTTCATTTTGGCCATTGATATCCCGACATGCTTTGCGACAGTGGCCGATAGGTCGGCTTTGCGTGGTCATGCGGGAGATTGAAATACAGCTTTGGGCAGCTCAAAGTGAGTTCTTGTGGCTGGGTGAAATTCTATGAGCCGGCAGCGGAGGACCGGGAGTGTTTCCTAAAGGAGCTCCATAAGGATAAGGGAGATGGTGCGAATCTAAGTGGCTGACTATTGGTGATAACAATGAAGCGATTTTGAGGGAATGAACTTCTGGATTTATTTTTCTTGAGCGGGATTCAGCGGTACGAGCCCAAACTTGGCCATCTGAAGTGAAAAATCAGCGTAAAATCGAGAAATGCGGGTAAACTTCACGATTTCTTTTTTTTCGAGCGGGATTCGGTGAGAGACGTTCACATTTTTTTTGCCTACGTTATTTCTTGAAAGCTACGGTAAAAACAACAACAAAATCGGAACAATGTTTTGCAACTAATTTGTATTTCACATGCCAAAAATGGAGAAATCTGAGTGAGAAAAATAAAAAAAACGACCTCAAAAGCAACATAGGCTAGATATGCCCCGAGCCCTTCAATTGACAGATTCGTGGACGAAAACAAAGGAAAGTCAAGGGACATCTGATCTATCACGCAAAGAAAAACCTTCAAAAACATTCACAGCCTCGTGTGTTCCCAGTAACAAACAAGCAGAAAAAAATTGAACAATCGACAGATTCGTGGTCAAAAACAAAGGAAAGTCAAGGAACATCTGATCAATCATGCAAAGAAAAACCTTAAAAGATATCCACAGCCTCGTTTGTTTCCAGTATGAAACAACGCCAATAGATAACAGACTATGATCTAACACAAGGCCAGGATTTAATACTCATGTAAAACAAAACAAGATGGCTGACCCCTGAGGGCTTGCCACAGGGTCTCCAGCTATACAATTGTGTGACCGCTGACCTAGATTATACAACCATAATGGCACAACTACTTTTTTTTTTTCTTCCCGTTTGGGGTTAAAACTTGTCTAGAGTAACAATGGCTGTGCATACGCTGTAGCAAACTGTAGAACTGTAACAATATTCTAATGATAATATAAATGAACGACATGCCTACTATGTCTAAATGGATCAACTAAAAGTCAGTGTCAAAGTCACTGAGATAACACAGATGACGACGTGGACGAGATGATCTGCGCAAGAACTCGTTCTCATTGGCAGTGTCTTGTCCCAGCGGAACCTTGCAGACTGGCTGCATCATAGGAAGTATCATCTCGGGCTGGGTGACGTCGGGAGGGTCTACCATTGGGTAGTTTACAGGGACTGCCAGTGGTTGTGGTGACGGCGAACGAGCTGGAGAAGCCGTAGGTGTCTCTTCTGCGGGGTACTGACTTGGGTGGGACTCGATGCCAGAGGGAACCTTGTAACTCTCTCTGCGCTTTACTCCATATGAGGTATTTCGTAGTTGTGTACCGTGGAACTTATTGATATTGCACCAGTTTCCCTCCACAGATGTAACTAAGTAACAATCTTGGGCGCTTGACATGTTCTGATCACCGTACAAGTAGACAAAATCACCTATGCACACGGCGGATGGCTGGGCAATCTTGCCTGAATGGGGATGATTGCTGATACGCTGCTCGTGCTGTCGGGTGATCAACTCACGGTCTTTAACTTTAACTTCAAAAACATCCACGGCCTCGTTTTTTTCCAGTACGAAACAAGCAGAAAAAAAATGAACAATCGACAGATTCGTCGACAAAAACAAAGGAAAGTCAAGTTGCATCTTATCTATCCGCAAAAAAAACCCTTCAAAATCATCCACAGCCGCGTTTGTTTCCAGTACCAAACATGCAGAAAAAACTGAACAATTGACAGATTCGTGGACGGAAACATGCAAAGAAAAACCTTAAAAAATATCCACGGCGTCGTTTGATTCCAATACCAAACACAAAAAAGTGAGGAATCTACATAGTCATTTTCAAAAACTAATGAGACAAAAGTTCCAGAATCGAAATTAGTAACTACACAAGGTGATTGTCACCTCTCACAGAAAAAAACGTGCACAATGACATCGGAATTCACCACCTTGTCATCTCCTTTTAAACAGCGAAAATGGACATGTCCATTCAACCATCTTGCACAGCGTCGTTTTCTATGTCGTCATTACATAGGCCATCTCTTCGTCACAAAAAGCAAACGTTTCTCAATGCTAATAAAGCAAGGGGCACATCCGCTATGCTCTGTCAGCATCTCAGTGCAAGAGATCCTGAAGAAAAGGTACTTCCTGGAAAAATAAAAGAAAAAGTAAACGAGAGAAAAATGACTGACAGGTCTTGCTGTCAAGGCTGTAGGGGAGCATATGCGCTCACATTTTCCAATAACCTCGACCCAGGAAGCAGGAAGAATCTATGACAAAACCTTGGTAGAATGTGCTGAACAAGCAGATGACGAAGACATCAAAAGAAGAAATTCCATGGAGATTTATGAAGGTCTTTCAAAACTCTTGAATTTATTACAAATTTACATCCAAGGAACAGCATTTCTCCTAGAAAATTGTAACTTACCCTTACTGGACGTAGTAAATGACTTAAAGAGCATTTTTATTCTTTTGATGCAAGACAGCAATTAAACGCCCATATCGAGAACCGGATCGGAGACTGGAACAAGACAGCTTTAGCTATCTTGATACAAAAAGAGACCGGGATACAATCAAGTTTCTTCTCACACAGATTACAAGCGTTTATTTTGTGGCAAAACTAAACGGAATGTCGAACAAACAGTCCCTGCAAAATTGCGCACTAACTGTTCCCAGAAAGCTCCAAACGTTTGAAGATATCATGCAGGAACTGTTCCCATTTGCTGAAAGGTACCAACGTTTCTGGGACAAACCCGCAGTATCGCTGCTTTAATTCGTTACAGGAAGCTTTGTTGCTTTCTTTGATAGCATTTTGAAGACATTTTAGATCTCGTAAATGAAGACCCCTTGGAAACGAAGACCCCCTCAAAACCCCTTTGAAAACAAAGACTACTGTTACCGACACTCCGACTTGGATGACATTAATCTTGAGCCTTGAACTCAGTGGACTCTGGACTGGATTAAACTAGGTTTCAATTAAATTTACATTGAATTGAAATAAAGTTTTAAGGTTATTGTATAGGTCAAGATGTGCGAGTGGAAGTTATAGTTCACATCTTGTCGTTACGTCTTGTTCTGAACATGTATAGCATTAAGGAAAACCAAACATTACAAATAATATTTTAGCTGTCTTTATTTAAACAAACAGGTAATTTTTTACTTTATATTTGTTCACTTGGATAATGACATTTTAAGTCCATTCCTGTTTTGGAAAATTACTTTCCAATTGAAGGAAACAAAAAAAATCGTTTTGTAATGTCAAAAAACACCAAGGAAATAATAACAATAACAAAATTTTGTTTTGAACTTATCTACCTTGCTCGAATCATGTCACACTTTGTACGATGAAAAATATCAAGCTTTGAGGCAGATAGAAGTAACATACGGTCGCAATGCACACTGGTTGAGAGGAACCCTTTAACAGAGGTCCAACTATTTTTGGAACAACTCACTTTAATTGAGTTTAATTTCGCCAATTCTATTTTTTCAAGTAACGAAACGTAAGCTAAACGTGACTATAGTATCATGCAGGTAAACACAAACAACAAATAATAAAAAAAAGAAAATAACAAAAGGGCAGTTAACCCGTCGCCCAAACCTTTAAAAGCAATTTTATAATAAATTCTTGCATAAACGGAATACAAAATTAATAATTTTACCAGCAATTAATTTATTTATCAAACAACTTTTCATAGCAACTGTCTAAAGGAAAATAATTCGGAACAAACCCAACATCAGCGGCAATGTTCTCTTAATAAAATCTTTCAAGAAAGTATGCCACTGTGACAAACATTTCACTATAATAATAGTTACTTAACAAGTACTTAAATTACAAGTGATTGAACATTGTCAATGTTGGTGAGCTATTTTGTAGTCTTGGGTCACATAGCATGCGTTATTCTCATTACGTTCAAGAATCACATGCCCTTTCTTGTACACAATTTTATTGAAAATCGATATACTTTAGTTTTACTTAATGTCGGCTAATTTGTATCCCTGGGAGTGAAGAAAAAGACAGTAATGACTAGTTTAGGATTGGAGACATCAGTGGTCTTCGTGGTCGTTTTGATAAAGAAAACCATGCCTTGACTGCTTTGTCTGGTTCGAAATCCACAATGGATGGTCCCTCTAGCGCAATTCGCATTAAATTTTCCAGGGTTTCTCCTCCAAGACAGCAACGTGAATCATTTTTAATTCTGTTTTGAGCTGAGATGGCTCTTTTGCACTGGGCTGCAGATATTGGAAGAACCAACATGATCTCAACTAGATGAAGGGTATCTTTGAGATCATCTCTGTAAGGTGGTTTGCTCAAACGAGTGACCCACAGATCCAGGTACCCTTTGTGTTTGAACTGGGTTCTCACCGGTACCTTCAGAGATATCCACTGGGATGGAATGGCAGCAGTGCTGCATCCTTTACCCTCCAACACTGGCTGGAACCAACTTGAGAGGCGCATTATCGCCTCTTGGCCAAATTCAATCAGCTCACTTTGAGCCGTTGGCCATGCATCATGGTTAAAGACCAGGAGGTCTTTAACCACTTGGTTGGGACCAGGCAGAGAGGAAACCTTTCCTTGAGGGATTTGTAAAAGAACAGAAAATCTTTCCCTCAAACCAGACAAACAGAGATCCGTCACTTGTTTTATCTGGGCCCCTACAACAGCTTTGTCATTGATCTCAACTGTGTTTACACCACTTACATCTCCAGAGAGCGCGATCCCTTGAAACATTAAGCAACTGCCCGAAGCTGCCACACTATTGAGAAAAGCTTGTAGCCTTCCTCCTGGCATAGGTCGCTTAGCAAGAAGGGAGACATTAGATACAGTCTCCTCCAAAAGAGACACAGCACATGGAAGTATCAGCTCATTTCTCTGGAATTGGATGCTAAGCTTGCTAAGAATTTCAAACAAATCAGACAGAAAGTGACAGAAAGTAACAAGACAGGCTTTCTTCATGGCTTTTGTGATGAACTTTGCCCTTCCTTTGACATCTGAGTTGGTGGATGTTGCAGCAAGATGCTCCATGTGTGCGAGGACGGCAGCATACTAGGCAGGATCAGAGCTGATGTTTCCATCTTTCAGTGGCTTAATGAAGACCCTCAGTGCACCACTGACATGGGAAAGCCACCTGGAACCTTTAACTGGTCTGGGCTTCAGGACATCCAATCCAAGCTCACTCCCCAAGGCTTTCAGCTCACACTTACTCTTTGGACTATAATGATAGGTCTTCCAGACTAAGTGCAAAATGTCGTTCACGTCATGGACATATTTGCACTCACGCTGCATTTCAAGCATGGAAAGTTCCAAGCGATGTGGGAGACAGTGGATGTCAATTAGATGACTGACGTCACGTCTGAGAATCGATGAAACACCTTGTCGTTTCCCCAAATTGACCGAGGCAACATCTGCACCAAACCCTATGGTACTTTCTTTCCACTCCTTCACCCCAAGGGCTGCAAAGCTGTTGTTTACAACTTGAAGAAGACCTACGAATCAAGAGAGATCAAAGTTGTTTTATAATCCAACATGAAACTATAAAAATGTCAATCTCAAAACGTCCATGAAAAGTAATGATTGTTAAACATTATTTTGTTTTCCGCAATGAGTGGTCAGATTATTTACTTTTACGATGTATTTTTAACTTTAGTTTTTACAATTTTTTTGATTTTGTTTCCTTGTCCTTTGTTTGCCATTGTAAAGATGGTATCTAGCTTTTATTTGTCTTTGCTTACAATAACGTGATTAAATTAAGCTTACTATTGGCATGTGCATGCTCCACAGGTTTGTGTCCTACGAAGCGATTGACTGGTCGTCCATCATCACCTAAACATCTAGCATACACAATTTCATTCTCAGTACTGGAGGTATCTGTGGCACCATCAATCATGACGGATATGTACCTTGCTTCATTTTGAAGCTTTGTGGTCATCTCTTGTTTTATCAGTGTTGCCACTGTTGCAACCATTTCCGCACATGTTATGTCATTTGAATAGGTGTTGGTCATTTGAATGCCATTCTTTTGCTGAAGTTGAAGAAGACCAGGAAACTTTGTAAATGGTAGTTCCTTCTTTGTAACGAAGTAAGCAGTGTTAATTTTCACTGACATTTCCTTAAACACCTGCTCCTCTACCTTCTCAGCTGCCTTTTTTAAGCCCTTTGAATATGGCTCGTTTGGTAACTGCCTTCTCTCCATTGATCACAAAATCCTGTGCACGTAAATGGCCCTGGCTCTCAATATGCTTCTTAAGTGTATCCTTCTTAAATGTATTTGAGCCAGTGACAAGATCGGTTTTGCCTGCAACCTTCGCATCAGCTTTACGACAAAAATCACAAAACATGGTGTTCTCACCAGCATCGTAGATAACCCATGGAAATTTTATTTTCCAAGAGTCTAGAAATTTCCTTGTTGTTGTTTCTGAATTCTTAGCGACTTTTTCACAGTTGCTGCTATCAGTAGTGTTTAAGTCAGCTTGAGTAGAGGATCTCTTCACGGCTTTTGGTCTGTCCTTGGCTGGTTGAAAGAACGAAGAAATGTCTCTTGGCCTGCCTAGCGATGGAGCCTTGTCTTTTTTGGGTGGTAGGACGGTGCTCGTAGAGGCCGTTTCCTCACTTTCAACTCTTTGGCAAGAAACAACAGGAACAAAGTGGTTAGGCTGAAATATTGCCCCAGGACGGTTGTTGAAAGCACTATCCCTTGTCCAGAGAAGATAGAAGATCAAGGACTCCTTCACTTCCGTACCTTCCATGCCGCGGCGTTTAATGAGACCGCTCATTACTGGATATATTCCCACACTGTGATCAAATTTTGGATACAGTGAGAACAGAGGTCGCTTTAGTACCGTTGCTAATGCCATCATGTTCATTAGTGTGCCCCACCTTCCCTCGTTGCAAGTGTTCACAGCCAGAGCTTGAACTGCATCTACCCTGCATCTTTTTCAAACTCTTTTTGAGCAGCATCGCTTTGTAGCAAAGTAAATATCGTTGAATCAGAGAAACAACAACTTCTACCATCAGCAAGTTTGGGGTGGTCCACATAAAACTGGGGATTCAGATAGAGTTCCACTGCAGTTAACAATCTAAGAATGTGGTTATTCAATTCATCGCCTTGAATAAGGACCAACACAGAATTATATAGACAATTTCCATCACTGTGTTTGTAAAGCTTTTTGTTCCTTTTGTAGCCTCCTGCTGTGGAATAAGGACGGAACTGAATTTATCCTCTTTCAGTGCGTTTAAACGTTTCAAGTCACAGCATGAAAACTCAATTTGCCCCTCATATTTCTTTTTCATTTGTTCCGCAACACGTCTGGATTCCGGGCTTGCGTCTCCAACTTTTAACCGCTTATTGAGACTTGACAAGTCCTCGAGAATTTTGGTTAACATGGTGAAAAAAGACTCGGAGCATTCGAGCCGGACTTTGCAACATGTGTGTAACGCCTTCTGTCAGTTGACAATACACAGATTATAGCATAAGAAATGAACGGTGAATAAACCAGCAAAGTGCTGAGCATGTGAAAATTTCACAAGTCAAAATGACTGTTTCCATGAAAAGTTTCCCTGTGAACTTGTCTTGAGCCAAACAGCGAAATGTCGCTCATACGCCAACTTAAGCTTTTTTTAGTTTATTTTTATTTGCAGGTTATTTTCTGTTTTTCTTTTTTTTTAAGAATGAGCATCGAAGGTAGAAAAAATGTTTCTTCATGATGTTTTGTTTTGAGTGTGTAAAATTTATTTACAGTCGATAACTTAACGGTCTCATGTTACAACATATAAAAATTGAGCCTTTTAAACAAGTTAACACGAAGAGTCCCGTGTCCTATTTCTCTTTGGAAGATAATTATGTTCATATTCGTCAGATTCTCAAGAATTGATTGCATGCATTCCATGCAATGTGTCATGCGCCGCCAACGGGAAAACTATGTCATGTGCTAGGCAACCAGTTGATGTTCAGTCAAGCTGCAAGTAATAATCTGTGTGCATTTAAAAGAATCTGTTCGTTGCTATTTTTATTTTGTAATCCCTTTCCTAGCGGTTCAAATTTGTTAACTTTTGAATGGCAAAATCGGTTACATGTAATCAGTATCATTTGTATTACATTCTTTTTAAAAACATCCGTTGGGATGAAAGTTCTAGTGTTAATCAATCCATTCATTATCCGTTTTTCACGCGAAAATTTCCCGGGTGCTCGCCTCGCCACTGGTCGCCAAGTTGGCGACTTGTTTGGAAATCTGGTCGCCAGTGCCGAACTTTTAGGCGCCATGGCGCTTAAACTGGTCGCAACTTTGAGGGTTGAATTTCCTATTTTGTTTTGTTGTTATTGTTTTCAATCATTACTGGGTGAGTCGACAGCTTTCACCCAATCACAAAGACCGTTCTATTGCAAAAATACGTTTGGAGGGATGGCTGATTAAAAGGTGTATTTGCATCAAACTTAATTTACAGAAACTAGTAGTAAAGATTGCAAGCAATGCCTGAGAATTGACACACTTCATAACAATCGTTTTTTTCTTTGTTGCTAGGCCCAGTGCAAATGTTGATCGGTGTAATTATTTAATTACAGATATCAAATATCAATTGTTGGACCATGATCACGAAGAAAACAACAAATAAATTTACGCAAAAGCAATTCTCTCACACATTTCCTCTTCTTCTGAACTGAAAGCTGAAAAGGTAGCTCGAATACAATTAGTCCGTTCAACAGCCAAACCCCTCTTTGATGAGGTTTCTATTGGCATCTTTTAGTTTTGCATCGATTTGTACTGTGATGTCGAAGTATTTGCTGTTGAAGTAGGGGAATCTCTTCATAGCAGTCTTTTTTTACACAGTAGTACTTGGTGATATGCCGTGAAGAAGGAAACTTGTTGCCTGGGCACTTTGGATCGGGATACATCCATTTCTCGTTGTGCGATAATACGATATCGTATGGTGCAACGAACAATCCTCTTGGGAAAGCTGTGCCACACTGCTTGCATTCTGTAGCTCTTGGCTCATCAGAGAGAAAGCAAACAACAACTGGTTCGTTGTTGTGATGGATCTCTGTAAAAGGTATCGCTTGGGCAGGTGCAGCCTGTGGGGTATTGCTGTTGGTGTGACTGCGGTTTGAACACCAAGGGTTCTTGTGCGTTCCCCCTTTCTGTCCTGCAGCATTCTTGTCAGGCTCAACGAGACCACTTTTGAGAGGCTTAGAACAACGTGGAGATCTCATCACAAACTCAATGTGTTCTTTCAAAATCCCCTCTTTGTTAGCGATGCATTTGGCCATGCTTGCAGAGTGCATTGTACTTGTAAGAGGGGCATGTGCAAGTAACATGATCGCGATGCACTGTACACTTGTACATGCGCTTCTTACAGTCCTTTGCGGCAACAAAATACTTTTCGAGGTTTCTCGGGGGGTTTAACGAAGGTACGCTTTCAATGGCATTTGTGGTGTTGAGAAGTTTCTCTGCCTCCTTAATAATGGTGCAAATAAGGCCATTCGACAACTCGTTGATGGTGTAGAGCGAGCTGATGACATCTGGAAATTCTAGCCACTGCGTGGGTTCGTCTTGAAGAGAATTTGCTTGATTTCAATCTTTTTCGTAGCAATGACATTTTCCATGGTAAGCTTGTTGAAACCTTTGATGCACTGATCCCTTTCATTGGCTGTCCAATCAAACCATCTTTCAGGCTCCACCTGTAAATATGTGCAAAGTTTGCAAGCCTGATTCCTCATCAAGGCGAAAGATTTGCAAGGAAAGTTCACTCTGCTGCTGATGATCGACTTGCTCCTAGACATCTCTCACGAACTCAAGTTTTGACATGTTGGTTTTCTTATCATTTTTTGTCACAGCCTCTTTTTGCCTTGTTAATTTGTTGTTTACAGTTTCCGACTGATTTGTGTAGCACTTCCTCGGATTTCAGACTCATCACAAGGCATCCCTGCCTTCTTTCTTGACAATTAAATCATTGATTTTTTCATCATTTTTTGTGGTTGTTTGGATATGCCGCAAATGTAGCTGTTGGAGTGCTCAGCCGTTTTACTTCCTCTTCTAAAGGTTGTCAAGCAGCATCGAGACGTGCTTTCAATTCATCACTGTCCTGTGTGGCTTTGTCATCATCTCCAAAGACCATGTCAATAAAGAACTTTTGGTCTTGTTGTCTGCAGATCCCTATGTCAGTTGGCTTCTTCTTGCAGTTTTGGTGAAAGTGATTAAAGCAACAGGATCCCGTAGCTTGCTTCATCGACTCTCCAAGAGTGTCGTGTAGTGCCTGTTCATCGTCCATTATAAAACCTCTCCCTTTTGCTGCTAGTTCCGGAGAATTTGCGACAACAGCTGATGCGATCTTCTTATAAGCAGCCTTGGTCTTACTATGATGAATTGCTGTCAGTCCGATGAAAAAGGGTGACTTGTTCGTTTGTTTGCACTTCAACAGCAAATGTTTATACAAATAAGGGGTGACTTCAAACTCTCCAAAGTTAAAGGTAGGGTCAACGCTGAAGGGATGACTGCTTCTGAAGTACAATCAAAGGCTCCTTGCGAGGCAAATCGAGAACATGAAACAACCATCAGACCTTTTCCTACCCTACACAAGGTGGGTTCTCTTAGATTGTACATGTTATGACTACTTCCCTTATGTTGCAGATCCACGTACCAATATCTTTTACCAAAGAAGGACCTTTAAAACCTTTGTGTGTAGCTGAAGGAGTGCTGGGTTATTCTGCAGAGTGTATAGCAAACACGTTGCAGGTAAAATCCACTGTGATTTTTATCAACAATGCTTTAAATATGAATTACAGTCCGTACTGCAGAAACTCAGCTCAGCAATGTTTGTGAGCCTCACACGAAGGATTGTTTACTTGCGAAAATGAAAATTACGGGATAAACTTACCTTTTCCTTCTTTATTTATGTCAGATATCCTTGCCAAACAATAATAACAACTAAAAGAACCCTAACCTTTTCCCAAACCGACGTTTCAGCTCATCAAGCATTCATAAACACAACGCCCGTAATGGCGGACTCGGTTTACTCCCATTCACTCTATGTATGCTATTATCGAAGTGTAACATCAACAAATTCAAAACAGGTTACCAATGGTTTACGATTTCTTCAGTAACTGCAAGTCTTATTCACGACTTAAAAAAAAAACGGGAAAGATCGAGGCACATGTGGTTTGCCTAAGACCCACAAATCCTCTGGCACATCATGATGTTTTAGAATAACGGACTCTTCTGTGTGCTTTATGTATAGTAGCAGCTCATCAACGTGGTCTGCTTTGCCCATTTTATGCCTCAGGTCATACATTTGCTTACGCGATCTTGGCAGTTGGCCAGGTTGTTCTGCACTAAAGACTCCTCCGGCAATATCACAAATGTTCCTGTGAGCAAGGTCTGTTCGAAGCTAGTTCATTTTTGATCGCTTACATTGTACTCTTCTGCAGAGGGTAGAAGGGTTTTCTTCCGTGCTTTCTATTTCTGTGAGGGGCGACCTCAAACTGAACTTTGTCTGTATCTTCCTTGGCTATATGATACTGGAGCAAGCACGTTTGTTCCATGATTTCTCCACTCGCTCCCATTAAAAAGAAAATTGAGTGACACTGGCTGGCATCGTTCTTTCTTGAGTTGATATGGATGTGATTGTCACCGTCATTTTTGAGTGGCACTTTCTTCTTACAGAGGATTCCCACACTTTCATCATCACCTACATTACCTACCCAGTACGTAAGGGATGAGGGTACTTGCCATTCATGTCTGACCAGTTCCCAGTCCTTAAAAGAACTGATATCCACGAGAAATGATAAATTTCTTCCTACTTTCAGTGGTGTTTTGGTACACTTTTCGGTTGCACTGTGATGCATCAATATCATGACAGCTTTCCTAATGGTGTACCTCTCTTTCTTGCGAGACTGGAAGATGGGCCAATTTTCGTTGTTGTTGTAGAATGCTTCTGCAGTTGTGGGCTGATATGATCCACTGTGGTTTTCCTGCTAATGTAGAAATATGACATTGTATTAACATTTTACATTCCTACGTGGGTTTGGGTAAGATAAAATTTTGTAATCTTTCTTGAAAACATTTAACAGGTACTCAAGTAAAGGAATCAATAATCAGAATGAAAGTTCTGTTCATACACTGATTTGGAGATGTCAAATAACAAAATTAAAGACAAAAAAATAAAAGCAAAACAAGATGGTCTTATTTATGACTTCGTTCAGCAGGAATAACACATTTCTTTTTTTAGTAAAAAAGAGTTTGAGAAAAGCTAGGCTCGATTTTCAGCCTTTTAAGGGAGTCTGGTTTTCAGATCCTTCTCCTAACAACGGCTGGATCACTGGTCCGCAGCGCTTGTCATCAATGAACCTGTCCTAATAAACACTGTTCCTGATGATCCTAGGGACGAAGATTCTATCAAAATTAAAAATAATGAGTACGACTACCACTGCAGTTTCTTAAATATTGGCTTGTTAGTACGAAACTTTGCAGATGCAGGGAAAGAAGGAGATAGCGGGCAACTGGTCAGGTGCATTAATTATTATTTTTTTGCTCCACTTCTATCAAGATGGCAGTGGTAGAACAAAATACTGCCTTGAAGCCCTTTACCAAATGTTTCAGATATCAGCTCTTCTAACCCCACGGGAGGCTAAACGTATGGTGTCGAACAGAACTGTTAAAAAAGGAGGGATGGGTAACAATGTTTTTATGGATCTAGACCTTGAACATGACAATCATGGGCTCAAGGGCATTAAGGGGGTGCTTGGGGCAAACATTTCTGAGGAAAGTGTGACAAGAATCTTAAGAGCTTTTATTAAGATGAAAACATCAACAGACATTGATGACAACGAGCTTGGAATAAAAAAGGTTTCTGGGGATCATAGAAAAAAAGGATGTTAACAAGACCTTTTAAAGATTGTTAAGGTTCTCAAAGAGAACGTGTTTGAAAATTGTAAATTAAACAAGGCTTACCTGTAAGGTGAAGTTTGATTGAGGTTCTACCAGGTCATCACAGCAGCAGAGATTACATGCCCACCCAGTTGCTACCCTCCCTGGGTTCTCACATAGCCCAGTTTACTGGGATACTGTTTATTTTTTTGATATGGACACTCAGTATTATTTTTAAATATTGACCAGCTACGCGCATGCGCTATCTCATGTAATCTCTGCTGCTGTGATGACCTGGTAGAACCTCAATCAAACTACATCTTACAGGTAAGCCTCGTAATTTACAATTCTACCAGGTCATCGCATGCAGAGATTTCATGAGATTTTAAAGCAATATGGACACGAAGATGAAAAAGTCAAATAACACCTAAAAACCACATCAGGTGTAATAGTTTATTAACTGTAAATGCAAACAGCAAACTGGAAAGGTTTACACCCCTGAACTAGTGCCAAGAATAGCCTGGCCAAACTGAGAAACATTTTATACAATGGGTTTGCAATAAAATTTCCAAAAGGTACAATCTCCTTTCCAGGAGGCTGCCTGAAGAATGGCATCGACGGGTACCTGGCATGAGTTGCTTTGCTACAAGCAATTGCAAAAAGAGTTGAGACATTGTGTACTGTAGTGCATATTTCGAGGCTAACATGGTTTTCAACAAGTCCCCACCCCGTCCCCCCTTATCAATGTTGTACCAGATCAAAAATGCCATTCAAACTAACAGTCATCAACATTGAAAGGGGGAGGGGGGTCAGTAGCACATGGCATTAATTTCATTTGTGTTACGCGGTCGCTTTTATACGGAATGAACATTTTTTTTGGAAAGTGTCTCAACCTTTTTGCAACTGCTTGTAGTTGAAGCAGCTCTAGTGCTATGAGGCTTTAACATGTTAACATCAATACCAGACTTAATCATGACAGACTTAATCCAATGTGAAATAGTGTCCTTAGACACTGTTTAAAACGGCTTAACAAAACTAATAAACAATCTAGTTTTCCCACCTCTATGAGGTGCAGTACGCTTAATATACTTGGTGAGAACTGAGTAGACACAAATCCTGTAATCTTCCTTAAAAGCTGGGAGAATGAGCTCAGGCTGTTTTCTGCCTGGAGCAGATTGTTTGACAAGGTCTATGATGACAAATTTATTGTGATCCGCATTCTGTTGCATGCTATCTAAATTCGTAAGATGGATAGATAGGCATCTCTGACCCGTGACCAATGTGATTAACATAACCACCTTAAGGGTGAGATCTTTAAAGGGGCTATGTCGCGAGGTGTCACGCAAGCTCCAATCTTGAAAAACGTCCGGTGGCTGTTTTTCAAGTTTACGCCATCATCGTCCAATCCATTCAATCCTGCAGTGCTGTGTTCACCAAATGGTCTCAGATTTTTCACATATGTAAATAATCTATTTGTCTTCATTTTGGCCCGGTTATTTTTCCGATTCTGAAATCGTACGGCTAAATATCTCAATATGTACGAGCAGCGATAGAAATCAGTTGACCATGGAATGTCATGGACGAAGGTTCTTCTTCTCTGTTGGCTAAATATAGTACATTTCAGCATATTAACATGGTACCAGAGTCTTCGCTTTGTACTTCTTTACTGCCACAGACAAACCTAACATTTTTCTGATTTTGTTTTGCTTGAGAAAAGAGCGATGAAATTGTTGGACTTAGATCAAAACAAGCAATGGCTCTTGTGTACGTGACCACTGGTTCCGTTTCAAATCCTGTTTTGTATCAGCGGATAAAAGTGTAAATTAAAGTTTCGAAAATTAGGCCAAACCTCGCGACATAGCCCCTTTAAGGTTTAAGGATCCAAATGGCCGTAATTGTTTAAGATATGATAAAACAAGTGATGTGTCCCATATAAATTGATATCTAGATACACATGGCCTGGTGTTAAACACTCCTTTAAGAAAACGATTAACTAATGGGTGGGAACCCACAGTTTTGTTACCATCCAAGTGAATGACTGATGAAAGAGCGCAGCGAGCTGTATTCAGGCCACTGTAACCCAGGCCACTATCAAACAGTTCAGTGAGAAAGTCTAAGACTCCTGATATGGCTGGTTGAATGGGATCAATACCCCGTCCACTGCTGAATGTGGTCCACTTCTGTAAATACGTTCGGTACTGCTTCTGGGTTCCCTCCCTCCAAGATTTGAGGATGATCTCTTGAGTTCTCTCTGAAATACCTTTGTCTTGGAGGCTTTCCCTGACAAGTGACATCCCATTAGCAGTAGTTTCCCCCCAGAGGGTGTTCCTTTCCTGGATTGAAGAGCAGGCGCACAAGGTTGGGTGGATCGGGAAGTAGCACGGGATTCTGTATGAGGAGTCTTGTCAATTTGGGAAACCAGAACTGTGTTGGCCAATGAGGAGCCATCAGGACAACAGGACAATGTCTGCTTGGGCTTCCTCCAATTTTTGCAGGACCTGTGGAATGAGACTGAAGGGAGGAAAAGCATAGTTATATTGTGTGCCCCAGTCAAAAGTGAAAGCATCTACCCCAATAGCATTAGGATCAGGGGTCCAAGATACATAATGACTTAACTGATGGTTAAGTCGAGATGCAAACAAGTCAAGATCAGGTTTGCCAAATAGGGTAAAAATGTCTGTCAATATTTGCGGATCAAGTTTCCACTCTGTCTGATCATTAAAGACTCGAGAAGCAAGGTCTGCTTCAGTGTTCTCAACCCCTGGGATATGTGCTGGTGTAATTGAAGATTATGCAAGGGCTGCTTGCAGCCTGCAGTATAATTATAATTGTACGAATAATAGGAGGCGAGATATAACAATGTAAATGCCTTTATTTTGCTTCAATGACAGCATTTTTAAAGCTTACAACTCTGAAAAAACAGCTTAAAAACTCAAAACGAGGCCACCCTGCTATATCTGACAGCGCCCCTTAGTAACCTCGCCTTTTTGTGGAGCGTAACAACTGGTGGCTAACGATCTGTGAAGAAATTAAAACATCAACATTAACATACAAAACAAGGGAAAGTGGCGGGAGGGAGTTACATTGTTATATCTCGCCTCCTATTATTCGTACAATTATAATTATACTGCAGGCTGCAAGCAGCCCTTGCATAATCTTCAATTGTACATCATAATACTCGTCTCGATATAACAATGTATGTTCAAAGCTTCAAGACCCTTGCTCCACTGCAGCACTAGCTAGAACAGAGCGGCCAACACTAGCATTCCAAACAGGACGGTAATAAAACTTTTTGAAAGTGGTCTCATTTGTCCAGTCAGCTAGACGGACTATTTCTGGAATAGAGATGCCTGCCCTCAGTGCTGCAGAAGTAGCTGCTCCACGAGTGGAGTGAGCCTTGAACACTTTGCTATCAATTCCAGCTTCCAACAGACAGTTCTTAACCCAATGAGACAGGGTAGCAGAACTCACAGGCTTATGAGGGTTATTCACAGAGAGAAATAACTTGTTTGGTTCAGAAACTGAGTCTGTCCTAAAAGCCTGTGTTCGCATTTCATACTGTTTAAGACATGAGCATGGGCAAAGCAGTTCATTCTCTGGGAAACTAGAATGAAAAGAGGTCTTTAAAGGTTTTCCAACCCAAACCCCTTTAGTCAGTTCTGGGAGGTTGAAAGAAACACCTTCAGGGTGAAATCGTCTGAAACGTAAATCATGGGCTATTAATTCAGAGCCCCTCTCCGCTGAAGTAATAGCGAGCAAAAATGCCAGTTTTCTACTAAGCTGCTTTAATGATAGTTGCTCATTAGAACCCAAACCTTCCAAATAACTCGTAACTTTGCTAACATCCGACGTAGATGTGTATCTCGGTACTGGTGGGCGGGAGTTGAAAATCCCTTTTAATAGCTGAACTACAAGGGGGTGTTCCCCAACATTGAAACCTTCAATTTGTGGGTGTGTTGCAGACAGAGCTGAACGATAGACGTTAAGAGTACGATACTCCAGGCCTGCCTTAAACTGACTGGCCAGGAAGTTTAACACGGAATCTAAAGATGCTGAAAGTGGATTGACTTGTTGTTCACAACACCAACAAGTCCACTTTCTCCAGGCTGAAGAATAAGTTTTTTCATTACTCGTTTCAATAATCCGCTCTTCGAATAAATAATGCAAAATTCAAAATAAGCCTTGATTCAAAAATCGAATTTTGATTGGATTAATGAACAAAAGGTTTAGGCTTTATATCAATCGCAAATTGATATAAACTCGTGGTTATTTGGGAAAATTCGAGGAAGAAGTATAGCGAGAGCCATGTAATTGTTGATATTTTTTTGTATCTCCGAAAGCCTTCTCATACAGCGCTCCATAAATCTGATTTTTCCAATAACGGCAAACTATAGCCATAATAGTTACCATGCACTAATGCTTGAAAAGAGGAAAAGTTTCCCAACAAAATGGATTATAAACCTATCTTTTCCTCACACGAGGAAGACGGAGATCTTGCCGCCATCTTTGTTGACAAGTCGCGGTCAACCTGGTGCTAAGTATTCCATATATAGCATAAACCTTTTGTTCATTAATCCAATCAAAATTCGATTTTTGAATCGAGGCCTATTTTGAATTTTGCATTATTTATTCGAAGAGCGGATTATTGAAACGAGTAATGAAATCAAATTTGCAATAATGAATTTATTAATTCATTCTTGGCGGGAACGCTTGACCGGTTTTGACTGTAATCGGGGTGTCCTGTAAGCCTTGCAACCTAGCATCCATGCTTCGTGTCTGCTTTTTCGCAATATCTCATATTTCAAGATTGACACAAGTTTGTGCAAGTAACTTGCTGTTTGAAGGTCTATGGATGTCATCTTTACGTCGCTGAGTGGCTTGTTCATTAAGACCACTGGCGAGTATGTTGTTAAGGACGTTTGCGATTATTTCCGAGATCGCTGGTCCCGTGACTTCAGTGACAAGGGAATCCACCTTGCTAAGAGAGTGGGTAGCTGGTTCTGTTGTCTTGTTAGAACTGGGCTGTTTGTCCAATGTTTGCTCGGATCTCGATCGTTTTCTCGGGGGTTCCTCATCGCTCTCACTGAAAGACAAAGGATCATCGTCCCCGTCTTGCAATAGTGAGGCATCGTGAGCTTCTTGTAAAGTTTTCACCACGGGTTCCATATCTTGCACAAGTCCCCTCAAGAGATCAATCTTCTTGTGGAGCGTAACTTCTTGCTCACCATGATCAGAGTTAGTTGTCTGACTCGCGTTCGCGCCACTGTCCAGAGTGGTCTTAGATGAAGACGGTTGTCTTTTCCTCGATTCCTTGGTTCTTCCAGAACTCTCGGAAAAGGATTCTTTTGCCAAATTCTGTGAATTTGGCTCATCGGTGTTGACCAAAGTGGTCACACTGAGTATGTCATCGAGTGCGCCGGAGCCCGATGAAAACATAATTGATGAAATAATATGGCAGTAAAAAAACCTTGCTATGCAAGAATAAACCGCCTGTGTTGTTTAAGAACCTTTCCTCTCAGTTTTAAGAGGAATATGGACGTATCTGATGGCAGGATGTTGAAGATAAACACCAGATTGTCCTGTGCTAAAAGACCAGCATGGCCAAGATGGCAACGCAAGCACAAAATTGACCAGCTACGTGCATGCGCTATCTCATGGAATCTCTGCTGCGATGACCTGGTAGAATCAAAATGAGGGTAAAACCATGAAAGGATTCCCCAACTGCCCTAGAGATTATCTGCAGCTTCTTGATACAAGTGCACTATATAAATAGATAAATGAACACAAGAAGAAAGTTTCCCAAAGTTTGAGACCAAGATAGAGTTTTAATTTTTTTTGTTTGAGAAACTAGCATGACTAATACTGGTTGTAGCTAAATTAACCTACATCCTTATTTCTGCAAGACAGGATTTAGCATTGGCTTCTGCACCCGATGTCAGCATTTAATGTTACATAATTTATGTCATTACCTACAATGAGATCACTGTGACTGTGTTGTTAGTTTATCATCACAAGTTATGATGTACAGATGTGGTTTTAAATGAGTTTATTTGCCGGCACATAAAAAGTTTTATGGCTCCGTCACCTTGTTATTATTAATATCATTTTACGTAATCCTTTATATACTAAGGGGGGAAGGGGTGCAAGGAGGTTTAAGCCCCAGACAGGTTATTCGAACAATATGTTGCAATTTGCAAGTCTTAAAATAGTAAAGGAATTGAGCAACAGTCACAAGACATCCTTGTGATAAGATAAAACAATAGAATAGAGCCGATACCATACTGTGATCACGTTCTAGGAAAAGTACTCGGCCTCGTATGCATGCATAGATTATAAGAACTGAGCTTTCACCCATTTTCTTGCTCTTAGCAAGTCTGGAAGCCTTCGTCGCACTCAGCAAATTCGACCCTCCTCCGCCCCTTGCTTCACCTAATGTTTACAGCAGATTGTGAGGTTATTTTTGCCTTTTTCCAATGCCCTCACCTTTGCTAGAGCGTGATAATCAAAATAATATAGGTGTTGTTTTACTTTAACAAAAAATTTTGATTTATATTATTAAAAGCGGCCATTTCACATGGCCAAATTTTATCCCAGCAAAGCCTTGATTTTCACTATCTCATGCGCTCTAAGCAAACAAAGCTTGCCTCTTGGCAGAAATTGGCCGCTTCCTGATGTTTTTATGTTAATTAGCCGCTTAAAGGAATGGAGTCAAAAATATATTCTTGATATTAGTCATTTATAGGTAGTCTACCATGATTTTTAAGTTAAATAGTGGACAAAGAATATAGTTTATCATCACAAGTTATGATGTACAGATGGTAAACCATTTCCATTACAAAGACAAAGCCACTCAGTTGTCTCACTTAGGATTAAGTTATGGGAGAAGGACTGGGCGAGAGAATGAGCTGCACTTTGCGCGGATAGGTAACGTCTCCGAAAGGGAAGTTGGGAGGGTCGAAATAATTTTGGACCTACCAGCTTGCATGTCTCTTTCGAAATAAAATTTAAAAAAAATAACTATATTTAGAGAGGAAAGCCACATCAGCCGCAGCTGGTTTTCATGCAGGTCCTCTATCCAGATCGAATTGGAATTTAGAATGTTGGTTTTTGGGGAGAGGGGAAAACCAGAGTACCCGGAGAAAAACCTCTCGGAGCAAGGAGAGAACCAACAACAAACTCGACCCACATACGACGCCGGGTCCGAGGATCGAACCCGGGCCACATTGGTGGGAGGTGAGTGCTCTCACCACTACACCACCCCTGCTCCCCTGCCTTGAATCTAAGTTTAGACTTCTTTAAATGAGGAGATATTTGACAACAGAATGCATGCTTTATTGACTAATCACCTGTTACGTTTTTGGGTTATGTAACCTACGCATTCCTGAGATTCGCAGCATTGTTATTAATGAAAATAGTATTCTATTACCCAACGCTCTCTTTCCACGCTCAGCCTGATAAGGTATGGGTAGAAAGTTGATCCAGCGTTAAGGAGGCGATAGCTTGTACCCGTGTACTCGGACACGAATTTTCAGCAGGAGGGTGGGTGAGGGGGGCCGTTCCCCCTTTCCTCTTTCGCGCTGGAAAACTGAGAGACTGAACGAGAAAAACATCGGGTCTTGTATTTATTATTATCCTGGGGTGTGAAATACTCGTGCAATGCCTAATTTGCGCTTATATGGCAGTTTTGTGTGATATCATGCCTCGCGCTTTATTATCAAGTGTTGTGAATAGTATTCTATTACCCAACGCTCTCTTTCCACGCTCAGCCTGATAAGGTATGGGTAGAAAGTTGATCTACGCGCTACCCGCTTCGCTTTACCCGAATTCTCCCCCAGGCCCCCCTGAGAGGAAGGATCATCCCACTCTTAATAACCCCAGCCTCATCCTTCCCATACACTTCCCTTACTCACACTCTAACGAGGGTTATCAGAACATACAGTTTATTTTCTTATTTCTGATACATAAATGTTGTTATTCCAAGCGAGGTCGTTTGTCAGGCGTGTCTGGAGGAAAAGCACATACAAAGCGTTTCAGTTCGTTAATGTCTTGCCAGTCCATGAGGGTATCTGTTTCTGTCACCCCTGAGCTAACCTCCAGTGACGTTCCCATCCAATCCACCCACGTGATTGGCTTTTGCGGCATCTTTGCATATTGTGCAACTTTTTCATCGAACTGTGGGTCAAACTCCCATTCCCAGGGGAGACTTGTGGTGATCTAGGTATGAAAACAAAGGAATAATAAAAAAAAGGGAACCGAGGTTAGCAGAGGGGTGACAGTCATGACCCAGCAATAGACTGGGGGAGTGTGTTTAGATACTCTTTTTCACAACTGCCACTTCTCTGGAAAAGGAGAAAGAAAATTCCTAAAACGAGAGGCAAGGGTGAATAAACGTAGAATAGCGATTCATTGCCACATTATACAGTATTTATTGAAATACAGCATTACATAGTCAGCAATTTCTGACGCAATAGTAAACAAATTCTGTTCTTTGCGATCTTAGATATAACCCATGTTCATTTGTTATTGTTAATGTTCCTAGGTCGGGAAGCAGGTTCAGACGGGCGTCCGCGCTGTTCCCTCCTTCTTTTGAAACAATTGACAGCGATATGCCCAAGCTTCCCACAACTATAGCAGCGAACATATGGGGCATTTGACCTCCTCGCATGTGACAGTGGCATTGGTTGCGGCTGACTCCTGTTGCTCTTCTCAACTTTTGCCATAATACCCAATATCTTCTCATGGTCTTTATCACCTAGCAATGGCAAGAGAAAGCTCCGGAAGATATGGTTAGGCTGGTCCAATTTCGTTCTCAAAGCTTCGTAGGTCAAACGGAAGTAGCCCTCCTTCTCGTGGCGTACATCGCGAGCGGTATTCTTAAGAGCTTCCAGTAACTCTAGGACCTCGTGCTTATTAAACTCCACAATGGGACGGGAGGCGAGATTTTTAATTTTGTTGAGGAGGCTGTCCACTGATGAACTGGAGAAAATATCCATATCCGCTCTCATTTCATCGTACTTTTTCTGTAAGGCCTATAATTTCAAAAGGAAAAGGCAAGATACTCTCAGACGCTTTATAATCGTAGAACTAGTTCATACGTATTCAACATATCTGCAGCCATAATACATTCTCTCACCCGATTTCCAATATTTTTTTTTTTTTTTACTTCCGCGGCCAATATTATTCACATTTGAAAATCACAACAAACGCCTATAGGGTTTCACTTCCGTCGCCAATAATATTCACATTTGCAAAATAATAACAAGCTCTTTTTGAGTTCCCCTTCCGCGGCCAATCTTAACCACGTTTGAAAAAAAATCATAACCAACGCTTATAGAGTTTCACTTCCTTGGCCAATAATATTCACATTTAAGAAATCATAACAAATTTTGACGAGTTTCAATCCGTGGCCAATAATATTCACATCTTCCAGAACATAACAAACAATTACGAGTCTCACCTCCGTGGCCAATAACATTTCACATTCTCAAGGGGTTCCGTAGTCAGCCGAAAGTATGACCATTATTTGCAATAACAAACTCACAAGGAGTTCTTACTCCGCGGCCGACGCAATGGCCATTGTCGCCAACAATAGACTATTACGAGTCAACTCCGCGGCCAATACATTTCACATATCTCAGGAGTGCCGTGGTCAATATAAAACATGACCATTATTTGCGATAACAAACTCACAAGGAGTCCTAATTCTGTGGCCTACGCAATGGCCATTATCGCAAATAAAAAAACTCTTACGAGTCCACTCCGGGGCCAATAACATTTCCCATCGCGCATCACTCTCAAAAGAAAGTATTACTCCCGTGGCCAACAACACTTAATAAAATAATAATTTCAGAACTAACACGTGTGAAAGCGAAAATTTACCTCAAGTTTTCCCTCCGTCGACAAGCCCTGGCCTTGTGGTGCGGGATTCTGCCCTTGCTGAACCTGTGGCGCGGGATTTTGGCCTTGCTGAACCCGTGGCGCTGGATTTTGGCCTTGCTGAACTTGTGGCGCAGGGTTCTGACCTTGCTGAACTTGTGGCGCAGGGTTCTGTCCTTGCTGAACTTGTGGCGCCGGGTTCCGTCCTTGCTGAACTTGTGGCGCAGGGTTCTGTCCTTGCTGAACTTGTGGCGCGGGGTTCTGTCCTTGCTGAACTTGTGGCCCTGGATTCTGCCCTTGTCGAACTTGTGGCGCGGGATTTTGTCGTCGCTGAACTTGTGCTTGCGCTGGGTTCTGTCCCGGTTGAACTTGTTCCGGCGCTTGTTGCGGGAACTGTACATTAGCAGCTCTTTGGTCAGCCATGTTCATGGACAGTGCCAATTCCAGTCGTCAATTCTGCTTGCTGGAAAATTCGTGTTCGTAGCAGGAAAAATCGTTCCCCCTTTCCTCCTTCGCGCTGGAAAACTGAGAGACTGAACGAGAAAAACATCGGGTCTTGTATTTATTATTATCCTGGGGTGTGAAATACTCGTGCAATGCCTAATTTGCGCTTATATGGCAGTTTTGTGTGATATCATGCCTCGCGCTTTATTATCAAGCGTTGTGAATAGTAAACCATTTCCATTACAAGGACAAAGCCGCTCATTGTCTCACTTAGGATTAAGTTATGGGAGAAGGACTGGGCTCGGATTCACCACTTCTTGCGTCCTTTTACACCCTAATTATGGCACTAAATTAATAGCCTAAACCCTATTAGGGATGCTTTTTCCCGAAACTCAAAAAAATATATATCCCTCTTTCCCATAACCTTAAACCCCAACGCCAGCATTGTTATTAAATTTATTGAGGAAAAGCCAAGGTAAGCCCCTTAAGCTCGTTCTTTTTTGAGAATTGTAGAGCCAAATTAGTGGCAAGAGGGACTCCCCCAGGAACGCAAGTAGTACTCGCAGCTAGGGCTGAGGCTACTTTGTCTGCCTTCATTACTTTGCCTGTTGGTAAGTAATATTCTGCCGTTGCTAGGGATGACCACCCAACGTGCTTAGCGATGTCTTCGGGGGAGATGCCAAGAAGTGAAAGGGTGATTGAACATCCACTTCTAAAACTATGTATTGTTTCTCCGTCGTAGATGCCGGCAGCATGCAAATGCGAGCTAAGCCTGTTTGCCACAGCAGAGTCTACAAAAGGCTCTTCGGAGATCTGGTTTTTGCTATTTAATACCCTAAATAAATAACCATCTCGAATGTTAATGCCTGATAAATCACATAACTTAACGTATAAGCTAAGATTGGCAATCGGACATACTTCATAATCTGAACATCTCTTAATCATGAATGTATTGCATTTACCCTCTCCCCTCAAAGTTTTTCCAAACGTGTGACGAAACAGGAAGTCATCTCCTTCTGGAAGTAGATCTACCTCCTTACAACCCTACCCTAGGGTCCAATACCCTACCCTGATCTGAACCTCTGTCTCCTGCAAAAAAGTCGAGGCAAAAGAAAGCCAAATCTCTTGCGTATGCAAAACGCTGAGCAGCAGAGGCGTTTTTAGAAAACACTAAATTACAAAGATATAGACAAAGCTTAGTCATTTTGTCAAAAAATAGTGGTACCGCTTGCTTGGGGGTGACTTGCGCCACTGCCTGTTCTTCGTGCACTGAGGATAAGTAGTGTTTGACAGAGTGATGTGCCGCTGGATTTCCCTTGTAATTTGACTGCTGATAAAACATGAAACTACTATTAATATATATATCACCTTTTTACTGCTGTGGCCAATTCCCAAAATTACAGTGGATAATTTTTTTACGAGGCTTAGTTCTTGCCACCTTTGATTCATCATCATTGCATAGACCATGCACATTGGGGGAATTTGGTCCTCCCCATTTTTTTCAGTCTGGGATCAGCCACTGTTGCAATAAAATCCAGTACATCTGGTACTCGTTCCCTCATTTCCCTCATGATACTTCCCCAGTCCACCTTTTCCAGTGCTTTTACAGAAGTATCTTTTAGAATGGAGGGTTGCCCACGTGTTCTGACACACAGTGACTGGCACTGGTCGTTAATCTCCTTTAGTATCTGCAGCTTGATGGCACCCTTGATGCCATTAATAGCAAGAGCTTCCTTAGCAATGTCCTCCGGTATTCCCCATTTTACAGTACACAGCAGCTTTGACAATGTTACTTTAGTTATGGGCTCTTTGCATGACTGAAGCAGTTGGGTTTATAACGAGAAAACAACAAGAGTTGATTACCTATGACTTTATACAGGAAACTGTTGAGGGTTGAAGGATGATAATACCCTATCCGGCTTAAGTTATTTAAAATACCAAGACCCAAGTTTCCCTAAAACTGTTTTTTTTTTATTATTTTTGTTTGTTTGTTTTTTACAGTCAAATAGTAGGTTCACCCTATAGTCAATTATTTCAATAGGTATGACTTAGTCAATTCCAAACGTGAACATTCTCCCCTCCCCTTGGGACATTTGTGTGCCATTGGTCAAGTTGTCAGTTCACACAGTGGGGAATTTTCAAATTTCCAATACCTGTAAAATACCTACCTATTTAATTTGATATTTTGAAGAGAACATACTTATGCATATTCTTATTAAAGCGAGATTTGAACCATACATTCATTGTATATATTGGCTGAACCCACCATGGGGCAATAACAATTAACCAAAGATAACATAACAAATACTTGGGGGGGGGGGGGAGGATGCTCACGCTTGGAATTGACTGAGCCATCATCTCTTATCATGTATTCCTAATAAAAAATTAAGTTAATCTTATCCCTAAGTTAAGTTATCTCTTCTATATTGTTTTACATCTCACTCGATCATATTACTACAGTCGAAGTTCCCATTAGCGGACACTCTCGGGAAGCAGAAAAAGTGTCCGTTTTATAAAACTGGAGCTGGCCGCTTCCAGGAATCATTCTTGTGAGAAGAGAATTCAAACAGGGTTTTGTCAAGGCGGCCTTAAGTAGAGCTGCTGCTTACAAAACCGTCCACTCTGCTCCGAGAGCTTCGACTATATTCAACACAAACCTCTTGGTTTCGAAGCCTAGCATCCTTTAATATCTCTGAAGCATTTATCTGGTGATTCGATTGTTCCTCTGCAACCGACTCGTCTTTCTCCTCTGCAGTCACAGGCAAGGGGAGAATGTCACAAGTACTAACAGCGGACCCAGGGTGTTGATAGGTTGTCGGGGAAAATGAAGACATTTGTCTTCTCGAAGCAGTGCTGTTTTCCTTGGCTGTCACAGCCGTCCTTCGTTTTTTGTTCGGTTCCTGAGGCGAACAGGCCTTGCTACCCCGTTTAAGGCGCACATTCTCTAGATCCTCATTCTGATTTTCTCTTATTTTAGAAAAAAGGTTTTGGAAATCACCTATAGCCTTTGCTAGTCCAGTTATTTTCCTGTTGCATTTCCTACATATCTTCCAAAGGGTTGTGATCCAGAGTAAGATTCACATCGAAGTTTTGGTTGTTGGCATGTAGAGCATGGATCATTCTGATCTGCAAATGTCGGAAATGAAGGGGCGCTTGCCAAATGGCTGGGCGACAGGCCTCAAGAGTGCCTAGAAGGCTTGCTATCTAACGGGCAGGCATAGTTGGAGTTAGGGTTACCTTCATGCAAAGGGACTTTACCTTTACAACTTTCTCCTGTAGAAGGCTTAGTGTTTCTACGGTGGAGTCGATTACAAAGCCCAGGAAAGTTATTATTTGGGTTGGAATTAAACATGACTTTTCCTGGTTGATAGTGAAGCCTAGGCTTTCCAGGAGGGTTACAGCCATGGCTGTGTGACTTTGCGCCTCTTGGTAAGTCGACCCCAAGATAAGAAAGTCGTCCAGATAAAGGATCATACGAACACCCTGTTTGCGAAGAAATGCTGCTAGTGGTTTTAAAAGCTTGGTGAAGATCCTTGGAGCGGTATTTAAGCCAAAACAGAGGCCTTGGAAGGCATAGCATTTGTTTCTCCAAAGAAATTGTAGGAACTTTTGTGAGTCCTTGTGGATTGGGACTGACAAATAAGCATCTTTCAGATCCAGAGTGGTCACATAATCACCTTGTTCCTTGCGAAGCGAGGTTAATAAATTTGTCGTCCCTCGGGAGCTGAGCCGCGTGAATTCAACGAAAAATATATTAATATATATATATATATTTTATATACTTGATGGTGTCCTGCAGTTGCCTGGCAACAAAAATCGCGACCGCTGACAATGGCGCACTCTCATTTTTATTGATGGCGGCGTGCCGGCGGCCGTTTACCCAGTGTAAAAATGTTTACTTTCGGTGAAATGCAACCAATTTCTGATGCAAATGAGAAAGAACAGCAAACACAACAACGCTGAATTCAACAAGTGGCTGGAAATCCTTGTCCGAGAAAATTAACCACCGAAACTCCATTGAACGGTGACTTGAAATTCAGCGCGATCGAGCAAGGAAGAGACAACGAGAGCATAGATTACAAAGACTTCGAACAGCCTAGGCACACCGTTTAACTAGGTTCCAATGCCTTGACAAAATGCCGCCATTAGAATTCTGAACGAAACCGATCAGGAGAGGAGACACCGACTGGAAGTGTTGGACAAAATGATTCTGTTTGTGGACGCAATGAGAAGCAGCAAGAATTACACGAGCAGCTAAATAGGCTTACTCGTGACGAATATCTTTCATACCTGATACGGTAGGGAAAATCAAACATTGATTACAGGAAAGACTCAGAGAAGAAGAGCGATTAAGAAATGTAGCTCAAATCACCGGCTTTTAAGTGGCTAAACTACTGAGAGGATAATCAAACACTAAAAAATATTTCTCTTAGTACACACTGTATTTTGATGTTTTTTGATATTCTCACTAAGCTCACCAAGGAACTTTTTAAATGATCAGAACTACAGATAAATGATCAAAACTACAGATCACACAGGTAGAAATTATTTCCCAAATATACAACATTTACATGATGTAGCATTGTTTGTGAATGAACTGAGTGAAATGTGCTTTGTATACATATACGTTATCTTGAGTTTACAGCATTCTTCATAAAATAGTTCAATAAGAAATAACATTCTAATGGTTTAGTAAGGAGAATTTCTGGTTACAATTTGGATAAAAACATTTTGTTAGGAAAAAATAATTTTCTGTCAGCAATCATGACCAGCTAATGTGTAGCAACTGTATACATGTGGGTAAACAAATGACACATCAACATTACTGATTCAGATTTATTATTGCAACAGTGATCAGTATTTTAAATCTCCTCACAATATCAGTGTACAAGCAAGTACATAGATTATGCAAATTGAGAACCTCATAACTTTCAACATGAGTTTTCTGTGGAAATTGATTACAAATTCACTATAGTTACATGGCTATGTGAACTGTATTGACACCAGTAAGGAGAATGTACATCAACATAGTAACCTCCTTTGATCTCAACTATTCGAGCAAATAGAGAATTGGGTTACCAATTATTTGATACCCAGTATATAGAACAAAAACTATAGCAGTATCTAAAGAGAACAGGTTAATTTGGGAGATAGCACTCACAAGCTTCAAAAATGGAAGAAAAAATGGGGGAGAGGAAGGGCCTGAGGATCGTTTGATACCAAGTCCCATAGCAGTTACAGCGACCCACAGCTCAAAACCCAAAACTGACCAGCACCACTTCCCATTAATATTATTTTAGGAAGACAGGACACAAAGTACAAGTTAAGTGGAAGATACTGGGAACGAAAATGTCTCAACTTTAAATTTTGGGGCCATTGCCAGCAAGCAACCCAACCTCTCCATTTAAATCAGAAATTCCATCTCTCCCTCCCACATCACTAACATTTTGCAGTGCATCCTCCCCCGAGCTTAGCGAGGTTCTGCGAGACACATATTTCTAGTTGAAGTAGAGACTTCAGGCAATGAATGCTTTCCATCTGGAAGTGAGAGTTTTCCACAAACTTGTTCAGGAAACTTAAGTCTATCACAGGCCGAAAAGTTCCACCCTTCTTGGGGACTAGGAACAAGCGACTGAAGAAACCCTCTCTTATGGGGGTAGTTTCTGCAATGGCCCCCTTGGTGAGGAGGCTCTCTACCTCTGAATCTATAAGGTGGGCATTTACTTGGTTGTGACTTGACACTGGTAGGGTAAACTGAACTGGTTTGCAACGCAATGGGATTTTGTAGCCAAAAACAATACTAAGGATGTCTGGGTCTGAGGTTATTTTCCTCCAGTTGTCTATGAATTTGTTGATTCTTTTGCCCCTTGCTTGGGGGGACGAAAGGAACGCCTGTTTTTTGGATGGCTGTTGTATTTGGGGTAGGATCTAGAAAAGGGTCTGTCCTTGTTAGGAGGGCGTGACGACCCCGATCGTGGGCGCTTAGCAGGTCGGGAAGCAGCGCCCAAGTTCTTTGTAAGGCCCAATGAAAGGTCTGCTTGCTTTGAAGCAATACTTGGGAAGTCATCCCCAAAAAGCATTCGCTTAGCATTGGGGAGAGACTGGTCAGCTAGGCCAATTTTGTCTTTGTTTATGGCCACGAGGACTTTCTTCCTCCTTAAGGTGGAAAAACATAGAGACATAGAGACTTTTCAAGAATCAATTTGATGTCCTGCTTGGGTACATCTTCGTCAGAACACAATGCATCATGCAAGCAGCAAAGGGGACCTGTAACGTTCAGCATGGACCTCTGCACAGAGGCCAGTTCTTTGTCACGCTCTTGTGTATACTTACGAGATTTTATTGGATTGATTTGGTTTAAAACAGAGCTGTCTAAGGTGGGCGAGGACAGGCAGTCAACAGATGGAATTGAGTAGCTATCAAGTATGTCTGTGACTTGATCGAAGGACAACTTCCGACGGAAGTGTTTTTCCAAAAAAGCGTTAAATTCCGCCTTTGGCTCCCAAGAGGGATGTTGGGAATCTGGATCATATAGATCACTGCCCTGTGAAGACACCTTTGGTGCGTTTGGCCGCTTGTCGGCTTCATTTGGGAGCTTAGCTCCGCTTTTAGGTTCAGAAACCTCGGTTGGTGGCTCATTTGCCCGAGTTGGTGGCGTTAAAGCCGCAATCAAGCCCTCACTATCGGATACGAGGTCGTCATCCGAGTGAACCATCACGGACAGTGTGTAAGTTTCCACGCTAGAATTTGGCGGGAAGGTCGAGAGACTTTGATGCCAGTGATTTTCAATCCTCGACACACGCTCGTTTGTTTTTTTGAGGTCCTGTTGGACTTCTTGCAAGGTTTTCAAGATGGTATTTAAGAGCGGATGTCCGTAAATATCGACCGGAGGCGTGCAATAGTAAAAATATCAAAATTCTCAAAAAAATTCACAAAGTAGCCCTTGGTAAACTGTTATCAAAAATATATTTTTTACCTCTGTCCGATAATTGGTTTAAGACGTACCGAGGTGATCTTCGTTTCGCACCTCCCGGGCCGGATTTTACGGGTATGACACCATGCATTAATGAGACCTCATTTTAAAAACTAAAACAATTTTATTGCGATCCACAAATAACTAATTATACAAAGTAGATAATTATACACATTTTAAGCCGTTATTTTCTCAGTTTGAACTAAAATGGAATATTTGGGAAATTTTTCAATATTTACATTATTTTCAGCGATTTCATCCAATGCAATATTGACAAAGTTCAGAGCCGAAACTCATCGACTGGTACATGGCCTACAGTACAGAGTCTTACACCACGTAAAAAAGCATTATTTCATCTTTCAAAATCTGTTTTCAAAACCATGGGCAAGTCAAAGGAAAATTTTTGAGGCTGCAAAATGGAAGTAGTACTTTCGTGAAATTCGAGCTCTATTGACACGGCAGTCCGATGCTAAAAGCTCAGATAAACACAACACAACAACATTTTTTGAACGAAAACGGTTTAATAATACTTGCTGGCAGACAACAGCACATGTTTAAAAGGCTATTTCAAGAATTTGCTACCGTTTTTGAGCAGCAATATAGAAGATTTTGGTTGTTTTGTTCAAAATTTTCAACTCTCGAGTGTACACAAGCACGTGAAGTTTCAAAGGTTAAGCACTATCAAAACAATCAGAAAGTTTTGGGCTCCAAAATTACTTTTTAACACACAGAAGAATAGCTGTCAGTGTTTGTTATTCGTACCTTAGAATACGTTTTCTAGGTATTGTAGAAATCCTCCGGAAAAGTGGCAAAGAACATCAGCTAACATCTTCTGCGGCTTCAACGCCTGTCAACTGCCAGCGATTGCATTACAGTACATTACACCTGCAGACCACTGAAACGTTTTTCGCTTACGGGTGTGCTTTTATATTCCGAATGGAGATCAGAGCAACTGAATCACCACAATAGCATTCATCATAACCGTCAACACATTGAAACTCTTAAACAAATTAAAGAATCGCATAATCAAAAAGGGGAATATAACTAATTCCATGTCATAAAATGGTTTTAGACCACAAGGTGGTCAAATGTAAAACGTCAACGCTACTTATTGTTTGTATTGTCTTGCCGAGGTTCAAAGAAAACAATGGAGAAACGCTGAGACAAACGTAAATAAAAGGCGATAAATCGAGTGGTGAAAAGCGACTAACTTTTGCACAGATAAATCCTCTATTAAGCCCTCCTCTCAAATATGCCTCTTCTCTAATAAGCCGCCCCAATAAATTCATTAAGCGCCCCCCTTCTTTTTTAAGCCTCCCCCCTCCACCTCCTTTCTCCTTCACAACAAAAACAATAAACCTCAGACTGTATTATGAGTTCTCGCGAGCTTTGGGGGGAATATTACCGGTACTTGGCAATTACGGTATAAATGAATATAATTACACTTCATCAATCAAAGTATGGTTTATGGGCTTTTTTTAAATTATTCACGTGTAGGAAGCTCGGTTACATAGTGTTTCGCTAATTTATAACATGCCACCCCTCTCTATCAAGCCCCTTCCCCACCCTCACCCCCACTCAAACGTGCTTGAAATAAATAAGTCCCCCCCCCCCCCCCGGAGTCTCAATAGAGGATTTACTGTACAAGACGTAAATAGCTAAGATTTTAGAAACGGTTTCATCTTTTGCGGTCACAGCCCTCGTTGACTGTTGTGAAGGTCTAGGTTCTGTTAGACTTTCGTGCAAGAACTTGCTCCAACAAGATCTGCGAGATAACTTATGTAAGGGGCTTTCCTCTTCGATGGCTTTGCCTCCACGTCCATGTTGTAGTGGTTGCAGATTAGCCGCAGCTGTGTAACGCTGAGCTTGGTCAGCCTGTTGGTGGTGTACAAGGTACATATGTTTAGATTGTCGTACACAATGGGATGCACTGGATGGCACTGGTCCAAGATAACTGCACGGGACAACGAATAGGCTTCTTCTTCTTGAGCCGCCTGGATATCGTCATCATCTGTAGATGGGTCTTGCACCGACGGAGCAGCTGTTGCATGCCTCAGCTTTGCAGCAGTACGCGAGAAGTAACTCTGAATCTGCTGAGCATTTAGGAACTCAGCCATTTTGAAGCGTCGCTGGCCGTTGTCAGTTTTTGCGTAGCGCATATCTTGTGACACCGTCTCAGGGTCGGCTTTGTGTCCACTCTCCTGTCCGATCTGAAACTTGTCGTCTAAGTATTGGCGCTGGTTCTTGTTGAAACGCGCTGCCTTTTTCGTTCCCTTAAGAGCCCAGCCTTGCATCAAGGGCACCTGTTGCCTAACTTCAGATGTGGTCGGGGCAGCTAGTGTGGGATTTGTTGAAGTACCCTCTTGTACTTTCTGCAAGTACGACAATTTCACATGATCTAACAGGGTGTGTTTTTCTGCCATAATCTTGCACTTCCCGAAGAATAAGTGGCGCTCCAGATTGTCGAACCTCTGGTAAGTGCATATGCACCCATCCACGGGACACGATATCAACGCACTGGTATCTTCGTCGCCCTCTGCTTCTTCTTCGTGTGCAGGGTTTGTGGGCGACGCACGCTTTCCTTTTGCGAATGTTGCGAAGTCGCCCTTGGATAGCTCAGCCTTGCAAAGATGAGGTAATCTGTTTGGAACTGAGTAGTATATAAAAGAGAGGATTTATACAACGAATCGTAGTTAGAGATGATCACACTAATGTATAAATCAAAAATAAATAGATGCGCTTATAGATAACAAACATACTCACTGATAAAAGATTGAAAGTTGGATCCATCTCCTGAACGCAGTGAAAAGCAGGTAGTGGCTACTGTTGACCCCCCCCTCCCCTTCTCTACCGCCGAAACTATTATTCAGTTGATATATCTCATATTATTTATTAGAGGGAGTCTTGTATGAACCTTGTGTCCCTTTCGTGTTTCCCTGTTTTAAACATAACTTTGTTGTGATTATATATATTGTCATAGGTAACATTTTCCAAATTGCAGGTCGTTTGCCAATGAAACTGTTAAAAGCCAGAAATCGTAAAATTATTTGCCCACCAATGGATAATCTTTTTTCTGGCTATCAAATTTTGTTAACCATGGTAGTGATAATATTAGAAAAAAGTAACAATGATTGATACCTTGTAATTGTGACCACGATACCGTCTTTCCCTGTCCAATGTCGTATGACTTCCAGACCGTTATGGAGTTCTCCTTGTAGAGGAAGTTGTTTAGACTGTTTATGCCCTCCCAACGACCTGTCACCTCGTGTTGCAGCATGTCAGTGTCATCGGTCACTAAGGCGACACGAACACCATTCATCCCTCCATGTGATAACATGGCCTCTTTGAAATCATACGCTGTGAGCACATCGTGACCCTCGTTGATGTAACGTCGCACGTGAGCCTCGATGGAAGCAGCTTTTCTGTCGCAAGGGCCTTTACCTCCTTGCGGATCACTGAGGTCGACCCTTTTGACATCAATTCGGTTGCCTCCCCCATCAGACGACATGCTGACAGCATAGCCACACCATGGTAGCATCCAGCATTGTCCTGCCTGAGAGCTGCACGTGCTATCTCGGGATACTCAGCTTTCAGAGTCTGCAAGGTGTGATAAATCACTTGAACAACGGCACTGGCATCTTGGCTACACGCTTCTATTATGTGGACAAAGGTCTGGTGTTCAAGTTCTCCGGCAATGCTACGAATTACTACACTGATATGCCACGAAATGCCTCTCTTGCCGAACCAGTCAGCTTGGGTCTCCCTGTATTTCTGCGGCAACCATTTCATAGCCCAGTCCTGGGTTATTAACACTGACGTCTCATCCAGACTCTCAAGGAGAGTTCTCCGCGCCTTATCCTGCTGTAAGGATCTAAGTTAGTGAGCTTTCCAGGAGTGTATTGCCTGTACAGCCTGGTTAAACGTATACAGAAGGTCATCTCGCTCATCATCTGATAGTTGCGGTGCGTCAGCTAAAGCATCTCCAAGCTCCTTCACGGCAGTCTTGAGAAGCTCACACTGAGGGCAGCTGTCGTCATGACTGTGGTCGCAGTTGATACGGAGAAGTTCGTCTTTGGGGTCGCTAAGGGCGTACGCACTGCAGTGGTCTGGTATGGTCGCATTAGTCGAAATATGCACCTGCCACAAGAGAATATTTCATATATATTAGTAACTATCAGAGCAGGGCATATAATGACTATGCGGTGCAAGGAGTTCATACTAAAAGTCCCCCCCCCCCCTCCTCCCCACCAAAAAAAAAATACAAACACACGGAAGCTCTCCTCTGCTAATGATGCAGATGATCTCTAAAACAACAATATCTCCGTCTTAAATATCTTATAGTCGGCTTTGATGTACTGCTTGGCTTCCTTCAGCGCTTTCTGCCAGTAGCTCACCCACATTCTGTCGTCATTACGCAGCTTTGGTACCATAGCAATCAGGTCGTCGAAAGCCTTCCTGCCGTCTGCTGCAATGTAATCAAGGCCTTGGATAGACTTGCGGACCGTAGCAGTACAGGACGACAAGATTTGTAGCATGGTAGATCTACTGAACGCCGTGAAGTCGTTCTCCTCGCAATATTGAGTGTACTGTGCTACAATTCGCTCTGGTATCATTGTTCTTATGAGATTAAGCGTTTTGAGAACACTTCCATCTGACAGAGGCAGTAGTCTTTGGCCAAACGGCAGATCGAGTATTACATGTGGACTTGTGATAAAGTCTAGGAAGTGGTCCAGTTGGGCATAGTTCACACGCATCCAAGGGCTCTTGGACAGTAGCACAGCTGAACCACGACCGTATTTTACTGTGTGCTGCCGTGCGCTCTTTACTCGATATTCCGTTATACCTGGTAAATATCTCTGGAGTAGACTGTACGGTACAAGGTCTGCCATGATGGAGAGGACTTGTCGTCGAGTGTCCCAGCTCGCAGCGTTTTGGTATGTCTCTACTAGGGATTTAAGATATTTGTCGTCAGCTGGGTTGGGCTCAGACAATACGCCTAAGGCACTCTCAACTTCACCAGACCTTTTCAACGCTTCCCACAGACCACCAGCATCATCTGGAATAATCACGTTGAGCGCTGCCACCACGGCGTCTCTTGCTTTGGTGACGTATACATGTTTTGTACGGGAATCTAACTGTAGACTCCAAGGTTTTCTTGCCTGTGTTACGATGGTCTTGCCACTGGCAACCAAGAAGTCGTTAAGCTTTGTACGACGTAGACTGAGGTTGGCACTGACTCTGCTATCACCTGACAACTTGGCTCAGTTTGTTCAGGGACGTACAGACTCGTTTCGTCTGACGCGATAGTGACATTTCCCATGGCTTCACACAGCGCATCACTTCTGCTTAGACTATCATTATCCTATAATTAAGAGTAGAAAGACAAATAATTCATATGAGAATATCGAATGTTATGGATATTTCCAGTACCTCATAACAAAGCGCAAAACGCATTTTTCTGATGTAGAAAACTATATAATATAAGAATTTTGTTAAGAATTGCAAAGGAAAAGTTATATATGTAGGAATCTAATTTTTGTTCTTGTACTTACAGTTTCACTTTCAGTGGACTCATTTGGTGGTGACGACGACGTTTCTCGTGTTTGTTTGTTAGCGGATTCATCTGGTGACTGTTCAGAAACAACTTGCATTTGTTGAACTGGAGGCGTTGGATCTGGTGTACTCAACAAAACACGACACAGCCTACATATGGCTGCAACCAATAAAAAACAAAATGATATTAAAACGCTGAAAATTAATGAACCTATATATAATAATGAACATCGGTATTTCTAACTGCCCGTTTTGATTTAATTCCAGAAAGAAAACACTATAATCATGCATTTCTCAGTTAGTGGGAGTTGATTAGATTGTTTCGTTTAAATACCCCGTGTACTTACGAGAACCGATAGGCACTACTGTCGAGGTCATTTTGTAGATTAGTCTTGATTGCACAAACGTAATACTCCAATCTCCCTTCATTTGCTTCGCTGAATGAGGTGCCCAACTTGACGGAACAGCACAGAATCGTTTTTGGCAGCGCCATCTAATGCCAAATGCATCCCGATGCCTTGGGCAAATAGATATGCCAAGATGGCTTTCATTAATTTTGAATACACCTGAAAACAAGAAACAATAAAGTTATGAAACAAAATTGCGGGTGTCGAATCAGGGCTAGCTCAATACCCACTGTTATTCTAATAACGTTTGATCAATGTTGCATTTGTAACGTATAAACGTGCATACACAATATAGCAGGTTAAGAATAGGATGCATGATGGAAGGGGCTCTCTCCTCCGCAGAGGCCTCCTAGTCACGCTCGACGCTTGGCAAAAAAACGTGCGGAGGCTGGGTAGAGGTCAAAAGTAAAGCGCGCGGGGAACTCTGGGAAGGGGAAAGAAGGAAGTCTTCCCATCGTTCCCCGCGCTCCCTTTTTATATTTTACTGTTCTTTACTGATAGGAGCCTCTGCGGAGGAGAGAGATGGAAGGGGTGGGTTGAAGTCTTACTTGCACGCGTGTTCCTCGCGCGCGTCCTCGAAATGCGCCTTATCGACACTTATCCTGAACTGGCGTTAAATGTTGGCTGTAAAAATCACGTGCGAAATACTCACACTTTTTTTTACACAGATGGGGGCCTGTCTCTACCAAAATATAGTCTAGCGATAAAAAAGCGTTATTACATGTACTTGCGGATAAAGCAGGATAAACGGCAAACTGTCGCGTGCTCCACTTCCAAAATATGTCGAATTAACATTTTTTAATGACGACTAGCCAAGTTCACACGTAGTAACGGGTGTACAGAAAAATGCTATTTTAATCCGCTTACCTGCTCTGGCTAAGAGAAGTTCTGCCTCAGTTTTAATGGTTGAGTCAGCAAAGCCAGCACCATAAGACTTCAGGTGATTCCTGATGTCTTTGTCACAGTTTCCAATTGTAATACATTGGGAATTCGCTGGATTCCCAACACTGGATCCACAATGCCCTCCAACTAGTCCGGCGTAGTTACACGAAGCCATTTACAAGATAGCTTCCTTAAAAGGTGCAGTTTTTTAATCACGACCGAAACTAGTACGCTGTAAAGGAAAAGATTGAACTGAAATAGAAGCACGTGGCTCAAAGTAATGCATGTAAATTTAATATTGCAAAACCAATGTCCAAATACGGTTAAACCGTTGACAAGCGGTCGCTCTGCGACATGTAACGCAATCTCAAATTTGAAACCACCAAAGATGTGTTCTTCCCTAATGCACTAGAAAGCACAGTCCAAGGTACAAATGACTTACACCCATAGATATTGTTCTGTGTGTTACAAAGTTATTTTTAAACGCAAAACATTCGTATTTGTTTTTGATTTCACGTTTATAAGAGTGCTTGACCTTTGACAAACCTCACGTGCTCATGTACACTCGCCAATTGAAAATTTTGAACAAAACAGTCAAAATGTTCTATTTCTGCTCAAAAATGGTAGCAAATTCTTGAAAATAGTCTTTTAAAGATGTGCTGTTGTCTGGCAGCAAGTATTATTAAACCGTTTTATTTAAAAATGTTGGTGTGTTGTGTTTATCCGAGCTTTCAGCATCAGGCTGCCGTGAAAATAAAGCTCGAATTTCACGAAAGTACTACTTCCATTTTGCGGCCTCAAAAATTTTCTTTTCAGTTGCCCATGGTTTTGAAAACAGATTTTAAAAGATGAAATAATGCTTTTTTATGTGGTGTAAGTCTCTGTACTGTAGGCCATGTACCAGTCGATGATTTTCGGCTCTGAACTTTGTCAATATTGCATTGGATGAAATCGCTGAAAATAATGTAAATATTGAAAAATCTCCCAAATATTTCATTTTAGTTCAAACTGAGAAAATAACGGCTTAAAATGTGTATAATTATCTACCTTATATGATTAGGTATTTGTTAATTGCAATAAAATTGTTTTAGTTTTTAAAACGAGGTCTCCGCAATGCACGGTGTCATACCCGTAAAACCCGGTCAGAGAGGTGCGAAACCAAGATCACCTCGGTACGTCTAAACCAATTGTCGGACAGAGGTAAAAAATATATTTTTGATAACAGTTTACCTAGGGCTACTTTGTGAATTTTTTTGAGAATTTTGATATTTTTACTATTGCACGCCTCCGATTGATATTTATGGACATCCGCTCTTAAAGTATCCTGTCCCTCGTTGGAAGATCTGGGACGTTTATGAGGGCTTGGAGAAGGAGATTGCTCCGGCTCACTTCGGCGGCCATGTCTTGATCTCGGGCGATATCGTGAGCGTGAACGGTGACGTTTGCCCTTGCCCATTGTGAAGTACGGAGGGAAATAAATCCTGAAAAAGAAGCGACTACTTACCCAACAAGCGAAGCGACTCTAAACAAGTCGAGTTTGGCCAAGAGACGGCCAAAAAACATTAAAAAAAGGTGGTAAATAAATCACTTACCTGTACGCGTGGTCGTAGCACAAGCGGAAAGATGGAGGAATCACATGTCAGCGGTGTATTATACGACCGCAGGGGGTTATGGTATTACGTCATGCATGACATACCCCAGGGGGGGGGGGTACAGTTCCTTTTCTTTTTATTTTAGATGCCTTAAAAAGTGGTTCGAAGCACAGTAAGTGGGATTCTACCTGATGTTTTCTCATATATTTCGAACGGAGTTTGTGTAATATAATTTTGTTCTTTTGTCATCCGGAGAGTTGGAAACGCTTTCGGATAATTTTGAGCTGGTTTTCCTTTCTTTTTTTTGAAGTATTTGTAACGGTTGTACTTTATTCAAGAACTGTAGAACGTGAAACAAACATAGTCAGCCAGGCAGGTTGCATGCACTCTCTTCTATGTTTGTCTAGTCTGGGTGGCTCTGGATCAGCTAAGGGGTGCTCTTCAGCTCCAGCGTCTTCTGCCTGTGCGCCATCGAAAACCAGAATAGGTTGATCCACACCGTACATCAGGTCTGTTGCATCTGGAAAGTAGTGATGTTCAGCAACTGCCTTGGGTACTGGTTCGGCATCAACTTCTTCGTTTGCGTCTGTTTCTGCTGCTGGTCGCGCATGGCACAGCTTAAGTCGATTGAAATGCACAATCTGTCTTTTTCCTACTGGATTTCCCTCAGGCTGAATGCGGTACGTCACATCTGAAATGCGGTCTACAACCACAAAAGGGCCCTTCCATGGAGAATGCAGCTTGGCTGATTGCCCTTTCTTGATCGCTGGGATGTAGAGCCACACTTGATCTCCGACAGCATACGGCTGTCCATCTGCTCGCCTGTCGTAGTACTCCTTTTTGACGGTACTGGGCTGCTCCGATCTGTGCTCTCGCCAGCTCGTGTGCTTTTTCCAGACTTTTTCTCAACTCACTGACATACTCGGGGTAGTCATCCACGTTATCTGGGGTTCGACCGAACATCAAATCAGCTGGCAGATGCACATCATACCCAAACATTAAACGGAATGGCGGGAACTTGGTCGACTCGTGTATTGGAACGGTATGCCATCATTACCTTCGGCAAATGGAAGTCCCAGTTTTGATGATTCTGATTAACGTATTTCGACAGCATTGCCGCCAACGAACGGTTAAACCTCTCGACCATGCCATCCCCCATCGGGTGATAAGGGGTCATCCGCGTCTTTTCCACTCCCAACAGCGCGCACATTATTTTCCTTGAACAAGGCGGCCTCTAAGTTTCTGCCCTGATCCATGTGGATCCTTTCCGTCGCACCGAACCGGCAGATGAATTCGTCTACGAGCTTGTGTGCCACGGTCCGCACCTCCTGATTTGTCAAGGGGTAACTTTCCGTCCACTTTGTAAAGTAATCAGCAACCACCATAACGTACTTGTTGTGGTTTTCTGTCTCGGGTAGAGGTCCGAGGATATCTATAGCGACTCTCTCTAGGGGATACCCAGGTACACAGCTAACCAGGACAAGGACCAGCTTTCGCTGCTTTACTAGTGGAGCACTTGACGCAGTGTTGTAGCCAGTCTTCCACGTCCTCTCGCTGACCAGGCCAATAGAAATGCTCGCGAACTTTACCCAGGGTTTTGGTAACGCCTAAGTGACCTGCGCTTGGACTGTCGTGAAGTGCGGACAGAACTTCAGGAACAAGGGATTTCGGAACAACCAACAGGAACCTGGTTACAGCACCTTGTTCGTCCTCCCACCGGTGGTACAGGACTCCATTTCGTACTTCTAACGCGTCCCGATGGCTGCACAGCTTATGCACTGCAGGGCCTGTCCCTTGTAACTCGCTCTGTGAAGGTGGCTCTGCTTTTCTCTCCGTCCAGGCCAATACACGGCCAACGGTAGGGTCTGCAATTTGCTCACTGCGAATTTCCGCTGTTGTCCACTTTGAACACCAGCTGAGGAAGTCTTCATTGGTAACAGTACTAACCATAGGCGGCACGCTGTCTGGTTCAGGGGGTCTCCTGGACAAACCATCTGCATTTCCATGACGCTTACCGGGACGGGCCTGGACCTTAAAGTCAAACTCTGCAAGCTTCTCCTGCCCAGTCGGCTCCTTAAAGTTTGTCAGCCACCGCAGTGCAGCATGGTCAGTTCTTGCGATGAACTTCTGCCCGTACAGGTAATGTCTGAAGTGCTGCGAATAGTACACCAGGGCCAGCATCTCCCGCTTGGTAGTAGAATAGTTCCTCTCCGATTTGCTAAGCGTTCGGCTTACATACGCGATCACCTTCTCTTGGCCATCAGGCACTTGGGAGAGAACAGCGCCAATCCCGGTATCGCTCGCATCGGTGTCCAGGATGTACTCCATGTTGAACCTTGGGTAACTCATAACTGGGGCTCTCACGAGACGTTGCTTCAGTTCCAGGAATACTCGGTCACAGGCCTCTGTCCATACGAAGTGCTTCTCGTTTTCCGCAGTCAGTAGCTGGTGTAACGGCGCTGCCACGGAGGCAAAGTTCTGAATAAAACGTTGGTAATATGAGTAAGCAAGTCCCAGAAAACTATGTAGCTCCGACTTGGTTACAGGCACTGGCCACTTAGACACTGCCACGACCTTGGATCAGTTGAAACACCCTCCTAAGAGATGACATGTCCCAGAAAAGGCACATTCTTATTGGGCAGTAAGTTTGTAACTGAAGTGAATTTGGCGAGCTTTGTCAATTCGGCACCGTAAATACTTGGTACCTATGCAGTTCAGTTCAGAGGCATTGGAGCACTTCCAGGTGAATATGAGATAAAGATCGATGAAAGTGCAACTCCAGTAGTACACCCACCAAGGCGGATCCCATAATAATAATACTTTATTCAAATACAGAAAAACGGTATTTAAAAAGGAGGACCGTGAGGTTACCCCAATTTTAGGTCCCCTAACTAACTAACTAAATTAATAAACTACAAAAATATGTAATACAGGTGGTTAACAATGCTTGTAGACAATATAAAATCTAAAATTTTGAATACAAACATCAGGCACTGAAGCAGCAGAAAAATATGATGTATAAATGTGTAATCAATTGATCTTCATCCACTTTTTTAAATTCATTTTAAATCTATTGATGTCAATATCATTTCCAAATAGATGGTTTGGTAAATTGTTCCAGTCTTTGATAATTCTTACAAAGAAGGAGTACTTCAAGGAATTAACTCTTGCTGACTTCGTTTGGATCTTATACGGATGGTTAGCTCTAGTGTTTTTACTTTTACAACACTAGAAATAATTCAAAGTCGAGGCTAAACTATGTCGGATGGAAGAGATGGGTATTATCACAAAAGTTGAACAACCTACCAAGTGGGTCAACCCAATCGTTGTAGTTCGGAAGCCAAATGGAGATGTCCGTATCTGCCTTGATCCTGTTGATTTGAATAAAGCAGTAAAGAGAGAACATTACCCCTTAAAAACGGTGGAAGAGGTAGCTGCAAGTATGTCAGAAGCAACAGTTTTCTCAACCCTTGATGCTACATCAGGATTCTACCAGATCAAGTTGGCTGAGGAAAGTACTTGGCTTACTACGTTCAACACACCCTTCGGCAGATTTAAATTTGAGAGGTTGCCATTTGGTCTGGTATCAGCCCCAGAGATTTTTCAAATGGCCATGTCTGAGATGTTTGAGGACATTGAGAAATGTGAAGTGATTGTTGATGATTTGTTAGTGTGGGGCAAGAATACAGAGGATCACGATCACACTCTGAAGCAGGTGTTGAAGAGAGCAGCAGAGAATGATTTAAGATTTAATGAGCAAAAGTGCAAGTTCCACAGGCAGGAAGTTGAATATGTGGGACATGTTTTTGGGACTGATGGCTTGAGACCAAGTCCAGACAGAATTCAGGCCATTTTGAATATGCCACTTCCACAAGACAAAACAAGCCTACAAATATTTATGGGTATGGTGAATTACTTGCATAAGTTCATTCCTAATTTGGCTAGCATTAATAAACCACTTCGTGAGCTGCTGGAGAAGTCAGTGGAGTGGCACTGGATGGAAGCACAGCAGAAAGCATACGAAGACCTTATCACCTGTAACACCCAAGCACCGGTTCTTAAGTATTTTGATGTGAATGAAGAGGTCATTGTATCTGTTGATGCCTCCTCAGAGGGTCTGGGTGCCTGTTTGCTGCAAGGGAACCAACCAGTAGCCTGTGCATCATGAGCACTGAACAATGCTGAGCGAAATTATGCTCAAATAGAAAAGGAAATGTTGGCTATTGTGTTTGGCACCAGCAAATTTCACCAGTACATTTATGGGGAAACAGTTATGGTAGAAAGCGACCACAAACCTCTAGAGAGTTTGTTCAAGAAACCATTGTCTATGGCCCCGCAGCGCATTCAGCGAATGATGCTTCATGTACAAACGTATGACCTAATAGTCAAGAAAAGACCTGGTGACCAATTGCACATTGCAGATACCCTTAGCCATGCTAGTCAGTTGTAGTCTACATCACAGGCAGATGAGTTTGAAGTCCATTTGCTTGTACAAATTTCAAAAGAAAAGGCTGATGAGTTTAAGAGAGAGTTGGACAGTGATACAGTGCTATCCAAACTGAAGAAAGTGATTTTAACAGGCTGGCCTGAGAACAGGTCAGAAGTTGAACCAGAATTACAATATTACTGGAACTTTAGAGATGAACTGTGTATACTGTATGTGATGGACTGTTGATGAAAGGTGATCGTCTTATCACTCCATATAGTTTGCAAGATGAAATGCTTGAGAAAATTCATGGCAGTCACCTAGGGGTGGAAAAATGTCTCAGCAGGGCAAGAGAGGGTTTGTTCTGGCCCAATATAAGCAAGAACATTAAAGAAAAAGTTGCCAGTTGTGGAGTTTGTAATAACATGTCACCCTCCATATGAAAAGGGGGCTTAAGGTTATTTTCACAAACGCGTTTAAACGGAGCGTTTCAAACGGGTTTCAAACGCTCTCGAAAATGAAAGCGTTTCAAAACGAGAAACGCGTTTCATAGCGTTTGAAACACAAAATTAAGATGCACATAAATTTGTATCTGTGAATTCATTTATGGTAGTTAAAAATAATTAAGAGCTCCTGCCCGTAAATATCAAGAATCCGGCGACAGAACCGAAATTTCATTATTCATTTTATTTCACCTAAAAGACCGCCTGGGTGAACTGTTTTCAAAAATCTCATTTAAAAGTTCCACCGCTTTTTTGTTTTTGCGAAAAATAAAAAAGTTCAAGATACGGCTAGAAGGTCGCTTGACCCCCCGGAAAAACGATGAAAAATCGTGCAACTTCAGCAAGTCTGTACGCAACAACGAAAAGCTTTCCCCGTTTACCATTTCCTAACTTAGTAAACAATCATTCAATCTTCCCTAAAATGTAAAATACATGTAATTTTTTTAATTTTAAGTCTGCTTATTGACCCGTCGAAAATTATGAAGTTCAGGTGTTCTTGCTCGAGGTAAAATTTGGGTCATCTTCGGAGGCCTATAAAAATCCTAGTACATAAATTTCTGTACAATACTGTTAGTCAAATTGAAGCTTAATCCTTCTAGTTCAATGTCTTAAGTTGTCTTTTTTGGCCCGCTAAAAGCGACGCAGCGACAATAAAAAATGTTCCGAGTATTTTCAACAAATTCCAACGCGGCCTGCTGAACGGCTGTCATGCAAGAAAATATCGTTTGAATATAACTCCTAGTACATGTCTTTCTGAATAAAATGACACGTCAAGTCTGAGCTTTGTCTTTGTAGTACAAAGTCTCAAAATGTCTTTTTTGTCCCGCAAAAAGTGACGTTTCCAGAGCAAAAAACATCGAGGCTATTTTCACCAATTCCGAATGTGTCTTCGCTAAATGGCTGTCATGTAAAAGACAGAAAACTCTCATAAAACAACGGTTCGACATCACGTTATTCATAAACTTGCTCAGAAATCGGACAATCTCCTTTTCCTTACAACGATTATTTCCAGAGCTTATGTTTAGTTGTTTCTGGTAGCATTTCATCATCTTAAAGAAATCGCACAATATTGCACAAACAAGAAGCTCCGACTACGCTAAACAACCAATAAAAAGCACCGTTCAACCGCCGATCAAGCAGCAACCTAAATACCTAATAACAACTTTAAAACGCCTCACCTGACACCATTGCTCTCTTGTTCTTCTAAGGATCCTATACCTATAGTTTCCGAGCGGGGTATTTAATAAATAACTCTCTCTTTTAGCATTTCCCGCAAATACATGATGTTTTACGTGCTGTGACATCGCATAGATAAATAGCATAAATCAAGCAATGAAATTTGATGCACCTAAAAAGATAGTGTGACGCAGACATAGCCTCGCAGTCATATTGAGTACTGATTTGCGGCCCACAAATATACCAAATACCTCAATTTCCTGGTCAGATTTTCGATAGTTCGTAAAAGTGACGTCAGTTAGTCTTCCAAATTAAGTTATGCTATTTCTCCATGTTACAGTAAATGACATCTTGCTGCTACTCGTTTCTACTGAAAGAGTACTCTACATCGTGCGGATCAAACTGGAAAAACCTTGAGGATTTCCAGCGTGTTTCCCTTGGATATTGCAACAAGGATGTGTCGTCTCAACTGTACTCTTGTAAGAGTACAAGAATTGGACGTCAGAGTTGAAAACGAATTTCATTTGCACTCGCAAGGGTAGGTACTGTTACTGTGTCCACGGCATCGACAGACTGATACGGGGTTGGCTGGAGGAGAAGAAAGGTCCGATGTTCTGTACTGAGATAGCAGCGGGACGTAAGTCTTCGTCAGCCCAAGTCAGCTTTCGTCTCAAGAGTAACTAACGGAGCCACTCTTCAAATTATCCCCTCTTCAAGCTGAAATTCTGAAATTCTGCAGTGCGTCAGTGCGCAAATCACTTCAAGTGTTGGATTGTATTGCTGCCGAGGGTACAAGGGCATATGACACCCTATCTAAGCTTTTACGCAGGGGCGTAGCTACTTGTACGCACGTACGCACGTGCGTACCTGAAAAAGTGGAAAAAAAAGAAAGATTTGGGACTTGAGGGTGGGGGAGGAGGAAGGGGGAGTGTTTGAAAACAGTGATTGTGCGTACCTCTTAAAAAATCCGTGGCTACGCCCCTGTAAAATACGTGAGCTTTTTAATCAAATAGCTACTACTGGAGACTCGGGGGGCAGTTTTTCAAGACGCTCTCAAGGCCGGAAAGCTGTACCTTAAAGGCGACTAAAAGGTAATACAAATGTTGGTGGAAAAATACCTCATTTGCGATTCCAACGTTATGACTAAAACAAATATAAAAGACCTTGTTAAAGCAATATGACATGACATACCTGCCCTTGTGAGTAGCTAATGAAATTCGTTTTCAACTCCGACGACCACCACTTTACAAGATTTCAGATGAGACGACACCCCCCCCCCCCCCCCCCCCGGGGGGGGGGGGGGGGGGTACTTGCGTCAACTTTTGCTGGGTATGTGCCGCTGGCCTCTCAGAGCCCCTACCCAATTATAGTCTATTCTGTGGTCAATAAAAGACCCTCTTAGTCACTTTTGAGTAAATGTAAATTTCGCAATCCCATCTTAGTCACATCTTCCCATTTTTTGCAATCCCTGCTAAAATAAAACTACCCAAAAAAATACTTGCCACAATTTTCTTACCCCAAAAAATCCTGCAACCCCATTGTAGTAACTCTATTAAAAATGCAACCCCATTATAGTCAATCCAGTCGCGAAACTGCGAACCCATCCAGCGGCCCATCCCCATTAGCCCATTACTAGGAAGTACCCCCCCCCCCCCCCCCCCTCACGGGGGACGACCCATGCTTGTTGCAATATCCAAGGGAAACACACTGGAAATCCTCAAGGTTTTTCCAGTTTGATCCGCACGATGTAGAATCCTCTTTCAGTAGAAACAAATAGCTGCAAGATGCCACTTACTGTAACATGGAAGAAATAGCGTTGCTTGGGAGACTAACTGACGTCGCTTTTACAAACTATCGAAAATCTGACCAGGAAATTGAGGTATTTGGTATATTTGTGGGCCGCAAATCAGTGCTCAATATGACGGCGAGGCTATTTTAGTCATTTTAAGCGGCGACGATGTCTGTGTCACGCTATCTTTTTAGGTGCATCAATTTATGCTATTTATCAATGCGATGTCACAGCACGTAAAACAGCATGTATTTGCGGGAAATGCTAAAAGACTCTAGAGAGAGTTATTTATTAAATATTCCTCTCGGAAACTACAGGTATAGGATCCTTAGAAGAACAAGAGAGCAATGGTGTCAGGTGAGGCGTTTTAAAGTTATTAGGTATTTATGTTGCTGCTTGATCGGCGGTTGAACGGTGCTTTTTATCGGGCGTTTATCATAGTCGGAGCTTCTTGTTTGTGCAACATTGTGCGATTTTAGGATGATGAAATGCTACCAGAAACAACTGAACATAAGCTCTGGAAATAATCATTGTAAGGAAAAGAAGATTGTCCGATTTCTGAGCAAGTTTATGAATAACGTGATGTCGAACCGTTGTTTTATGAGAGTTTGCCGTCTTTTGCATGACAGCCGTTTAGCAAAGACACATTCGGAATTGGGGAAAATAGCCTCGATGGTTTTTGCTCTGTACACGTCACTTTTTGCGGGCCAAAACAGACATTTTGAAACATTGAACTACAAAGATAAAACTCAGACTTTATTCAGAAAGACATGTACTAGGAGTTATATTCAAACGATATTTTCTTGCGTGAGACAGCCGTTCAGCAAGCCGCGTTGGAACTTGTTGAAAATACTCTGAACATTTTTTATTGTCGCCGCGTCGCTTTAAGCGGGCCAAAAAAGACAACTTAAGACAGTGAACTAGAAGGATTAAGCTTCAACTTGACTAACAGTATTGTACAGAAATTTATGTACTAGGATTTTTATAGGCCTCCGAAGTTGACCCAAATTTTACCTCGAGCAAGAACACCAGAAGGTCATAATTTTCGACGGGTCAATAAGCAGACTTAAAATTAAAAAAATTACATGTATTTTACATTTTAGGGAAGATTAAAGGATTGTTTACTAAATCAGGAAATGGAAAACCGGGAAAGCTTTTCGTTGTTGCTGAAGTTGCACGATTTTTCATCGTTTTTCCGGGGGGTCAAGCGACCGTCTAGCCGTATCTTAAACTTTTTTATTTTTCGCAAAACAAAAAAAGCGGTGGAACTTTTAAATGAGATTTTTGAAAACAGTTCACCCAGGCGGTCTTTCAGGTGAAATAAAATGAATTATGAAATTTCAGTTCTGTCGCCGGATTCTTGATATTTACGGGCAGGAGCTCTTAACTTGTAGCCATTTGAAAGTACTGAAACAAAGTTGAAAAGGTTTCGTTTCGCTGAACGTTGGAATGGAAATAAATATCCGAACAAAACACAGATGCATTTGAATCGATTAGAAAAATATATAGCGCGTCGATGTCGAGCATTTAAACCAGTTAACGAAATTATTTTTCTGAAGGGATCATTCAACGGTTAAGTGAAAATTCAATAGGATAGCTTTACGCCAAACGAGATAAACTAGCACATAATTTTCTAAAAAAATATTGGCAAACATCAGTCTACAAAACCGGTGATATAAGATTAAAAAATCACGCATTTCCTCCGAAAATCACTTGTACCTGTGGTAATTTGCACAATAATAAAACTGTACTGTATAGCTGATCTCGGACACTTACCTGATAACGAGAGAGCAAGAATCTGAAGAATGGTGATGATTTTGTTGTCCATTGTCAGGAGAAGACATTGGCGGGAGTTTGATTTCGATCGAACGTACATTCTCTGTCTTGACTTGAAACAAACTAGTCGATCTCTGATGCTTTGTGACTCATCCCATTTTGTTCCAAGTAAGATTTTGAAGACAAATGTAGAACAGTATCATCAAACGAAGGTAAAGCTTTTAAACAAAATGAAACCTTTTATTTTATCTTTCCTGTGAATCCGTGAATTTTGTCTCCAGGCTCGTATTACTGAAACTGGGCAGCGGCGGAGCCCCCAGAGTCAAGAGATTGAACTTCTGGAAATTGTTAAAAGTAAACAACAATACGATTCAACACATCAGGAGCAGCCAATGAGTCAATAATTTCCGGCGGTGAAACATCTGTTCGGATGGCTTTGTTCATCTTCAAAATTCGAAAAAGTGGCGGGTCATCAGACAATTTCCGACCAGATTGGGGACTCTTTTTTTGGGTGATGTTGATCGGTCACATATCATTGATATCATCGGAATTTTGACCTGAATTGACCTGAATGAAATGAACAATTCGCGGATTTAAACAAAGCACTTCTGGTCTCAAATTTAAAATATTTTTAAGAGGTTCATTTCCCCCTGCACACAAATTAGTTCCAAAGCCAAAAATTAACCGGGCCGAGACGTCTATCAACCTGGTACCCAGGGTCTCTCTTCCGTTTATTTTATTTTTTCCTGTGCATGGTTTGAACAATCAACAATGACGTTGACAAAGCAATTGTAAAATATATTAAAATCCCCTGGTATCTCGTGTAGAGCATATTAAAATGACAGGAAATGATTGTAAGATAAAGGACAGTGCATTAGTTCAGTAAACAAGAGTATCAAATATAGCCTTTTATCAAATAACTTTTTTGACACGGTTCAGTGTTAGAGATCATTCAATCGCCTGATTTTACTGTATTTTGAGGAGTAGTGTAAACCAAGTAGCACTATATAACGTTTAAATTTTGACGGAATTGTCGCAAAAAAGAATCCATATGGCTTTCTGACTACTTTGTAAACTCTTGAGTTTAGATGGAACGGATCATTGAATAGATAGGCACAGATCTACCTAGTAGATCTGAATTCAATTCAATAGAATTCACTATACCTCCTAGTAGAATCGATATTAAAGCATTAAAGATCATTGAATACTCCCCTCTGGTCAAAGAATTGTTGAGTAAACTATAAATCTCGAGAATTACGTCATTTAGTCACGCTATGGATATGGTGGGCTGAGGTCATGCCTATTTTTTAGCAGTAGAACGAAGATTCACGGTATTCGAGGATAAATCACAAAACATCGATCGTTATCTGCCTTGTTTAGTGCTACTCTTGTCAAATAAAGTCGTCTTATTATTTTTATGTGGACTGTGGCACGCAAAGTGTGGATTACTGACTGCAGGCCGCGGAAATTGGGCCGTAGGCTATAGACATGTAAGAGTGAATCATGGACTGTGAACTGTATACAGACCCGCATCATTCAATAGTTCGCAAAAAAAAAAGGTTTAGCGGAGAGCGTCTGAGTGGAGACCGAGAACAAAAGGCCCGGTTTTGGAGCCTGAAAGGGCTCCTTGCTTAAAGAACTATAATCAAAACAATAATTCATTTCTTCCGTGCTTTATTTGAATACGAAATGCTTGAGCGTTCTTGTGTTTGCCAGCTATATAGAGAAAAACAATCTACGTTTTCTACGTTTATACGTTAACCCTTTAACCCCTAAGGTGAATGCCATTTTTTCTAAATTGATAAATACAAACTCTGCACCCATGTATGACATACACTGTACCATTGAAAGCTTAAAGCTTAAAACTATAGCTTATTTTGCAGCTCTCAGTGCACAGATTAATGTGGCACATGTCTCAGACTATGGATTAACTCGGAAAAAAATCCAAAAGTTATAGGAGTGGTCCCTGAACTACACCATAAATAGGAGGGGGGCACAATGTTATGCTTTCAATGAGCAGATATTTACAAGACAATTTTGATGGCAAATAAAGCTGATACAAATCTACCAAATGTTGGCACAGTTATGACATCATGAGTCAATTGGCACTCTTAGGGGTTAAAGGGTTTTAAGGAAAGGGATTCAAATTTAAAAAAAAGTAATGAAACGCATTACAGAAAAATAAATCGTAAATATTTCATTTAAATTGTAGCTGCACGCGTGCACAACGTCACGGGAACCGTACAATGTGCTGGTAATCGTTCACATCTTTGATTCTCTCCAGTGCATCGCAATGTTCCCCAGTGATGTGATCGAAGTCTTCTTGTGTGAAGTGATGCCCTCAAACATCTAAAAGTACTTTACTGTTAGTGTACTTCAATAGTTCAACAACACAATGCGGAGAAAGAGCTTCTCGGTTGTATGCCACACACAAAATCTTAAGATGTTTGTGTTGCTTAAAGGGAGATATGTTATAACTTTCCTGATCAATTTCTTGACAGTCCTGTAGCAGTAGTATTTCTAGAATTCGGCATTTTATAGGAAGCATTCCAAACAAAGAGCTGGTAACTTTACAGTGGCATAAGTCAATAAAACGTAGGTTCCCAATGTTCAATACCTCCGTGAACTCTGCAGGAACAGCTTGTTTCCTGTTACCAATCCAGGCCAGAACCAAAACTTCAAGCCTTCTGCATCGGCTTAAAATACGACACAGATCCTTCCACTCCAAATAATGGCACTCGCTCAAAAATATTTCTCTTGTTCCTGGGTAGATAAATCGATTTTTCTTTGAAAGTCAAAGTCGACCTTCTGCCAAACAGCGCTGCTATGAATAACGTCATACCATTTTCTGCACACAAGTGTTACTGTGCAAATTCTCTCGGCGTCTGAGAGAAAACCGAATATCAGGGCAAGCACCAAGTCTGGTAAAGTGTTGATCATGTTTCTTGGTGTTTTGGAACTGGCATCAATAATAACTTTTTTTTTTTTAAAAAGACAACAAAACCTATCGCTTTCTCTATAATGTGTGGACTGACTCTTGATGTTCGACTGTACTTTCAAAAAAATTGTGTGGGTGTGGTTTTACAGGGAGGCAATTGAATGATGCGTGATAACATCGCAAGATTAAATAAGCTGATCAGCCCTTTTTTGCTCTGAAGTGCCGCTAAAGTGAAACAGCGCCACATGGACGTACTTTTGAAGAGCTTTTTTTGCATTGCATGATTTTACCCTGGGGGGAGGGGGAACTCCCATATAGAAATGACAGGGTGATCGTCGAAAATATTTGAAGAAACCCCTAAAAGGTACAAGAATCCCGTTTTATGGGCGTGGCTGAAATTCATTTTTTCGGCTCAATACTTTAAAAGGTACTGCTATAAGAGCCTAAGGTACCAATTCCTGTCATATTTTTCGGCTCAATACACTGACTGAAAAGTACCATTTCAGAAACAATCTTAGCGATAACAATCCACAAATTTTGTCACTGTCACATGTTTCCGGGCCCATGCATTCTCTTATACACTCAGCCGAGTTTGATCGTGCATAAGACTCTAAGCGAAGCAAACAGTCCTCTCAGTCAGATACATTGATGAACGAACACGATGGATAGCTGTCTTAACACCTCTTCCCTACCACCGTCATTCCGAGAAAACTTGACCCTGGTAGACAATGAATATTTTACCTTTCAAGGTGAAGAAGATCTCGACATCTCTGACAGTCTAAGTGAAAACTCAGACTCCGAGTTCGACGATTCAACCCAAGAGTTTGTCGAGAATAGCCCCACTGATATTGAATGGATGGAGGTCGATAATGAGGAGAAAACAAGAGTTTCAGACTTTATGATGAAAGGCTGTGGTTGCAAGTTTGGTCCAAATAAGAACAGTTGCAGTGATAAGCTAACAGAGGACGAAATATTAAGCAATCGGGCAGCCTGCTTTGAACTTTCCCAAAATGAACTGGATATTGCTATTATGTCACAGCTTCAAGCTAGCACACGAAGGAATTTAGCAAATAATCAGAAACGCTACAAAATGTCTTATTTGTATCAAGGTAAGACTTGATGAACTCCAAATTCTACCATATAACAGATCATAATAGGTATTTATGTTTTCGTTTGTATCAATGTTTTCGAAAGAGGAAGCAGATTGAAATGCCAAGTGGAGTAAAGCCAGTGTGATGTGCTGCTTGCCAGATTTCATTTTGTTTGAAACGGGAATGCAACAAAATCATTTAATGTAATGTCCTTTATTATAACTGTCTTGTTATTTGAGCAATTTGAACAGTATAGATGCTAAACTTCTTACAAACCAGAAATATACTGTAGTGTAGTAAAACAAATGTCGGTAGGATAATTTTGTCTGAATTATCTTTTAAAACGGCCAGTCTAAAATGGTTAAGCATGGCAACACAAGCAGTTTATTTATAGTCTGCCATTTCGGAGTCGCGATGCGCTGAAATTAGCACGTGGTCTGTGTACAACCGCCCCCTTTTCTCAAGAAGTATCAGCGTTGTAACGCAACCTATAAAAGTAACCCATCACGGAAAATATTTACGTAGTCTTTTCAGTTAGTGACAAAACTTTCTGAAGATCACCTTGCAATTTTCAGGGAACCAAATTTGCCGCACGACCTTTTTAATGTTACATGGGATTGGAAGGAAAAGGTTCGATAATGTAAAAGAGCACTTCCGTATGAATGGTGTTTGCCTAAGGACCCATGGAAACAAAGGACGTCTTCCCAAACGCACATGCTCCCTTGACACAGTAAGTGGAGTGGTGACCTTCATCGATAATTTTGCGCAAGAACATGCCATTGCATTACCAGGTCGAATTCCAGGATTTAAACGTACTGACATTAAAATCCTACCCTCGTCAGTAACAAAAGCTAGTGTATTTAGATCGTACGAGCAGTCAATGCAGCTTGTTGGGGGCAATGCTGTAGGACAGTCGACGTTTTTGAGCTTGTGGAATGAATTGGTTCCCACTGTTGTAATTTGCAGGCCAATGACTGATTTGTGCCGCACTTGCCAGAAAAATAACAGTAAAATTTATCGCTCAGCTAATCTACCTGAAAGTGAAAAATCGCAGCTTGTAAAAGAAATGGAAAGCCACCTACTCGATGCAGAAAGGGAAAGGAGCCTGTACAGGAACGTTTGTGAACTTGCAAAAGAATGCATTAAAACTAACATAGAGCAACTCGACTTTACACAGAGTTCAAGACCATGCTCATTTAATGGCGTTGTCCATTATTCATTTGACTATGCACAACAAGTACACTTTCCCAGCAACCGCTTACAGCCGGGGCCAATATATTTTAAAGTCCCTAGAAAGTGTGGCATCTTTGGTGTTTGCTGCGAGGGTATACCTAGACAGGTAAATTACTTAGTCGACGAATCCGTCATAGCTGGGACAGGTGCTAATGCTGTCATCAGCTATCTACGCCATTTCTTTGCTAATCACGGTCTGGGGGAGGCCGATGTGCACTTGCATGCCGATAATTGCGCTGGGCAAAATAAAAATAACTATTTACTTTGGTACTGGGCCTGGAGAACCATGACAGGCCTTCACACTTCATGTTCCTACTCATTTCTTGTGGTTGGGCACACAAAATTTGCATGCGATTGGTGTTTTGGGCTATTGAAACAGAAACTTAGGAAGACCTTCATTTCCTCATTGTTCAATCTTGCCACTGCTGTGGACGAATCAACTGTTAGTGGGGTTAATGTGTCACAACTTTGTGGACTCCACGATGGTTCAGTTCTTGTACCTGTTTACGACTGGTCTAATTTTTTGGCTAGGTATTTTAAGAAATTTCCAAACATAAAGCAATTTCATCATTTTCGCTTCGAGAAGGAGACACCAGGCGTCATGTACTACCGTTCTTCTAACGGTTTCTCCCTTGCCGTTACGTCTTCTTTTTTCTTTCTCTCTCCTTCAAGTAGCATTAGTCTGTTCTCCTTTTCTTCATTTCGTTCTTTTTCTAACAGTTCAACTCTCACTTTCATCTCTCTTGCCTCTTCTTTCTTTCGTTCTTCTTCTCGCAATCTCTCTCTTGCCGCTCTTTCATTTTCTCTTTTCTTTCGCTCTTCTTCAGTTAGCATTTTCGCCTTTCTTTCGCTCTTCTTCAGTTAGCATTTTCGCCTTTCTTTCGCTCTTCTTCAGTTAGCATTTTCGCCTTTCTTTCGCCCTTCTTCAGTTTGCATTTTCGCCTTTCTTTCGCTCTTCTTCAGTTAGCATTTTCGCCTTTCTTTCGCTCTTCTTCAGTTAGCATTTTCGCCTTTCTTTCGCTCTTCTTTCTTTCATTCTGCTTCCAACATTTCAAACAGCGCCATCGCCTTTCCTCTCTCTTGTTCGTTCTTTCAATCTTCTTCTTCCAATAGTTGCACTCTCGCCCCTCTTTCATCTTTACTTTCTTTTGCTCTTCAATGCTTTCTCTCATTTTTTCTGCCATCATTCTTTCGTCTTGTTTTTTTTTGTTGTTCCTCGTTGCTAGGTCCACATCCAATTGCTTTTTCTTTTTGAGCTTCTGCATCCATCGAGTCTCCTTCCATGCTGTTGTTTTCTTTGCCTATGGGTTCTACCATCTTTCGTTCTTTTCCCGTTTTTTCACGATTGCTGCTCTTTTCACCTGATTTCCTTTTTCGTTCCATCATTTCGTTCCCTTTATTTTCCACCTCCTGTTCTTTCTTTCTGTTTACCGATATTCTGTCCTTTTGCCATTTTCTCTCGTTCAACTGTCTTTGTTGAAGCAATCGATGGTACTCCTTTTTTCCGGTATCCACATTAACAATGTTTCTCTCCTCCTTTTCTTCATTTCGTTCTTTTTCTAACAGTTCAACTCTCACTTTCATCTCTCTTGCCTCTTCTTTCTTTCGTTCTTCTTCTAGCAATCTCTCTCTTGCCGCTCTTTCATTTCTCTTTTCTTTCGCTCTTCTTCAGTTAGCATTTGTGCCTTTCTGTCTTCTTCTTCTTCTTTCTGTCGTTGTGCTTCCAAAATTTCAAACAGCGCCATCGCCTTTCCTCTCTCTTGTTCGTTCTTTCAATCTTCTTCTTCCAATAGTTGCACTCTCGCCCCTCTTTCATCTTTTCTTTTCTTTTCCTCTTCTTCAATGCTTTCTCTCATTTTTTCTGCCATCATTCTTTTGTCTTGTTTTTTTTTGTTGTTGTTCCTCATTGCTAGGTCCACTTCCAATTGCTTTTTCTTTTCGAGCTTCTGCATCCGTCAAGTCTCCTTCCATGCTGTTGTTTTCTTTGCCTATGGGTTCTACCACCTTTCGTTCTTTTCCCGTTTTTTCACGATTGCTGGTCTCTTCACCTGATTTCCTTTTTCTTTCTATCATTTCGCTCCCTTTATTTTCCTTCTCCTGTTCTTTCTTTCTGTTTACCGATATTCTGTCCTTTTGCCATTTTCTCTCGTTCAACTGTCTTTGTTGAAGCAATCGATGGTACTCCTTTTTTCCGGTATCCACATTAACAATGTTTCTCTCCTTTTCTTCATTTCGTTCTTTTTCTAACAGTTCAACTCTCACTTTCATCTCTCTTGCCTCTTCTTTCTTTCGTTCTTCTTCTAGCAATCTCTCTCTTGCCGCTCTTTCATTTTCTCTTTTCTTTCGCTCTTCTTCAGTTAGCATTTTTGCCTTTCTTTCTTCTTCTTCTTCTTTCTGTCGTTGTGCTTCCAAAATTTCAAACAGCGCCATCGCCTTTCCTCTCTCTTGTTCGTTCTTTCAATCTTCTTCTTCCAATAGTTGCACTCTCGCCCCTCTTTCATCTTTTCTTTTCTTTTGCTCTTCTTCAATGCTTTCTCTCATTTTTTCTGCCATCATTCTTTTGTCTTGTTTTTTTTGTTGTTGTTCCTCGTTGCTAGGTCCACTTCCAATTGCTTTTTCTTTTCGAGCTTCTGCATCCGTCAAGTCTCCTTCCATGCTGTTTTTTTCTTTGCCTATGGGTTCTACCACCTTTCGTTCTTTTCCCGTTTTTTCACGATTGCTGGTCTCTTCACCTGATTTCCTTTTTCTTTCTATCATTTCGCTCCCTTTATTTTCCTTCTCCTGTTCTTTCTTTCTGTTTACCGATATTCTGTCCTTTTGCCATTTTCTCTCGTTCAACTGTCTTTGTCGAAGCAATCGATGGTACTCCTTTTTTTCGGTATTCACATTAACAATGTTTCTCAAAAGATCGCTAAGGGGTCGTTCGTCTTCACTTTCAGAGTTTTGCCTCTGGGATGCCGCTGTTATAAATCACGGTAAAGCGCGTTATTAGAGAGAATGAACTCAACCTATCATGTAATATTCTTACGCCATACGGAACCTACTCCTAGATGTATGAACTGATTAGTTGACATTATGACCCTGAAAATAACGATAATGATCGAGAACTGGGTTTACTTAGCTTGTAATCGAGACATGTTAACTCTTGAGCATTATTTTGTGTTTAGTTGTTTGATATTGGGCTTTGTAAGCATCAGCTTGTAATTCAGTTCAAGAAGTGTAAAATGATTTAAAACATTTAAACTTCATTAGCGTTAACAAAATTAATTTAATTTAAAGTAAACTTACAATTTTTTCCATGCATGCATGGGATGCTCAAAAAGAACTTCAAGATGGCATGGCATTAAATTTTTTTTTAAAATTCGTCTATTTCGTTTCTTACTAAAAAAAATCTTAGTATTTCCAATAAAGGACATCACTGTACAAGCAGAATTATCAAAAACATTTTCGTTAACACAAACGTTTTGGAAGCCACCACCCTTGCTATTGTCTGAAACCTTCGAGCAATTTTCGAAAGTCCCTCCAAACACCTTGGGTTGAAAAATGATGCCCCCCCCCCCCCCCCACTTCCCCCCACAATGGGCATAGCCGCCTCTAGATCTATAGAATGCACCCTTATCAGATATGGAAGTCTTGTACGTCATGCCCTCTGTTGAACAGTTTTTGCCCTATTTCAGGACTGGTAGAGCTGAAAACAGTTGTATGTGAATGTTTCATTTCCGTTTGTTAAACATTTACTGATTCCTTGATCTTTAGACCCTACAAAAAACGGTTCTTTTTTCGTGTGTGTGAACGAAAGTTACAGCATTAACAACTTTTCGGTTTTCTCTCACTTACATTGAGTGACTGAGAAATTTGTTTGGATAACAACGTTAATGGTTTCTAAGGCGGGCTTGGTGCCAAATATATTGCTTACGACAGAAGTCTGATAAACAACGCACGGGCTAAGGAACTTTTGGAAATCAAAGCCAGTGATACATCGAAGGAGACTGTACTTAACTTTCTTTAAGCCGTAGGAAAGAGACCGGATCCATTGATTTATCAGATTTATCTTGCGCCAAAACAACATGGGAAACTATTTCCTGACCTGATTAAACTGACAATATTAACTAGAGAGTGCATTGCTATTTTTCAGTGGTTCACTGCTATATCTACAATCCGTGACAAGAAAAATTTGTAATTTATTTGCAATGGAAAACTGAATGCGGTTTTTACGGGTTTATTGTAACAGAAAAGGAAAACCTATGGTACTCCTAATGGCGCTAAACACAATTAGATGGAAAGCGTTTAAAATGCGTTTTAACAATGGAAAATTGAATTCGGCGAGCATCTAAAGGAGATCTGTGGCAATTCGGTGCTCGAGCGAAATTGGCGGGAAATGAAGGTGAATGCTTCAACGCGACATGTTTATACAGATAACCAAGTCAAAACATGCGCCTAAAGTACACATAACACTGACTTACCGTGTGGTTGAGCAGCGTTTCCAGAGTTTGCTTTAGCTTGTTTGCCTTCTTTTTTCTTATAATTCGTTTTCCCTTCCCACGGGCTGACCACGATGGCAGGAAACCACTGGTGGTTGAATTTTACTTTAACTCTCTGCCCTGGCGTTAGGGTTGCTGGGCTGGCCAGGGTTATATATTTTGTTTTATTCTGTGTTCGATTCCCTTCCAATTGTTTTCCGTAAGCCACGTTATGGTAATTTTGTCATTTACCGACATTTTCTCTTCCCGAATATAAAAAAATAAATTGAGCTTCGCGTGGATTTCTTGGTTTCTTGGAATCGAGGTAGAGAACTGGGCTCTATTTTAGTGTCAAATGTCATATCACAGCAGCTGACGTATTTTTGTCTACCGTTATCGAAAAGAAAAGTATCTGTTGTTATTCAATGAGATGAAAAGGAGTGGGCTGGGAATTCTGCAATGTGGCCTACTTTTTAACTGTTTGACAAACGGTAGCAAGGCGAATGTTAAGGAAAACATGCACAGTCAAGGAATAAAATGGAATGGAAGGTTTGTTTAATGAAGTTGTTTTGGTTAAGACACGATAAAACTGACACAAGCTTGCACCTCTATAAACTTTCAACGACTCAACTTTCGATGCTATCGACTCAGACTAAGTTTTATCGAATACGTTCATCAGAACAACCACGCATCTTTTGGAAGGTCAGTTTACCACTGGAACTTGGCAGAGACAAAGTGAGCGATGTTAGGTTCATGTCAGACTCGTTGGTTCGAAGGAAAGGTAAGTCAAGTAAACATAAGCTTACTTCAGATTATCAGCTTGAAGAATCCGATTTGTTGATGACATTTTGCTTTTCTCGTGGGACTATAAATGCTATCCTGTTGTTGTTGTTGTTGTTGGTTTATTTCGCCTTTGCTGTACGTGATTTCTACCTGTTTAGTTACAGAATCTGCACTGAAAACCGTTGGTTAAGTAACTTAATGACCTTGTAAAATAAAATAAAAAATAAAGATTTGCCATAATAATTATGTAATAATTATGTAGGTTGTTGAAAGATCAAACACATTGCGGCGTTTCAAATGCAGACAAATGCGTTTCTATCCGTTGCAAACAGAAACGTTTGAAACATTTTTCAAATGGGTTTCAAACAGGTTTCAAACGCGTTTCAAACGTAAATGCTTAAAAACGCTTTTGTGATAAGCCCCCTTTTCATACGGAGGGTCACACATAGTTAATAGAACAAACTGGTTATGAAGCTAAACAAATTTCAAAAAGAGTGTACAAAGCTGCTTTGTTTTATGTTGAACGAACCGTGACCCTGCACATTGTTTTGTTGAACGTGTGAGCCCAAATGTTTTTACTGGTCGGTTGCTCATATCCATTTCAATACCTTTTGTGTTTTGTGCAGGGCAAGGCAAACGAACAAAAGAAATGGAAACCAAAAACATATAACAAAGGACTGACTGAGTTTCATAACCAGTTTGTTCTATTAACTATGGTAATAAGTACAGGAACTATCAAGTCAAGGAGCCCTTGCTACCTCATCCAGTTCCTGATCGACCTTGGCAGGTGTTAGCTGTAGACATGTTTGCCCTTGCTCAAGGGAAATTTGTTGTGCTCGTGGATTATTACTCAAAGTACTTTGAACTGACACAGCTTAAAGACAACACAAGTGCCTCTGTCATCAACTGTCTAAAACAGCATATGTCAAGACATGGAATACCGGAGGTTCTACATTCAGATAGTGGCCCTGAATTTAGCAGTTTGGAATTTCAACAGTTTGCCAAACAGTATCAATTTCAGCATGTTACTTCATCACCGAGATTTCCTCAGAGCAATGGCTTAGTGGAACGTACGGTTCAAACAGCCAAGACACTACTCAAAAAAGAGGTCCACAATGCGTACATGAGTGAGCTTACGATGAAAATTTGCACGGAAATATCTAGAGACGGAATTTGTGATGTAGAAAATGTTACTGTCAAAGATATTAAGCTAAATGAGAAATACACCATAGGCTGTCTGCCTCTGATTTTCCATAAAAACTATTTAACGATATAATGTGGTACTGTCACAGGTATGGAAGCACAACTTAAAAAATGGTTCATTGACTGTATAACTGGTGCAAGTGTTCCAAGTCCAAGAGATGTGATAAAAACACATGTCCACCAAGCACCATTGTGGCTTGCAACTTAACAGTCTCAAGAGCTTCTGTATTGGAAAAGTATCTTGGTTTGTCGAGGATGATTTTTTGTTTTGTTGGACTGGAAGGTCGTTCGTTAATTTGGTATCGTTTTTGTCACGCTATGTGTAACTGTAACAAGTATAGTTAACTTGCATTTTAAACTTAGTAACATCAACGTTTTCAAACAATAACTTTTCAACGTTTTAGTGTAACTGCACTTAACCCAGATTTGTGTCTTTAAAGGCATTATTTGTTCTCCGAAGAGAATTCATCGTTTCCCGAAGGAAATATTTTGTTCCCAGAAGGGAATTATAAGACCCTGAAACAGGGTTATGGATTGCCAGATGTTGTACATGGAGCAATTCACAATGCTGGACTGCACAAGTCACTCGGCGGCCATCACAGCTGTCTTTAAAACTACATCTCGGTGATTTAGGGAACCTTTTGTGGGCGAAGATTTTGTCTACACCTTCAAAACATCTGAAAAACTCTTTACGTGAAAACAATAGACATATTGCTCGAATGCTGTGCCTGATTACTGGTGCAATATAACACGAAAACATCGTAAATTTCGAGTCTCTTACCTCTCTTTCTCCAACGGCGAAAAAACGTGGTTGCTTCCACGTTCCGTGTTTTTTATATCGAAAATACGTCGTTCGTTATCCGGAATCAGTTAGCAGCACTTCGTGTTCAACCTCGCTCATATTCGCGTGTTCGTGCTCTCATCGTTCGTACGGAAATAAACAATATCTGTTCGAGACCAGGCATCGTGATACCGAAGACAACCCGAAGATTGGACTACCACGGACTTACGGACACTTCCCATGACATAGAGTGAGATTACACTTCATGTTAGCTCACTCAAAAAGCGTATGAGGATGACAGATCCCTATTTAGCAATCTTGGAGTTACGAAATACTCCAATTCCTGGAGTTGGACTTTCTCACACTCAGTTGCTTATGGGACGTCGCAAAAAAGCATCATTCCTTTTAAGAATACTTTGCTAAAGCCAATGGCCTACGACCCCAGTGAAGTTCAGTGAGTGCTGAAAGCAAAACAGCAAGTTCAGAAGAAGTATTTTGATCAAAACTGCAAGTCCCTTGAACCATTAAGATAGTATCAGGGTGCATCAGAGAGGAACCTGGGAACCAGCAGTGTTATTGGGGAGATCTGACAAAGGCGAACCAAGATCATATATTGTGAAAGCGAATGAACATCATTACAGACGAAACCGGAGGGATATTCTGAAGACACAAGAAACCCCATTACATGAAGACTCATCCAGTGAAGTAGCGGAGGATACCAACAGCAGAGATCCTGTTGCAGACCAACTACCTAATCACCCTAGGGACGAGTCTGATAGTGAACTCACATCAGCTACATTTCCCATTATCAGTAGAGTCAGTGGTTGAGTCATCCACGTACCCTTGTGTTACCGAGAATGATTTCATTGTTCTGAATGACATTGAACACTGAACATTTTAATAGCAAACTGAGGACACGTTTCTAACATTTAGTTTTCTTTGTTATAGGACTGGCTCACAGTTTTTGCTATATTTGTTATTCATTTAAGGGCTACAGGGAAAGATGTTATGTTATGCATAGTCTGGGTACCCTGTGATATTCGGGGGAGCCCAGGGGCAGTTGCCATCTTGATCCAAGAATGGAGTTCAGTTTATATCTTAACACAAACCAAAACTAAATTTAAGCCAGCCATCAAAGAAAAGGACTGAACACATTTTGCAAGGTCAAGATGGTTTTGGGAATTTAAATTGGATGGACTCGTAAAAATACTTTAATTCAGTTTAATAGCAAAACAAAATGTTTCACATTTTTACATGTACTTAATTTATACTCTTTGAATAATCATTCACTGAAAGGCTTTGAAAGGCTTTGAAAAAGTGTTGACAGGCCTGGCCAGGGTTCCTTGATGGTGGCACCTATTAATACATGTATTTTACTGTTGTAGTACATGTGCGATGTTTATTATTATTAGGGTGCAGCACTCATTCATGACTGCACATTTTCAAGTACTTTCACTCTATACACTGTACATGTATATCAATTTCAAATTACTCTTACTTGGCTTTTTTGGCTTTTTTTCCATGTTTCAAGTGGTTTCTTTGCACTTGTTTTTAAATCATCCCAAAAGGACCTTCCTTGCTTTTTTGACATCTTCCATCACCATATGAAACCCAAGCTAAAAGAAAAATGTACATGTGCATGAATGTCAACTTCCTACCACTTTATTATATCAATTTTCAATATGCATAATATTAAGCAAATTCTCACTTTCTCAATATTATATTAAACAGGTGTCAGATTGTTTCCAGACTGTCACATTGTTTCCAGACACCAAATTGCCAGGACCCGGTTACTGAAAAGCCAATTAGCGCTAACCCAAGATTAAATCAGCCTTAATCGAGGGATAAAATAATATTATTCTGATGTTCCCATTCTTCTTCGGGACGGCTAACATAGATGAGATCCAGGACGTTGGCCTTGAGACTGGTTCAATGACACCTGAGCTATGTAATTCTTCTAGGGTTTCTTTGATTTTACTGCGAAGTGCGACTTGACCTCGCTGGGGAGCATGTTGAATTGGCTTAGCTGAGCCGTTGATTTGGATATGGTACTCGCCCTCTAGTAAACCAAGGCCTTCGTCGAACACAGTGGGAAACATCTCTTTAATCTGCTCCTTGGAGAGAGGACTGGAACTAGATATCGCATCCTGGACAGAAAACACTCGACCCCCACTCGTGTCAGGCTTATGGAAAGCGTCAGAATCCTTAATTTCAACCACACCCATTCCTTCGCAAGCTGATTTTCCCAAAATAGGACGACAGCGCTTGCTTTCCACAAGACGACACAGCAACAGACAAGTGAATGATCCTCTCCAAACTTGGAGTTCCACAGTTCCTAACACTGGGATATTTCAACCATCATAGGATACAATGGATGACTTAGTTGGGGACACCTGCTTTAGCTCAAAATCACCAGTTGCCTTCTTGTAAATATGCACAGGCAAAACATTGCAACGCTCCCCGGTATCAATCTCGAATCGTATGAAATTCCCACTTGGTACTTTCAATGTCAAAAGATTCGAATCCACACTCTGGTAAGAAACAACTTTGAAAACAGGGAACTCATCCTCTTCCTCGAGCATCAAAACTCTATTGGCGCTGGCAGAAATGGGGCATTTCCTTGCAAAATGGTTCTCCCTGCCGCACTTGATGCACTTCTTTCCCCACGCAGGACAGGCCTCACGTTTACCTTTGTGCTTTCTACCACAGATTCGGCAAGGATAACATCGTTGATTTGCAGAAGATGGAGGTTTATCAGACGGTTTATCTTCTAAGGACTTCTTGCTTTCATTGAGTAGATGACATTGGATGGGTTAAGTTCGCTTACCGCCTTTACCTGCGCTTGAGACATCTCCGAAGCGCAACAAATGTCTAGTGTCTTCACAAGATCAAGTTCGGGTTCACGAAGAAGGCTTTTCTCTAACTTTGTTGTCAGCAATGCCAAAAATAATCCTATCTCTTAGAATGTCATCGGGTGTAATAGCATCAAAAGCGCACTTATCAGCAATTTGTCGAAGCGCAGTCAAATAATGATCAAACGATTCACCAAGCTCTTGTTGTCGTGAATTAAAATGATAGTGTTCGAAAGGAACATTCTTTCTCGGGTTGCAGTAACTGTCAAATCGCTCAATGACACCTTTTATATCCTTTTTCTGGGTAGCCGATAGGTTCCACGTTTTGAAAACTTTTCTTGCTTAAGGACCGATTGCAGTTAGGAGGGCAGCCACTTGAACGTCACCTTCTTCTTTGCGGACTTTTGAAGCGACGCTGTAATGCTCCCACATCTCTTTCCATCCGCTCCATTTTTCAGCCACATTTGAATCATTGATGTCAAGAGAGTGTGGTGCCGGCAACGAGTGAAGGAAAGCCATCGATTGTATCCCCCTCCTGACACCATGTAACGGTTGTACTTTATTCAAGAACTGTAGAACGTGAAACAAACATGTCGACAGTACCGAGTTCCAAAGTCACCAAAACTGAGCCACATAAATTTATGGACAGCTTAATATATACACACTTGCCACGCAAGGCATTTGCACGTGCTAACGCGCAATCACTGATTATAATAACTATCGGCACAGTATTGACTGATTTCTTCCATAGAACAGGTATCCAAAACCTTCTCTTGGTGTGAATTTCAGGAGCTAACGTTTACACGACTAATCTCGAAGCATGCTCGACCCAGGCCAAGTTAGCATGGTGGTCATCGCTGCGGGGAGGAGGGAGGGCTGACATAAACTGGGGGGCTCTATATATACCCCCATGCTCAGCGGTCTTGCCAGTTGTTGCCCCTAACAACTGGGCCCATGGAATGAAATAATAAGGGTGTTTGTTCGCGCAGGTTTCAGTGAGAATAGTAACTAATTCCCACTGAAGCCCTTACCCACAATCACCCCAGGTATTGTTAAGTTATGGGAATGAAGCTACTCCTACGGTGGCCAGTCATGTGAGTCCCACAATCAGTTGGGCCACGCCTTTGGAAGGGTTCAGTCTAGTTTGGGATAAAATCCTGGGTCCTCCTCCCAAAACTCTTAAGATACGCAAGTACGACATACACTATTATGACAGCATGAAGAATGATCATCATAATTAAAATATCTGAACATATCATTAAATAAACTCAGGGAAATACAGGATGGAAACCATAGAGAGTGTTTAACTGTCTATAATTGGCAATGTTTTCCTCCGAGCTTTTTCCTCTGGCTGGAAGTTTTCCAGCAGCCAGGACTGAAGCCGGACTTGAATCCTGCAGAGTTTGGTCTAGGCAATTATAGTGGTCGACCATCACTAGTGTCCACCAACCAACATGCCGTTGGAGATTCCTAGGAGCTGCAAAGTGTAGTCCGGAAGATAAGCGAAAAATTGTTCAAATTGGTGATACAAGTACCAAATTTCATCTGCGTGATCCTTTTCGGGCAGGTAATAATATAAGATTAAAATCCACTTTGGATCCTAATCGGTTTGCTAGTTATTGGTCGACGAAAAGTTCCCATATGTTTTGTACTGGAAACCACAGGGTACCCAATTCGTAAAAAATGAAAATAATCTTAAAAGTCATTTGAGCTCAATTTTCCTGTGGATTATTGGAGGTAACATTCTTACAAAATATTCTCACAAAGATCTCAATGTAATCCAACGTTTTTGGCCTACAGAATAATGTACCTGGAAAGTTCTATTCACTCTTGATAGCAATTGCCGTTGCAGGTGCACAGGGCAGTGCAGGGCAAGTTTGCCTTTGTGCATTTGCACAGTCCGCGGCATGCACGCTTACAACCACATCTGATAAGCTCATTACACGCTTTTGATGCCTCAGGTAGGGAAGTCCATTTCGGTGTCCATCCATCGGAAGACAGATACCATCCCCACTCTGCTGCACTTGGAAGCTCTTGGATAAGATCTAGTGTGCGCCCCCAGACATGACCGGCTTGAAACACTGCCCTGTTGACATGTTGTTCAAGGGCCGCTTGGGTTGGCGGGATACTCTCAATGCCTCTGGTGCCTTGAGAAAAGATGGTTTGCCGTGCCATATTGACATTCTGATGGGGGGTCGTTCGGCTATACATTATAACCACGAAACGCTCCAGTACTCTGAATTGCTCCTCGGAGACTAATGTTTGTGGTGATGATAGACTACGAAAGACTGTCGTTGCCTCGGGATAACATTTCCATGCTTGAAATGCGGTTTTCTTGCCCCTTCCTGCAAAATACGATACCGTATCACATCCAGTGATGGCATGAAAGAACGGTAGCCCTTCGCATTGCTGTATGGTGAGTGAACTAGATATCTTGTGGATCGGCAGGTACCGCAAGTGCTTGCCAACACCAAATGCAACCCACAGCTCCTCCACTTCCAACTTGTGTAAAAATGCGATGGCTAAAATTACCACGTCCGTGTCAACAGTTCGTATGAGGATTTTCTTCATACCACTAACTGAGGCATGCTTTGCATGAACAAAGATACGAGTATCTGCTTCCTCGTGGTTGCACGGTGCCAGACCCTCCTTGTCTATTGTGGTGGAGCTGATGACGTCCACGCCAGTTGTGCTGATTACTTCAACATCTGGTAAACTGATAGATGCGACGTTCACTGCGAGGTACTGGAATAGCTCCGTCTTGTTGTCATCCAGCCTCAAAAATGACTTCCAATTTAATGGAATCGCCGCATTGTCGCAGACACGTCTACGAGATCCAGAGCCTCTGGCTTCGCGAGTACCTTGCTTTAAGCTGTTCTCCAGGTAGCGATCCCACACCAAATCGATTCTCTTTACATTCTGTGTCTGATGGTTGACGATGTGCGGGAGAAAGACAGATTCTGCATACTCCTTAAAGGTCTTGCACTTACCAGGTGGAAGCATATTAACGACAGCTGCGGCATCTATAACAATCGCATCGACTGAAGGACGCTCCAAAATTGTTTCGACTTCAACGCATGTGATAAGTTCCGATTTCTGGCCTGTACGCATCTTGCCATTACAAGAAAGTGCAGGTGGACTTGAACTGTTTTCATGCTTAAAGAACTCTTCAAGATTTCCCTCTCTTGCTTGACAAGCGATATACAGTCTGGAAAAGAGTCTGCAGTCGCTCTTGAGATAGGCAACTTGATTACTTGTCTTTTTTGATTGCGTTTTCTCAGACGTGCCAAACAAAGGTAGGTTGCATTGTTTGATAGTGTCTGTGATGGCTTTGGACCGCTTATTAAGTCGCTCCTCTACATATTTGTCATACTCTGATTGTCCTTTTCCTTTGGCTGATGAAACAGCTTCCACAACACATTTTGGCATTATTTCCTTGGTGTCCAATACAAGAAGATCGGTACTCTCTTCACAAAATGGATTCCCCATTTCCTGAATTACACCGGTCAGGCTTTTGACGTCTTTAGCGAAAGCTTTCTGAACAGATGGGATTTGTTCGTGGTGACGGGTGTCATGAGGCTTCCGTACGTCATATGTACTCTCAAATTCCTTCACTCCTCTTGCTATTTCGGGTCCTGCTACCATCCAGCGTCGAAGTGCTGCGGGACTTTCCGTTAGCCCTACTGCCCCTCCGTCCCCTTTGATCATCTCATTTTCTTGTTCATGGTTTTGGTCCATAGAAATCTTCGAGAATAGATGCTGGGATTTCTGTACAACGAACCTCCCCTGTTCAAACTCGGCGTATACTGATGGATGCCTCTCCTTTAGGTTGACCAGGTCTCTGATGTGGATGGAAAGCCATCTTGAATAGTTAACTAAATCTAAAGCAAACATCCAAGGGACTAGCTTGCCAACAATCTGAATATAGAGAGGAAAGTTGCCTTCCCTAGTAGACCTGACAAATTCTAGAACCAAAAGTTCCAACTCAAGCGCAGTTGACCAGAAGAGAAACTGCGGATGTGCTTCACACTGCTTCTGTACCCAAGTAGTAAAATCGTCAGGTTCACTATTGTCAACGATACTAGCCTTGTAAGCTCTTTGCTGTAAAATATGCAACGCGCATGCACTAACTTGATGTGCATAGCGAGACCTTGTGATGTGTGACGCCTTCAGTATAGCATCTGCCCTTCCACTGGTTGTGATGTCGGCTTGGACTAATGCACTATCCCATCCGCTACTTTTTAACCAATGCCCGACCATCTTCAGTGAGGCCATCTCAATGTGCAGTCCCCCCATCATCACAACATAGCTACTCTCCCCATACGTATCTGCTCTCTCCCACTGGATCTGTTTAGCAAGGGCGTAAAGGGGCTGGTCCATTCCAATTACGGGTGTCTGTCCAGGATTGATGTATGCAGTCGCGTCCTTTACTAATTTCATGGCATGTTGGATCATTGCTTTGCTGTGTGCATTTTCTTCGAAGAGAGGTAACAGCGACGTTATAGCATTAGGTGGGAGAGCTCTTGTTTGCAAGGAGGCAAAGTGGGCGGACCACGACAGATATTCTCTCTCCTCCAGCTTTTCCTTCTCTAGTAGTTCCTCAACCTTATTTAGCCATTGGTACTCACATTTCATATTATCAGTTACCAAATCTGACTGCGGTTTGTTAGCGTTACACCCTCTTGGAACAAAATAATCTTTCTTCGATTCTTGTTCTGTATAAGGCTGAATACCACTGTAGCTGTCTGGTAGATTGGACACAGTTTTCCTTTTTGGTAGGTCAGAATTGATTAGAACTCGATTTCTGTCAATACCAGCAAAGTCTGTTGTTGGGTGCTCTGTGAGGGAAATTGCTGTTCCATGAAATGAGTCCTTAGCTGTACGCGAGCTCGGGTTGTGGTCTATGTTGTCCACACTACCCGTAGTAAATAGTGATTTTTTTAACTTTGAGGGACACACTACCCCCTCCTCTTCAAACTGGGCGCATACGCTGTTTCCAAGATCTGCTGAAATCTGCATCACTTGGTCGTATGAAATCGATAGTCCTAATCTGTAGAGCTTATCTACCAACCTTTTCTTCCTGGTTTCAGCGTGGACTAGTAGTCCCAGATAGACCGGTAATGGAGGCTCTCTATTCGGGTCGTGTCTAGTTGCTGTGGCATCAGATTGCGGGTCTCTCTGGCGTTTCACAGCATTAAAAATCAACAGCTGGGAAATCATCTCACTTGCCTTCATGCCTGTTGTATCTTGCTCGTTTTTGTTCTTGGCATTCGGTCCCTCTAATATCATGTTCACAAGTGCTAGGAGTAAGTCAGGTACTGCAGAGCGCTGACCGTCGGTATCAAATGTACCATTAAAACATTGCTTCTTAGCTAATAGCTCTTTCCTGACAAGTATCGCAGCTTTGGCAAGATGCATGGCTTCAGTATCATAGTCATGAGTTTGGGCAAACTGCAGAGCTGCCCCAACGTCACTAGAAAAAACAAGCTTTACTTCTTTTCCTTCAGTATACGCGCGAAGTTCTGGTATTTGTGCCAGCAGGCGATCCTTCAGCCTTGTGCTGTTTACTCGGCTAGGAACAAGTGCTCCAAGCTGCTCAAGTGAAGACGAGTAAATTTTGGCCAAATCTGATAACTGGAAAACTATTGGTCTTGGAGCCTCCTCAATATACATGACAAGTTCCGCTAAAGCAATAGCCTCCAAAGAAACTTGAGAAGTGTCAGTTACTTCTTCCTCTTGTGAGGTTCTTATATTCCTGGCTCGATTGTAAAGAGCTGTGAGGCATGATGCGTGGTAGTATGCATCAAGGGCATGCATATCACCTGCTGCCAACTTTGACAACAGTTTATGATCTTGAAGTTTTGCAGCTGCTGCTCTTACATTGCTATCAATAGCAAGTGTTGCTGCTCTACGAAGATTCTTACCTGTTAAAACATAAAATTTTTAAAACATCAAAATTGTGAATTTTCCCTTCAATTTTTCTTGCTTCTTTTTGCGATTTTAGCTACAATTTTTTCTATCGATTTTACAGTTTATTCATAAGAAAAGTTGAATGTTTTTATTTAATGAGTTTATTTTTCTGTACATTTGTCTCAGCTTACATTTGTTTACAGACAAACCCCTACTAAAACCGTTAACATCTGAAATACATTCAATTATTAAATTTTTTTTCAACAAACATCTTTATTCAACATCAAACAAAACTGATTACAATATGACATAAAAAAGGAATAGTTCAATGTTTACTGAATCACAACTCAATAAAATTTTCGCTATTCTTGAAAATTATTTTTAGAATTATATTTCTGACTGATGGCGTACAAAAGAACAGCTAGCATTTTTTAGTTGAGAGTTTTTAGGAATAGTCAAGCAGATACAATTCATTCACTTGTTGGGGTAAATAATACATCTTATCTGGTAAATGTTTCTGTGGTTTCAGAATGGTTTCTCTGATTAGCCACACCACAATGAACATTTCAGACATATTACAATTAGGCCACTGGTTTACTGTTGTGTGTCACCTACAGTAGACTCAAAGTTGTTATTCTTATTACACTACCTGTTTCTTCGCAAAAGAAGCATCGATTCGTGTCATCCCTTATCAATGGTCTCGCTGCTGTTCCCAGGGAAGCACGTCTAGTTTTGACTGGGCTCGCCGGCTGTGTAGAACTCTCCTCGTCAGAGTCGCCACTGATCTCCGCATTCTTTCTCTTCTGAGCTCTGCACAGCTTTGCACTGCTGCATTTGTTAAAACACGATTTGTGCCAGGACGCTTGGTGAGTTTTCAGTGTTTCTTCGACCCCTCTTCCTTCGTCAAGACTCGACAATGGCACTTGAATTGGTAATCGGCCAACCTCCGCGAATTTCGGCAAATTATCAGCTAAACTTTTGTAACCCGATCCGTGATCTTTTCGTTTATTATTAACTGGACAAACAAGCTTTTCATCTATATTGTCTGCTTGGCATAAAGCACACAAATCCCAGTTCATACTAGTCCGCATACGATCCATTTTTGTAAAACTTTTTCCAACTTAGAGCAACCTGTTTGTACATGACAAAATCAGTCAGGCGTTCCTTGCTCACACCACAGCAACCTGGCCTTTTAGTCAGATTTTTTTAAAATAAAGCATATTAACTGGACGAGAGAAGGTACAAAAAGTTTAAATAAACAAAATATGACTATTACAATGATACTAGGGCATTTTGGGCATAATTCCGTTAAGTTTAATGCATAAATACGGAAAGCTTTGAGACTGCTGTACCAAACCGCTGACCGCCAGTTAAAAGCGTCTTAAAATATATGCTTAAGATTAGGATCCAGATGGGATCTTAATGTTATATGAATATATATGGTAAAAGGTATTTATTCTGAAAATTTCATACTTGTATCACTAATTTGAACAATTCCACTATTTTTTGTCGCCTATCTTCCGGACTAGTGATAGAACACCCCGACTGAAGGCTATGGAACAAGAGCTACAATCGGAGAGATAAAAGGTCCTGGTATATGGAAAATGAATGTTTCGCTTTTAGATGATGAAAACTATTTAGAACAGTTACGTATTAATATATTCAAATGGAAACTAGAGGGTGAAAATGAACTGTCTGACAAACGCTGCGTTTGGGACTGGATCAAATATAATATCAGATTACACGCTATTAGTTACTCCAAAGAAAAAGCTAAACTTAGATATGAGAAAGAGCAGCAGATTCAACGGAAACTTGAAGAAGCTAACAGGCTGTTTGAAAATAACCCTAGTGCGTCAAATAGACTGCGATTAGATGAAATTAAAGAGAAACTAGAACTCTTATATGAGGAAAAAGTTAAAGGAATTGTCATACGAGCAAGAGCACGCTGGCATGAGTATGGTGAAAGGAGTAATAAATACTTTTTAAATTTAGAAAAGAGAAATCATGTTAAAAATCACATCCGAAAATTGCTAATGAGTGGTTCAATAACTACAGACCCATATCAGATACTTTCCGAACAAAAACGCTTTTATCAAAATCTTTACAAAACGAATGATTCCGAAGAGGCTTCAGGCTCCACAGAGGTATTTTTAAATAGTCTAAATATTCCTAAGTTATCGGAAGAACAAAGGCAATCATGTGAAGGTAGAATAACTACCGAGGAATGTAGAACAATTATAGAAACGTTCCAAAACAATAAATCACCAGGGAATGATGGTCTCCCCATTGAATTTTACAAAAGCTGTTGGGATTTCATTAGTTAACCTTTTATAGACTGCGTCAATGAATCCTTTAACAAAGAAGAAATGTCTAATTCCCAAAGGCAGGCTGTAATCACTTTAATAGAAAACAAGACGCTGTGGGAGCGTATACTTGGGTGTCGTTGTATTAGGCATATTGGAGAATATTGTCTTGGGAATCTGCATGCACGTTATTTCACGGTTTGATGATAGGGAGTATTCGGATAGTGTGAGCAGTCTAACAAAGAAGCGCGTTAACCGTCTAAAACAAGAAGACACAGTACACTAAGCGTGCGAGATCGCACGTAAATTATTAAAGTAGCGTGTCCACTGTGTCAAAAGATGAGTACATACTGAAAAATACAAATCGATGCCTACTTTGTACTTACCGTTGAAAAAAAGGCTGTATGTCAGAGTTTCCCGATGGTTGTTATTGGTTTTAGCTAAATCTTGTAACTAGCTGGTCTGTGTTTCCGACACTTTTGAAGTGAATGCAAATGTAGCCGCAAAGTGGCCTTTCGAAGCCATGATGTAATTCTGGTCGGGACCCGAGGTCAAAACAACTTTTCCAATTGAAAGTTTTGCTGGAAGTATTCCCGCCGTTATTATAATAAAGTTTGAATGAAACTTATAAATTTAATCAAAGTTAACGACAGAAGTGATAATTTAGGAGGAGAGAAACAAATTTAGCCCTTTGAAATATTTTTTTTCAGTTGAGGTAAAAATGTTGCAATTTGCATAATGTGAAAGTAATTTGAAACCTTTCCAGTAACGCATAACGCAGCTGTTTCATAAAAGATCTCGCAATCAGTCACACGAAAATATATCCAGTTTTTATTCCTCTGTATCCGAAACACAGAAAAGAAAATGAAATGAAAAAGTGATCGCTTTAAGGTTATTTTCGCCCGAGAAACATTCACTAGCGGAAGCAAAACTCGCAAGAAACATCTCGCAAGACACCGCGTGCATTGTTTACATCTTCTTTTGGCGGTGAATTTTTGCACCCAAAGTTTCAGTTGGCTGTTCTGTTCCTTCAACTTCACGAAATAAAAATTAATGAAAGGCAAACAACCGAAAGAAGTGAAATTAATTGGGATTCCTACCACGCTTATATTTCTTCCTTCACTGTCCACTGTTCACTTCTTTTTAAATAAGCGCTATGTATGTATTCGTCTAAATTATCTTCATGTTCGTTTGAACATGTTTTAGCGGGTTTCCGTCATGAAGGTATCGTAGAATTTATCGCGAGTGTCAAATACTTTCGCAGTGTCTTCTTGAGTAATTTCTTTACGCATATTGAATATGAAACTGTTACAGTAGATGCAACAGAGAAAACACAACTTGCACTTTGTGACGTTCGCAAACAACAGGTGTACTCCACCGCGGTTAAACGAGAGAAATTTGCAAAAGTTAACCAAAGTACTTCAAAGTTAAGGTTGTCATTTTCACTGTTTATTAAAAGTTTCATATATTGACAATACACTGTCAACTCACTAAACGTTTTGAAAGTTTACTAAAAAAAGTTCTAAGCGTTTGAAAACTATGAACCGCAGAACTGTCGGCGCCATTTGCCAACACAATTTTGCTCAGACACGAAGCGTTTTGATCAGTTTTCAACGATCGAAAAGAAGCTCCTTATTTTGAGCCGGAAAAATGAAAAGATAGTTACATAAACTAATTATTTTATACACCCTTGCCCACGTTTCCACTTAATACTAAGTGAATCCCACCAAATAAAACGAAAAACGCCTCGGACGTGTGACTGCAGTGAAGGTTTGAACAATCCCGCCATCCCCAGAGTTGTACAATACTGCACATTTGTGGACGACCAAACTGCATTTTAATACTTGGTCGCTACGCCCAAGTAAAAAAGGAAAAGATCGCATGTTAATAGAAAATTGGAGGCCCATATCTCTTGTCAATGTAGACGCTAAGATAATATCAAGTAGATATATCTTAATTGTTCGGGGACAGCTGATGTTGTTATTTTAAGGCTCCCTGGGAGTGAACCAACCGTAAAATAAGGGGTTCGTTTCGGGTAAACATCGGGTCCCTCACCTTGTTTGGGACCCGATGTTTTTGCCCGAAACGACCCCCTTATTTTATGGTTGGTTCACCCCCGGGGAGTCTTAAAATAACAACAACAGCTTTCCCCAAACAATTAAGATATATCTCCTCCCCTGATCCATCCTTCTTCACATCAGTGCAAAACTCATAAGGGCTACCCTCGATTAGAGCAACCAAACCAAAACGCAAAGGATGCCCCCATTCGTCCAAACGAAGCCCTATGGAGCACATTAGGTCCGTGTGTTACTAATTGAATAAATGCATACCCCTTGTATATACCGCGATGGTGAATCTTACATTCGAACTTCAGGACCTAGGGTTTCGTAACTGGCTTCACAGTTACAAAATACATGTTCGAGAAGATTTTCATGTGAGGAATCTTCTTATCTTTCATAACATGATCGAACCTGAAATTCTCAGAGTGATCAGATCAGAGTTAAACCAATTCGGCCCTTTAAAGTTTAATTACGGCATCTTGATTAAACTTATAAAAGAAGGGAACAGAGGCATTGAACGTGCTAAGTTCTTCTTAAGACAGGAGGTGCCGGGAATCGTCAACATCTTTGACGAGGACGCTGTTAAGAGAAGACTCGACATTAATATAAACAGAAAAAGAGAAGAAGTCACTGAAATAGTTGTAAACGGGTCGGGTTGGACAGTTGCAGGGATAGACAAAGTATTCCTTGACTTTGCCCGATATGAGCCAATAAGAGGTGGATCTTATTTCCCTCTTCCTCAAGCTCTAAAAGCAAAACAAGCTTTAATAAATATCAAAAACAGAGATCATGCTTGTCTTAGGTGGGTAATGAGGGCTGCGTACTACCCAGCCGCTGTGCACCCGGAAAGGACAAGTAAATACCCAATAGAAGATGGACTTGACTTTACAGGCATTTCCTTCCCAACGCCGTTACATGAAATACCGAAGGTTGAGAAGCTCAATAACATTGCAATCAATGTTTTAGGCTGGCAGAACAATAAAGTTGTTACCTATCACGTCAGTGAGATGGAAGGCGAGGAGATTCCACGAATCAATGTCATGCTCATTACAAAGATAGACCCTCACACCTGCCGTATGTGATATATGCTGACTGCGAGAGCCTCATCGAAAAGCTAGACGCGCGAATCCCACCCAAAGAACAAAGCAGCACCACAAAGACTGAGGTCCACAAGCCCTGCGGGTTTTCCTTCATTGCTGTCAGATCAGATGGCGTGGTTGGCCATCCCTACATTTACCGAGGAGAGAACCCTGTTTGTGAGTTTCTTGCCTCTCTTCAGAGGGCTGAAGTAGAGATACGTGAGGCTCTCGAGCACAAAGAACCAGTGCAAATGACAGGTGTTGATTGGGATGACTTCAACAAAGCCACGGATTGTAATATCTGCGGTAAGACTCTGATTGTGTGCAATTTAAGGGACGAGTATGAGTTCTTCCACCCAGAAACAGGAGAGTACTGCGGTAAGGTACACAGGTACACGAGGACTCCTGGCAGTAAGAGTAGTTGTTATGGAGAGTTTCTAAAACTCACAACACGAGATGACCATGGAAGATATAAAATTAGTAAGTGGGCAAAGAGGCAGGAAAAGCCAGACATAGAGTTCCCAGAGGACGACTGTAGATATTGTGCCAGGCCTCTTCTGTGAGAATGTTACAGAGATGCAGTAATAGACCACTGCCACATCACTGGCATGCTGGTATGCTCACCATCTGATGCAGAAAATCGCAGAGGTCGGTTCTAAACTGAAATGCATCCCCACAACAATGGAGAAATATATCTCTTTCTCTATGGGGCAGCTTAGATTCATAGACAGCTGCCAGTTTATGCAACAAAGCCTCGATAGCCTTGTCACATCAATCAAACCAGAAGCTTTCGAGATCTTAAAACAATATGAAACGTATCCAGCAAAAAGAGACCTTTTACTCCGAAAGGGCGTCTATCCCTACGAGTACATGGATTCCTTCGAACGTTTCGAGGAAACCTCCCTTCCGCCGAAGGAGGCCTTTTACAGCAAGCTCAAAAAGGAGCACATCACAGACGATGACTATGAGCACGCACAACGAGTGTGGGACGCCTTTGAATGTAAGAATCTCGGGAATTACCACGACATCTATCTCCTAACGGACGTCATCCTCCTTGCAGATGTGTTTGAAAACTTTAGGAAGACATGCCTCAAGAATTACCGTTTAGACCCTGCGCATTACTATACCGCCGAAGGAGGCCTTTTACAGCAAGCTCAAAAAGGAGCACATCACAGACGACTATGAGCACGCACAACGAGTGTGGGACGCCTTTGAATGTGAGAATCTCGGGAATTACCACGACATCTATCTCCTAACGGACATCATCCTCCTTGCAGATGTGTTTGAAAACTTTAGGAAGACATGCCTCAAGAATTACCGTTTAGACCCTGCGCATTACTATACAAGCCCTGGTTTGAGTTGGGATGCGTTGCTGAAACACACGGCTATAGAGTTGGAGCTTCTGACCGACTATACAATGCAACTTTTCGTCGAGAAGGGAACGAGAGGCAGCATCTCAACAGAGATGAAGCGTTATGCCAAGGCGAACAACCCACATCTCAGCGACTTTGACCAGGAGAAGGAGAAGTCATATCTCCTTTATCTCGATGGAAACAATCTCTACGGTTGGGCCATGAGTCAGCCGCGTTCAGGTGGGCCCGAACAACACCAACAGCGGAGCAGATCGACAAGATGGGCCCTAGGAGGAAAACAGGCTGCATACTCGAGGATGACTTGGAGTATCCCCAATATCTCCACGACAAACACAACTCTTACCCGCTATCCCCAGAGGCATCTCAAGTTCCAAATGAGTGGATGTCGCCATGTCAAAGATCCATTGCAAGAGAGTTAAACCTGGGGAATGACAAGACAAGCAAGCTGCTCCTCACATTGAAGGATAAGGAAAGATGTGTCCTTCATTACCGAAATCTTCATCTATATCTCAGTCTCGGAATGAAGCTCAAAAAAGTGCACAAGGTACTGACCTTCGAACAGAAGGACTGGATGGAGCCATACATCAGACTTAACACAGAGCTCAGAAAGAAGGCCACATCAGACTTTGAGAAGAACTTCTACAAGCTCATGAAGAACTCAGTCTTTGGCAAGACGATGGAAAACCTCAGAACCAGAGTCGATGTGCGCCTGGTGCGATCAGATGAGGAAGACAAACTTCGGAAGCTGCTCGCCAACCCTCACTATGAAAGGAGCGCAATCTTCTGCGAAACCCTCGCTGGCATCCAGATACGCAAAGAGAAGATCAAAATGGACAGGCCTGTCTACACGGGCATGTGTGTGCTTGATCTCTCAAAGACGTCGATGTACGAGTTCTATTACTTCTATCTAGATCGGAAATACGGCTCGAACTGCCAGCTAATATACACTGACAGACTCACTGCTCCTGGAAATCATGACAGAGGACATGTACAAAGACATGGAGTCCCACATTGACGAGTTTGACACGAGTGATTTCCCGAAAGATCACCCTCTTCACAGCCAGAAGAACAAGAAGGTTATCGGCAAGATGAAGGACGAGTGCGCAGGCAAGCTGATATCGGAGGTTGTCGCGCTGCGATCAAAGATGTACTCAATCCTTCTCGAGGGTGACAAAAACATCAAGAAGGCGAAGGGCACGACCAAGGTTGTCACGAAGAAGGAGATTACACACCAGAACTACAAGGACGCCCTCTTCAAAAAGGAGGCTTTCAAACACGGGATGGATATGCTCAGGAGCGTGGATCACCAGATCTACGGCGTGCATCTAAACAAGACAACGGTCTCTCCCTTTGATTCAAAGCGCTGGTTGCAGGAGGATGGCGTCCACACGCTGACATATGGTCACAAAGATATTGGCGGCAACTGAGTATCTGGCGGCACAACCATCAGCTCTTCACGGACAAAGCCCCGCTTGGGCCCATCGTAAAGGTAATAGACGACAGGCTCGTTTGGTTTGGTAACAACCGTTTCAAAGTTGTAGACCTTCATTGACCAGATCAGATCGGTTGCCGGCCTATCACCACCCTCAAGCTCACCAGGCTGATACAAATATCTCACACTCACCCGGGGAGGGAGCTTCTTCTCCTTCTCCCCCACTGGTCTCGAATAGGGGGTAGAGGGTTTGGCAGAAACGGCTTTCTCTTTGATTGCTGAAGCGGGCTTCTTGCCAGTCAATCTTGTCACTTCATTGTTTAATGCTGATACAATGTCTGGCAGCCTTCGTACCCATTCAGTTGACCTCTGGCCAGTGGGAAGGCGCATTTCAACCACATACTGGTGGCCAAACATTCTATTTGTTGGTCCCGATGGGTTTGGTTGTAGAGAACCAGAGCTTGGTCGGTCTTAGCGAAGTTGTGTTTCGCCTGGTCTTTAATCCGATCATTAGTTGCAACCCAGTCGAGAAGCTTTGTGCGGTCCTTCTCATTTTTGGCATAAGCTGTATTGTAAGCCTCTAAGGCCTTGTCGTGCCTGGTCTTCTCTTCCAGTGCAGCTTGGCCGTTGTCGCCGGATAAATATTTTGCCAAATAATTACCTCCAGTGAAAGCGGCTGCATTGAGAATTGCTCCACCAACTGTTGTGGCGGTTGAGGCCATTGTGTATATATTATATTTTTACATGTTGGCTGGGAGGATTTTCTGATCCTCGAGGTATTTCTTTAGCGCAATGCTTCCAGCCATGACAGCTGTGAACTTCATGTAGTTCATCACATTAGAGCTGGGGTCAGATGTGAATGGCTCTTTAACGACTTTTTTAGCGATCCACCCAATACCAGCTACAAGGCCAGTGATTGTTGCGGCATCAGTAACAGACTTCACGAGCTTGTTGTCAGACATGGTGTATATATAAGATTTTAATTTTTCTGTCGACTCCTCACCATGCGCTGGGTTTGTGTTTTGTGTTGCTAATTGCCAAATTGTTTTTAGGGCGGTAATGTTGAATTTAACCAAAACAAGAAGAATACCTCCGATTGCAGCTTCAATTACGAAACTTTGTATGATGTTTATCATTATGTGAGTATATATATGTGTTTTTTTTTATCCATCTCACGAATTCTTTGCCTCGGCGGCCTATGTGTGGGTGGAGGGGTTTGAACCTCATTCTCCTCTGCTGCTGGTGCAGTGCGCCCAAGTGTCTTCATAATGGCTTCACGTTGGTAATACACACCCAAAGCGGATACAATCACGCCGGCAGCTGTTAGAATGTAGAAGACAGAGTTGTTGCTGCTCTCTGTGTGGTCGCTGTCAGTGGATGTGTTTGTAGCCTGGCTTGGGGTGGGGCCCTTTGCCGTTTTAGAAGCCTGTTTTTTTGCCTCTCTTACCAGATGATTTCGCTCTGCTAGCCTTTTGCCAGAAGCAACACGACCAGGCTTTTTGCTGGAGCAGTCTTTGGGGTATCAGAGGTAACGTGCATGTTGGTTGTTGTTGTTTCTTCAGGTATCGTCGGTAACGTTTGCCCTGCTTGTGCCTCCATCGTGTATATATAAAAGTTTTTAAAATTTATCTATCTGATTCCTTTCAGATTAATTGTCAACTTCATCAAAGCCCTCTAGTGGGTATCCTTCACTGTCCCTTGTGAGGGGCCTGGGTGTTGGTGGCATGATCTCTTCTGGCTCCTTTTTGAAGTCGATGTGTTTTGTAGTGATCAAAGCAGCATTTGCCAATGCCAAGAATTTACCGCATCGCAGTGCAATTCAAATGGACAGACTGCAAATCACAGTAGTTGCTAAAAATATATATATATATCTCTGTGTCGTAACTGTTCATCAGTAGGATGCCTAAAATGTGTGCAATTCTACAATTGGTTTCGGCTCCATTAAATCCTATACCAACTGCAGAACATTTTAGGAGGAGCCACCCACAATGTGAGCACAGTCACAGACAACACAAATAAGTAAGGAAAACAATGCAAAGTGAAATTAAGACGTTATTTAACGAACTAAATGCACACGTCAATTAAACAAACAAATAATGCACCAACAATGCACGCGCACAAATAATTAAATTAAAGAAATAGAAACGCGCGTGTACATGTGCCCAGATACAACTGAAACACAAATCTTACCGCTAAATACGTAATGTAAGGATACGATGTTGCAATTCAAGCCTGGATTGCTAATCTCATCTCACGCAGGGCTGCACCATACTTCTCTACGATAAGACCATGGCGACTGGAGAAATTATTAAATGTTTTTCGAAGTAGATTGGTTTCAAAGCCTTGTTGAACGAGACGTAATGAAATTGCGCGGAGTCTATCTATGAAGTCAACTTTGGACGTGCAAATTCTAGCATATCTCACTAGTTGAGATATGTAAACACCATAAGCTGGATTGGCGGGAATGTTGCTGTCCATATGAGGAAAGGCTACCAGCAATAGATGACAATTCATGATTGATCATGTAGTCATTTTTGAGTTCTTTCTGCAACTTTTCCACATCATTAATTGGAACAACCATGCCAGCGCCTTTGCTTACAAGCATTAAAACGCTGTCAATCAGAGACTCAGTCGTCTTGTTGCCGACATAGGCTTCATACCTTTTGTAAAATTTTTCAACTTCCTTATCCGAAAGGCGTTTCACCTGCTCGTGTGTGAGCTGGGCACCGATGGCTTCTTTTGATTTGCCAGTCGAGACCTTCAAATCAGGTTGCTCGCACTTCTCAACTGGAGGTGTTTGGCCATACGGCCACATTCTTTATCTGAGGCAAAAACCACAGGATACCCAAGTCGTTATTTTTGAAAATTACTCTTAAGCCTCCAGAAAAAGGCATATAAAACTCTAAAATGTGCATGCTAGCTCAATATGTTATAGTGGAGATGCACACACACCAAAGTCTCACATATAAGCACCCAAGTGCTGTTCTGCGCATGATCAGAAGTGGC